>OU744720.1:20561644-21236644 GCA_916613615.1 Steromphala cineraria
TCGAATATTAAATGAATTTGAGATGTTTTCTTGAGTTTTCCATAAAATCAAGCATTTAAGAGATATTACCGGTATGCATAAATGGATATATTTGCAAGTCCAGTGATGAGATATGAACTTCAATCAGCATATTAGATATTTTGTAGCTTATCAAAACCAAATAAAATTTTAAGAAAGATACTCTGTGTCACTTTAATTTATGATTCCCTATACATGATTCAATACATATATATATAACATATACAAAACAATAATTATTATCATCCATTAATACAAACAAATAACATCCATAACATACATATTCATAACATGTTATCATACATATCATACATTTACATGTAATACATTATTATGCTTCATAAATCAATCAATGAATGCAAAAAGCATACATTATAAACATATAAGATACAAAATATTCATAACATACAAGATAACACACAAATTAACATACATAAATTGCATGATATACATAAAATACTTAACATAAATAATATACATAACATACATAAAACACATACCATACATAACACATTACAAACATAGCACACATAATATACACAACACACACAGCACACATAACATACAACACACAAATAACACACATAATATACATAACATACATAAAATGATAACATTCATTACACACACAACACCCATAACATACCGGTACATAACAGACATAACATTCACAACACACAAAGCACACATAACATATTCACAACATACATAAGATACATAATGCTCAAGGAAAAAATAACACACATGACATATATTACACACATAACTTACACAACATGCATAATATACGTAACATTCAAAACACTCTCAACACACATAACACACTCAGAGCACATATTACATTCAAAACACACATGAAATCCATAACATACATTAACATACATAAAATACACAACACACATAACTTACATAACATAAACAACATACATAATATTCATAACATGCATACATATAATATTCATAACAGAACATTAACATACATCCAGATGATATTTACACTTTTTGAATATCTTCCAAAACACACATAACTTACACAACACACATAATATACATAACATTCATAACACACTCAACACACATAACATACATAACACACAGAGCACATATAACATTCAAAACACATACATTACAAAATAATATTCATAACATGCATTTAACATAACATACACAACACATACAACTACATAACATAAATAACATACATAATATTCCGTACATCCAGATGATATTTACACTTTTTGAATATCTTCCAAAACAAAGCAATCATGAATGGAATTAGAGATTCAAATCTGCATCTAAACTGTTGATGGTCTAGTGATGTAACCTGTCTGTATGTGCAGGTGGATCACGGGACTGTTCCACACCGGGTACCGGCGAAGTCTGGAGGTCACGGACCTGTACGAGGTCGCCCAGGAGGATGAGGCTGACCTCCTGGAGCAGAGGCTTGAGAGGTAAGAGAACTCCTTGGTTCTGCTTCTATGAAAGGCATTAGATGAGTTTATCAAGATCAATGTTACTTACTTGTACATCTATTCATTTATCTCTCCATCTATTCATTCATCTCTCCATCTATTCATTTATCTCTCCATCTATTCATTCATCTCTCCATCTATTCATTCATCTCTCCATCTATTCATTCATCTCTCCATCTATTCATCCTTCCATCTATTCATTCATCTCTCCATCTATTCATTTATCTCTCCATCTATTCATTCATCTCTCCATCTATTCATTCATCTCTCCATCTATTCATTCATCTCTCCATCTATTCATTTATCTCTCCATCTATTCATTCATCTCTCCATCTATTCATTCATCTCTCCATCTATTCATTCATCTCTCCATCTATTCATTCATCTCTCCATCTATTCATTCATCCTTCCATCTATTCATTCATCCTTCCATCTATTCATTCATCTCTCCATCTATTCATTCATCTCTCCATCTATTCATTCATCTCTCCATCTATTCATTCATCTCTCCATCTATTCATTCATCCTTCCATCTATTCATTCATCCTTCCATCTATTCATTCATCCTTCCATCTATTCATTCATCTCTCCATCTATTCATTCATCCTTCCATCTATTCATTCATCCTTCCATCTATTCATTCATCCTTCCATCTATTCATTCATCTCTCCATCTATTCATTCATCTCTCCATCTATTCATTCATCTCTCCATCTATTCATTCATCTCTCCATCTATTCATTCATCCTTCCATCTATTCATTCATCCTTCCATCTATTCATTCATCCTTCCATCTATTCATTCATCTCTCCATCTATTCATTCATCTCTCCATCTATTCATTCATCTCTCCATCTATTCATTCATCTCTCCATCTATTCATTCATCCTTCCATCTATTCATTCATCTCTCAAACTATTCATTCATCTCCCCATCCATTCATCCTTCCATCTATTCATTCATCTCTCCATCTATTCATTTATCTCTCCATCTATTCATTCATCCTTCCATCTATTCATTCATCTCTCCATCTATTCATTCATCTCTCCATCTATTCATTCATCTCTCCATCTATTCATTCATCTCTCCATCTATTCATTCATCTCTCCATCTATTCATTCATCTCTCCATCTATTCATTTATCTCTCCATCTATTCATTCATCTCTCCATCTATTCATTCATCTCTCCATCTATTCATTCATCTCTCCTTCTATTCATTCATCTCTCCATCTATTCATTCATCTCTCCATCTATTCATTCATCTCTCCATCTATTCATTCATCTCTCCATCTATTCATTCATCCTTCCATCTATTCATTCATCTCTCAAACTATTCATTCATCTCCCCATCCATTCATCCTTCCATCTATTCATTCATCTCTCCATCTATTCATTTATCTCTCCATCTATTCATTCATCCTTCCATCTATTCATTCATCTCTCCATCTATTCATTCATCTCTCCATCTATTCATTCATCTCTCCATCTATTCATTCATCTCTCCATCTATTCATTCATCCTTCCATCTATTCATTCATCTCTCCATCTATTCATTCATCTCCCCATCCATTCATCCTTCCATCTATTCATTCATCTCTCCATCTATTCATTCATCTCTCCATCTATTCATTCATCTCTCCATTTATGTATTCATCTCTCCATCTATTCATTCATCTCTCCATCTATTCATTTATCTCTCCATCTATTCATTCATCTCTCCATCTATGCATTTATCTCTCCATCTATTCATTCATCTCTCCATCTATTCATTCATCTCTCCATCTATTCATTCATCCTTCCATCTATTCATTCATCCTTCCATCTATTCATTCATCTCTCCATCTATTCATTCATCTCTCCTTCTATTCATTCATCTCTCCATCTATTCATTCATCTCTCCATCTATTCATTCATCTCTCCATCTATTCATTCATCCTTCCATCTATTCATTCATCTCTCCATCTATTCATTCATCTCCCCATCCATTCATCTATATTCCATGTATTCATTCATGCATGTATGCATTGGTCATTTCCATTTAATCATTTACTCATTCATCTTTCTATCTATTCATTCAAACATCCTTTTTCATCTATACTTTTTTTCTTTAATTTTACTAATTGTCAATCTTTCCATTTAATCATTCATGCAGCTGTTATTTCCTCTATGTTCATTGCGCAGCTATCCATTTATCCATTTATTTTAACTTTCTATGATTAATACTGGCATTCATCATCATCCATCAATCTCGCGAGTTCCCATATTTTTTCGCCTGTGACCTCATAACATCATTGTTCGTGACGTCACTGTAGCTGATCGTCGCAAGGGAAGCAGCCCGAACCCTGAATATTTCTAAAATGTTTAAATGTTATAGAGTCGTTAATAAGGAAATTATTACCCTCAGATGTGTGTTATATGACCTATCGCTTGGGTAATAAAAAAATTCACACTTGTTTCGTAAAAGTCATATGACACACTTCCTCAGGTAATAATGTCTATATAATTTTATTATGCTTAATATTTGAATAGTATAAACACTTAACCTCTTCAACCCAAATTTTGATTTACAATTAAAAAGAGATCATCTATGTTGTGTTACATATTCATGATAGTGAAATATTTGCTAATGTATAGGTACAACAGATGTTGCTTTGATCAAATAACCTATGCTTTGTCATATAATGTCTGTTTTCAATGAATGATACAAGCCTGGTCTATTTGTGTTGTTAATTATTTTTGTGTGATTTCACAATTTGACTGTTTCATTAAAATTTAGAGTCAGGAAACATCTGCTCATTAAATCAGTCCATTGAAATATTACTGTTGATGTCAACACATCTCCATTGAAAATATCGCTGTTTAATAAATCTACCATGTTATTACAAATATGTGTCATAACATCGTGCTCTGACCGAATTACGTGACGTTATACTGATGTCATAATCGTTAAGTATGACGTCACAATGTCAGCAGGCTGGCCGCCATGGTCATGTTGGCGAATTTCTTTATGTTTTAGACGATGTGTATCAGCCAGTAATACATAAATACTAAACTCCGTGAAACTTGTGAATGGTATAGGTATTTAACTCGCTTTTGCTCATTAAATACCAATCATTCACTCGTTTCATAAAAATGTTATTAAAAGGGATGTCGTTTAGTATTCTCTATTTATCTTATCCATAGCTAAGATGATTTACACTTCTCATGCGCAACATTGAGAGGAAAGATGAAAGCTTTAAAGCATATCAATTAATTTTAAAACTTTTTCATACACACTTTTGAAAATAGAACTTAATCATTATAATCATTATACTCCAGTAAGTACATAAAGTCTAAGATTTGTGACTGAAACAAGGAGGTTAAATAGAGTATCCAAAAGAATATATTTGCATACATTAAATTTCAATGTTTGTAGTATTATCACTCACAGATTTCTAATTGGTATAAGAACAAAGGGAGTTAAGAAATTGAATAAGTTCATAAAAAACAATTGGTTGTATTGCTCTTGAAATAGATGTGAATCAACAATTTGAAACGATACAAAAACAAAATATATGTTAATATATCAAAATAGAAATTATTGATATAATTGAATATTAAAAACAAAAGTTTCTTAGAATAAAAGAACACTAGGCACTATTATATATAAAAAGTAATAAACTGATAGAACTAGATGAATTATGTGAATGTGTTTTCATATGAAATGTAAGAAACCTATAACAGAAATCTTGTAAAAGGTATGACAACAGGAATAAACCATTCTCATGTTTTTACTTTTCGACACTTTATAAGCATTCTTAGCACATGTTTCTTTCAAGCTTCACATCAGTTGCAGTTATGTATATATTAACATTGTCATTAGTTGCAAGTTGTCAAATCAGAGGCCAGCTGTTACCATATCGACCCATAACCGTCTGTTTGTATTGGTCCTATGTATCTAATTGAGTGTGATACTATATTTATTTGAGCTACTTATAATAGTTAAATACATTTAATTATTTTGTGCTGTGTGGTATTATGAGCTTTTGAATATTTAATCATATCATATACTACAAGACAAAAGTGACTAGTAGTAGACTCAGTGAATAGTGTAATGTCCTATTTTCTATCGCTAATATCATAAGAACTAATGTCTCTATTCTCCCTGTCTCGGAATAAACAAAACAAGGATTTAAAGAAAGCTTGAAAATTTCATTCGACCCCCAAAACTGTCCTCGTTACAGTGGGGTCCTAATGGCGTAAAAAAATTGACTTCTCCTAAGCATTTGTCAGTTAACTTTCATTATGGACGTGTTAAGCAAGATCCCTTCATGACAAATGCATGACATTTTGGTAATAAGTTGAGGTTTGAGAAAGCATTAATCAATTTTACCATCCCCACCCAGTCTAAGTAAACCTAGCCTCACTATTATCCGTTACACTGCTATACTGAGTCTAACAAGGCTTGGTTGAGAGTCGCGTCAGCCCACGTGACCAAGTTGACCAATCAGAACACAGCTTACCAAGCCACAATGGTGTGCCTTCGCACGTTTAACGTTGGAAGGTCATAGGTCGCAGAAAGGTCTGCTGACGCGACCCTCAACCAAGCCTTGTTAGACTCAGTATAGCAGTGTAACGGATAATAGTGAGGCTAGGTTTACTTAGACTGCATCCCCACCAATACTACAAATTTGTAGCGTCATTTGATGGTGAGTCTAAACAATTGTTGCGTAGTATGTCAAAGAGCCATTCTGTGAGGTGGTAGGAGTAACATATAAACCACTTCCTGTCAGTGGTCTCAATTGATGTATCGTCTGTTGGTAAAAAGTATAATATTAAAGCTAATAGTATTTGTACAGTGATGATATGTTGGTATGAACCTGCGATATGATAGAAAAGTAGACAGTGGCCCTCGTCAATTGCTCAAATGTAGTTTTCAAAAGTTATCTCAGGAAGCAAGAAAGAAACTTAGGAGTTGATAGTGTCGGTAAGGTTCTTAAATCGGGTGTCCATGTGAATTGGTCATGTGATCTGCATAAGACTTTTTTAGATTTTCAGGAAAAACAGCCTTTTTATATATTTGTTATTTACAGTAACACTGATCTGATCAGTTGCCATTTTGGCCAATCTCTTCTTTCAAGCCAGATATGAAGCATTTAGAAAGGGTGCTCGTCAAGGTAAATTCGTTATTTGATATGGAGATTTATCATGTGTCCGAGTTAAATATCAAACTCAACTCGGACACATGATAAATCTCCATGTATAACTCATGAACACATGGTAACTTATAATATATCATATATATTATTGCTGCTATATACTCATCCAAAACCAAACCTCCATGTTCACAATGTCTGTCCTCAGAGTGTGGAAGGTAGAGGTACAGAAGCTAGCCGATGGTAAGAAGGTCAGCCTGCTGAGGACCGTGCTGTGGGCGTTCCGCTCCAACTGGCTCTACCAGGGTGTACTCATCTTCTTCATGGTGAGTTACCAGTGACCACAGAGGTTACCCCACTTATCTACAATCTAACCACAGATACAATTTAAGAGGATAAAACTGCCACCAACACATGGAGATTTCCACAAAAAGACAAGAAGTATCGGTATATCTGAAGGTCTGAAGAAGACAGTTCACGCCTTTAAAACATGTTACTTACTGAAGAAGGTGGCTCACATCATCGAAACATGTGACACACCTTACCGGTCATTCTGCCGATATTCTCTTTTTTAATGATGGCGGTTTTATCCTCTTCTATTTGACCACAAACTTTGGTTTGGATAATCTTTGTTTCCTTAAATGGATCAGCATGCCGTTATTCCCATTATGCCCTCTCTCAAACAGGTGGTCTGGCGCTGCCGTAAACATACTTCTGATAAAAGTTAACCAAAAATATTTTTTCAAAAACCTGTAGGAATTGAAATTTGCTTTATGGACTGATTTCTGTCTAGTATATGAAGGAAATGAACTTTTTGTACTCACCAATAGTCATCCATGATTTTGTTGTTCAAAGGTGATCTTTTATAAATAAACAATACGGTTATTGCTAAGGATTTATTCAAGGCTTTCAAAACTTGTCATTTTTTGTATCAGAGAAGGTTAATGTACCTTAAACAATGGTTAATCGTCATTGTAGGAATTATTTTGAATTCATATCAAGGCAGGTCATAATTTGTGAGATTCAGTATTTCATCCATTGGTTAAGAATATTCAAAAAGTTGTCTAATCTCAATCTTTTGTTAATACAATAGAGTTCATTTAGAAGTGACATACAAAAGAAAAGTCCCAAGATAACAATGTCATTAATGTGAAAACTGCACTTTTCAAAGTACATGTCCATTTCTTCATTACATAGAATATGAATGTTCTTTTTTCCTTTTCCCTTCAATACAAACAATTTGGTTTTGGAACCCAGGAAGCTCTGAAGATAGCCCAGCCCCTACTCCTGGGTCAACTGATCCTGTTCTTCGACCCTGACCCCCCTCTCCCCGCCAAGACCGCCTACGTGTTCGCTGCAGCCATGGGGGTGGGCAGTCTGATACAGATGGTGATGAACTGTGTCTACTTCTACTGGATGCATCACTCCTCCATGAAGATGAAGACTGCTGTCTCTGCTCTTGTGTACAGAAAGGTGGGGAATGTGAATAGTGCATAGTTCATTCAGGATATTGGACCCCGGGGAAGTTGCTCAGTTGGTAGTGCGTCTGCTTTTCAGGCAGGAGGTTGAGGTTCGATTCCTGGCCGCGTCATACCATTAGGAGTTAAAAAATGAAAGATGTTTCTTGCTTGCTTCCTTGCTCAACTATAAAAGGATAGAACATTGCTTCCACTGTGGCTGCTGTGAATGAATTTCCGAAATTACAATGAAACTAGGAAAATAAAGAGTTATTATAACTCTCGTTTCTTCAAATCACCAGTTCAAGGATAGATTCTAAGGATTAATCATCGGTCAGACTTGTCTTACCGTAAGTTTCTTCTGAAATTCACTCTAATGATGCTTGATGTAGGTTACTTTGCTAAATGCCGTAAATGGCATTTCAAACTAGTTTTATTTTCTGCTAAAGATATGATTACAAATAAATATTCCATCCTTCTTTTGAGGCCTAACTTTGATAGGATATAAGTAACTTTTAAGGATTTCTTTTCTGAAATACACTTTTCATAATGGTTTGTGTTTCATATGGTTATGGTTTAATC
The DNA here is from genome assembly GCA_916613615.1 of Steromphala cineraria. Taxonomy (NCBI): domain Eukaryota; kingdom Metazoa; phylum Mollusca; class Gastropoda; order Trochida; family Trochidae; genus Steromphala; species Steromphala cineraria. The sequence continues at coordinate 20,570,308 of OU744720.1, forward strand.
TTTAATTACTTCCATTTTCTTCCGAGAGATGATTACAGATGATTTATCTGTTATTGTTTTCAGGTCCTCAAGTTAAGTTGTCAATCCTTTTACCAAACCACAGCTGGCCAGATTGTCAACTTCCTCTCTACAGATGTTGAAGCTTTTAATACTGTGAGTATAAAGCTTGTGAATGATGCTTTACATTGGTTAAGAAATCATCTGTCTGTTTCTGACATTTCATTTAAACCAAACAAAGGTTTTACTTTATTCTTGAAAAGAAAATGAAAATTGTATTAGAATAGATACTCAAACACTTAATTATCCAAAAGTTCCTTTTCTCTTTATCACTTACTTCTACAAAGCCAATTATGGAATATGAATGAATCTTAACTTATCTTAAAGATGATTTACAATTTGATAATTTGAAGACAACTATATTTGTCAAAAACCTCAATACAAAAATTTTCACAACTACTTATAAACAAAGCCACTATGATTATTGTGAACATTGCGGTTACATGTTTTATATTCATTGTATCTGATTCCTTTCTATACTGTGAGTATAAAGCTTGTGAATGTTGCAATACATTGGTTTTGAAATCATCTGGCAATTCTGACATATTTGAAACAAAGGTTTTATTTAGTAAAGTAAAGAAATTTGTGTTAGAGTGGGTACTCGAACCCTTCTTTTTTAAAATAAAGAAGTTGATCACTCAAAAGTTCCGTTTTCTCTTCTACTCATTTTATCAAGCCTATTAGTTACATAAATGAATCTTAACTTATATATCATGGGAAAGATATGAGATGTTTTAAGCATAATTATAATGAGACAACTAAATTTGTTAAAAACCACAAGCCCAATAATGTCATATTAAATGTTTACAAACAAAGCTACTATAATTATTGTGAACATTGCAGTACTTCCTTTCATATTCATAGAAACTGATACAAACAAGCTGTGGAGAGGGACAGTTACTAATCTTTAGATGTCTTGTCACATGTGTTTAGGAAGTTTGAATTCTTTTTTGCAGTGCATCGAGTGTCTTCACTATTTGTGGTTGTCTCCCCTTATAATCATCGTGGCCTTCACCTTAACATATAGAGAAGTGGGCCTGGCTTGCTTCTTTGGTCTTGTGCCTGTTGTGCCTATGTTGATTCTACAAATATGCTCAGGGAAAATTATGGGTATTTTAAGGTATGTCAAAATCATGTATTTTTGTAAGCTTATCTTTCCCTAATCTTTGCTCAAGTACTAAATTACCATGGAAGCAATATAACTAAAATGAAGACAATGACCAGTGGTCTCATGCAAATGATTGAAGATAATCCATGTTTTTATTTCAGATTGAAAACTGCTGCATGGGCGGACAAGCGTATCCATGCTATGACAGAGATAGTGTCGGGAATAAGGGTCATCAAAATGTTCTGTTGGCAAAACCCTTTTACAAAAATCATTAAGCATCTTAGAAAGTAAGTAGCTTTTAATTAATTAACTTTTGTTTCATAAGTTTGTAATACAAGACGAAAAGAAAATACAAATCTTTTTATTAAAAGTTATTGGTCTGATTGGCAAATGCTAACATAAGGATATCCAGATATGAATGCTTTCATATAAATTTGTTTCATGAATATTCACAAACTGAGAATCTTTTACACATATTCAGTCACATAAAGTGCAAGTGCTTGTTTAACCTCCTAAAACAAATCATTGTATGTTTCCTTCCAGTAACGAGATGTCATACCTCCGCCGCTCTTACGTTGCCAAGGCTCTCAACTTCTCGATCGTATTTTACTCGGCAAGGCTGATGGCTCTGTGTATCTTTGTGGGCAACTGGCTCTTCCTTGATCGACCAATCACAACGAGCAATGTGTTCGTAACTCTAGGTCTGCTAGAGATCATCAAGATCTCGGTCTTCTACTTCATCATGTCCGGGGTTCTCAACCTCTCACACCTCTCTGCCTCCCTCTCCAGGATACAGGTTGGTAATATAGACCTTCCTTTTAATCTGAGCCAAAAACAATTCAATAGATAGATTTGCGGAATATCCTTACAATATTTGGATAATTCGAAAATGATGCTTTTCAAATTCCCCCAAATGTTTGTATGCCAAATCAACTCAAACTAAAAAAGAGAGGGGGAATTATTATTTTTTATCCATTTATGAATATATTTTGCTGACCTAAAATGATTCTGAAAATTTCAATTGATTCTTGGGCAAATCTCCTCCAAACACCCCCCCCCCCCCCCCCCCCCCCCCCCCTCTAAGAAATCTAATTAATATTTTCTTTGCTTCCAAATTATTATTTTCATTTTAATTGCATTTCAATGTCATAAACTATATCATAAAGCAGAAGTAATGTCTGCCTATAATGAAGTATAAATAGGAAGTCCTGATATTCCTGTTCTTATGGCTCAAATATATTGCTAAAACTGCAATATTGCTGAAGGATCCACTCACAATAAAGAAGTTGCTATTAAAAATTCTGTATGTATGCCCTAGTAAATGCTCTTCAAACCCATAGTAGCAGTTCTGTCTGCTCACAATATTAAAGAAATAAGAAATCCTGTATTTCCTTCTCTAATGTTCTCCAAACCCTCTGCAGAAGTTCCTACTGCTGGATGAGGAGAAGGACCTGGCTCAAGGAGGGATTCTGCCCAAACAGGTGCTGCAGAGGACCGACCCACGACATCCCATAGCCATCGAGATCGACTACATGACGGCTCGCTGGGAGATGAGTGCCAAGGAACTCGTCAAGAAGAAGAAGAAGATGATCAAGAGGGACAGCACCAGTGAACATACAAAACTGTTGCATGATGTAAGTTTTGAATATGTTGATGCAACTTTGCCTTCTGCTGCTGCTGCAGGTCTTTGGTCAAAAACTCGGCAAAACTTTAAAAAAACAATTAATGAGACGATATCAAGTAGCATTGAAGGCCAAGTTGATGTTAAGTGCTAGTTGTTAAACATGTTAAAACTATCAAATTATAACGCAATTTGTGATTTTTGAAAAATTTACCAATTAAAATTTTAATTGTACATAATTATAACCTTACCGTAATATTGATATTTTGTAAAGAATTTAATCAAGAACAAGAACATATTTTAACAATTTATTTCATTTTCTTCTCCAGAGTGACCTTGAACACTGCTTCTCTCTGAAATCAATTGCTCTCAATGTCAGGAAGGTATGTACATCTCATTTCATATTGAAATTGTAAATTGAAACCCCAGCTTTATCTCACCTGGTGTAAGTTTAATGTCATTAATTTTCATCCAAAAAATAATATGTTAGTAATGTATTTAATGCCTACTTGTGTGTGTGTGCTATAATAATACACCTGTTTATTTGTAACTGGTCAGTGACCTATACTTGAATAAACATATGTGATTGCTGTTGTATTTGTAATGTTCTTATAACTTGAATATGATATGAAAAAATTACATGTTCAGAAATATCTTAAAACAGCTGACAGATTTTGTATTGACTTAACCGAACAAGCATTTTTTGTTTCAAGTTTGTCGGATTTTCTTCATTCTTATATTTGTTCTGTCTTCAGGGTGAACTTTTAGCTGTTATTGGAACGGTTGGGTCCGGCAAGGTAAGATATATTGTGAATACTAAAAGATGAAGGAAAGCAGTTTCAAAGGAAATTTTAGATGGACCTCGTGTTTTAAATGGCATCTTCATTTGTATGCCAACATATGAGCACCATGTTCAAATGTATATTGATTGAAACAATTCATGGACATCATTATCAAAAACATGACAGTGTGTCTTCTTTTTTTTATCATGTCTCCTTTAATTGTTTTGATATTATAGTTATAAAAATACATATATATTATAAAAATATAAAGTAATATTGTGTTTTCAAGATAAGTCAAGAATTGATCTGTTTCTTACTTATGCCAATACATTGAATTAAACAATGGCATTTTCAAGTATTTACCATAACTATGTTTCCAAAAAGCCAAAGACGTTTAAAAGGTTCAAATGACAATGATAGATAAGACCTGAAAAAAATAATATAAATAACTCTTTCAGACTTCTCTACTGCTCACAATTCTGGGTGAGCTGCCTTATCAGCAAGGGCAGGTAACTCTACATGGATCAGTTGGCTATGCAGCTCAACAGTCATGGGTGTTCAGTGGCAGTGTGAAGGAAAACATCCTGTTTGGAGACGCATACAACTCTCAGAGATACAGGAGAGTCATAGATGCTTGTGCACTGGAAAAGGTATTCTTTTGTATCATGATTTGTTCTTTGTGGTAACAGTCAGAGTCAGCGGCATATCATGGAATTTTGGGGGGAGGGAGGGCTAACACAACAGTTCACCTTATTATGGGAAATGTTTTAGTGAAAATGCCAAAAGGGGGGAAGGAGGGGAGGTTAGGTGTTGAAACCCCTGACCCCCTTTTTGGATCCGCTTCTAACAGTGAATGATGTTATGCTTATGGTATCCTAATCTCCAACTGAACCTTGTAAGAAAAAGGAATCTTATTGGGAGAAAATAATAACTATAATGATGTGCATTGGAAGTTGTAATTTGTTTTGCTTTTCTCATCATACCTGTTGATATTTTGTTCCTAGTTTTTTCACTCTTTGCTGTGCAACTTGTTACAATTTCACATAGAGTCACTCTGAATCTGTCTCTTTTCATTCAAATTCATTAAATGACAATTTTTTTACCAAGAAACTATGTCCACATGATGTTTGCAGGATATAGATATAATGCACCATGGAGACGAGACGATGGTTGGGGAGCGTGGACTCTTCCTGAGTGGGGGTCAAAGGTCAAGGCTGACACTAGCAAGGTCAGGGCAGTTGGTGTGATGTGAATACAAAGGGAATCTCATCAGTAGTTAGTGTTAGTGACAAGTTAAGTGAATATGTGAACTAGTTAACTTAACTATATTTTGTCTATGGTCATGGTCAATGGTAAAACATGTTTAGCTTCTTAAAACACAACATCAACATGAGTTTATGCTTTTTCTATTGACCATACACAATTCAACACAAATAAATTATATATCATTATTATAAATAATGATGATGTTTCCTGCAGAGCTGTGTACCATGAGTGTGATATCTACCTCCTTGACGATCCACTAAGTGCTGTCGACAACAAAGTGGGAAGACACATCTTTCAGAAGTAAGTCACTGTTCAAGCATTTATACAGAGATATGGTTGCCTTCCTCAATGCTGCTATATTTGTCCCCCGCCGCAACCCGGACTGGGGACTATGTATTCAGCGGCGTCTGTCCGGATTCTTGTTAACGCAATATCTCATGAACCATTTCACTCAGAGTCTTCAAATTTGGTGTCAGCCTACATGAAGGGAATACACTAACACCAGTTGATAATGCATAGGCGTAGGAACAGGGGGGGCACAGGGGGGCCCGGCCCCCCCACTTCCAAACCTGGGGGGGCCCTGCCCCCCCACCTTTCAAGTAATTGTTTATAGAAAAAGTCACTTTAACTCTGTATTTTAGGGGGAAGGAAAAATGGGATGAACGGGCCCCCCCACCTTTGAAAGTGGGGGGGCCGGGCCCCCCTCCCTGAACAGTAAGATTTTCGGTTGACAATTTTTTTAAAGAAAAGGGGGGAGGGGGTGTGGGAGAGGGAGAGCGAGGGGATTTGGATTGGGATGGGAGAAAAGGGAACCCCCTTCCCCAACATTTTATCCTTTTTAGGTATCTACCCTGTAATTTTGTCCCCCGCAAAGCTTTGCGGGAGACATAATGTTTTCGGTTCCGTCCGAAATTCCGTAATTCCGTAACGCTTTCGTTTCCGGACCATATCTCCAAAACTGTTCAATATTTTTTAACGAAACTTGGTATGTGGTTAGATCTAGTTCTGGAGTGGTGCCTTTTGCTATTTTGGTTATTCTGAAGTTTTTATTTTTTCTGGTTTCCATGGAAACAATTTGAACTAAGTGCATATTGGGGGATGCTTTCGTTTCCGGACCATATCTCCAAAACCGTTCAATATTTTTTAACAAAACTTGGTATGTGGTTAGATCTAGTACTGGAGTGATGCCTTTTGCTACTTTGGTTATTCTCAATTGTTATTTTTCTGGTTTCCATGGAAACAATATGAAATTTGTACATAATAAGGGTAGGGTCACTTTCGGATTAAATGTTAGCGGGGGACATCACAGTGCATCACATGCACAGATTTCTAGTTAGAATTGTAAATGGGAAATGGTTGAGATTGTTTTCACCTCGAAAATGCGAGGATATTTAGATATTATCCCAACCTTCCCAGGGGGTGGGGCATAAAAGCTCAGGGGTCAGGGAAAGTAGAAGGGTCTACCCCATCACCCACCACCACTGAAACGGACATATGGGCAGGAATGTCCCTTTAGTACTTTAAACACTTTTCCTAAAAAAACATTTGATCTTAAACATCATCAAAGATGAAACACACACCTTTGTAAGAAAGAGACTTTGAACCATATATGGCAAATAACAAAATGTATCGGTTTGTCTGCGTGCCTGTCAGTTTGTCTGTATTTAATATGTCCGATAAAATTTGAAACATACATTTGAAACATACATGCACATGAATTACCCCCATGAATTATGGCTTTTTCAATCGTTATAAAGGAAATATTTTTTCTTCCTTTTAATTACACATTCATAGATAACTTATCTTGCAAAAGTTTTAACTACGTGCTGATGTAAATAAGTGAGATCTTTTCACTGGGGCCACGCCCTTAAAATCTAAATTTATTTCCTTATTATTTAAAAGGCATAAACAACTGATTTGTTGTATACAGACTTCTTTAAAAAATATGATTAGAATTTGTGGTGAATTTGTTGCCCCTAATAAGGACAATGCCCTTCGAAGCTTTAAAGCTTTATTATATCCATTTTCAGAACAAAATGCGATCCTTTAAAGTGAATTCCATTTCGCAAGAAACATTATTTTCAAAGATATTGTGACCCTGTTGTCTTTTACCTATAAAGGCTAGAAAATAGCTGCAAAAAGCCAGATGAGGTACAGAGCTAAGGCTATACTTTTCTATTCTTACCTGGAAGACGTATTTGACCATTTTAGCTTTTTGTTTCACGTTCATCATTCACGTTTTTAAGTGTGATATTTAGGCCAAATTTAAAAACTCGAAACCATTAAAATGATGAGAAACAAAGACTATGTAACAAAGTTCCCCCTTAAACATTCCTATAACGTTTACTCATAGTGATTTTGATCTTTTCATGTGACTGAAAATATCTGAGTATATCAAAGCTGTTATGAATATTTAAGCTATTAAACATTTTTGACCTATTCACAGAGTAAAACTGACATTTGAGCTTTTTAGCTCATCTGGCCTGTAAGGCCCGATGGGCTTATGGCATGGCATGGTGTCCGGCGTCCGTCCGTCCATCCGTCCGTCCGTCCATCCGTCCGTCCATCCGTCCGTAAACTTTGTGGAATTTCGACTTCTTCTCCAGAACCATAAGGCCTAGAAAGCTGAAACTTTGTGTACAGACTCCTTGACTAGTGAGGATTATAAATTGTAGCTTTGATGGCCCTGTGACCCCTAATAAGGGCCACAGGGGCCAAGCCCTTAAAACCTATTTTCATCTTCTTCTCCAGAACCATAAGGCCTAGAAAGCTTAAACTTGGTGTACAGACTCCTTGACTAGTGAGGATTAGAAATTGTAGCTTTGGTGGCCCTGTGACCCCTAATAGGGCCACAGGAGCCACACCCTAAAAACCTATTTTCATCTTCTTCTCTAGAAGCATTAGGCCTAGAAACCTTAGACTAAGTGTACAGACTCCTTGACTAGTGAGGATTATAAATTGTAGCTTTGGTGGCCCTGTGACCCCTAATAAGGGCCACAGGGGCCAAGCCCTTAAAACCTATTTTCATCTTCTTCTCCAGAACCATAAAGCCTAGAAAGCTGAAACTTTGTGGACAGACTCCTTGACTAGTGAGGATTATAAATTGTAGCTTTGGTGGCCCTGTGACCCCTAATAGGGCCACAGGAGCCACACCCTAAAAACCTATTTTCATCTTCTTCTCTAGAAGCATTAGGCCTAGAAACCTTAGACTAAGTGTACAGACTCCTTGACTAGTGAGGATTATAAATTGTAGCTTTGGTGGCCCTGTGACCCCTAATAAGGGCCACAGGGGCCACACCCTAAAAACATATTTTCATCTTCTTCTCCAGAACAATAAGGCCTAGAAAGCTTAAACATAATTTACAGACTCCTTGACTAGTGAAGATTAATAATTGTAGATTTTGTGACCCTGTAGCCCCTACTAAGGGGGGAAACACATTGGCCACACCCTAAAGCAAAATCAAATATACAGCCTGATGAGCTACAGAGCCAATGGCTCTATTTTTTAAGTTTCTGAGACCAAAGGAGTTAATGAAAAACAAGAACTTACAGAATTTGGAGAATGCTTCCTATTTATTTCAAGGTTATAAGGTCATTTATTATTATATTATCGATACCAACAACAAAATTATCATTATCATCAGTTATCATTAATCACTCTATGAGTCATAAGTCATCCATGAATTACTTCCATCATGAAATCCATCAATCATCCATCTACGACTATGAGTCATAAATCATTAATTCATCAAGCATTGATCAGCAATTTTCAATCATTCGTTATCAATTCATGATCAATCAAACAATTACCAAATATCAAACACTAAAACAATCATTTATCTTCTATAATCAACCATTCAACACTTAAAGATTATCATTTATCAATCTTTCAACACTTAAATAAACGGGCCCGTAACAATCATTCACCAATCATCAATCAATAACTTATCAATCATAAATCAATTATTCATCAATCATTGTAAATAATTCAACACTTAACAATCAGTCATTCAACACTAAACAATCAATCATTCAACATTAAACAATCAATCATTCAACACTAAACCATCAAGCATTCAACACTTTAAAAACCCATCAATCATTCAACATTAAAATCAGCAATCCATCAATCATTCAACATTAAATCATCATTCATTCAACAGTTAAATAATCATTTATCCATAAAATTCACATATCATTAAACCAAATTTGGGTTCCCACACAGGAATCCATATAAATCATTTTTATATTTTTTGGAAAGGCAACCCCCGCTCACACAAAAAAAAATTTGGGCCCCCCCACTCAACAATCCATATATATCATTGGAGGCCACCCCCCGCTCTCACAAAAAGAAAATTTGGGCCCCCCCACTCAACAATCCATATATATCATTGGAGGCCACCCCCCGCTCTCACAAAAAAAATTTGGGCCCCCCCACCCCTCAAACCGTTCCTACGCCACTGTAATGGTGACCATGACCTTATTTTCAAGGTCACTACGGCACTTTGAAAATTTTTAAGCTCTTGTTAACGCGATATCTAATGAACCATTTCTTTCAGAGTCTACAAATTTGGTGTCAGTCTACATGACTGGAATATGCAGACACCAGTCGAAAATGGTGACCTTGACCCTATTTTCAAGGTCACTATGAGGGAAATGATTCCAACTCTTTCAGAGGTGTTGTCAAGACTTAATGAGTGGATTCTTGTTACAGATGTATCAAGCTACTGCTAGAAGAAAAGACGGTGGTCCTTGTAACACATCAGCTACAGTACCTCAGAAAAGCAGATAGAATTGTCGTGTTGAGAGAGGTAGGCTACATCTAAACCTATTTCCTTAGAAAAACCTCTGATTTACTTCACAACAATTACATCTAGTTCATATGTTTTTATTCTTTAGCTGGCAAATGAAGTAGTGTAAACTATCCTTAACAAACTTCCAGGACCCACTGAAGGCCTTCATTATCCCCCGCCGGAGTTTACAGAGTTTTTGCCCTTTTCCATGTTTTTGGACTCTGTTTTTTGGGTGTCATCGAAGGGGACTACTTCTCTCAGAAACTATTTAAAATAGGTTAACCAAACTTGCTGTGTGTCTTCATTATATCAATATCTTGACGGAGTTTGAAAACAATTATTTTTAATTGCTCTTGTTCCGTGTTTTTGGACTCAAGGGTGACAATATTTCTCAGAAACTATTTAAGATAGGATAACCAGATTTGCCGTGTGCCTTTAGGGTATCAAAACCTTGATGGAGTTCAAAAATGAAGTAAATGCAATTTCCTTTTTATCTTATATCTTTATTTGCCTACAGTGGGAAAAAAATATGTTGAATGAAATGTTTACCCATTTTTTTTCTTTTTTTTCCTTTTTTTTTTTTTTTTTTTTTTTACTGTTTTATGAACTGTACACTTCTTCTCGTTTTACTGTTTTATGAACTGTACACTTCTTCTCGTGAATAAAAAAAAAAAAATGCAATTACTTATTACAGAGTCACAGCCCATGTAGCAAAATATTGGGAGTTTTAAGCTCATGAAAACTTTTTTTGCGGGGGATGTTGATGACCATGTCTTCTTGTTTGGCCTAAATTTGCCAGTGCTTGAGATATCATTAGTTTTGCTTAACCATGGAACTGCAAAAAATCATGACTAAGTAACAAAGATCAAATCAATTTCATGTTGAGATTTTTATGTTGACCCAGGGAGGAGTGTTTGACACTGGAACCTATGAGGAGCTGGATGAGCGAGGAGTCGACCTGTCAACATTCCTCTCTGAGGAGGACCAACACCCCAGGGATGAAATTGTCTCTCAGCTTGACGAGGAAACTAAATTGCTCAAGGTATGTAATATTTGTGGCTGTTTTTTTAAAATCAGTTTCAGAAAAATTCTTCTTATAAAATAATTTTCAAAAATTTAAAGTAAATTAGAAACAGCCCTAGGATGAAGCTGTAACAATGTTGTATGAGGAAAGAAATTTTTGCAAAGTACATTCCGTAAAATATTCCCAAAAATAAATCTTCAAATTTTGTGTTTTGATCATTTTACATAACTCAGTTTTCAAATCTTTCCTTTTTGCCGATTAATGACAAGAATTAGATAATGAATTGTTATGAGGACGAATTGTGGACAAATTGTGGACAAATTGGTCTGAATATGGAATATTTGATTTATGAAAACATTATCTGTCAGTGTATTAGTTTAACCATGTGTCTTGAGTATTGTTTGTCAGAAACTATAGTTTAATTTTCTTTTGATGTGATAATGACTAATTCAAACTTATAATATTCTTTAACTTTTAGCTAGTGTAACTAAAAAAGCTAAATACTCATCCATATTGTTGCATATTCAATTATTACCATGAATAATAAAATGTTGAAATCTTCTCCGAGCTTGAGTTACTGTAAAGCATGCCTGCCTTAATTACAAGCTTGTTTTGAATAGATGCCCTCACAGATTTTTCGGAAATCATAAGCGCCTTTATTAATTCAACACTAATTATAAGAATTTACCTAAAATAGTTTCTTTTATTGTTTAAATTAAAAAAAAAAAATTCCTGACATGCCTCATTGACGTGAAATGGAAGCCTTCCTCTAATCAACAACTATGGTGGACAAAAAATAGATATCTGGCGTCTAGTTAAAGATTTATATTTATTTAAGGCATGGAAAGCATGAGTAGATTGATGTTTGAATGTTTCTATTGACGTTTGTATCATTAACAATCATTGATGTTTTCATCTTGCAGGAAGAGTCAGTGAGTTTGTTGTTTTCAGCCATTTTGATTTTATTTTGTTCTTTGTTTGCTGCACTTTTATTGATCAAATTCTAATGATATAAGCAATTAAGCCATTAGAAGGAATGATTTTCAGATGCATGACACAATTATTTCCCTTGATAAGCCATAAGAAGAAATTATTTGGTTGACTGACGACTATGCTTGAATGCTGTTTTTATCCCCCGCAACAACGAAGTTGCGGGGGGTATTAAAATGGGTACCGTCCGTCCGTCCGTCCGTCCGTCCGTTACACTTTGTGTCCGGCTCATAACTTTGTAACTAATCAACCATTTCAATTCAAATTCGTCATGGAAATGAAGAAACATGTGATAATGTGTCATGCGTAACAATTTTCTGAAATTTACATAAAATATTAGGATTTTGTAGAAAAAGTGGTAAATTTGTAAGAAATCTGTTACAAGTCCCGTCCGGCTCAGAACTTCTAAACTAGTCATCAAATATTGACCAAATTTGATATGAAGATACATAATCATATGAAGGTGTGTCATGAAGAACAATTTTGAAAATATTTTAATAAAATTTTGCCTTTTTTTGGTCAAAAATGAGGACTCTGTTGGAAAACTGTTACAAGTCCCGTCCGGCTCACAACTTCTAAACTAGTCATCACATATTGACCAAATTTGATATGAAGATACATAATTATATGAAGGTGTGTCATGAAGAACAATTTTGAAAATATTTTAATAAAATTTTTGCCTTTTTTGGCCAAAAATGAGAACTCTGTTGGAAAACTGTAACAAGTCCTTTCCGGCTCACAACTTCTAAACTAATCATCACATTTGGATCAAATTTGATGTGAAGATACATAATCATCTGAAGGTGTGTCATGAAGAACAATTTGGAAAATATTTTTTATAAAAGTTTGCCTTTTTGGCCAAAAAGGAGGACTCTGTTGGAAAACTGTTACAAGTCTTGTCCGGCTCATAACTTCTGAACTAATGATCAGATATTGATCAAATTTGTTATGAAGATACATAATCATTGGAAGGTGTGTCATGAAGAACAATTTTGAAAATATTTTTATAAAATTTTGCCTTTTTGACCAAAAATGAGGACTCTGTTGGAAAACTGTTACAAGTCCTGTCCGGCTCACAACTTCTAAACTAATCATCACATATTGATTAAATTTGATATGGAGATAAATACTCATCTGAAGGTGTGTCATGAAGAACAATTTTAAAATTTTGTTTACATATGATCATATTGATCTTGGAGATCCCAATACATAGATTTTTGTTTGATTTTAATTTTGTGATGTTACTCAAATTATGCCCAACAGTGAACATAAAATTGGTATCATTAAGTATTTTGATAAGAACAGTTTCCTTCATATCTTTGAATTTTTTTGTTATTTTGTGCGACAAAACTTAGTCAGCAATATGATAAGGAAAACCTATATATATGTTGTGCAATTTGCGGGGGATATAGCTTGACCATGTCAGCTGCTTGTTATTCTTTATCATGTTGTTTTAAACACTTACTCACATTTGTTGTTGTTACTATTCTACACTTTTATTATAGTAAAACATTTTCTGTTGATTTTTAGCATGAATTAATAAAAAGATTTAATACACACACTTTGTTTGGCTTCCAAAAACATTATTTTCAAGTCAATTACAGTTGTCAACATTTTTATTTGCATAAACATATATACTTGTAACTACGTAAACCTAGCCTCAATATTATCCATTTCACTCCTATACTGAGTCTAAAAAGGCCTAATAGAGGGTCGAATTGACCAATCAGAACTCAGCTTACCAAGCCACAATAGTCAGCTTTCGCACGTATAACGTTGGAGGCTCATAGGTCGCAGAAAGGTCGGCTGACGTGACCCTCTACTAGACCTTTCTAGACTCAGTATAGGAGTGAAATGGATAATATTGAGGTTAGGTTTACGCAGACTGATGCTTGTAATAGTTTTTTCAACATTTTGCTTTGGGTGAGAGCTTTTTGTAGTGAAGTGTATTTATTTACCAATTTAATGCCAAATTTCTTAGAGCCTTTTCATAGAAGCTTACGTAAGTTAACATGCTTCAAACATAAACTCATTTCCTTCCAAGGTGTATCTCAAACACATATTAATCACACTTTGTTTGGCTTCAAAAAGATATTATTTTCTTGTCAACTAAAACCATCAACATTTTGTTTAGCTGCCTTAACATAGACATGCTTGTAATAGTTTTTTTATACATTTTGCTTTGAGCAAAAGCTTGATAGAGTGTAGTGTACATATATTTACCATATAGTTGCCTAATTAGCCTTTTCATAGAAGCCTATGTGAGCTCAAAATAACTAAACACGTTTAGTACAGAAACTCAAGTTCCCTCCAAGGTGCATCTCAAAACTATATCAATCACTAGCTAACATTAGTCTTGCTGTATGTTGTGTTTTTGGTGCCAACTCTCAAGCTGACTGCAGCTGTGCTTGATAGTTCTATCAGAAATGATCCGGATATTCCTACTGTTACATATGAGGCCATTACATCTTTCAAGTGAATTTAAAAAAAATATTTGTTGGGGTACATCATCAATTAATCAAGTCTCAACTATAAATATAAACACATTGGTCAACATATCAACAATATTGACTATTTGGCAAAGGTACAATCAAAGATGACACTACAGCAACATAGGCAAACCAAAAACACATGTTGAAATATGTTCAGTTAAACAAGTTGTGGTAGTCACACCGGACACCGATTTAATGTAGTTACAATATGGCATGTATTTTCTAGATATAGTAAACTTTAAGTATTTCAGGTGTATTTTTACAGGATCTTATTTTGAAAAGTGTAATGGTGACAATTGTTATAAGAAGATTGGGTACATCATTTCTTCTTTCAGGAAACCCAAATATGATTTTTTTATCTATATCAAAATTAATATAAGTTTTTGTTTTTACCCATGTGAATTTTAAAGTAATGAAGCAAGAATAAAACTAGAGTGTATTGAGTGTTGTGATCTGCTTAAAGAATGATGAAGGCAATATCAAAAATAAATATTTATATAGATATTAATGTTATTGTAAGCAAGTATTCCACTTGTTGAAAATGAAATTATCTTTTTTGAAATGTTGTCAAACCTCAAAAAAGAAGTTGTATTATATTGATATTGGCTTCATCATCATTCAGCACCACATCTTCTAGAATGCCCATTAAAGAAATAAGACCTACCGGTAATGGTAATGTTTATTGCATCATTAGCTGTTACAGAAACCGATGGTTTAATCTTTTCTGTATTGAACTAGTCAAGAGCTCTTCTGATAAACTTGATAGTTCTACTGTAGCACCTTATCACTTAATACTTTCCATGAATTTATTTATCAAATAATACATGACTAAAAAAACAAAAACTAAAATTCTTTGTTAACACAGAATTAAATACTAAAGTACTGCCGGATATGTTATAAGATTGCTTTTTGTAGTTTTTGTGGAAATATCTGCTAAACATGTTACAACCTATCTATAAATGCATGAACGTATAATACGGTTTTACAGGGGGAATATAATATTTGGAAAATGGCTACCTGTTTTATTTTTAGAGTTCAACAAGGGATAAAAAATCAAAGTTACATGAAACACATGCAAAATGTTTGAGAAAATTGTGTATTGAACAGAGAGAGTTGCCCAATTTGTAAAATTTTATTTCAACATTCAAATAGAATTAAACATTGTCTAGCTACAATCTCAGTGTTGAATTCAACATTAAGTGACTATGATTATAGCATTTTTATTAAAAGATTTTTGATAGAAGGTTTGAGATGACCCATATATGCTAGATGGACATGTTTTAATCAGAGAAGGTTGTATCTGCTGCAGAAAATATGTCACAATTTAGCTTGTAATTTTTCTAATTATTTGGTATTTTAACCATTGATATGTGAAGTGAAAATCCTAATATATATCTAATTATCTTAAGATATGAAAATTCTAATTTGAAGTCAAAAAAGCATTTCTTACCATTTCCTGCAGTACTTTAGTACTATTGTTTGTAACATATATTGACATGCTTGTTGTTCGATAAGTAGATCTATACTTGTTATTCGATTATCTTATATGTTCAGTGGCTAATTTGGCTTTTGTGACCCTATGACCCTTTGGCCCAAAGAGCTTGGTGAACCTTTGGATCCTTTATCCTAAATTATTAATTAAATATTCGAACGATTGTCATTACTGAATTGATTACCGGTATCTCAAATCACGTCGTTTTTATACTTAATTTTAGTATTTGTGACCCTGTGGCTCCTATAAAGGGGGAACCACATTGGCCACACTCTACAGTATAATTGAACATCAAGCCTGATGAGCTACAGAGCCAATGGGTCTATTTTCTAGTATTTCAAGCCGTACTTTATAAGTCGGTATCCATATATTCCAGATCCTCTCTGCATCAGTACAAGAGCTAGATCGAGACGTCAACGAGACCGGGGCAGTGGGTATGGGTGTCTACTGGCAGTACCTCAGGGCTGGATACGGGGTAGTCATGGGGCCGATACTGCTTCTCCTTGGGCTTGCAATGCAGGTGGGTTATGGGGGACAGTGTTATGGGGTAGTTTTTGTGGAAATGAAATTCAAGGTGACAATCAAGTTTATGCATATATGTTATTACCGGTAGTACATGAATATAATGCAATTACATTGAAGCATGTTACTGGTGAAACACTTATGTTGATTAGTGTTTGACAACTTGATAAAGGTGAGCTCACACTTGGTCAAAGAACAACCACAATGAGAAGTGAAGTCTTTTAACGGGGGTATCAGCAGCCCCTAGAAAGGAAGACAGATGAACAACTTCTTTATTGGACAGTAGCATCATTTCGGTATAGATTCTTATATATAAGCATATGCTTGAAAACGGTATAAGAATCTATACCGAAATGTTGCTACTGTCCAATAAAGAAGTTGTTCATCCATAGAATTACTCTTGTCTTCCTTATACCATCAACTTCTAGAATGCCACTCAAACAGCCCTAGCACCTAGAGAGCTTAAACTTCTTGTTCTTCTCATAGGGGAGGAGAGAAATGCAATGAAATAAATAAATTTGCATACGTACCAGTAACTTTATACAAATATTGGTCTGCCAATCAGATTATGATTAAAGATAAAATCATGTCAATCAGGGATTGCTGATATAAACACTTCAATGAAGTTTGCTTTTTGAGGAGACCCAACTGAATAAATAAGATGTAATATTTTTATTTTTTGTTATTTTACAGGGATCTATGTCCGCTTCTGACTGGATGTTAGCCAGATGGTAAGTACTACTTATCAAACATCTTGCATTGTAAAATATATTTCATGAGACTTTATTTTACCTTCAATACATTGGATGATAATTCATCCAAAAATTAAAGCCATTTAGATACAAACTTGATAACTTGCTAGCCTACTCATTGAACTTTACCAGATTGATACTTAGAAGTGTTTGGTATCACTCAAACTGGAATGTTGCATTTAGTTGAAAGTCAGGGCCAGAGTCTCAATATCTCTTCATTTTGTGTCCAAACAACAAAATATGTTAGAAGATTGAAGGTGTATCTCTTTGCACTCAGCATCACAAGCATAACACAATGCATTTTGACACTCTACTTATGCTGCAACAAAAATGTAATATAACAAGGATAATTCAGAGCCATTGTACTATAACACTGTCGCAAACTTCAATAAAGAAGTCGTATATCCATAATATTACCTTCACCTCCTTATAACACTGTTAACAATATGAATTCTCACAGGTCTGAAAGTGCAGATCCATCAAACGCCCTCCTTAGCAACCAGACTTCAATGACCCCTGACCCCGGAGCCACTAGCAACCAGACGACCCCAAGCCTGGACCCCGAGGAGATGGAGAGGACATGGAGGTGGATGTACCCCAAGCAGCAACTGTACATCATCCTAGTGAGCTGCTACTGTCTGCTGTGTATCCTCTACACCCTCTGTCACTACCAGTTCAGTGGACTCGCCTCGCTCCGTCTTCATCACAGACTCTTCCACTCCATCATCAGCACTCGCACTCGCTTCTTTGATATCAACCCTGTTGGTAAGTTCAATCAGATAATTCCAATATGTAGAAGAAGAAGAAGAGTGTATTCTGTATAAAGGCCATAAGACCCATCGTACAATATTGTACAAAGTATAATACATTGAGTTACCATTGTTTATATTTACGCAATGTTAACAGGTGCAGAATAGACTTGTTCCCAAAAAGTTATAGATCTGTGATTTACATAATTTTGTGAATCAAACAAGATATATTATGTAGTTAATGCACAAGCATTGTGTGAACACCTATAATTAATTTTGCGTAAGAAAAAGGAATCGCATGGCTTAACTTTACATTATATAATTGATTTATTACTGATTCATTTAGTTGAAATACATTGTCTTTCAATTGGAACCATTTATTTTCATTTTCCTGACATCACCTTATATTCCCCCAAAAACGGGCTACTGCCCCTTTAATAAGATTTGCCTTCATCTTGGTTTTAACTTTTGATCTGTTACAGGCAGAATACTAAACCGTTTCTCCAGAGATCTTGGATTTGTGGATAATGCTATCGCTGATGTATACTTTGGTTTTCTAATGGTATGTTTACAAATATTTTACTTGTTTTCTAATAAACTCCCTGTAGTCATGAGTGATTGGAATATACGATCAGTGAGTTCAATAACCAAAAACACATCTTATCATTCTAACTTCAAACTATTTGGGAGGGCACTATTTGCATTACAGAATTATCACTTAAACAATTATAAGAGCTAAGATTTGGAATTGTTATCTCCTTCTGTGTAAGGTATAACAACAATTTTGTTTTTAAAAGTCATTAAGAATTAAATATATACATTATGAAGGCAAGATTTGTTAATTTCTTTCATCTTTTTCAGTTTTTGTCACTGATGTGATCTTTTAGTTTCTCTATTTCAATCTTCTGATAAAGGAGTCCTCTAAAACATGATATTTTCATTATAAAGATGTAGCTATTGTAACAGGATTAGGTCAAGGTCATACCTACTGGCATAAGAGATATCCCTCTAACCGGATCAACCAAGAGGTTCTGGGTTTGAATCCTCCTCGATATGTAAATTGAGTTTATCACTCCTGCATCACACATTTTATTCCAGCAACTGTTTGGAATCATGGGCAGTGTGGTGATGGTGTGTGTCATCCTCCCCTGGCTTCTCATCGCCCTCGTACCCGTCGCCATCTGCATCTTCATCTTCCGGTTCTACGCTGTACAGACCACGAGGGATGTCAAACGTCTGGAAGCAGAGGGTGAGTCATGTGGAGTGTATTTCTTTGTCTGCTTGAAACTATATCTGCCCTTTTTTTATGTCAATTTTGTGTTAGTAATAGGGACCTTTATGTATCATAAGAAATAAATAAGTATGTGTATATTGACACAATGCTTATTAGTGGTATTTAAATATTCATCAGTTATTATCCCCCGCCACGAAGTGGAAGGGGGATATAGGTTTGAGCTCCGTCCGTCCGTCCATCCGTCCGTCCGTCCGAGGAGCCAATTTTTCTCAGAAACCGTTATAGGTAGGATTATCAAATTTTGTGTGTGCCTTCAGGGTATCAATACCTTGATGGAGTTCGAAAATCAGAACCGCGCAAATATTTTTTCCGGAGTTATTGCCCTTGTTACGTTTTTTGGGACTCTGTTCGAAGTGTCTTCAAAGGAGCCATTTTTCTCAGAAACTGTTACAGATAGCATCATCAAATTTGATGTGTGCCTTCAGGGTATCAATACCTTGATGGAGTTCGAAAATCAGAACCGGGCAAATATTTTTCTGGAGCTTGGTGTCATGATATTTTTGAGTACACTCAAGTATTTAGAAGAAGGTTCTGACTAAGAACAAATCTGGCGGGGGATGTTGATGACTATGTCTTCTTGTTTTGTTTTGTGATCCAAATGACAAATTGAAAACAAAATATATGGATCAATAAGACACCATTGACATGAAATAACAAAAACATTGATCTACTAGCGAGTCAATATTGAATGGTCTGTTTGATGATACCATATACTATGTGTTGTGTTTTGTAATGTTCATTAAAGAAAGGAATTCTGTTTTAAAAAGTCCCATTATTCAGACCATAAACACATATGTGTATAGCATGGAAGCCATGTTTATAAATTGTCCAAGGGAGAGCACCGTGATTCCAACTGTATTAGGATACTGTTAGTGGACAACTGCTAACATTGTATTTGGATAAGGGAATATATTTTCAAATTAAGGTTCTCCTTAGTTATTCATATGAATTTATTACAAAGTAGAAATATTGCTGTTTTTTTTATCATGAAATAAGCTATCTATCATCAGGACAACTGTAAGTGAAATCACACATTAACAATTCTTGGTATTTCTCCACTTCAGTACGAAGCCCAATCTACTCCCACATCTCAGACACAATCCTGGGCCTGCAGACTATCCGAGCTCTACGCAAAGAGGACCAGTTGAAGCAACAGTTTGACCAGCACCTCAACACCCACAGCAGTGCCTGGTTCATCTACATTAGTGCCTTCCGCTGGTACAGTCTCAGATCTGTCTTCGGGATGGTCGTCTTCTTCAACATCGTCATCTACGTCTGCCTGGCGCTCAGGGACAGTATGTGTTGTGATTTGAAGTCTTCATTAAAGAAGTAATTTTGTTTCAAAGAGTCTTTTCATTCAGACCATGGCCATGTTTCATTCGTATTCTGAGTGATACTGTTAGAGGACAACTGCTAATTATGATTCTCTGTTGGCACAAACACTTATCATTAAGTATTGGTTTTCCTAAATGAAATTTGTATTTATACTTCAGCATCATTTATCAGGGAAGCCAAAGAAAATTACATGAATAAACAACTCCTTTAATTAACAGTAGCAACATCTTTGGAATAGATCCTTCTACCATTTAAAAGCAAACAGGGAAACGGTGACGGGTAGAGCAATTAATACATTTGGGAATGACAATCAGATAACAAAAACAATAAAAAGGTGTAAAGGTAACAATTACATAAAAAAACCTCAGTGAGAAAAATCAGTTATGATGAAATAATTTAGAATTAATCAGTGGGCTTTTAAGGTCATGTCAACACTTTGTTTTGTTTCAGGTTACTCAACAGGGTTGCTTGCTTTAGCTTTGGTGTACTGTGCTATCATTATGGAGCCGTTTGAATACGTCATGAGGGCTTCCACGGAGATAGAAAATTATGTATGTATCTCGAGTTTTAGAGCAGGGTAATATATAAGAACTATTTTATTTGCGGCTTTGAAAGAATGGCTACTACTGGAAGAAGGTTTTCTTCTTCCCTTGGTAATTTATTTGTGTTTAATAGAGGTGTAATGATACACTGATACAATACTGTATTGTGATACATGGTCAATGATCAACTTTAGATTTGACAGTTATACATAAGATATTTTAGTTGCTCAAAACTGTGATTTAGATTTTGAAATAATTTTGTGAATCAAACAAGATATTTAAATAGCAAATACCTCTTTGTAAAAAAAAACCCCTGGATCTAGGTATTCTGTGAAAATATTGTTTGTGTAAGTAACTTGATTGTATTTCGATATGTACTTTATAACACCCAAATATCAGAATCCGATTCGTTTTACAACCTCTCACATCATTACACCTCTAGTGAATTAGCGAGATTCGATTGGCATCACAAAGATCAATTTATCTCTTGTAATTTGAGTGCCCTCTTATTGTCACCTGTCACCTGCAACATTTGCTTGTTCTAGATGACGTCAGTGGAGCGGATCCTATCATATAACCAGCTGGAGCGAGAGGAAGCCATGGAGTCAGACCGACCTCCCCCGGACTCCTGGCCCATGCAGGGGACTATCTCCTTCAGCGATACTAGTCTCAGATATGCTCCCAACCTCCCATACTCTCTCAAACATGTCAGCTTCCACATCAAGAGCAAGGAGAAGGTAAACTTTATGCTGTACATCAACTTCTTTTTGCTTTTTTGCCATGTTCTGTTCAGATTCTTTTTGTAGATGAGGCTAGTGGCAAGTAAAGGGAGTTTTATCCCACCCTTCCCTTGACCCCTGCCTAGTCCCCCCTCCCCTTTTTAATTCTAAGTGAACCACACTTTATGTTCATTTCATCCATTTAAAAGAGGAGAGTGGGACTCAATAAACAACCTCCCTCTCCCTCCTTATGAAAAAAAAGGATGAAAAAAAAAACCTTATTTCTTATAAGATGTGTAAATTTCCACTTTTAGTGAAAAATGCAACCTTTTTGATCTGCCCCCCTTCCGTCACCAATTTGATTTGTCCTATTCCTGAGATCACTAAAATGATTCAATCTCTGTTCCATACTTCTCTTCTATGAACGTAGAACATCTCGCTAACCACTTTTCTCTCTCCAGATTGGCATCGTAGGCCGGACGGGAGCAGGGAAGAGTTCACTGTTGTCTGCTCTAATGAGACTGGTGGAACCAGAGGGGAAGATCTGGATTGATGGGGTCGATGTAACCATCATTGGACTCACCGAGCTCCGCCGCAAGATCTCGGTCATTCCTCAGGTAATCTATTAACTATATAATTGAGCAAAGAGTCTTGCTCTCTGTGAGTTGTTGAAGTATTTTAGAAACATGTCCCTTCTCATTTCTTATTGTTTTCCCTTTGGCATGTGAAACATTACATAATCAGGCAATATCATTCTTTTCCATCTATCAATCTACCTGCCCCTGAATTCCATGGGTTGTTCTGTGAGAAAACATCTTAAAACATTAATCATGTTTTAACTCTTTATTTTGTCATTTATATTAAAGGTATTGTTTTAAATATGAACATTTTAAAAAATTACCCTGGTTAAATATGTCTGTTGATGGCCATTCTCTCCCCACAGAGGTAGATTAAGTCATAAAATGTTGATACTACCTCTGTTCTACTAAGACCAAATCCATTTTCCCCTGACGGATAAAATTTGCACCACAATCCATTTGAATTTTTTCAGCAAATGACAACGCTTCTTGCATGGAAAGGGTGGTTTATATCACAATGCCTTTCCCATGATTCCCTAGCCAAAATGATTATTTAAGAACACGGTTGTGATTGCACACGGTCGCCGATTGCAAAACTAACTTTGATTGCCTTCAATCAGGCATCTCCCATTCTATCCCACAAAGTCGGCATAATAGAATATAGGCTTTATCAACATTTCATGACTTGATCTGCATCTGTGGGGAGAGAATGGTTGATGGCTAAAGCAGACTTTTTATCACAATTTTATGAATGCCTCACTGAGTTAAAACTAGTTAGAACTGAACATGTGTATACTTTTATGCACCCAGTTATGATGTTGTGAGTCAAAATAATCATTAAAAAACGTACACAATAAACATTTTGGAACATCATACCATTGTGACATCAGCCCATATTAAAAATGTTTTAATTAAATTATATCATGTCAATTTCTTATTACAGGATCCAGTTCTGTTCACTGGTACACTCCGTTACAACTTGGATCCATTTGACGAGTACATTGATGATGATATCTGGCAGGTGCTTGATCAGGTAAATCTTTTTTCTGTGTTAGGTGAAGTTTTAAATGTTCCTTGGTTTCTCTCAAAATAACCTTTCTGGTTTATCCTGTAATTGTTAAACACAATACTGAACCAAATCTGACCAAATCCACTCAGAGTCGCGTCCATAGTTTCAATGCTCACTGTTCTGTTGAGATTTGTTTGTTTTTATGATCCACAAGCCATTTCAAAGTCTTTCACACAGTTGAATGTCTTTTAAAAATAGGAAGTTTATATAGTATTCTCCGTTACAACTTGGATCCGTTTGATGAGTACATTGACTGTAATGTGTGGCAGGTTTTGGTTGAGGAAATTGTTTTTCTGTGATTAGTGAAGTTAAAAATGTCGTCCTAACCATCAGGCATGTACCCACAGGTCCAGCTCAAGTCCAAGATGAAGGAGAATCCTGCTGGTCTGTACTTCGAGCTGACAGACTCCGGAGGGAACTTCAGTGTGGGACAGAGACAACTCATTTGTCTGGCTAGAGCCATGCTCAATGAGAACAAAATTCTAGTATTGGATGAGGCCACAGCCCATGTAGACCATGAGTAAGTCTTTGTGTTTGTTGAGATTTAGATTTATAAATTCTTTTGTAACTATTTACTTTGAGATTTTAGGTTAATTCTTTTGTCACAATTGATTTAAATATTTGTAATATTCATGTCTGAATGAAATCAATTTGTTCTAGAAAAGTGTTATCAATATTGTTTGTAAAATGGTGAGTTAAGAGGTCATGGTAACATTCAGTCTTTTCACTATGTACTGTATATAATTATGTGATATAATACATAATCGTTAAGTATCATGTATGACGCCACAATGTCAGCGGGCCAGCTGCTATGGATGTGTCGGCAATTTCTTTACGTTTTCGACGATGTATTTAAGCCAGTAATGAATAAAATACTAAACTCTGTCCTGTTTCATCACATTTTTTTGAAACTTGTGAATGATAAAGGTATTTAACTTGCTTTTGATCGTAAATACCAAACCATTCACTCGTTTCATAGAAATGTTATGAAACGGGACGTCATTTAGTATTCTCTATTTAGCTTAAAAGGACTTCATTTTAAAACAATTAAGTCCTGCTACTTGTAATCCATGTTATTACTAAATATGTTATAGAACGGACCAGCTGATCCAGCGAGTACTACGTGCCAAGTTCCGCGAGTGTACAGTCCTAACCATAGCTCACCGACTCAACACTGTCATGGACTGTGATCGCATTATGGTGAGCAGTGTCTTCTTTACCAATTATATAAAATTAACTCCAGGATATTCTTTTCAATTTTATTTTGACTGGATTGTTGACATTATGATTTGTAGAGATTATATCTTTTTCATTGAAAAATTAAATTTGAATTTTTTTTATAATCTTTGATAATCAGTTTAGAAGCTGATGTGCTGAAATAGGACATGTGTGTTGGATAGTCAACCAACATGCTGCGTTTCAGTTAGAATTTATTTCAATAAAGAAAATGATTATCCATCAATCTTTGAATTCCATGTATAATAAAGTTTCATAGTCAGTTAATTTGAGTTCAATTTTTCCAATAAAAAGGTCAAGGGGTGACATATGAAGAGTATCAGAAATCAAAATCCTTGGTAACCAATGATGACAGTAGGCTATTATTTTGTATCGATAATACATGAAAACACCTTGAACTTAATTAGACCAACTATGATGTGAAAGAACTAAAATAGCAACACGTTCAATGCTATAATGTTTACTATCTCCACTGTGCAGGTGCTTGACGAGGGGGAACTGAAGGAGTTCGATATTCCCTTCAACCTGCTTCTGCTGAACAATGGCTACTTCACCAACCTGGTGGATCAACTCGGCAGGAGTCAGGCCCGACAGTTACATGCCCTTGCTGAACTCGCCTTCAAACAGAGGGCGTCCGCCAGCATGCTGTTCGAAGAGGCTATAAAATCAGCAACAGAGATGTTCTGTAA
This sequence comes from Steromphala cineraria, assembly GCA_916613615.1. Lineage (NCBI taxonomy): Eukaryota > Metazoa > Mollusca > Gastropoda > Trochida > Trochidae > Steromphala > Steromphala cineraria. Next base: position 20,595,418 of record OU744720.1, read on the forward strand.
TAGCCGCGAAGATCTCAGAAAAAGTAAAGATAGCTTACAACGTAGCAAAGAAAATCTAGATATCACAACACTGAACACTATAGAAAACTCAAAGACATTGTTCGGTCGTTACTCAACCCCAGTCAAGCAAAGCCCTAAAGTGCCAAGGAAGATACGTCATGCAAAAAGTAATCCCTCTAAAGGGAACCCTCGAGTGCATAGAAGGACACAATCTAAGGGAGATGTGGAAGACTCCAATAACAGTGAGATGGTGCCGCTTGTTAGTCCAGTGTCGGGCAGCACCTCGCTCCCCCGGTCATTTGATGTCCAGGATGGGTCAGGGGGGAGGGTATCCCCCATCAAGACTCCCAGCAAGGGGGGGTCAACCAGTTCCAACGAGACCTCCCCGAAGCCTCGTCTAATATCTGGAGTCTATCATATACCTGACAAAGAGAATGAAGCTGATGATCAAAAGATTATTTTCTGCTAGTAGTTAGATTGTGTGTTGATGTATGGATGGTCTTAGGTAGTAGCTCAAGGTTCCATGGGTACCAAGATATGCATTCATAGAAACTTTCCAGGCATCTAGATATAACTGTTGTCAGAGAAACTCATCATGTTGTACCTGGATGAAAAACTGCAGTAGTGAGAGAGAGAGAGAGGTTTATTTCAGTAAAGGGGCCACAGGCCCATTATACAGAGTATACAATTTGTGCACATTATCGAAGCGCCAGTAAAATATGTTTGATATCAAAATATACAACAGGGTATAAGGGTGTCACAGACACAAAAACGTGTTACGTTTCTTTCTGGCTAAGAACAGATACTTGCCAAGACTATTTATAATGGATATATTCTTTGACATGAACAGTTGATATAGCTTTTCATATGAGGGAAAATTATAATAGTATGGCGGGATTATATTTGATCTAAGTTCTAGATAAAATGGACATTCAAGACAAAAATGGTATTCATCTTCAATAGTAGGAATTATGCAAAGAGGGCAGAGACGATCCTTTCGTTCTAGACCGAGTCGTCTACCATATTCAATCATCAGCATATGATTGGAGCTTCGGAATTTACTCACGGCAATACGAAATGTTTTACACTTGATATGGCTTATATATAATTCATAAGAAACATTTTCTTTTATATTATTCAGGAATTCTAGTTTTGGGAAAGATGAGATATCTCCTTTCCATGACTGATTATCGTTGTCAATACATCTTTGCTTAAATAGAGACATAAAAACATTTGTATTTCCAACATTTTGGTAGAACCAAGCATATCCAAAGCCATAGCGGCTTAGGAGACCTTTCACATTGAGTGCCCAACATTGGCGTCCTTTCTCTGCAAGGTTATATTGATATTCATAAGATTTCTTCAAAATGATATTATCAACTTGCGAGATCATTCTCATCCAATATCTAATAATTCTACAGTGCATATTTACTTTTAATGAATATCTACCCAGTTCAGCACGTGCAAATATATTTGGGGTATGTTTTGGGAGATTCAAAACCTGTTTGCAGAATTTATCATGTATATTAATTACATTGGGTGATGGGTGGAAACCCCACACTTCACTGTCGTAAAGCAAAATTGGTAGAATTTTAACATCAAATATTTGAAATAGAGCGTGTATAGGTAGCTCGGAGAAATTAGGTATTGATGATCTCAATGTGCAAAAAACTTTCCATGCCTGCTCAGCTAAGGTCTTCTGGGTGATATACCATGAGCCTGAACTTGAGAGATGAACCCCAAGATATTTGTATGTTGGAACAATGTCTATGATCTCATTATTAAGAGAAAACTTTTCGCACTTTTTTAATCTACCACCTTTTCTAAAAACAATTATCTTACTCTTTGCAACATTTATTTTAAGTTTCCACTGGTCGCAATATCTAGCTAATTTATCTAGTCTCTTTTGTAAACCACAAACCGATAAGTCAAAAAGAACAATATCATCGGCAAAAAGGAGTATAAAGAGTTCAATCACTTCAAGATTTATACACCTTTGGTTATCTGCTGCTAGATTTTCAACAATGTCATTTACGAAAACAGAAAAAAGGAAAGGTGATAATTGGCATCCCTGACGGACGCCGTGAGAACAGTTGAAGAATGCCGTGTAACCTTCTTTCAATGAGACACATGATTTAACAGAGTCATACATACTCTTAAGCAATCTAAAGGTTTTGCCTTTAACGTTTCCAAGCCAAAGTTTAAAGAACAGACTATTTCGATCAACCGAATCAAATGCAGCTTTAAGGTCAATAAATGCGCAGTATAGTCTCCCTTTATGAAGAGAAAGGTACCTTTGAATTACAGAGTTAAGAACAAAGATGTTGTCATGAGTCTGGAATCCACGTCTAAATCCTGCTTGTTCAGGAGTCAAAAAGTTTTCTCGCTCAGCCCAGAGTGTTAATCTATTGCTTATGATTTTTGAGAATATTTTACCCGACACTTCCAGTAAGGTGATAGGCCTATAATTAGCTGGGTCATTAACACTGCCCTTCTTGAGGATAGGTATAATTACTCCGTAGGTCCATTCTGGTGGATAAATACCTTTAGAGAGAATTCTATTGAATAATGATTTTAGCATATCAATGCATACAGTTGGTGCATTCTTAAAAAATTCTATAGAAACCCCACTAAAACCAGGCGCTTTACCGCTTTGCATATTACTAATAGCATCTACAATTTCCTGAAAGCTTATTTCATTGTCTAGGTCATCATAATAAGCAGATTCATCAATTAAGGTGTCACTAATAGAAGTTACAAACTGATTGATACTCTCATAAAATTCTTCATACTCCTTTGTGAAGTGTAAACCTTTGAACAGATTATGAAAATGTCTATTCCATTCCAAGGGTACAATATTGTTATTAACAAATTGTGATTTAGGTCGGAGAATTCTCCAGAACAGTTTGTTGTCCTTTGCAGTGAGTGCATTACACAGCATGTTTATAAAGTTCGATGTTGATTCTGACATCTTTGATGTACATAACTGTTTATATTGTGACCACGAGTCGATGTATCGTTGTCGATCGCTTGAACTGTTAGATGCGTGGAAAGCACGGAGCAGGCGTCGAGCTGCATTTCGTGCAGAGAGGCATTCCTCGTCATACCAGTTGTCTCCCTTGTGTCCATGCGATGTCGACATTCCAGTCTTTTTACAGTGGTCAGCACATGACTCGACCGTGGCATGAAACAAAGATGAAGCACTGTTAATATCATTATTTTCAATATAATGGTTAAATGTACAAATAACATCGGGATTTAATGATTGCCATTTATGGAGGTATTCAGGTATATATTCATCATTCCAATGGAATTTAGCTTTCAATTTGAGATTACTCGAGTCACAGGCAATGTTTATACCCGTACCCAAGCACAATGAATACGTCACTGGGAGGTGTGTCAGCTCTACTTCATCAGATACATCAAAATCTTTAAACAAATCAAAAGCATTATCAGAGCAGAGGACATAGTCCACGACACTTTGGCCACTGTTAGCAAAACATGTTATTTTACCAATTTGTTTATCTTTAAAGAACCTACCATTGCAAATTCTAAGCCCAGTGTTTTTACAGAAGTCTAGGAGGGCGTGGCCGCGCCTGTTGATGACAGTGTCCTGGGATACACGTGGTGGGATCTCGCTGTCAGGGACGTAGTTGATGTCATCATCGATTGGAAGATAGGTAGCATCGTCATTGTGGATGAAGTCCTTATGTGATCCATCTCCAGTACGAGAGTTGAGATCTCCCTGTACTATAACTCGACACTGTGGATCTGTAGATCTGAAAGTGCTGATCTCCTCTTCTAGTATGTCGAAAACTGACTCGTTTGCATACTTGCTGGAGTTTTCTGGGGAGTAGTACACCACACCGGAGTATAAGATGAAGTCTTGGGCTGGAGGTTTGATACGAAGCCAGGCAATATTCTCACTGGAGCTGGGTAAAAATGAAACATATGTCAAGATAGAGTCTGATATCATAGCTGCGATGCCACCAGAGTTCCTGAAAGCATGTTCATGTTTCTGTCGAGATCTGCTAAATATAGTGTAACCAGGGAACGAGAAAACTTCCTTGTCGTTAGACCAGGTTTCAGCAAGGAAGATGATGTTAAACTTTTTCCAGAAGTTAGTGATGATTGGCTTGTTAAATTTATTTTTAAGACCTTCTATATTCCAAAAAACGCATTTGCAGCAGTTGATTTGTTCTGGGCCTTGGCCACACCCCTATGTAGTAGTGTTCGAGTCTGTAGCTCCGGATTTTGGTTTCCATGTTTTAACCAGGACGATATTATCTTCACTGTCGTTGAGACGATATAATTGGTTCTCTATCTGAAGTTTGTCTGATCTGAGTAGTGCAAATTTACCTTCTGTTTTTGCCTGCATCATATAACCTTTCAGAATCTTCCTAGCGGACCTCACTTTCTGTGTATAGTCCAGCGATATCGACACATCATTACCTTTGAGGAGTTTCGCTGCTTTCAGGATACTGTTCCTCTCCTTCAGGTTCTTGCAGGTGATGAGAACTGGTCTGGCTCCAAGAGATTTGGATGGAAGGCGGGTAGTTGAAACTTCAGTAGAGATTAGATATAACATTGATGTCATGGAAACTCTTAAGTGAGTTCCAAGATATAACATTGGAGTCATTTAAATTTAAGTTGATAATAAGATATAATTGCTGTCACATAAAAATCAGTAGAAACTGAAATAAGCAATGCAGTCACAACACCTATCAATGACATATCACAGAAACTCACTGATTGGTACCAGGATATATAACACTGCCATAATACATTTTCTGTAATGCATATCTTAAATTATTTCTGGAGTTAGTACCTAATTTAAATACACTTGTTGTGGAAACTTTATGTTTTGTAACACTGCAGACATAGAGTATCAATTTTATCCAATTTCTGAATTTTAAATATATGTCATATTATGATGTGAAAATTTACATTATTCTATGAAAACTTGAATATATCATTTAGGTCACTATTAACAAATCAGTCTGTCCTCGTTCATAGATTTTGAAAAATCAATCACTGTACATTAACATCAGACTGTATCTGACAAGTCATGAAAAAGGCATTATGTTATACTATATGATATTAGTACATATCTCAATACTCTGTTGTGATTTTATCCAGACCTTTAAAAACAGCATCGACACTGCATATTTGACTTCTTTAAGAGGCATTTAGATGTTGTCTACATGAATAAGGAAGATTTATCTTATTCATCTAGACTGCAAATTTGTTATATTTTTCAAGTAATATATATTTTGCTCAATTGTATATAGCTGCAATGCATTGTTTACTCAAGTTACAAGGAGATGAATAAGACAATCAAGATTGCCAGATGGTGGAAAGTGAAAGTGGACTTCAACAACCATGACACAGTCTAAGTAAACCTAGCCTCAATATTATCCGTTTCACTCCTATACTGAGTCTAGAGAGGCTTAGTAGAGGGTTGCGTCAGCCGACGTATAGAATTGACCAATCAGAACTCAGCTTACCAAGCAACAATAGTCTGCCTTCGCACGTATAACGTTGGAGGGTCATAGGTAGCAGAAAGGTTGGCTGACGCGACCCTCTACTAGACCTTTCTAGACTCAGTATAGGAATGAAACGGATAATTTTGAGGCTAGGTTTACTTAGACTGAACCATGACAGTGATTCTTTACTAGAACCAGGAGCTTTGCATAAATGATTGTACTAATTAAAGGGACGGTTCTATTGGGGTAGGTCTTGTAATGATTAAATTCAAGGGAACATTTCTTGAACCATACCTGTGTTTATTGTATGATTATTTTCTATTGTATGTAACTGATCATTAAGCCTTGCGGGCATTTTCCAATGTACAAAATCAATTATACCTTGCCAAATATGCAAAATCAAAACTAAGTTTCTCACTAGAAATCTGCAAAAAGCTTTAAATTTGGTTCCCAAATGTATATTTTGTCTGTTTCTGCTAACAATGTTCAGCAGTCTTTTTGAGGAAAAATTATGGTAAAAGGAGATGTTTTCATGTCATTGTTAAGAATTGGCATTCAGCACTATCAGCACTAAGAGGATTCAGCACTATCAAATACTTTTTTCAGTTTCCAATGATCTTATTCACATGGTGATAACCATCATGATAATGGAAGTATAATTTCATGTTTATCACTTATAGGTTGTGAATTATTTTTTATATATGTGACATTTTAGTGAATCAAGAATAAAATGCAGATGTAGAGATATCTAATTATAGATAAGATGTGGATGTAATAACATTTAGTCATATATAAGATGTAGATGTCATGAATGTTATCAAATAAGATACGGATGTAATAACATTTAATCATAGTAAGATGTAGATGTCATGAATGTTATTAAATAAGATGCGGATGTAATAACATTAAATCATAGGTAAGATGTAGATGTCATGAATGTTATTAAATAAGATGCGGATGTAATAACATTTTATCATAGTAAGATGTTGATGTCATGAATGTTATTAAATAAGATGCGGATTTAATAACATTTAATCATAGGTAAGATGTAGATGTCATGAATGTTTTAATAAAGTTGTGGGTGTCCTGCTTTTAAATTGTGATAGATGTGGAGGTTAACATATTTAATTATAAATACGATTTGGAGTTCATGATATTAAATTGTAATTAAGATGTGATGCTTTTACATTGAATAATAACTTGGTGTTCGATCTACAATCATTGAACGAATATTGAATTTAGGATTTGAGGAAATTTGTAAGTAATTGAATTTGGCAATGATTAAGGTATACAAAAAATTATACAAGAATTTTGTTGTGTGAGTCATTGTGTATGTATGGACGAGACATCTAACAGAGAGGCCTGTAAAACTCATGTATTGTTTGTGTAAGTGTGACTAAAAAGGTTGTAAAATGTCATCGGTTGTATATGTAAATATTTGTATTTATTAAAGATTGGTTTAAAAGTAAATTAACTCCACTAGCAAAATCAACTTTAGAATAAAACCCCTTAGATTGTAGCTCTATAATGTAATTTGTACGAAATGGAAACGATTGACCATCATTACATTTCTAATCAACATTTGTATTCTCTTTTTAACTTTTATGATGCAACCAAGCAAAAGAGATTGGGTCATTTTGATATGCAAAACCAAAGAAATGTATGACAAAATAGCCTTACTCACTATGTGCCATATAAGAAATGGGTGTTTGTAATATTTGTGAATCTATCATATCAAAGGTACATATCATACCTGAACATTTTTATCTCTATTCCTTACATTCCACTCTATTTTTATAATCACTACCTTTACATGTAAAGCCTTATTTATGTGAATGTGTACTACAAGGTGTTATTGTGTTACAACTATTATAATTCGTAGGAAAAATATGTTGACTTGACAAGTTGTTATAACCACTTATTACAGAATATGGTTTTCTATTAGTTAAATTATTAATGTAAACATATTTCTGTATTTTTTACAGGAACATTGAAAAACCACAGAAAGAAGAAATATGCAAAATATTTTTCCCGCTTTCTTACACTGTCATTCCACATTTATCATTTAAAACCTTATTATTTTGAATTTTTAGTTTTGATTTCTTTAAGATATATTTTATTCTTGTTGAGGATATTTATACTTTAACATTTCAAGGTTCATCACAGAATTCAGGGAGTATAAGCGTTCTTTATTCATCTTCATTGGTACTTTCAAGAATACTAGTCAAAAGAATTTAATGAATTATATGTATGCGCGCATGGTTAATAGTTATGTTTTTATCAAATAAACACTATCACTGATATTTTGGAATCAAATACTGTAAGCTATGCAGTTTCTGCATTTAAGCTTTGATGTGAGTAGCACAGATCGGGTATTAAAATACAATGACATTATGACAGATGGTTATGGTTAAAAATTATAAAGCCTTGACACGGGTGACTTTATTGCTTTGGTAGTGAATAGCTTGATAAAGACATTTTCCTAAAAAAGGAACGAAAATTTCCAAAATTACAAACTTTATCAATTTAAAACAAAAATTTTTTCGTTCACAAATCAATAGCCCATTGTTCATATGCTTGTTGGTATGATCAATACACAGTGCTCCAGATAAGCAGCATATCTGTGTATTTTACGCAACAAAATCCCAATTAATTTTAACGCTTGGAGTACAGCTTGAAGTACAGATACGCAGACATTTTCTTTAGAACCCAGTGATTGGATAAACACTAGCAAAGTAAAACTTAAAATGGATATCATAACTCTTCAAAATATCAATATTCAGTGCTTTAAACATGTAAACATAATGTTTATATGCAGATAAATACCCCTTTATGTGAAATCATGGGATTTCTCATATGAAATGCCAACTTGTCTGAAATGTGGGGAGTACAATTTTACTAAGCAAAACTATCAAAATCAAGAAAACTCAATTGTTACCAAAACACAGATTAGTCAAAAATCATCTGGAGCACTGAATACATCTAACAAATAGTTTCCTTTTGTACTACAAACATTGAAAGTGGTTGAAAAATACTACTTAAATGTTCCTTAAGTTCTTTTGAGTAACATAATATTATATGACTGTTTGTGGCCGTTGAACCACCCTTTACATTGATTGTGATGTTATCAATGTCTTTAACAGTACAGTTGATCTCATTTTCTTATTCATGTAGAAAATTGTGTTCAATTTAAAAATGAGAATTAAAAATACAAATGTTTCTAATTCAAACCAATTGTGGTTCAAGGATTTGCTAATCCTAAGAATTCATTCTAATCAGAAAATTTTGTTATAAATATTCAGAGTTTATATTTTTCAAATGCTTCTCAAATCAGAACTACATGTTTATTATTTGTGGATATCTCTAATGTTTCATGTACCTTTTTCATGTCTTTCCATCAATGAATGACAATTACATTAACTTAAAATCTGATTTTTTTCTATGCATAAGGTTAAGCATGAACAAGTTTCAATGTTATTAAAGCTAAAACTTTTCATCATCTATTACAATCAATAAACACCAATGAAATCTAAGTTAATTCAGTAGTTTTTGAAAATGTATTGTTAGCTTAAGATACATGGTAATTATCATTAGTCACCAATAATGCTTAATAATAATAATTGATAATTTAAAGGTTGATATGCTTTTATGTCATAAGATATGAATTTTCTCCTATAGTTTGATATTTGAAATATCTAACAATAAAGTTTAAAAGCATTTTATGATTGATTCATAATGGTATGTATACTAGTAAGCATATATATTTTTAAAAAACTCTATTGATAACTGTACTCATTATTGTTTGATTTATAATAGGAGTGAAAAGTGTTGAAATTATATTACATTACATATTACATATTACATTCAGCAACTTTCCTTTGATATGTAAGCAAACACAAGTTTCAAATTCAAACTGTTTATCATGAACGCATATGTCATGATTTCTTTTTTCCTCAAACGCATTCCATATGAATTATCATAATTTGATAAAAAGGTGATTTGATTGATATTATCATAAAATACCTTGAAATTATAGTATGAGGAATAAATTAGAAATAACTTAGCATGAATAAAGCTAAATGAACCATGAAATGCATGTGTTTGCTTGTAAGATGTGTGTTATAACAATAACCAGGCTGTTAGACTTTGTCCAAGTTACTATACATGTTTACTTAGAAGCTGTGTGCAAAGATACTAGATACTACTGTTTGCAATTTTATATACCTTTCTTAATGCTCAGAATGTTTTTGAATAAAAGGGAAGTCATACAATAACAAGTGTCTCATTTGTGTTTTATTGAAACGATAAGGTTGTGTCAAGGTTTGAAAGCAAGATGTTCACATTTATCTATGCAGTTACTCTATTTAACATTTCAAATAGTTCACTTTTCTTGCATGTTTATCTTTAAGTCTCAATTATATATTAACTAAAGTGACTAATCAAGGGAAGTATATGGTGGTATGTTAATTCTTTTACAATACTATGGGGCCATAATAAATGTGGCTAAGTGTAGAGAATAAGAAACACAGAGAAAAACACCTTCGAAACGGTAACGTCAGCTTTTGGAGAAAGAGGTTAAACAGTAAACACGTTGTCTTGACCCTTACAAAAATGCACGTTTAGAACATGTGTACAAAGCAGACATATTATCACGTTTTAATGTCACTTAACAAAACACGTAACAGTTAATACTGCTTTGCTTAAACCATAGGTAGCGAGAGAGGGGGAGCAATATATACAAAATGGTAGACATCAGACAAACAACGAAGATAACGTGTCAGAACGAACTGAATATGGTTAGAAAACAACTAGTACGAGCGGCCAGTGTGTTTCACAATGCTTGAGTACTGCTCTCTGTAGTCAACTGAACTTTTCATAGTCAGGCTTGATATAGACTAACTTTTCGTCTCTGAAATGACATTACATATTAAATGCAGGCTAGCTATCTACTATTAAAATTGTAAGGAGCCCAATGAAGCTGTTCATTTTCAGATCCTGAAACTGCAGTGAGCTAGACTTGCTACAAAATATAGACTTGAGTGGGCCTTTAAGATATTTTGTTTCAGGGACTGTTAGACTGACTAAGCTTGATATACAACAACGACTAGGTGTAGAACAGTTTTAAACATTCAATATTGAGGGAAAGAATGCTCACACAAATCTCAAAAATGTTGCAAACGTCAGGGGAAAGATTACTGAAAGTGATGAACAATTTGCCTAAGTTGAATTAGTATCCGTCTCGCAAAACTGAGTAAAAAACTTGAAACGAAAAGATAAAATCGAGATTATAACGCGACCATGACACGGCAATATGTTTACATGTAGCCATGGCGACAACTGAATGAATAGACAATACACCAAGATCAACTGTGTACAGGTTGCATATGTACAGCATGTGGATAGGTTTGTACAGGACTCAATGTGAATGAAGTAGAGCATAAACACCCCCGAATATGCAGGCTCTGTTATAAATCGGATTACCCAATAGATTCCGAGTTGGTATTGCCTCATTGGTGTTGACTAAATGGATCAACATGGAACATAGTTTGGTGATTTAAACCACCTATATTAATTCCCTGGGCGACGTTATCTGTAAAAAAGGTACTGTATATATATGTAATTTAATTATTCTCTTTAGGTAGAATACGTTTTCTGGTATTCAAAACTATTTGTTATCGTCAAGTGTATTGGAAACCACACGTGGGGTCTTCAGTTTGTGGAACCATAAGAAACGTGATCGATCGAACGTATCGATCAGTAAACCTCTGTGAGAAGCATTTAGTTATGGCAGTGTGAATGTATGTTAGTTATTCCTAATACTACATATGGAGGGAGAATACGCTTTGTTTTGACTTACAAATTATCAGTGATTATTGTATATGTTATAAGGTTTAGAGTTTTGTGACACAATGATTATATTTTCTAATCCTTTGCATCAGATCACTAAAGTATGCATCAGTAGTTCTTCGACCCAAATATGGCTTTGTGGTTTTCTTTCTCTGAACAGTGAGTCAAGTATATAGAGTTTGCAATATTATTTTCGGAAGGAAACAGTTTCATGGTATGTTTCAAAAGTTGTCAAAGATCCTGGCAAATAAACACTTATCATGAGGGCTCTCCCGCAAAGTGAATGTATTTTCTTTGGAAAATTTGAATTTATAGTTTCTTAATTTAACTGAAATTAATTTGAAGCTCCAATAGGTTTCTTGTGTCTTGATCAGCTGACCTTTTCAATTATTGACATAAAATCTATGTCAAGGAGAAAGCCCGCAACACTATTGTAGCTATGCATTTTCGAAAAACTTTTGATCAGCGGCTGGAACAAGTAAACCATGGGCGGTAATACGTTAAAATGTAAGTCTAGTTCGTACCCGTGCAACATGGAACACCTAGTGAAAGGAATCGTCTCAAATGCTTGTAACTTGGGTCTATTACAGCACGGGCCGGGTACCTGGTCATGAGCTAAGTTCCAATATTAGTTATAACGTTGGTCTGTTGCAGCATGGAACAACTACTGAAGAACTTCAACTTCATGACGGTTGGCCCCAGAGAGAATGCGGGGTTCAATGACAACTTCAGACAGTACCGAGACCAGTACAGACAGGTGGTGGACGAGCGAGACATCCTGGCCTCCCTGAGACTGCTGAGGGACGGAGTGTGCAGACCAGACTTCCCCGGGCAGAGTGAACCCCAGTGCTCCTTCGCTCAGGATGTCCTCTCAGTTCTCATGACTCTGTCCGAGTATGCATGCCCTACCTTGATATGATTGTCCACCTTCTCTGTAAATTTCACTTTAATCAATGCAGTAGTTCAGTTATAGTATACGAAATAAGAATGCTCGAACATTCAGTATTGATATGCGTACCAAATTCTTATGTGCAGGTGTGCTTAGTTCTATTTTGTCGTTTCTTGGCATATTCACAGATTGTGGAAAATTAACTCTTCTGAGGCATGTTTTGTTGTTAACGTGTACTCTTCGATATTTTGACACCTTTATCCCTCGAAACACGGTCGATTTTGATATGACTATACTTTATCAGATAGTACAATCCAAATAGTATTTCGTATACATATAATTTTACGGATACATGTATATGATTTAATGAAATGATTTAAATAAAATGTACTACATATGACCGATCTCTATTCCAGAGATCTATTGAAGCACGGCAAGGTGACTTCTCTGGACCCTATCTACGACTTCTGTATGCAGTTTCTCTGGAATCTCATCCAACAAGGTCCCGGAACCTCTCATGTTAAACTCTTGATTTGCATGATGTCAAACACACATTTCGGATTCAAGAAATATTATTCGGTATGTTCCACTTGCACTTATATAAAAGTCTACAAAATACTGTACTTTTCTGTTTAAAAAGGGTCAATTTTGATTGCTTGGTCTCAAATGCATTTTTATAGATATCTTAAAAATTGTTTTTATGATACAAAAGTTATTTTTAAGGACACATTAAATTATATTGTGAATGAGCGATATATGATAATTTCATTAAGACCGTTACAACATTTAATCCTCTTTGCTTTGTGTCGATTTGATATAGGTATAACGTTTCAATGTTAAGCATATTATGATGCATTACTGTGACAAACGTCTTTAAAGGGGCAGTAGCACGTTTTTTGATAATTTTATATTTTAAAATTTTCACCGATATTCATAAGTTAATGCTAAATGACTTATTTTGACAGTGTCAAAAATTTCATTAAACAATCCAATCATTCATAGTCAGAGGACTAAGTATGACGATTCACATAAAATCCATTGGCGGCCATTTTTGTGTGAACACCTTTAATTCATTTTGTGTACGAAAAAGGAATCGCATGGCTAAACTTTACGTTATATATTTGAATTATTACTGCTCCATTTAGTTTAAATACATTGTCTTTCGATTGGAACCATTAATTTTCATTTTCGTGATATCACCTTATATTCCCCCTAAAAACGTGCTACTGCCCCTTTAATATGCATTGATATAGTAAATGTACTGAAATGGTAAACTAAAATCTGTAAGTACCAAACAAGTATGAATCAATACATAATCATATTAAAAATTGAAAAAAAAAAAATTTCATCAAAGTTTTTTTTGCCCGAAACCAAACATCGCCGTCTTTTGCAGACTCTGAATGGTAAACGACTGAAGGAGTATCTCGGGTTTTTAAAGAGAGAATTCAAAAGTCAGGAAACAGGGTCAGATCTAAGTCGGTACCCTTCTGTGATAGAGAAGGGGATACACCAACTCCTTGGCAAGAATACTTTCAGGTATGTTTGACTTTTAAGGGACAGTAACACGTTTGTTTTAGGTTAAAATGATATTTCATGAAAACGAAGATACATTTTATTGATTGAAAGACAACGGGTTTATCAAAAATGTCAGTTCTAAACCAAGATAACGTGTTCAGTTAAGTTATGTGAATGCATTCCTCATCTGGAATTACCCAAAGGTGTTCACACAAAACTTCGGCATGAGTTGACTTATTCTTTAGGGGTTAAATTTTGGGGGAAAAAGTTTAAACGCGTCATTGCATCTCTGAAGAACTACCTTCTTGTACAAGAAAAATAAAGAAAATTATATTCCCTAGATAAAAACGTTAAAAATGTTTTGTGTTGCAATAAAAAACATAACGAAAAACGTACTATGCTTTGAAAGGATTTTCACATTGCTAAATTGGACAGTTTAATTTTGTTACAATTTCAATTAGGTATACCTTAAACGGAACTTTTAACATTAAACAGTTAACATCTGTTGTAGGAAGTAAGGAGCCTTTTTTATCTTTCAATACTTTATTCGTACCTCCCTCAAATATGCTAACAAAATTTCAATATCGATGCTTGTTTGCTAAGACCATAATTATTTGCAGTTTCGGAAATGTCGTTCATTCAGAAATGAAAATGTGAGTCCGTGGTCCCGTTATTCCGTGGTTCCGAAATGCTTTCGTTTCCGGGCCATATCTCAAAAACCTTACAATATTTTACGAAACTTGGTATGAGGTTAGACCTAGTGGTGGCTTGGTGCCTTTTGCTATTTTGGTTATTCTGAAAAGTTGTTTGTGCTGGTTTCCTTGAAAACAAATTCAAATTGAACTTTGTACGTATGGGGGGTAGGTTAATTTTCTGATTAAAAGTAATGGCGGGGGACATCAAACTGCATCACATGCACATTTTTCTAGTTAAGTCAATAATATTCATTGTACAGTGATGAAGCTTATGAAGAATGCAGAGCAGAATTCATCGCTCTGTACCTCTACATGGAGTTAAACTTCGTCACACAATCACAAGAGATCCGGAACATCCACGGCCGATTGTCCTCACCCGTCTATCAACATTACAGTAGAAAAGTTTTCAATGTGAGTTTAATATAATCTTAATCCGGTTTAACAACTGAATTTTTCGTTATTTTTGGCTAGATTTATATGCTTTACTCATCATGTTGTGGCTGGTGTCAGTTCCCATCCCTTAGAAATGATGTTTATACACGTTGACATTACTCATCCCCCCACCCTCTTAAAAAAATGGTGTGTCTCCATCATGCCGCACAATTTCCTGGTATAAAGAGTTATAACCATACTTATCTGTCTATTTTGTCTTTGAGTTTATGTTTTTATGTCGAACCTCTGTTATAACCCTTTGTCATCGCATAATCTCAACAAGGCTCTAACTGACATTATTTTTCATTTCATGTTATTCTCGAGAACTGTATTTTATGAATTAAGATATTACTCAGTTTAGAGGGACATGACATATCTTTATCTTTTCCTCAATTGTATAAATTCATTTGCAAATGGCACCAATGTTTAAAGCATAATTATTATATTATAAGTTGCCTACAATATTAACGCATATCAATTTCCTTTCTATGATTACTTTAATGTTTCTCATTAAGGGTATTTTAATTGATATTATCCGCCAAAAGTCTAGATTAAGTTCATCCTTATGACGTTTACAGTTACTATCTACTGGTCTGTTGATAATGTTTCCTTTGATCAAAATGATGTAAGCATGGGCAATTTAATAAATAAATGAATTCATTTAAAACTGTTGTCTAAACGAATTTTCAAACGGGTGTTATTAGGTCATAAGGTGCTAAACAAATATTGAACATTCTATTATCTAAGTTTATCGAGAATGTTTTAACTAGCGAGTCTTAGCATTTGACGAGTGGCATAATATGGTTATCTTCTCTCAGGGATTTTCAAAACCCGAGGATTTCCGAGGATACCTGAGGTACCTCGCGGAAAGCCTGAACAGCATTGACCTAGACATTGTGGACGCCGACAGAGTGGTCAAGAAACACGAGGGCATCCTCAGGATGTTACTGGACGGCATCAAGTACTGTTTTATCTTATGATAATGGGGATATTTAAATGGCGCTACATAGAGACTACACTCGAATATCTTCCAATATCAAAAATGTTAGCACGAGTTGATAATTTCCTGAAGCAATTCTACTTTCAGAGTAGTCTGAAATTATCATTCATCGAATCATCTCTCCCTTGCGCTAAGGCAAACCTTTGCTTGGTCTTGTTGTCGCGTAATTTTAAATTGTTTAATCCTGATGATATATCTTTAACTTGTTTAAATGACATTTCGTATTTAGGCTTGTGTTTCACAAATATAGGGCTACTACAATTACAATTAATTTGTTAACTATATATCATTATTTTTTATAATATGAACTGTTTGAAAGTACGACACTCTTGGTATAATTGACGGATTCAGATCAATCACCGACTGGCGTTATGCATGACCTGCTAAATGCATTAGCTCTGATTTTACAAATAATTTTAATGTCCGAAACCATCTTTATCCGTCCGAAACGGATCTTTATCAAACGAATGATCATTTGTCCATTACTTCAATAGTCTTTATATTTTGGAAAATTGTCTGTATTGTATTTTCATTGTCCGTCGCGATATAACATTTCAAATAATTGTTCTTTGTGGCACCTTGATAAAATTATGGCATTGACAACAGTTTATTTCCACGTCTCAGAAATGCCAGTGTACTCCCAGAAGTTGAGGCTGATATATTCGAGTTCACAAGCTCAATATGCAAGAAGCATGCTGGTCAACCAGTCCATCCAATCATTGACGCTATTGGCAGTTTCTTCTTTCATCTCAAAGATTCTACAATCATAAAGGTGAATGACCTTTTGTTTAAGTATATCTAATTAGTATTTTTTCTACAATTTTTATATAAAGCATTCGGTAAGAGAAACTATTGCACCTTCTCAATGCTAAAGTTATCTTTTGATTTGAGCTTCTTGACCATATATTTGACCATCAATGTATGATCGGGTATGAGAAATATTAGATTCGTATTTTTGTACTTGTATGTATTTCTTTATATTAAACAAACGTTACACAATGGCGTTGTAATCACCAAATACAGTATAGTTAGCAAACATCCGGTGACTTCACCGAGTGTCAGTATTTAAGTTGATATTTCATGGACGATTTGAGATGAAATATCCTGTAGTTTGATTAATTTTATAAATCATACTATTTATTTTATGCGTTTTTCACTTAAAATTGTAATCAAGAAAAACGCCGAAATTAGGGGCCGGTCCCTGACCAGTGATGAATATATTCAATCGTGTCTGGTCACTGTAAAATATAAGATATCGTCACTGAAGCTTAATATTCAGTTTATTTCACTTATAAATTCCGGTGTTGCATTGCTTATGATATATAACCTTAATTTATATCATCATATGTATATACTTCTTGTTGTCTTGTACAGGACAATCACAAACTGTTTCTATCAATGGCTCCAAGATTGACAGCATTTCTAAACAGTCTTGAGAATCATTCGGTGATGAGTAATCGGTTTGCAGATGCAATTGTGTCTGAAGTGCTTATGAAATGTATGTCAAAGTAAGTATATGATCATTTGAATTTAGAAGTATAAATTAGGGATATCTTTAGCGTATCTGCAGAGAGGTATTTCAGTTGAGCGGATGTTCGGTATTTGTTATTATGTTATAGTAATGTTACTCTCATTTAGACACCCTATGACTTCTTTAAGAGACATTTAGATACATGCCGGAGATAGTTAACATTTTCGTCGTTTTAGTTGTTTCAGTAAAAAATACTTTTCGTTGATGAACGAATGACTAAAAGTTTTTACTGATATAATGAACCAAAACGATTTTAATAGAAAATTCAAAGTCGCCATATACATGTATGTATGTAGTATAAATACAGTCATACAAATTGACAAATTATTTCATACTTCAAATGTGCACTAGATTATATTTATGTTTAAACTGAGAAAAGTGTATCGAACAATTAACATCATTTTAACATTAACCCAATGAAGGAGTCCAGAACATCAACAGGTGTTGATAAATTTGACGAAAGCCCTTCTACGTGTGAAACAACCTCCCACCTCAAAGGCTGCATATTACACCATAGAACAATGTAAAGCCCTAAGTTGGAAGGTATGTAAAATAGTTGAAAACTGTGGCACATTCCACTCAAACGAAGTGAACTTATCGTCATAATCGTCGTTGTTGTAGTTGCCGTTGTTGTAATTGTTGAATTTCTCCAAAGAAATTTAGAAGTTGACGTGATAATACGAGACACATTTTATGGATAACAACTTCTTTTTTGATTCTCACGACGTTTCTGCATTAGAAGTAAAATGGTTATCACTATCAATTGTACATAGTATGAAATGTTGATATGCATAGTATGTAATTATTCAACGGGACGAATGTTCACATGATTATCTTAAAAAAACATATGTATTTTGTAAATGTTATGTATGTTATGTCCTATGGGCCTGTCGCCTCTTTGACACGACGTTTCTGGGCCACTTAAAGGGGCGAGAAGTGACCAAGGAACATCGTGAGAAATCAATAAAGAAGTTGTGATCCATAAAAAATAGTAGTTTATTTTAGTTTTTTTATTTTAGTTATTTAGTATTTTTTTGTAGGGTCGAGAGGAGGATGTAAACCAGCTGATGGATCTTGTGGCTGAGGCTCGTATATTCGGGAGTGACGACAGAGCAAAGTCAGAGTTTGCTGGGAATTACATAAGATTCTGTGATGCTCTCGTCAAACAGTTGAAGTAAGATTGATAGAATGATACCATTATGTAACCATATCGAAGTGACTTCAGTCTTTCTTTAAAGGTTAAGGTACGAGATCGAGGTTTTGGTGCATGTAGAAAGGCCGTTGGGTTGGTCAGGACCACCGGTAAATTAAGTGCATGATTAAAATCGGCCTTGTTATTTTGATACCTTTCCTTTCCACCTAGTGTCCTAGATGATTTCATATCTCCGTAGAGTAACATTGTGATATTGTTTTTCTCGGAAATAGGCCGATTTTAATCAGACTTTAAACTGGGGGATCATTGAATGTTTAGGAAAATTTTCCGAAATTTGAATTCGAAGGATATATATCCCTCTTTGAAAATGAATAGAACGGAATGGTTTCATCAAGGATTTTCATAGCTCACTTTGCTATGAAAATCCTTGGTTTCATTAATAAGAAACTCTTTTGAAACAGCTATATTGGTAAAAAGCGGGGAAATGTTTTCATTTATTGCATGATACTGTAAACGGTATAAAGTTTGATAGGCTTATCACGTGATATTTCATGATTTGAAATTATTTTTTACAATGTAATCATGAATTTGTTTTAAATCATGTGTAGGCTAATGCAGCTACGCTCCTGATGACTGACATGCATAAAACATATACAGAAATGTACAAATTTACACAAGCGACTGCACGGCAATTTAAATTTGACCACCGACAAAATAATTTAATTGAATGATATATTTTGCACCAAAGAATTGATCTATAAATTTTAAATTTTATTGATAAAAATCATTGATACAGAATCTTCATAATTCTTATCGGTTGTTCATGAAGATATTACCGTTATCAACTTGTTTTGTGGATTAATGATCAGCTCATTTGTCTAAAAACCAACAGTTCCATGTTTCGATGGATTTGAATCATTTGTAGATTTTCTGTGTTTATATTTTGTGATATATCTATTAAAATTATCTATTCTTTGATTGAAAAATTAAAATATCCAATTATATCAATCAAGAAACCATCGTCAGAGGTTAATTTGTGATTTAAAACCCCAGTACTAGGTCTTCGATCATGTCGTAGATACAGAAGATAGGTCTTTCCATCTCAGATAGACATCACATAAGATCATTCTATCACAGATACACTTATTTTATAAACTTGGTGTCGTGCCGGTCCTACACCTAGGTTTAATACGTTGCTAAGCAAAGGCATGACGTCACAGATGTTTATGGCGTTATGCTCCTAATCTTACCACTCCTTATTGAAGAGTTCTAGATTCCAAGGATGTTTATCAAACTAATAGGAATGATACAATGTAGACGTTTTGTATAAAAAGGTGACTAATAATTGTATTTCTAAGTCATTATTTATTTTTAATAATGCATTTTAAATTTTACTTGTTCTTTTGAAAAAGTATTACCGCAGTGGTTGTTTTAATTCAATTCAATTATTCTGATGTATCATTTTGTAGACGGGACCGCATGTTACCTAAAATGGTGGAGAAAATTGTCGAATTTTGCCTGAAACTTCTGCGAAACAGGGATCGGTCAATGATCGAAGCAGGAGATAAGTTCGTAAAAGAATTGGAGTTTAATGGAAAGGTATGTGACATTGACGTTTATCTTCTAATTATTTCTCGTATTGCTCGGAGGTCGTCATAGTGACGTGATCTGACATATATCACCACGATGACGTTAACATGTACACTTTGTCATATACGCCAGATAATTAACTTTGAATGAGAGCATTACGTCTACATAAGAATGTAAATCTTAACATTACGTTTTATTCACTGATTATTATTGCTGAGCTAAAGCTTTGATATCACATCTACCTCGTCCAATCCAATTGTAACATTTCATAAATTATTAATTTGTACATTTACCATGTAAAAAGAAAAAACCCATCTTAAAAATTCGTATTGGTAACAGTTGTTGCCAGACAGACTATTGAAATGATTCTTACACACGAAGATGTTAAAGACACATTTTATCAAAACAATTTTAAGAAAACGAATTATAATATTCGTTTATTTCGTGCTTCTCACAGAAACACAAGGACCTGATTATGTCAATGTTCCCTGAGTTGCTGGTCTTTCTGACTGACGACAGTTACCCCTGGACAGGGAGGGGGCTGAATTATGGATCAAGAGTCGTCGACAAACTTACTTCAAAAGGAATAAGCTCACTGTATGTGGCAAATATAAACATTCTATACAACAAGACTTCATATTGAGTATAGCTTCTTTATTTATTACACTGGCATATATAACTATCTGATTAAAATCTTACTAAGTGCGCCAAAGGTCGCTCAAAAATGTTCATATTGGTAATTATAGTTGATTTTTTGAATGCCACTTTTGATTTGCAGCTTAGATCTATCTACCAGTGATAAGTGAGGGCGACTTTTGTGACGTCATAAACAAAATCAATGCCACATGATTTATACTTTTATTGTAACAATATCAATAATTAACGATTTTCATGAAATGTTGACCACTATGTTAATAAGTCATTTGACGATGTAACAATATCAAGCATTTGGTCTAATAAAGATATCCACGTCAATGGTAATTAAACAATTATTCAAGTTGAAACAATGAAGTCTTGTTAACACGTCACATCCGGGCGAGTTCAGTATATCCATGATAACCTCCTTAATTTTTACCTGTTAAAGAACACTCCCAACTGTTGATTCCAAACTCTGGTCAATAGAATTAAAGTATGGGTTGCAATTGTTGGCCAAGTCTTACTTCACATGAATAGTACTTAATATTTTTAATCCACTAAGTTTAAAAACAAAAATTCTTTTTATATTTTTTTAATTAAACTTCTGCAAATATAAATCATTGTTAACGTGTCATATTACATCATATGTGGACTTTGTATTGCCTGGCTGTCTGTATTGACTGATATATTACAGAGAGGCGAGAAGTCTGACACCAGAAGACTACAAAGTTCTATCTGACTTCGTGCTGACCCTGTCCAAGTGTGACTTCATCGAGGCAGAGAGCAACACTCCAGGCACCGTCCACTACATCGTCTTCAGCAACACTGCCATGAAGTTCATGGTTCTTGTTAGTATTCAACTACTTGTCATTCTTCTATAAGACATCTACCATTAACTTTCTGCAAAACTCGCGTTAGTTTCGATAACTGGTTCATTATGTCTCCCCCCGAAGGGTCGGGAGACATATTGGTTTTAGCTGAGTTCCCGCCGACGTCGGCGTTGGCGTCGGCGTTCCCATTTCGTTTCCGGAGCATCTCTAAAACTATGTGACCGATCATCACTAACCTTGGTATATTGTCTCTCCATATCATGTAGATGTGCCTTTTGGAGGTTATAGATTTAAAAAAAAAATTCTTTTTATTTATTTCCATGGCAACAATTTGGACTTAGTCTTTTTCAAGGGTTTCAGCATCAAATCATTTCGAATTTTGAATGTTTTGTTTGCTACAATTGTGGAGTTGATAGGTTATTTATTCAAGTTGAATTATACAGAGAACATTAATGGTGCTTTATGATAGTATTGTCTAGAGGTTTGGAGCATTTGAGGAAGGAGGAGACATCTGTTTTTACGGGTAAAAAATACTTTCTAGTTTTAACGATGGTTTGAGGTCGTTATATCAGCGATATAAATAATTTCCAGTAGAAATATGATTATCTAACTTCAAGCAACGTTTCCTTATGCCCCCCCCCCCCCCCCCCCTCTGAGACTGAGACTAGAATCAGCAGGTAATAATCAGAATAGCATTTAGTAACATTTGTTTTCTTTTTGACGAGATTTTATGATAATATGAACAATATCATTAGAAGAACTATTGGTAATATTTGTTTTTCCTTTTTCCACAAGACTTTTTATGATAACAATGGAAACAATTACAATATTTATTTTCCATTTCACTAGATTTATAGGAAAGCAAGCAAGCCAACATTTAGACCTATTGTTAAATTTGTTTTCCTTTTGACAAGATTTTGTAGGATATGACTATTACAATAAAAATAACAATTGTTTCCTTTTTGTTGGAATTTTATATGTAAAGTTTTTAAATATTGATATTAAGAATTTCAATTTTCGCAGTTAAATGACCGGGAGAAGATAAAGCACGGTGAAGCGGTTATCAAGGTAGTAGCAAGTCTGTTGGACAATGACTACGAGGAGATTGTAACGGCCGCTTGTAGAATGGTGCGCTCTATAGCTTCTGTCGATGCCTCAATGCTGGCCCCAGTGTTCGAGAAAATCCTAGCTGTTTTCGTCGATTCTGAATCTTATCTCCTGTATAGTAAGTAAAGAAATACAAAAAATTGATGTAATGTGAATTCTTTTACTTTTATTTCATATTTATATACCTATATAGATATATGGCAATTGTTCCCTTGTTAAGAAGTATGGATGTTTATTTCTGGTTTTAGGATTTGTTCTTGAGACACAAGCGTATGTTAAAGCATATAGCTCCAATGTTATCATTGATTTTAATTTATCTGTGTACATCATTGTTGTGATTTTATGATAAAAAGTGACATTATTAATTATGATATTCCAAGTCAAATGTAAGTTGAAGAGTGAGGGGTCATCACAAATGATATTCTAATACTTGGATGAAATTTTCAAAGTAATATACATATTGAGGAAAAGGGTAAGCGTTTCCCTTGAAATAGCTTCTACAGAAATAACGTTATTTTGATGCTACTTTGAGACTCGAACATGTCTCTTTGCACAAGAAGGGGCATCAGTATCTGAAGATTGTCTTGTGAAATCAAGATCTGTTTTAATCTTTTTATCAAAATGAGTTATCGTTCGATGACTATAGAAAACTTCTTTCAGATGCCATTACCGAAATTTACCCACATAACCCGAAGCCGATGGAAGCCCATTTCGAGACTATTTTTGACATGAGGGACTCTGAGCGTAAACACAACATACTTCAAATACTGGCTGAAGTCGCAAAGAAACAACCAAAGGTTGGTAAAGCCTTCTTAATAACATTATTGATTTATCGAAGGGATGAATGTTTATTTTCATAAAGATAACATTTTGAAACAACTAGATTATTTTCAACTTGCTAAAGCATTCGGTTTCAATAAAACGCTGTCTAGCCAAAGATGGGTGTTTAATGTCTAATTTTATCAAAACGTAAACATATTCACGGGTTTTAACCAAATTCAAATAATGATAACATATTTCATCTCCGCACCAATTTCATAGTTGAAATGTAAACACCTTTGCATTTGTCTTCGGTCAAAGTTGATGGACATTCAGCGCTGCAACATTTGAACATATTTACTAATCATAACTGATGCAAGTCATGGTTGCTATTTATTATTTATGCATCACTTTATAAGTTTGAAACTCCCTCAAATTCATTATTCGAAATAAATATTTCTCACCAAATGTTTATGCTTATCATTATCAGCATCATACAAGTGTCCATACAATTCAGTATGTTTAATTCCCCTTGGATTTTAAATTCTTCTGACATACTTGTTATCATTTAAATCAAATTTCCTTCTCGCCAGCTGTTTACTGAGGAGAACGTGGGCGAACTGATCGATGAGATGTACCAGGGCGCTACCAACCACCAGAACAATTACCTCATGGTGCTCGAACCGCTCTCCAGGACTGGTCCGGAGAAGGTCAGTCCGCACATGCAGGCCCTTATGGACGGTCCTATCAATGTCCAGTTCGGCTCCATGCATTACGTCTGTCTCATTCTGAAGAACCTTGCTGTACGCTGTAATGATGAGGTATGTTTGACATTTCAAATCGATTTCAATTTAGCCTCATAACCCATGATTGGGTACTGGCTTAGGTTATTATAACTTAATTAATTGAACAACTCAGCAATGATGTGAATGTTTTGGATTGTCCTACCGCACTTCAAATATTCGCTGCCTCTTAATTTCTTGTTCAATATGTCAGAAAAAGCATCTGATTCGGATAGGGAAAATATTTCATACATAGACAATGTTTCTATGTGATAAGGAAGAAACCTCAGATTCATGTTATTGCTTTCCAAGAAGAGGATGTTACACTTCTTTTTCTTATATCCTAGCAACTTTCAGATCATTTGTACACCTATTCATTAACCATGAACCATGCATTGTGTTTAGTAAATGCTATTATGAGTACATTTACGGATATGAAATACCGACATTTGTATAAGAATTAACCTCAACTCTAATAACCAGAAAATTATATAGCCTAATTAATCATAGCTTCTTGTTCTTTTCCAATGAAAATACACCATGTTCCTGCAGGATGTTGCAGAGACCGCAATGGCATTCTACGAGAAGCAGATGCGAGGTCCAGAAGATCAGTTGGTGACCCTCTATTGTCTGAACGAGATGAGGGCGATCGGGGGCGTGTATAGACACATTCTGGAAAAGAGGAAACCTGTTCTGGAAGATCTGAAGAAGAGATCCACCATCCAGGCCAATAAGGATACTGTTACATTCATACTGGATGTCTTGGAGGGGAGAAGGTTAGTCAAAGTCCTTGATGATTCAAAGAATGGATCCTTTCACTAGAACATAGGAAGACTTAAGCAATTTATCTGTATTTAGAAAAGGAAAGTGTTTATCACTAACGTTATTATCGCGTTTTGTTCTTTATTGTCCTAACAACACAACATATCAGCACAATACCTAGGATAAAAAATGTATGAATCTTTGGTTTTACAAAAATACGATTTTACTAAATAAAATATACAAATCGAAAGCTCAATCATATTCTCATCATTAGATTGGATATATTTTGACTTTTATACCAGTAAACGCAAATAACCTTTAGTCTGATGAATCTTTTACACTTACAGTTTAGAGTCTCTGTCAGATGATATACAGGGCGTGAAAGAAGATGTCGAAGTACTGGATACGAGAGTAACAAAAACAGAAACAGGTCTGGTTAAGGTGACCACAGATGTTAAAGAACAGAAAAAAGATCTCAACAATGTGAAAACAGATGTAAAGCAACAGCGAGTGAAGATTGGAGAACTGGAAGAGTCGGTGGACGAAACCAAGGCTAAAGTTGAGGAACTAGATAGTAAGGTATGAAGTCACTCGCTTCATGATGGTGTTCTATTTACACCACGAATATTTTCGGTAAAGAGAAGTTGTAAATCATAGAATATGCATCCCCCTGGGATATACTCCCTTAGTAAAGATTTGTGAACTGTTTTCTGCAATTTCCTGAAGAATTGCATGCCTTGCCTTCAGTTTTTCGCTATATGTCAAATGTATTTATATAACAGTGGCATAACTTATTAATGCTTTGTAAACAGAGCTGAACAACATAAGTTATGAATGAACTGACAGATTTGCTTTCCTTTTTTTAGCTCATCTGGCCTGTAAGGCCCGATGGGCTTATGGCATGGCATGGTGTCCGGCGTCCGTCCGTCCGTCCGTCCATCCGTCCGTAAACTTTGTGGAATTTCGACTTCTTCTCCAGAACCATAAGGCCTAGAAATCTAAAACTTTGTGTACAGACTCCTTGACAAGTGATGATTAAAAATTGTAGCTTTGGTGGCCCTGTGACCCCTAATAAGGGCCACAGGGGCCATGCCCTAAAAACCTATTTTCATCTTCTTCTCCAGAACCATGAGGCATAGAAATCTAAAACTTTGTGTACAGACTCCTTGACTAGTGAGGATTATCAATTGTAGCTTTGGTGGCCCTGTGACCCCTAATAAGGGCCACAGGGTCCACGCCCTAAAAACTTATTTTGATCTTCGTCCCCAGAACCATGAGGCCTAGAAAGCTGAAACTTTGTGTACAATCATATTGACTAGTGAGGATTATAAATTGTAGCTTTAGTGGCCCTGTGACCCCTAATAAGGGCCACAGGGGCCATGCCCTAAAAACCTATTTTCATCTTCTTCTCCAGAACCATGAGGCCTAGAAAGCTGAAACTGTGTGTACAGACTCCTTGACTAGTGAGGATTATAAATTGTAGCTTTGGTGGCCCTGTGACCCTTAATAAGGGCCACAGGGGCCACGTCCTAAAAACCTTTTTCATCTTCTTCTCCAGAACCATGAGGCCTAGAAAGCTGAAACTTTGTGTACAGACTCCTTGACTAGTGAGGATTATAAATTGTAGCTTTGGTGGTCCTGTGACCCCTAATAAGGACTACAGGGGCCACGCCCTAAAAACCTATTTTCATCTTCTTCTCCAGAACCATGAGGCCTAGAAATCTAAAACTTTGTGTACAGACTCCTTGGCTAGTGAAGATTATAAATTGTAGCTTTGGTAGCCCTGTGATCCCAAATAAGGGCCACAGGGGTCACACCCTAAAAACCTATTTTCATCTTCTTCTCCAGAACCATAAGGCCTAGAAAGCTGAAACTTTGTGTACAGACTCCTTGGCTAGTAAGGATTATAAATTGTAGCTTTGGTGGCCCTGTGACCCCTAATAAGGGCCACAGATGCCATGCCCTAAAAACCTATTTTCATCTTCTTCTCCAGAACAATGAGGCCTAGAAAGCTGAAACTTTGTGTACAGACTCCTTGGCTAGTGAAGATTATAAATTGTAGCTTTGGTAGCCCTGTGACCCCAAATAAGGGCCACAGGGGTCACACCCTAAAAACCTATTTTCATCTTCTTCTCCAGAACCATAAGGTCTAGAAAGCTGAAACTTTGTGTACAGACTACTTGGCTAGTGAGGATTATAAATTGTAGCTTTGGTGGCCCTGTGACCCCTAATAAGGGCCACAGATGCCATGCCCTAAAAACCTATTTTCATCTTCTTCTCCAGAACAATGAGGCCTAGAAAGCTGAAACTTTGTTTGCAGACTCCTTGACTGGTGAAGATTATAAATTGTAGCTTTGGTGGCCCTGTTGCCCCTAATAAAGGATACGTACAGGAACGTCCTTCAAATCTTTTTTCATCTTCTTCTCCTGAAGTATAAGGCCTAGAAAACTGAAACTTGTCGCCTATATACTTAATTTTATGATTGGTGCCCATGTGGCCTCTACAAAGGGGAATCACATTGGCCACACTCTACAGCATAATTGATGATGAAGCCTGATGAGCTACAGAGCCAATGGCTCTATTTTTCCTGCTTATATTTTTTGTGTTCAAATTTCAGACCTTAAGCCATGCCCCGTTCTGGTCTAGAGACGTAGCGAAGCTGATGAACCCGGAAGATACACTGGACTGGAGGCTCTTGACCAGTCGACTGGGCTACAAAAACGATGACATCAGAAGCTGGGCCCAGATGCACGATCCGTGTATGGCCATGTTGAACGAATGGTACGCGACCAGGAAGACCAGTGAAGCAACGTTTGCAGTGTTGAATGCTCTTCAAGAAATGAACAGAATGGATGCTGCCATCATTGTTGAAAATGCCATGAAAATGGCTGGTAAGTGAATATATTTTGAAATAGCATAAAAACCTTCATGCATCTTTTGTTCCTTTTTAAAATTTCTCATTTACCGACCTTATCACAAGGGTTTGATTAAATAGAAACAAAATGACCTTCACAAACTAGTTGTCGAAGTCTGTTGGTAAGGATGAAATACAAAATTAGAATTGTTCACAAAACAGGAATCACTCTCAACGGTAGAATTCAATCGTCATAAGAATCTTGTAATCTATCTCCACTATTTTAGAAGCATAATCTATATTATAAAGTTGTCCTATTCCCTTTTACAGAAACAGTTGTTGAAGACGAGGAGTTTGACTACCCCGAGCCCCCTGAGGTGTTCCTGAGCTACCAGTGGGGGATCCAGAACGAGGTGAAGCTGCTCAAGCAACACCTGGAGAAGGCCGGATTCACCTGCTGGATGGACATTGGTCAGATGGGAGGAGGAGACAAACTCTTTGAGAAGATTGACAAGGGCATCAGAGGAGCCAAACTTATCATCAGCTGTGTCACCGAGAAATACGCAAAGTCTCCTAACTGTAACAGAGAGGTGAACCCTTCTTTTGATAGTCCTTTATATCATTCACTAATAATTGTGTATATAATTAAAGTATTTGACTTTGACTACTTCATAATATTTTATCATCAGGTAAATCTCTCAGTCGGTCTTGGCAAGCCAATAATCCCGCTGCTGATGGAGAAGTTGTCCTGGCCCCCTCCCGGCTCCATGGGTCCCATCTTCAGCGAGTACCTGTTCATCCGCTTCTTCACCCGGCCTGGGGAGGAGACGGGGGACCAGAGATATTGGTCGGCAGCAAAGTTCCAGGAACTTCTTATGCAGCTCAACTACAACAACGTCCAACCCGATGGAAGCAAAGTTAAAAAAGGTAAGCAGAAATAGTGACTGTTAACTGAATTAGTTTATAGACCGCAGATCTTTTATTCATATCTCCTTACATTTTGCTCGAAGCAAAGTCCAAAAGGGTAATATCAAACTGTTTGGCACCCTGTTTTTAATTCAAATGTAACACAAAATCTTGATGCAGTGGTAGTATTACTTAACCAGCTGTATCTAACCACTTTCCTTCTTATCTGCAGAGTACAAGGACTGGTGGTGTCCGGTAGTTGAGGAGATCAAGATAGAGAAGAAGAAAGTGAAGGCTATGACACCTGCCAGTCAACAGAAACAAGAGGAGGTCGAGGTGAGCTCTTGCAGTATATAAGTAAAAGTAACTGTCTTAAAATCATCGTCTGCCTTTGTTCTAGAGATAAATAGATTTCAGCTTCCTATATACAGACTCTTTGTGGCAAGAAATGGCAAAATGGAAAAAATAGAAAAATAACAGTGTTGCACTCTTAAAAAAATGGAAGTGGATATGATAATGTTTATTATCTGAAAATCACCAAACCTTTACTTTCAGAAAGGGGTTTCGTCTCCTGATGTCTTCATATCCTACCAATGGGGTAAACAGAAGCAAATCCACCTCCTGTATAAGCGTCTATCAGAGCTTGGCTTCACATGTTGGATGGACATCCACCAGATGGGAGGAGGAGACTCTCTCTATGACAAGATCGACCGGGGAGTCCGAGGAGCCAAGATCGTTCTCACTTGTGTCACCACAAAATATGCCTTGTCTGCCAACTGCAGGAGAGAGGTGAGTCTCGCTGATGCTCTCAAGAAGCCGATTGTTCCTCTTCTGCTGGAGAAGATGACCTGGCCACCAACTGGACCCATGAGTATGGTCTTCACACAACTTCTGTACATCAATTTCTCTAAAGATGAGTTAATGCAAGAGAAATGGGATGGAGAAAAGTTTGAAGAGTTGAAAGTCAAACTCGATCAACATGTTCCAGACATCATCCAACTCAACGATAAAAGAGCACAAACAGTAGAAGAAGATACAAAGAAAATACAAAAACGAGAGAAGACACCGCCACCGCATCCGAAATCCCATGATCAGTCAAAGTCACGTCAACAGCAACCACAGCCGCCATCAGAACAACATCGGCCACCACCGAAACCACAACAACATCGGCCACCACCGACACCACAACAACATCGGCCACCACCACAACAACAACAACAACATCGGCCACCACCACAACAACAACAACAACATCGGCCACCACCACCACAACAACAACAACAACATCGGCCACCACCACCACAACAACAGCCCCCACTTCAACAGCATCGGCCACCACAACAGCAGCAGCAACAACCTCATTATTCCCAGCCTCCGCCCCAAAGAAGACAAGAACCTCCGTCAGCTAACGAACAGACGTCTAAATCTTGTACTATACTCTAATGAAGTGCCATACACAACCAGCGGTGATTATTACAGTCACATAGGGATGGGAATAAGTTTGATGAACAGAAATTAATCTTGGACTAGCATGTTCTTAACATTGCCGTGGTGTTGCCAATACCGAGACATCTAATTTCTTGTCGATGTTCACAGTCGCTTAAAGAGGCAAACAATGTCGACTTCCCGTCGCTGACAGAGCATACTAAGCAATGCATACGTGCCATGTCATGGGCTGACGGTGATAGTTGAGCTACTGTTTACTTTATACATGAAAATGTTGATGTTATTTGTCAAAAACGTTCGTAGCGACTATGTACATGTGAATCACTCACAGAACCGAACATAGCCTACACTATATCATCTGAGACCTGCTTACTTAGACAACGTTAAGATGTCATGGCTTTTGCTATCAGTATGAAACTGAAGGTCAATTGATTTATTGTCAATTGAGTCAAAGTCTAAGGCATGTATCATAATTTATGTCGAATATTTTCAACAAACCATCACCACTTTATGATAAACTGTGATCCTCATAATGTGATACCAATAGGCCTATGCAATCCCATGACAATCTCGAAGATATTTGAAATTTGTTTTCATATCATGTTAAAGTTGTTTTAAGTATATGATGTGACAAAAAAATGTGTTGTTAGTTTGGATTGATGGTTCGAGAGATATTATCTTATACCCCATCACACCAAACCAGTTCTTACTTCGTTCTTAAACTGTGGGAAAACATGCTGGACGTAATGACAGTTGTTCTCGAAACTTGTAGATGGATTCAGCCGAAGAAACATTAGAACATTAGACTGTCTCCCTGTTAAGTACGTTCTCCCAGTTCTGAAGTTTTACGTAGATTGTTGATGCGTTTATTACAACAAAGAGACGTTCAAGTTTATTTTATGAGAAAATGTGAAGTTTCTTGCAACTGTGATATATATTTTCAAACAATATCATTGCTTTATGTTGTTTATATATTTATTATGTTTATAACCTTCTGACTTGTATATTGAACGCATTTTGAATAATGAAATGAGGTCATTTTTAAGCTATTGATGAAATGTTATTTGTTTGTAAAAGGTTATATGACACAAAACAGAATGATTCCATTCAACTAATAAATAATTGATTGAGCAAACACATTCTTTTACATTTTTCACGAAGAGAAGATGCTAGTAGAAATACGTTGCTTCTTATTGTAAACTTCTTTTTAGTCAGAGGATTAGTTGTGGTTGATTCATTTGAACACTACTTGCTACCCTGTAACGGCCTCTATCCTTAAATCAATTAGTCATTCCTTTTCAATTATCAAAATGAATCATAATTGAGTATTTTAGGTAAAGATAAAAAAACATAAATGTAACATGATTTTACATAATTTTTAAAGAGAGGAATTTGTTTTAATAGGAAATTTCCTTTTTAGTTGTATAAATGTTTTATGTGTATTTTAAAGTTGTTTTCTGATAGCACCAGTGACGTTTTGTCGTTAGTTTGGATTGATGGTTCAGGAGATATTCTCGTATACCCCATCACACCAAACCCGTTCTTACTTCGTTCTTGGTTTTCTTTTATACGGTCTCGAACTGTGGGAAAACATTTTGGACGTTATGACAGCTGTTCTCGAAACTTGTGAATGGATTCAGCCGAAGAAAAAAACAGAACATTGGACTGTTTCTCTCAGTTCTGAAGTTTTACGTAGATTGTTGATGCGTTTATTACAACAAAGAGACGTTCAAGTTTATTTTATGAGAAAATGTGAAGTTTCTTGCAACTGTGATATATATTTTCAAACAATATCATTGCTTTATGTTGTTTATATATTTATTATGTTTATGACATTCTTACTTGTATATTGAACGCATTTTGAATAATGAAATGAGGTCATTTTTAGCTATTGCTGAAATGTTGTTATTTGTTTGTAAAAGGTTATATGACACAAAACATATAATAAATAATTGATTGAGCAACACATTCTTTTACATTTATCACGAAGAGAAGCATTCTCTCCCCACAGAGACAGCTCAGTTGTACCTAACTCGGGTATGACTGAGTTGCCTCTGTGGGGAGAGAATGGAAGAGAAGATGCTAGTAGAAATACGTTGCTTCTTATTGTAAACTCCTTTATAGTCAGAGGATGAGTTGTGGTTGATTCATTTGAACACTACTTGCTACCTTCTATCCTTAAATCAATTAGTCATTCCTTTTCAATTATCAAAATGAATCATAATTGAGTATTTTAGATAGAGATAAAAAAACATAAATGTAACATGATTTTACATATTTTTTTAAGAGAGTCTTAACTCGATGTGCTATATTACAATGAACAAAAGTTGTAAGGGTTAAACATTGTGAAATAGTAGATAATTATTAGGGCAAAGCGCACCTCCGGAGCAAAGTGATCAAGCGTTTTTTTCTTCCTATACCGATCTACATGTAAGAGTCGCGTAATTTGTCTTTTTCAACTAATGAAGCGAACATTAAAAAGCGTTGTAACCCATGCTAGAATAGCGGATAGCTTGCGTTCGTGGGAAAGTACAATTTCAAAATTTAATACTCCAGTGAATACGAGATTTGGATGGCATGGATTTGTCAAAATTAAGATATTTCATAACAAAAGGAAATTTGAACTTGTGCATCTTTAATTTGAATTGGTATCAGGAATTCATTGAAAAATGAAATTATCGTTATTCTCCTGTGTTTGAAAATACAATTTGTCCAAAACAATTGGTTCTTTATAGCTGCAGAAACGGAGCATTTTTTTTCTCTAAAACTTGAGTTTTAATTTTAAATTTATTAATCTTTCATACCATAAACAATTTATGCCGATAGGACAAGCCCAGCACAAGTTGGATGTTGTGAAATCTTAGATTCGTAACGCGTCTTTTCAACTAATGCAATTGTTCTATTCCTTCATATAATACTTATTTTTATAGTCATTGACCTAGAATATCAACACTCTTGTAGTTGTGAAATATGTTTGTATCTACATTATGATATTGGGTCTAATTGCGGAAAGTCTCGGTTCATGACACTCTGAATATTTAAATTTGTTTCTGTGCATATATTGCCCCGATTGTTTTAATTTCTATCCCTCATAAGGGATAATTATCTATCTTGAATTATGAAGATGATAGCTTTTGATTAGTATTAACTGGTTATTCTTTCACATTCGGTGTCTTTTCTCATGGCGCAAAGTGACCAAGGGATTTGACACTTTGCCCCAAATTACGAAGCAAAGCGCTCGCCCCTGACAAAATACATTTACGTTCTTTACTTTATGCAGCAATGGTAGGATAAAAGACCTGTGACATGAGACAGTCTATCTGATAAGTATTAGAGATATGGTGCAAGATACATTCCAGACATGTTAAGGCGCCCACAAGACGCATTGATATCTTAGGGTGCGCCCTGGTGTCCCCTATCTATATCTATTACACGCAACAAAATGTGAGTCATAATGATTCCCAATCCCCTAACTTATTTTAACCAATTATGGTTTAACGAAGTTTTATTATCATAGTTGCCTTATGCAAGTTTTCAGTGAATAGGACAATAAAGTCTTGAAACGGGATCAAACGATTTTATAAGGTTGAATGCGCTCAAACGCAGCCGCCTGAATTCCTCCAAACGTGTAGTTCAAAAGCCTGTGCCATTGTAATACCGACTTCAAAATGAAAGAGATCAACAAATAAAAAATTGAATAGTTCAGGATCGTTTACTAAAGATTGGTCGATTAAACAATGAAGCGAAAAATAACACCAAATATGACAAAGATGCTTGAGAGATTTTACCCCAGGGCGATAATGAAACCTGTAGCTAATAATAATAATGAAGAAATCAGTACAAAATTGTCAAAGATTGACAAACTCCGGATGGTAAATACATTTTAACCAATTAAATTAATGACGATTTAAATAAAGGAATCAGGATATGATACGCTAAAATAGATATATAGTGATGTATATATTGGTCCTTTCATACATAATATACGCCTAATAAAGGGCAACTCTCGAAGACAATGTCACCCCCAAAATAAGGAACTTACACAAGGCCCTCACGTCTCTAAACAAACTTCTTTTCCCCACCTACTACAAATAATCAGCATAGGAGGTCGTTAATGATGATATTAATGTGAACAACAAACTAAAACATGATCAACCTGATAACTTTATGACACTTTTCAAATTTTCAAAATATTATCCAAGTAATCTATTAAAGATGGGCATTTATCAAAGTTTTTGATATTGCGTAATGTTTTGTTTATTCATTCTTAACAAAAATAGGTGTATCAATACATTTGTATATGTAAAGCAATATTTTGAGAGAAACAAGGTGCAAGCAGATAAATCATAATTTGCAAATGCAAATCCATACATCACAATGAGTGCCCCTTCCTTTGAAAATAGATTGCAACTACGGAAATCTGAATTACATGATATAGATTTTAACATTTAAACATATATCAAAACTATCATTCAAAAATATTTCGATCTGAAATGCACTATGCACGTAACCACAGCAGAACGAAAACAACATATTCAACATTAACCGATTTCCATTGAGGTATATTTCAATTCTTAATGCAAAAAGTGTGTAAATTCAGCTCACAAGAGTAAACATTAGAAGGACAAGGCGAGTGCTCGGGTTCATTATTGTTTACGTGTTGTCATGGAAGCAAACAGCGATTCTCTCTCGCCTTATGTGAGGTTATCATGCGTGTCTCATGTAAAATGGCGGCCAGTGAGATACTTCAGGGGTACTGACAACGCTGGGTACCGATATACAGAGCACGTAGTAGCATGACACAGCTCTAACAGAGACGAACTCAGCAAATAATGAGGACCTGTCTATACCCATACCTGCTCTACCTTTAATCATGGCGTCCTAAGGAGTATCACCTGATAAGGTAAATGATTGCATTAATCGTTAAGGTTTCTCTTCTAAATGGTTAGTAGACATTGTTTAGATGCATAGGCTGTTTTACTTTCTGGAGCTGTTACATGGGGTTGAACCATATTATATATGTCGTATTACCCTTACTGCATTGAGTTGAAAACACTAGTACACACCTGTTCTCTGGCGCTAATTACACCTAAGCGAAAATAATATGTACAATCATACAAACCACGGATACGATGTAATCATGTTATTTGGTTTAGAGACAATGCGGATGTCCCTATCAATAGTATGTACGTAAAACGTCAACACATTTTTTAATAAACCATATCTTAATGAGACTTGTTATTAAGGCGTATTGTGTTATATGAAAGAGCGTCAATGCACCCATTAGAAAATTCAGTTAGATTAAACATATGTATTGCCAGCAATGTAACATGTATTCTACTCGAATAATGTCAATAATTTGTGATAAATCTTACATACGCTGAGCGTGTCCTGTGCCCAAAATGTCGATAAATTCATAATTTGTAATTATTTGTTCCCATATTCATATGGTCTCTAGCGCTGAAATAGTCTAGAAAATCAATAAATGACATTTGCTTCGAGAGTATCGAGATCTAGGACCATATGACCACACTGGAAGTCTAAACTATCTTTAAACTGTGAGATAAAAAGTTTCAACAAACTGAAGTCAAGAAAATCTGTTATTTCCTGAAATAAGAAAGATGTTCAAACATTACAAATCTTGCCTACCTCTTATCTACTTTGCATCAAATATTGTATAGAGCAAGGACTTTCATAGCTCATGACATTCTATGAACGTCTTTGTAAAGAGGAACATATATTAGACCCGTATCACCATGACCACACAGTTCATTATTAAACATAAAAGAGGTGTCTCCTTAATGAGATATATGAGGCAAAACAATCATAAAATCATAAAATCATAAAATACACATATGACAATCATAACAACCACTCAAAACTTATGAGCTTACGAAATGGTTTAGGCACAGACCTTTATTTCTTATTTCACTTCTTAGTGCTACGGCCTATCGAATGAATTTTGTGAATGAAGTTTGTCAACATGACATATAATAAATAAAATATTATTCATGATCTTGAAATGTAATAATGCAAAAAAGAGTTAACATATCAGTATAGCATTCCAATTTTTATTAATACAGATAATTTTTCAATCAAAATGGAACCATGTCATGAGACATCATTTCCCTAATCTTAAAGGGGATCTCCAACTTCTAATTTTTAACTTCCAGTGTTTTATTAGCGAGGCCATCTCCGACCCTCTCGGGGCCTCGCTAATAAAACACTGGAAGTTAAAATTAGAAGTTGGAGATCCCCTTTAAATGTGGGGATGTGGGGGTATGCTTGAATGCCCCACCCCACCGCCCCTTTTACCCTACAAATCCTTTGGGTCGCCACTGTCATTACGCAATACTGCAACTTTGTAAAGATCAGACCACCATGTAAATATGCTGAATGTTGAACTCGATATGTCATTATCTTTAAACCAATAGTGGTTGTTATTTGGAGCAGC
The DNA here is from genome assembly GCA_916613615.1 of Steromphala cineraria. Lineage (NCBI taxonomy): Eukaryota > Metazoa > Mollusca > Gastropoda > Trochida > Trochidae > Steromphala > Steromphala cineraria. The sequence goes on from OU744720.1 coordinate 20,632,092, forward strand.
TCTGTTTATGTTTGTCTTAGAAACGACCCGCATCAAGAACAATTGACGTTGTCCCAATCATATGAAGCACGATCACGCTTCTTAAACAATAGCTTCAAAAATCATTTCATAGATCTGGTTATAGATGGTTGAAATATATGCATCAAAATATGCATCTGATAAAGTATAATTAAGTAAGGCATGGTGTTAAACTACTGATCGATACTTATGCGGGTCACTGTTAACTGAAATCAATGTCAACTATCAAGAAATCGATCGCCAGTCACGTGGCCAAGTTAGCCCATACTGAATGGCACAACACTCAGTATATACAACTCAGCGTTATCCGGACTACGGCCCAGTTTTCTGGTATGGCTATGGGGTTAGAGAGCTTTTCAGTACACAATGATTGTGCTATTTATTCGTGAATCGGGTTCAAATGGAATCTATTGCACCACATGTCATATAAAGCTTTGAGTATCGACATTTCAAATGTAAGAGTGAATCCTCTACATCGATGCGTGTGAATGCAAATCTTAACAAACAGAATATTGAATGGTTTACGCATATCCTAACATATACTTTATCAACACTTCAAGCTTACCGTACGCTTACCTTGAATTCACTTTTTACTAAACTGCTAAGCGTGTTCAAAATAACTTGCTGTATAAGTTCAGGAATACAAATGTTATTACTTGCAAAAAATGAATGCTGTTGCAATAAGCATCTCTGTAAAGACTAGATTCGACAGACTTTTATATGGACTTGAAACAGTCACGTACACAATGATTATAATACACGTAGCCGGACACGAATACAGTGATTTTTCATTGAATGTTTGAATTTGTTCACAGTGTGAATTCTAACCATAAAATGTCACCATATAATTTAATTATACACTGTTCAACCATTGGTGCTTGTTGCGGTCCTTTAACAAAGAGTAGCAGTGATTTACAATACAATGTCACATGGATCAAGATAAAGTAATTACGCCAGCAATTGCACAAGTTGAGTTGTTAAATCAATAGTATATGATATAATAAGTGTAAGGTATTGAACGGAGCAATGATAGTTTCGATTGTTTCGTAGTTGTGACAATGGTTGCATCACGGTTGTGCAACGGATGTCACCTGGGATACGACAAATATTATGGTTGTGCAATAACTGACTCCATAAAGAGAATGCTTGTTAATGAATTAATTAATTTTGGGGTATACAAACAGACGTTGACCTATTCTGACTATGTTTTCCTAAAATTCAATGAATCACAGGAAGATAATTAAAAAACCGGACTCACAGGTAAAACGTGCAATATATACTAGGCATATCTGAATTAAATATTTACATGTTATGTCACAATCAGCGATGAATGGAGCAAGCAGCTCTATTTAGACGGGAGGTCTATTTTGCATGTGTTTGTCATATTTCAATTGTGCAATCACGAAGTAATATTTTTTATCTATTTTATCACATTTACAGCGTAATGGTTGTGAAATAAATTAAGTTGCTCAGGAAATAATCATTATGCAATTTGTTCACACGTTGACTTTTCTTATCGGTCTTATGTATTCAAATGCGATTTTACATTTAAGTAAATCAATTTAAGGAGGCTTATGAACTCAAAACTTAATTGTAAAATCTTGGTAAGTTATGAGAACAGTGATAACGTCCGAGCAGGCTAGAGGTACGGTGACATAAGCGGTATTCACATAGCGTTCATCTTTGAATTAAGATGAATTAGATTAAACTCTTTAATGAAACTTTACATGAAACCTAAACCATTCATTCACCATTAAAACCTATTTGTTTCCTTTTTTTTCAAACAAGATGGCTGATCGAAACATATACGTGAATGATATTGCAAGTGAAATTCAAACTTAATATGTTTTTCATCAAATACATTTTGAACATGTTATAACACATTTTTTTCTTCTATTCTCCTGTAAACATATTTTCATTTACAGAAACCATACGTGAATGATATTGCAAGTGAAATTCAAACTTATGTTTTTCATCAAATACATTTTGAACATGTTATAACATTTTTTTTCTTCTATTCTCCTGTAAACATATTTTCATTTACAGAAACCATACGTGAATGATATTGCAAGTGAAATTCAAACTTATGTTTTTCATCAAATACATTTTGAACATGTTATAACACATTTTTTTCTTCTATTCTCCTGTAAACATATTTTCATTTACAGAAACCATACGTGAATGATATTGCAAGTGAAATTCAAACTTATGTTTTTCATCAAATACATTTTGAACATGTTATAACACATTTTTTTCTTCTATTCTCCTGTAAACATATTTTCATTTACAGAAACCATACGTGAATGATATTGCAAGTGAAATTCAAACTTATGTTTTTCATCAAATACATTTTGAACATGTTATAACACTTTTTTTTCTTCTATTCTCCTGTAAACATATTTTCATTTACAGAAACCATACGTGAATGATATTGCAAGTGAAATTCAAACTTATGTTTTTCATCAAATACATTTTGAACATGTTATAACATTTTTTTTTTCTTCTATTCTCCTGTAAACATATTTTCATTTACAGAAACCATACATACCTAAGAGATAAGAGAGAGCGACAACCCCAACCATGGAACAGCTCTTAAAGGGGGTTAACTTCATGACAGCACAGCATGAACAGCGGGAGGAAATTATGTTTTCATAACATGCATTTTGAACAAATTTTTATTCTAATATTTTTTCATTTACAGAAACCATACATACATAAGAGATAAGAGAGAGCGACAACCCGAACCATGGAATTGCCTGTGAAGAGGTTTAACTTCATGACAGCACAGCATGAACAGCGGGAGGAAATTATGTTTTCATAACATGCATTTTTAACAAATTTTTATTCTAATATTTTTTCATTTACAGAAACCAGACATACCTAAGAGATAAGAGAGAGCGACAACCCGAACCATGGAATTGCCTGTGAAGAGGTTTAACTTCATGACAGCACAGCATGAACAGCGGGAGGAAATTATGTTTTCATAACATGCATTTTGAACAAATTTTTATTCTAATATTTTTTCATTTACAGAAACCATACATACATAAGAGATAAGAGAGAGCGACAACCCGAACCATGGAATTGCCTGTGAAGAGGTTTAACTTCATGACAGCACAGCATGAACAGCGGGAGGAAATTATGTTTTCATAACATGCATTTTGAACAAATTTTTATTCTAATATATTTTCATTTACAGAAACCAGACATATATAAGAGATAAGAGAGAGCGACAATTCCAACCATGGAGCTGCTTGTAAAGAGGTTTAACTTCATGATAGCACAGCATGAATAGCTTAAGGAAATTATGTTTTTCATGAAATGCATTTTGAACATGTAATAAAAAATGTTTTTTCTAATATTCTCCTTTAAACATACTTTCATTTACAGAAACCATACATACATAAGAGATAAGTGAGAGCGACAATTCCAACCATGGAACAGCTTGTGAAAAGGTTTAACTTCATGACAGCACAGCATGAACAGCGGGAGGAAATTATGTTTTCATAACATGCATTTTGAACAAATTTTTATTTTAATATTTTTTCATTTACAGAAACCAGACATACCTAAGAGATAAGAGAGAGCGACAATTCCAACCATGGAGCTGCTTGTGAAGAGGTTTAACTTCATGACAGCACAGCATGAACAGCGGGAGGAGTTCAGTGACGAGTTGAGGAACGACAGCGACAAGTACGAGGCTGTGGTGGACGAGAAGGACCTGCTGGGAGCCTTCAGAGTGTACAGGAAGCAGATCTGTAGACCAGACTTCCCCGGGGAGAGTGAGGACCAGTGCTACTTTGCCAAGGATGTCCTGGATGAACTCATGGAATGGTCCGCGTAAGTACTTCTAACTTCTTGGGGTGGCATTCTAGAAGTTGGTGGATGACGCTTCGACAGATTCTAATTTCGTTGTCAAGCAAGTCTAACTATTTTGAAACGTTTTTTAAACAGAATAAAGAAGTTTTTTATCCCTAAGAATTGTCTTTATTGTTAAGTACTTGTATGTGAAGTACACAGACGTTGCAATCTACAAGGCTATGCAGATTTTCTCGTATAGCCACTGGTGTAAGCAAAGGTGACCCGCCTCCTGCCTACAGTTTCAGATGCAATACCTATGTATAATTTACCTATTTCCCGTTTAATAACCAATTGGTCAATAGAAAATGGTTTCACAGTTTCGTATGTGAACACGTTTACAGATCACTTTCAATTGGCAACCATTGGTTCAGTGGGAGTTCTCATATTTCGTCGTCTGTGATTTCAAATATAGATTGTTCAATATGGCATTGTTTTTTATTCTTTAAAATAGATGAATTGCGTAAATATATCTTTACCAAACTTCAAAATGAGTACCACATCTTTCATGAAACTCGTGCAAATGTTTCTACAAACCACATGCTATATAGTTATATGACACACTTGGGTTTCTATGAATATCATCATTATTTCACATGTCATTTATCAAAGACAGTTCTCGTTCTGCAGGACGTTACGTGATGATGGAAAGATCAAGTCCCTGTCTCGAATGCACGACTTCTGTTTCGAGTTCCTGCACGACATGCTCGAACAGGGCCCTGGCACTGCACACTCAGAAATCATAGAGAAAATGATGGACAATAGCGATTTCGGATTTGGCGAGTATTACAAGGTATGGCGATTTCTTTGCATTTTTACCTTCTTTCTTATTTTAATAAATATATCAGTTTTGACTTTATTTCAAAAGAAACTGTTTTAAGTTTATCATAAATATGTCGTCTAAATGTAAGTATATACAATAAGAACTAACAATTGGTTAGCACATAGATAAATGCATTTGTACCAAGTGTTTTGGGGGAAAGAAAACATATTTTCATGAGGTATAACTATCATTTAGAACACATTATAAGATATACAGATCTCAGTGAGTTAACAAATAACTTCGTTGTTTTATCTTTGATCAAAAATCGAATCAAACCAGAGTCAGACTTCAACTTATGCATAAAAAGGTACAAATCCTAACAAAATGGATGTTGTTGTTACATAACAGGCACTGCGAGGCGAGAAGCTCAAGTCCCATGTCCGCTTCCTAATGCGGGAATACAGAACCAGAGAAACTGGGCCTGATAGAGATCGCTTTCACATCAGTATGGACCATACCATCAACACGATTATGGAACCATTCGAGTAAAGTTCCCTTAATATGATTGTTTACTGATTTTATAACGTTTTTGTTTTCACTTTGACTTGACTGAGGTTGACTCTATTCAGCAAAATCCCACATGCGTGATGTTGGTAGCCAGTCAGCCTGTCTGGTCCCCACGCGTTTCCTTTTCATACAACTGTATTGATATTCAACTTCTTTACACAAATGATTAAATATGGGAAGAAGCATACTTATGATATGTGCACATTTCTTATTTGCCTAGGGGGTTTGTTTAAGTCACCGTATTTCGTCGTCTTTTACACCATGAAACCATTATTTGTGACGTCACTGAAACAGGCAGTCGCAAGAAAAGCAAATCGTTGTCTGTATTCCCATGATATTCAAATGGGATAGAGTCGATAATTTAGGAAATATAACACTCGGAAGTATTAATATGACTTTAACTAAACTAATGAAATTTTCTGTAAAAGTAACAATATAATTTACAATGTGGTATGTATGTAACTTGCATTCTATCTGTTATAGGGAGGAAGCACTGGCAGAGGCTCAGACGGAGTTTATAGAGCTGTACATGTACATGGAACTGTCCTTCCTCAACCGACCCAAGGAAGTGAAGGATATCCACCACCGTATGTCGCAGTCTCTTTGGTACAAGTACGACAGAAATGTCTTTAAGGTACTTACCACTTCAAGTACCCCGTCATCTGTTTCAATCTGAAGACAATTCTTCTACTTCAGAAACTAGATGAAGCAAAGCATATGCTTCTAGTCTGATCAAGCTCTCGTTTCGGGATATTTGCTTTTACCAGTAGATCATCTTGAATTTTGAAAACAAATTATGTAAACTCTGATTTCCCCACGTCATTGCACACCATGATAAAGTAATTACAGATAATATCAAGAGAGACGATGATGCAATTAAGGCATCTAATAACAAAATGTAGACTTTCCTTTGGAAATATGAAGTTTTCTTTAACAGTGCTTAGTACTTTGTTGTACAATTGAATAGACACTTCTAGATACTTCTATCGATGCACAACTAGAATGCTTATTATACTCAATAATGATTCATTATCCCAGGACATCAAAGACCCGGTGATGATAAAGAAGTTCCTGAAGCGCCTTGAGGTCATCATCTGCAAAACCAACCTGACCACTGCCCAGTCCGGGGAGGTTCTTAAGAAGATCCAGGATATCCTGGAGATGCTCCTCAGTGCTGTCTCGTAAGTCTTTTGTTGCTTAACAGGGAAGTTATGTCGGTCCTGTGTATACGTATGTATCTCTGTTCCTTTAAGGGAAACTTCTTTCAAGGGTCTTTCGCGTATGTCTATTTTCCTTTAAAGGATATCTCTTGCCAGGTTCGATCAAAGTTCTAATGGGTTACTATAATGTTTTTTACCTATTGGGTACTATTCGTGTCTCTATGTTGCTTTGAATGGGATTTTGTGTTAGTATAATGGGAGGTTCACAGCATGTCAATATATAGGCAACTTGATTTCCGTAAAATATATAAAAAATGTCTAAAAGTGAAGCAAGATTTCAGTAAATAATTCCTAATCGACCCACAAAAGAAATGCTAATAAGTTCATACCTATAAATTTTGAGTGTAAGGTACACTATAAACATTTATTTAGTTACGTGTTGGCCTATTATTCTTAGAAAGGTACGTTATTGATAGCCACATCTTTATTGTAAACTAGACCACCTTTGAGGGTATAAGCCTTCTTCTTAATCAAGTGGAAATACCAAAAGGCATAAACTTTAAAACGTACGAAAAGAAATTTTGTAGGTGTGCATATTTTTATTTTACTTTTTTCTTTCAGGTCAGGCTTTATCTTTGACAAGGTCCACGCAGAGATTCTGGATTTTGTTGCGAATATCTGCGACAAGAAGGCTGGAAGTCCAATTCACGACCTAGTGAAAGCAGTGGGCTACTTCTACTATCATCTCAAGGACGGCGATGGACCCCCCATAATAACGGTACAATATGAATTCATATTCTCTATACTGCTTTATCTGGCAGAGGTTAGGTCTTTCTATCGTTTGCCTCTATGTGGCAAAGGGAAATTCATTTACAAATCACTAGTATAGAAAAAATAAAATAAAACAAAAAACGAGTGGATTGTAATAACTTAGCTTTGTTGTTGGCGATAATAATGCAATGTCAAGTAATGAACCAATGAATTGTGGAGCTGCTACAACTGGCACGCCTCTACTAGACCATTCCAGACTCAATATAGGAGTGAAACGGGTCATATTGAGACTAGGTTTACTTACACTGAATTTTCCTGGGATGTGTTCAAATATCGTAATGATATTTAAGCACTGCAGTTATTGCCTGTCAATTGATTGACCCTGTTTTCAAAAACGTGTATAATGAGTTGATTTGAATGTGATCCATGTGAAACCATCGAATAACAATTTTATACATATTACCTATAAATAAGATTTCTTTTGATACATCAGTGTTACTTGTATATAGGGCAACTCTGCACTGTTCGAATCCATGATAGCTAGAATGACCAAGTTCCTGGACAATCTAGAAGACCACACCATCATGAGAGTCAAGTTTGTGGACGCAGCAGTGAGCGAAGTCTTCCTCAAGGCTATGGCAAAGTAGGTACAGTTAGTGAATATCTACATCTAGCCCTGTTCTAAAACTCTGTTTCAATTTGAAAAGAGGCAGTAGTACGTTTATTTTGAATATTTTATTTCTTGAAATTGTCCTCAATGAATATTAGTTTATACCAAATGTTTCATCTTCGATTTCCCTTAGTAGAAGAAAAAAGATATCAAGCAAAAATTGTAGCTGGACGTTTTGGTGTGCAAGAATCATATTTATTTGAGGTAGGGCAATGGATCGATAGCTTAACCGAACTTTGGCCCCGTTGCACAAAACATTAAGGTGACCTTAAGTCACTAAGGCAGACTTAGTGCAATTTTCAATTGTGTCACCTTAGTGTTAAGTCGTTTTTTCCAACGACTCCTGGTACGTTTGTTATAGAAATGCTGCGTTTGATGTTAAATAATTGTTTTGCAAGTTGTGACAGTTTTCGTGACAAATGAAAATGTGCTACTTTCCCTTACGAGAGCGATTGCAAAACCAGAAATGAAAGATAAATAGTAAAAGGTTTTCACTCATCCTTATCGAGACCAGGCCGATCATTCTTTCATTGGATACAATGCCATTTCAATTGACATACATTCCAAAAATATATCATTACATTCCCTGAGATGATAACAATTCGTTCATAGCATATAATGTTGTTTTCAAGACTATATGTCTGACGTCATCTTTAATATACAAGGATAATTATTAATTAAGGTGCTAAATATGAATATATCTAGTCTAAATTTGACATAAGTAATAAAAGTGATGTTTTAGAATCGAGTCAATCAGAAGTAAAATATGAGGACTTATCATCAAATGAAAAAATGGTATATTCTCAAAGATCGGAAATCTTATTTTTATATGTGTATAACGATCACTTGAACACGTTATAAGGAAAGACTGTTCTTCATATACATGACGTATTTTGGACATCTTTGTGTTCCAGAGGACCTGAGCACCAGAAGTTAATGCTTGCTCTGATCAAAGCCTGTTTGCGGATAAAACATCCCAACACCGCAAAAGCTGCATATAGCTGCATGCGAGAATGTGAAAACAAATTCAAATGGAAAGTATGTCACTATTTTATGTTAAGATGATACATGTACAATATTTTACTAGATTTATGAATGAGCAATGCTGTACAGCATCGATAAAGGAGGTAACGAAATACAAAATATGTTTTATGACAGTTAAGGCTCATATCATCAGCGACTCTTCAACCGGTAACAAAGAAGTTTAAAATACAATATTTCCATGTTTTTTTCATGTTTTGTTTGGTTTCCATAAGTTTCTGTAAATATTTCCATGTTATTTTTTCATGTTTTGTTTGGTTTCCATAAGTTTCTATACACTATTTCCATGTTATTTTTTATGTATTGTTTGGTTTCCATAAGTTTCACTACAATATTTCCATGTTATTTCTCATGTTTTGTTTAGTTGCCATAAATTTTCATACAATATTTTCATGTTATTTTTTCAGGTTTTGTTTGGTTTCCATAAGTTTCCCTACAATATTTCCATGTTATTTATTCATGTTTTGTTTGGTTTCCATAAGTTTCTATATATGACATACAATAATTCCACGATGTCATGACTCTTCATAACCTGTTGACTGTACACAGGGGTTTGAGGAAGACATCAAGGAGATGCTAGACCTTGTGGCCTGTGCTAGGATCTACGGCAGTGATGACAGGAAGAAGAGAGAGTTTGCCGAATACTATAACGACTTCTGTGACTATCTGGCAAGACAAATCAAGTAAGTGACATGGACTTTCATTATGTTCAGAATACTTCAGTAAAGTGTGTTCTTAACAATATTTCAGCTTTTCAACACGTGGAAAGAGAGTGAATGAATATCATATGTGTTTGTGTTTGTGCCGTAGATTGCAAGTCGTTTGTTAGGATAGGTTTATGTATGATTTAGATGTGACTTAAGAAAAGGGATTTGGTATATTATAGCTATGAAAAAAAGAGAATTAGTTTCTAAAGTAACGTGTAATTGAAAACATCGAGTAAGTTGAAATAACAAAGACAAAAAATTCATAACAGTGATGAAAGACCAAGTTGAAAAAATCATAACAAGAAACTTTACACAATTGATAAATGTGTTTACTAATTGTTCTCATTCTTCTCAATATTCCAACACAAAGAAAAGGTTTGTCTTCCATAAATAATACTAACTTTTACGCTAAGTTGATCGATTGCTCAAACCCACCGTTTTAATGTATTGCTGGCGTCAGCCAGATATGGGAACATAGGAAAAAGGTCGCATATATCATCATGTAAACATATAATAGTTCTGATCTTTTATGAACCTGTACACTGCAAAAATGGCGTTTTGACTTTAAACATGTTCCGTACGTGTTTTACTCAAAACATGTTTTGAAAAGTGTTTATATGCTAAACACATGAATTTGTTTGCGTTGTAACTCAAAACATGTTTCGATTTTAAAGACATTGTGTAATGATTATATATCTAGATTATAACACATGATTCCGACCTCATTTAAGTAAAGTCATGACAATATACATGTTGAACATATACATGTTGCTGTCACAGTTAGTTCAAGTAGATTGTAATTTTGTACTATTGTCATTTTACAACTGAGACCTGGCTTACAGGCGTTGTAAAGCCAATATATAAAGGTAAAGGGAATAGGTTGGATCCAAACTCGTATAGGCCAATAACAATCTTAGGTTAGCTTGGTATATTATTTACAAGATTCTTGAATAACAGATTGAATAAGTTGGACTTCCTATAAGAGTGCGTGTCATTATCACTCTCACTGATGTGTTTCCCTAGACGTGACCGGATAGTTCCTCAGATATGTCTATTAAGAATTATGCAAATATTGATGTGTTTCCCTAGACGTGACCGGATAGTTCCTCAAATATGTCTATTAAGAATTATGCAAATATTGATGTGTTTCCCTAGACGTGACCGGATAGTTCCTCAGATATGTCTATTAAGAATTATGCAAATATTGATGTGTTTCCCTAGACGTGACCGGATAGTTCCTCAAATATGTCTATTAAGAATTATGCAAATATTGATGTGTTTCCCTAGACGTGACCGGATAGTTCCTCAGATATGTCTATTAAGAATTATAATAATAATAATAATAATAAATAATATACAAAATTTATATAGCGCCTTATTTGAGACACAAATGAATCACTCTAAGGCGCTGATAGAGTGATTATGCAAATATTGATGTGTTTCCCTAGACGTGACCGGATAGTTCCTCAGATATGTCTATTAAGAATTATGCAAATATTGATGTGTTTCCCTAGACGTGACCGGTTAGTTCCTCAGATATGTCTATTAAGAATTATGCAAATATTGATGTGTTTCCCTAGACGAGACCGGATAGTTCCTCAGATATGTCTATTAAGAATTATGCAAATATTGATGTGTTTCCCTAGACGTGACCGGATAGTTCCTCAGATATGTCTATTAAGAATTATGCAAATATTGATGTGTTTCCCTAGACGAGACCGGATAGTTCCTCAGATATGTCTATTAAGAATCATACAAATATTGATGTGTTTCCTTAGACGAGACCGGATAGTTCCTCAGATATGTCTATTAAGAATCATACAAATATTGATGTGTTTCCCTAGACGTGACCGGATAGTTCCTCAAATATGTCTATTAAGAATTATGCAAATATTGATGTGTTTCCCTAGACGTGACCGGATAGTTCCTCAAATATGTCTATTAAGAATTATGCAAATATTGATGTGTTTCCCTAGACGTGACCGGATAGTTCCTCAGATATGTCTATTAAGAATTATGCAAATATTGATGTGTTTCCCTAGACGTGACCGGATAGTTCCTCAAATATGTCTATTAAGAATTATGCAAATATTGATGTGTTTCCCTAGACGTGACCGGATAGTTCCTCAGATATGTCTATTAAGAATTATAATAATAATAATAATAAATAATATACAAAATTTATATAGCGCCTTATTTGAGACACAAATGAATCACTCTAAGGCGCTGATAGAGTGATTATGCAAATATTGATGTGTTTCCCTAGACGTGACCGGATAGTTCCTCAGATATGTCTATTAAGAATTATGCAAATATTGATGTGTTTCCCTAGACGAGACCGGATAGTTCCTCAGATATGTCTATTAAGAATTATGCAAATATTGATGTGTTTCCCTAGACGAGACCGGATAGTTCCTCAGATATGTCTATTAATAATCATGCAAATATTGATGTGTTTCCCTAGACGAGACCGGATAGTTCCTCAGATATGTCTATTAAGAATCATGCAAATAATGATGTGTTTCCCTAGACGTGACCGGATAGTTCCTCAGATATGTCTATTAAGAATTTTGCAAATATTGATGTGTTTCCCTAGACGAGACCGGATAGTTCCTCAGATATGTCTATTAAGAATTATGCAAATATTGATGTGTTTCCCTAGACGTGACCGGATAGCTCCTCAGATATGTCTATTAAGAATCATACAAATATTGATGTGTTTCCCTAGACGAGACCGGATAGTTCCTCAGATATGTCTATTAAGAATTATGCAAATATTGATGTGTTTCCCTAGACGAGACCGGATAGTTCCTCAGATATGTCTATTAAGAATCATGCAAATATTGATGTGTTTCCCTAGACGAGACCGGATAGTTCCTCAGATATGTCTATTAAGAATCATGCAAATAATGATGTGTTTCCCTAGACGTGACCGGATAGTTCCTCAGATATGTCTATTAAGAATTTTGCAAATATTGATGTGTTTCCCTAGACGAGACCGGATAGTTCCTCAGATATGTCTATTAAGAATTATGCAAATATTGATGTGTTTCCCTAGACGTGACCGGATAGCTCCTCAGATATGTCTATTAAGAATCATACAAATATTGATGTGTTTCCCTAGACGAGACCGGATAGTTCCTCAGATATGTCTATTAAGAATTATGCAAATATTGATGTGTTTCCCTAGACGAGACCGGATAGTTCCTCAGATATGTCTATTAAGAATCATGCAAATATTGATGTGTTTCCCTAGACGTGACCGGATAGTTCCTCAGATATGTCTATTAAGAATCATACAAATATTGATGTGTTTCCCTAGACGAGACCGGATAGTTCCTCAGATATGTCTATTAAGAATCATGCAAATAATGATGTGTTTCCCTAGACGTGACCGAATAGTTCCTCAGATATGTCTATTAAGAATTATGCAAATATTGATGTGTTTCCCTAGACGTGACCGGATAGTTCCTCAGATATGTCTATTAAGAATCATACAAATATTGATGTGTTTCCCTAGACGAGACCGGATAGTTCCTCAGATATGTCTATTAAGAATCATACAAATATTGATGTGTTTCCCTAGACGAGACCGGATAGTTCCTCAGATATGTCTATTAAGAATTATGCAAATATTGATGTGTTTCCCTAGACGTGACCGGATAGCTCCTCAGCTGCTGGACAAGATGGTGGAGTTCGGCTACAAGATGCTGGACACCAGGGACAGGATGATCATGGAATGTGGCAAGGAGATCGTGGGCGAAATTGAATTTAATGGAAAGGCAAGAATTTTTATGCTTACGATTTATTTCTTACGAATTCAACGGAACTGCACGATTTATTATGGAATAGAATTATAAGCAACTTTCTTAAGTCCATACTATGAATGCATATCGTCTTGAAATTATCTTGCTGTAATGATATAGAAAAAGTACTATTGAAGCAATGATATGAACAAGACCTTTAACAATGATAAATATATGACATAATATAAGATAACTGCAGATATGACAATTATATCCAAAAAGGGTAGACATAAATTATAATGTACATTTTTAATTGACCATGAATTCTTGGGATTTCGAGGATATTATTAATATTATATATATATATTATAACTATTTTCATATATTTTTCTCTTGTATATAAATACATTCTCATGATATCAATTATTCATTCAACTATTGGACTATCCAATAATCCACATATCATCGTTTGATTTCAGAAACACAAAGATCTGATTATGTCCGTTTTCACCGATCTGATCCCGTATTTGAAAGATCCAACTTTTCCATGGACCGGTGAAGGTATGGATTATGGCAGGGACATAGTCACAGACCTAGCGGGGAAGGCAGTGGAAGCAATGTAGGTAGTTCTTACCAGCAGTAAAAGAGAATTATCTTGTTAATGCTGCTGCAGTCGCAATTGTAATAAATTTAGATCAATATAATTTTGTCACATTATTGATAAGCTATGTGACCTTTAAAAAAAACTTTGAAACTAAATTTCTTATTTTCTTTTATTATACACGAGTTGTGTGAGTAAAAATAAAAGTCGCGTCTTTTTTTGAATTTATTTGCAATCAATGTTAATATCTTATGGTGTAAATTAATATATTCGTACATGATATTGTACAATGAAATTGTCTAAACGACGAAAATCACTAATTGGTATATTTATAAAATTATTAGCATTCAAAAGTATAAAGATTACCCATAAACAAAGAATTAATCCAACTCAAGTTTCATAAGTTCAGGGCTTAGTGGTTAAGCTTACATTGCGCTCGTTCTTTATATCTTCATATGATCATGTTATCTGGTGGCTTTATTATTTATGGTCAACTTTCAGCAACACAAGAACTTTGACAACAAAGGACTATGACACCATCTCCTACTTCGTCACAACCGCCATGAAGGGAGATTTTATAGACCCGGATCAGAACATACCATTGAGTGTCCACTATCTCCTCTACTGCAGTGTTGGGACAAAGTTTCTCTCATATGTAAGTAGGACGGGTGCTATCGTTGAGCGGGACATGGTCATCAGGTTTTGGAACACTGATACCAGCCTGTGTGTTATTTCTCCTTGTATGTCCTTTTCAAGATAGTTTACGAATGATTGTTTTATTAATATTGTTAATTCACCAATCAATTTGATGATCATGACATTGAAACATTGTTATATTTTGGATTTAAATGCGCTATGCTCCATCTTATGTCCTTTTTTTGGTCGAATCTCTTGATGAGACAAACTGGTTCTAAATAGGTAAAAGATTATGTGCTATTTCAGACAAAATGACCTCAAAAACGACACCATGAAATCATGCTATTTTCATCTTTGCGTTTGTAAGATCATTCAAACAGCTCATGAGCCAAATCTAAAATTTTCAACATGAAAAACCCTTATTATTTAGAAAGTTAAGGTAAAATGGCCAAAAAGTTTTTGATACGGTCATAAATTATCATGTTCATTAAAGTTAAAAGCATCCTCATCCTCATCCACAACCTCATCTTAATCCTCACTCACATCCTCAATTCCTCATCTTCATACTCATTCACATCCTCATCCACAACCTCATCTTCATCCGCAACCTCATCATAATCCTTATTCACATCCTCATTCCTCATCCAAAATCTCATAATTTACCACGTCTTCATCAACAAGCTCGTCTTTACCTAAAACACATCCACATCCTCATCTTCATCTTCATCCTCATCTTTTTCCCTCAGCTTGACGACCAGGAGAAGGTGAACCGGTGCCTGTTGTTGATCAGAGAGATAGTCAACCTCATGTTCCACGAGTACTCTGAGATCGTCGAGATGGCCTCCAACCAGGTGCTCCTGCTCAGCCAGAATGGAGCCAAGTCCCTCGCTCCATTCTTTGGGAAGATCATGGAAAGTTACGCAGATACAGAGAACTCCTCTCTTCTCTGTGAGTTCAATTTGTTTGCCAGTTATCTTCATATAACAGATACTTGCCCATGTTGTCCCTGCATATCTTGATTTTTCTCATTGTTTGAGTGTTCGTATGTGTCACCTGCTTGAGCTGGCAATCAACAACATTCAAAAGGTACCCATGGAAGACAAAACGAAAATGCATAAGTTTGGAAATATGGGAATTAATGTAAAACAAATGACACTGACTCTCTACGTGCTTGAACCGTGACGTCTTGACGTTTTGCATAGACAGGATAAATTAAATTACAGGTCATATGTTCCTAGCAGTTAACTTTTGGCGAAACAGTATGTTTGTCATTCTTCCCTGGAACTTCCTTCATAAAGCTGATTAAGTCATATCATTTGTGTTTCTTTACAGACCCAATCTCTTTGATTTATCCCTACAACCCAGCACCCCTAGCGCCTCACTTTCAGGAAATCTTCGAGCTAATAGACAGTCAACAAAGAGGTATGATACTGATGATATTGGGGGAAGTTGCCAAGCTTCAACCCGAGGTAAGTTTAAATGTGTGTTGATGACGTCTATTAAAGCATTTTCATAAATAAAAGCAAAGGAAGCTTTCAGAAGCAACACTTTTGATAGAAATACTCACTGTGATAATTCTGTGTAAAATATGTCACGTCCATAAAAGAAATAGGTTGCATACATAAGAACTAAGGTTTTCAGGTTAATGAGGAATGATGGTGAAGATGTCTACAAGAAAATATTGCTTGTTTTATTTTCAATGAATAAGGAACATAAATGGATCGAGGTGTATAGTTCTTCTTGTTTTTGTTGATCATTTTGTTTTGGGAACTGCATATCTTAATTCATCGGATCTCTAATGGTTTATTTAAATGAAAGACATAAACCCCTCTGTGGCTGTTGAACATTTTCTTCTGCAAGACATGTACCTCAAGCCGTTTTTAATAACTGAAAATGCAATGATTGCTCGATTTCGCCAAGTTCATTGTCTATTTGGGAATAGTATGCATCTATATGAGAATTAGCTCAAGGCAAACTTGTGAGTGTGTAATGAAACGTTGAGCAAAATCAACAAGGCTTTAACCGGTTTAAGACTCGCAAAAAGTTTGTCTTGCGGATAAGGTTGTTGTATGGAGGTTATACAAATCTGTTACCAGATAATCACTGATGGCAACGTGAAGAGTATTATCGAGGAGATGTACCAGGGAGATGAACGCCAACAGGCTCAGTATCTCACGGTGCTGGACAGCTTGTCCAAGAAGACCCCAGAAAAGATCGTTCCACACTTGGACACACTGATGAAAGGTCCAATCAACACTCAGTATGGAGCCATGTACCAGATGACACAACTCTTGAAAAATGTCGTCATTAAAACAGAGGATGAGGTTATTTCAAATATATTTGATTTAATGTGAGATCGAAATTTGAATAACGTTTCCTTTTATGAATTTTATGTCATCTTAATCTCATAAGGTTTTGCTACAATATTTTAGAACAGCAACCAACGATTTGAATTTGAATTTGAATTTTAAAATATGTTTTTTTACCTCTGACATTAATCGAAACCTTTGACAAGTAAACTGTAGACTAAATTATGTTTTTAACCTAAGGCCGAGTACTTAACATTTAGAAAGATTTAAATCTAAAGATACATAACAAGGTATTTTACATTTAGAAACCCGATATCATTCGGAATCTACATGACCACGTACTTATCATTTCAAACGATCCATTATTTTTAAAGATAGTGTGGTTAAGTGAAAGGTTCCCTATTTTACTGCAGGCTCTAGCGGAGCAAGTGATGGTGTTCCTGGAGAAGAAGGTGAAGGAACCAGAAGACCAGATGGTGACCGCCTTCTGTCTGAACGAGATGAGGGTCATTGGTGGCAAATGGAGACCTCTCCTGGAGAAGAGGAAGAAAACCATCGTGGAGTTGAGGGACAGATCCACCATCCAGACAACCAAGGACTCTTGTACGTTCATCATTGATGTCCTGGAGGGAAGAAGGTTAGTACTACTTTACTATAAACATTCCCCCTGTACGAATAAGAAGAAAACTCACCATTGACGTGACATCAATGGTATAAGACAACCCGATTGCAAAATAATATTATTCGGGAATGCATGATAGGAAGAGAAATAGATTAAAAAAATATATAAGTTCAACTTTTGTTAAGTAAAAATGTGGCAACATTAGCCATTCCTGAGGATTCTGAGAACCCCTTTTCTCCGAATAAGTCGAAATCATGTAAGGAGATTCCGTAAATCAACTTATTACTCTTTGTCCCCCAGCTTGAAGTCGCTATCAGAAGAGTTGAGCGAGATGAAGGAGGACATAGATCAGATCGACACACGAGTAACCCAGACAGAGCTGGGGCTGGTGCTGGTCAACCAGGAGGTGGGCAAGCAGAAGGAGGAACTGACCACGGTCAAGGCTGATGTCAGTAAACAGGGCAAGAAGGTTAAGAAGCTAGAGACCTCGGTGGACGAGACCAAGGCCAAGGTCGAGGAGCTGGACGGCAAGGTGCGTGGTGGTCACTTCGTTAATAATTAAGTATTTTTGTTCGAAAATAAGAGGGGTGGGGAGTAGTTGACACACTTTATGTTATTATGGTACGTGGCAAAAATTTATTGTTGTCGGTAATCTTGTTGCCTGTGTGTTGTCAGTTTGTGTATATGAACTGAGTAAATTGACGTTCTCTTGGAGATATAAGGTTATTTGATATTGATTTGAAATAACGAAAACTTTTATTTGATGCCTGTAATTAATGGGTATTTGTGTTGGGTAGTTTGTAAAAGAGTAAGAGTAAAAAGACTGTATCTTTTTTAAATTAAGAAAGGTGATTTTACACAAAAATTGATATTAGTAATCTCTGTGTCATCACAAATCCAAATGACCGTTATTTACTAAGAGAACCATTTTATTGAAACTGACATGGTTCGTGAAAGCGTTAAATCTTAGCTAGAAAACAAACCTAATTCAATGGACCTAAGGGAGACAACTCTCTCGTCTGAATTCAGATTTCCGAGGACATTCTGTTGTTAATAATAGAAATCTGCACTATAACTAAAACTATAACCGAATTAGCAATATATATAAAGCAGAATAGATTTATCAACAAGTTGTGTATTGGTCTGCATGATTTATTTTCTTCTTCAATTAATAATGGGGTTTCTAATTTGTCATAGGCCATAGCAATACACATTTTACTTAAAATGATTATATTTCATGAATGGGTTTTTTGGTCTTTAGACTTTGAGCCACGCACCGTTTTGGTCGAGAGATGTGGCAAAGATAATGAACAAAGAAGATATCGTAGATTGGAGGCTCCTATCCCATCGACTTGGCTACAGTAACGATGACATCAGAAGCTGGGCCCAGATGAACGATCCGTGTATGGCCATGTTGAACGAATGGTACGCGACCAGGAAGACAAGTGAAGCAACGTTTGCAGTGTTGAATGCTCTTCAAGAAATGGACAGAATGGATGCTGCCATCATCGTTGAAAATGCCATGAAAATGGCTGGTACGTATATATATTTTTTAAAATACTATCAAAAATATCTGCCATCTTTTCTTCCTTTGTACAGTGTGTCATTTTTGTATCTAATTTGAGAGCCCCCTTTGTCTTTGGTAGTAATCATTTGGACTAAAGAGTCTAAGGCTCTTTCAAAATTATCTTCAGATCGTTCCAGACTGAAGACCGAAGATTTGATAAATGAAGTCTTGGATCCGGCACTTGTGTCTTTTGAAATCGTTGAAATGAAAGATGAAGACGATGAATACCATAATGAGGAGAATCTTGGAAATGAAATTCCGCCTTGTGTGGCTAAAGTTGATCCACACGAAAACGAAATTGAATCTAGTGTCACTGACAGTGAAGTCGCTCTTGTACAAGCTGACGAAAATCCTAAATTACCTGTCACTCAAACCAATATTGCCGTGGCACATTCATCTGAAATGTCAGATGATTATCAGGATCGTACAGGCATTGCACTGCAAACAAATGAAAATCATGAACATGATTCTACCAAAACAAATTGCGATTTTGAAGAGTTGTATTTTGAACAAAGGAGAGCGACAGAGACCCTTTTTGCAAAGATTGAGGACCAACAGAGGCAGATTGATACTTTATCTTCCCAAGTTGATGTGCTGACAAAACAAGTTGCTCTACTTCAAGCACTCTCGTCATCTGCAAATAATGAATAATGACGTACAAAAGACGATGAAAAGAGTTGTCACAAGCATCTTGGAATTTCTTACTAATTTCTTCTATAACGTTAGAATCTTTATCTCTTAGGAAATGGCTTATTTGTAAATGCTTTTGTGTAAAGGACTGGCATTAGACTTATTAATACGCTTACAGAGGCCACGGTTGAAGACGAGGAGTTTGACTACCCCGAGCCCCCCGAGGTGTTCCTGAGCTACCAGTGGGGGATCCAGAACGAGGTGAAGCTGCTCAAGCAACACCTGGAGAAGGCCGGATTCACCTGCTGGATGGACATTGGTCAGATGGGAGGAGGAGACAAGCTCTTCGAGAAGATTGACAAGGGCATTAGAGGAGCCAAACTTATCATCAGCTGTGTCACCGAGAAATACGCAAAGTCTCCTAATTGTAATCGGGAGGTAAGTAAATCAAACATTTCATGTATATAATAATTTAATAATAATTCAATAATATTTGATGACGTAAGTATTGGTTATCTCATTAAATGAAGTTACAGGTCGAGAGTTCCTTTTTGGAAAAGTGTGAAAGTGTCATGTATATGTCATGTCATAAATAACAATGTACATGTTGTATAAGGTATGCATGTGAAATAAAACAAATGTTTTTCTTCTGGAGATCAAGTGTCGATTAAATCTTATATGATATTCTTTATCACGAATTAAGGTAAATCTCTCGGTCGGTCTTGGCAAACCAATAATCCCGCTGCTGATGGAGAAGTTGTCCTGGCCCCCTCCCGGCTCCATGGGTCCCATCTTCAGTGAGTACCTGTTCATCCGCTTCTTCACCCGGCCTGGGGAGGAGACGGGGGACCAGAGATATTGGTCGGCAGCAAAGTTCCAGGAACTTCTTATGCAGCTCAACTACAACAACGTTCAACCCGATGGAAGCAAAGTTGCAAAGGGTGAGTACGATAGTAAAGTGCATCAATCTATGATTGGCAAGTTATGTTTTTAAAGCACATTTTGTTATACTTGGCTCTTAAATCACGATTTTGATGGCATGATAACTTCTCGTATTGTTTCTTATTGTTTCATCTTCTAACCTCTGTCCTTCTTATCTGCAGAGTACAAGGACTGGTGGTGTCCTGTAGTTGAGGTGATCAAGATAGAGAAGAAGGAAATGAAGGCTATGACACCTGCCAGTCAGCAGAAACAAGAGGAGGTCGAGGTGAGGAGTTTTTTATCAATCAAATAATTTTACAAATGGTTGTAGATGTCAAATGTCAAATGTCAAATTAATGAGCACTACAGCCTCTCACACACGGTTCGAATCCCAGTTGAGACTGCAAACAATGTCTGGGTCTCAGACTGTGTGGTGACCCTGAGACAGTTTGTTTCATCCAAATTGCACTAAGGAGACAAATCCGAGAAGAAAAGGCTACTTTGAAAGACCAATTCCTCTAGGGTAATAATTTTGGTAATGCTCAGAGTAGGTTTTTGTACATCATTACGTGCCATAAAACTTACATTGTTTCTCGTAACCTCTGCCTATCACAGAATGCTTATAGAAACGGGATAATGAAAACATTTTGATTATAAATTCAATCGTGACAGTATTTCGCCTTTGAATTGTTAAATGTATATTATTGTGTAAGGTGATACTGATAAAGGACCCTAAATTGCAGGCAGGGACTTCCTCCCCTGATGTCTTCATCTCCTACCAGTGGGGCAAACAGAAGCAGATACAGAAGTTGTACAAAACACTCACTAAGCTTGGCTTCACATGTTGGATGGACATCCACCAGATGGGAGGAGGAGACTCTCTCTATGACAAGATCGACCGAGGAGTCCGAGGAGCCAAGATCGTTCTGACTTGTGTCACCACAAAATATGCCTTGTCTGCCAACTGCAGGAGAGAGGTGAGTCTCGCTGATGCTCTCAAGAAGCCGATTGTTCCTCTTCTGCTTGAGAAGATGACCTGGCCACCAACTGGACCCATGAGTATGGTCTTCACACAACTTCTGTACATCACTTTTGCAAAGGACGAATCCGTACAGGAGAGATGGGATGGAGAAAAGTTTGAGGAGTTGAAAGTAAAATTGGATCAGTATGTTCCAGACATTATCAAACTTAACGATGAAGAGCCAGTAGAAGAGGATACAAAGAAACAACAGAAAAGAGAAGAGACGCCTCCACCACAACCTCCTAAAAAGGAAAAACCAAGGACTCCTGAAAAACAAAAAAGACCTGAGGAAAGCAAGCCAGAGAGACCCCAGGAGCAATCTCGTCAACAACCCCAACAGCCACCTCCACAACAGCCCCCACCTCAACAGCATCGGCCACCACCACAACAGCAGCAGCATCAACCTCAGCCTTATGCCCAGCCTCCGCCCCAGAGAAGACAAGAATATCCGCCAGCTACAGAAAAGAAGTCCAAATCTTGTATTTTACTTTAGTCAAAAGACTGTCTGTGATATCAAAAAGTCTGTGATAGTAAAGTGTGCCTTTGCAAGATATTACGGCCAAGCTTTTCCCTTGGTATTATTACCTCTCTATCTGAATTTACCGTCCTATTGTTATTTAGGTTAGTTTTGACTTAAATTGTTTATTGTATACCAAGAAAATTATTCATATGATCATTTACAAATGTGATTAATTTTGTTCAGGTAAAAAATGGAATAGTTGTATTGCTTGTTTGTACAGACCCCTGATGTTGTTTATTATGACAATAATTTTCATTTCGTTGCAAATATATAGGCTTTTCACCAATGCATGACATAATGCCAACATACCTACGAACACCTACTCTGTTAGCATCTCTCAGGCCATGAATTTATACAATAATCATATATATTTGCCGTTTGCTGTTTTTGTTCTCGATTTTCCGGACCATTTCCGGACAGCTGCTAGTTTTCTCTCGTATCAGTCAAAGATTAATAGGTGCAATAATTGTATTGTAAAATATTGGCATCGATGATTGAAATTCTATTTGTTACAAAGAATCAGAAAAAACGAAGAAGTTTGATTGTGCCTTAGATACTATTTATTGGCATCTGCTAATCGAATAAACTGTTGTCATTTGTCAGACTTGTTTATAATTTATTATGTCCTTTGAAAAACTTTAACAAAAATTGGTATGAGGTTAGATCTAGTGGTGGAGTGACGCCTTTTCCTATTTGGTTATTCTGGGTTTTTTGTTGCTAAACTATTTTTGGAAACAATTTGAAGCATTTATGGGGTAGGTCCATTTCCAAGCTTCAGCACAAAAACTATTAACTTTTTTTTCGATTTGTATGTGGTTAGATGCAATCTAAATAAATTTAGATCAACAGATTTTGTATTTTGTCATACTGTAACAGTATGACCAAATATAAAACCTGTTGATCTAAATTTATTTAGATTGGGTTAGATGTAGTATAGAAGTGGTGCCTTTTGCTATTTGTTTGTTTTGAATTTTTGTTTTTCTGGTTTGCATGGAAACATTTGAACTTAGTACATATGGGGTATGGTAATTTACGGATTAAAAGTAGGGGCGAAGGGCATCACAGTGCAACACATGCACATATTTCTAGTTCGTAGTGAAATGATTAATTCATTACATCCAAAAGCATATGCATATTTCTTTAGTTTGTCAATTTACATGAATAAGCCTTCCATTTTTATAATGTATATCTTGTCTTTTCCGATACTAGATTTATATCAAATTACATCAGAAATAAGAGAATACAAATCATTAGATTTTGGCCTTTGGTGTTAAATTAGAATATTGTAACTGCAGTCAAAACATGAACATATTAGAAGTTCAACACACCTTTTGGAGAACATATCATCAAAAATATGACATTTGAAGCGGAATTCGTTTTAAAACTAGGTTGATACCAACAGCTTGACAAAAATCAGATTGGTGTAATAGGAATTTCTTAACAGCAAAAGAAATGTAACCTTTTTGATATTTAGTTTTTCTGGGGAAAGTAATATTTTCATATTTGCCGATATCGAATCTAAGAGTATATCTTTACCTAATGCGCATTTCTGTATATGTCTAAATTTTATTTTATTCTTTCTATCACTGTCTTCAGTGCTTCAGATTATTTTTAGACCTATTGGGTATTTACTCCTTGAAATGGATACCATTCCGTACAGTTCATTTTGATTGCGTATTTAGTAAAATGATACTCATTTCATTTTTGACAATTTTATATGAAATTTATATGAAACCGACCGAACAATATTACTCACAGATACCAAAGGCAGTTCATGTTCCAACACTTCATTTACCCATCTTCGGTGTTCTTTACTTTAAAATCTTGTTTAGTTTGGATTTGGAAATCCACAGACTGTCATCTAGTTTAGCTCTCCGGTCGTTATGTTTGTTGCTTCAACGCAAGCTGCCACTGTAACGTAGAAGAAGGGAAGCAACTCTTGGCCCTTGGTGAGATTGACTCGTCCTCTCGATGACGAAGAACGTCAGTTCGATCGATCCGCCTAAGACCATTTAAAATGTTTTTTAATTAAAAAATCATAGAATTTGATATATTTTTAAAAAAATTCAAAACTTTTGAGTATTGACAAAATAGCTAAAACGGCAATAAAAGGCATTTATAAGAAGGAATTATATTTTGTCAATTCACCGACACAGTCATTGCTCTATTCATTTGCACATACCAATGCGCAAAAGTTAAAACAACGTCAACTATTAAAATAGTATTATCGGGAATTTTTTCGAATTAAGTTTTAAAATGACACTGTATGATAAAGATGTTATCATGCTAGTGTGTTTTGGGATCGTACATATCCTGCATTAGGAATAAACGCTATGTATTTAGGTCGCAAAGGCTCGCACAATGTTTATACCTAATGCAGGATATTTACGATTCCAAAACACACTCGCATGATAACTTCTATGTAAATGTTGATTTGAATTAACATTACACAATTTTTATATCCTCAAATGACAAATTTTTGTCAGATGCCGAAACTTTTCCTCGCATATACATAATCAACACAACGCCAACCCAGATTTGTCTCTTTGTTTGCTGTGAAAAAAACCTACATTTTGTACATGTAGTGGTCCAAATAGTCGTAACTTCAAATCCTGCTTCAAATACAATGAATATATACACAGAGAACTTAATTAAGCTACTCCAAACAGAAAAACGGTGCTGATATTAAACAATAAAAACTTTCAGGCAAACAGTTAGGGGTTTGTAGTAGAGCGATCAGCTTGCAGTGACGATACCAAAACTTCACTCGATTTACGATTAACTGTCTCTGGATAACTGTTTTCACAACGGCTTGGTATTTTTAAGGCAAACTTTTAAGATTGTAGTCATTTTCTCAATTATTGATGAGAAAAGTTGAAAAAACGTCCTGCTAGCCTCTTATCATGCATGATAAATTCTGAATAAAGTCAACTATGAATGAAAAATGTTATTTTCAATTATAAAAATTCAAAGTTTAATATGTGGTTTCTCCCCAATGACAAAATTTATATGATAGATATTTTTGAAAAGATAAAAAAATATCTATAAATAAATAAAAATCAATTGCTATATCTATATATATATATATTTTCCTATTCGTCAATGCTGACTGAGTCTATTATGTTCTAATTGCACCCTACAATTAGTGCTTGGGGCAATCGTTACGTGATTGACAACACATGACTGACTTCCTAACTGTCAATCTAAACACACAACAATGTGTTGATTATATGAATTTATTGTTTTGTTCTTGAATATAAATATGTGTAACCTTCCATTTGTAATCATACTTGACAAGACCCACATAATGGTCGAAATGAATTCATCGTATTAAAGAAAATTGATCCAGTCTGAACCATCTGATGTTTATTCTTTACCCATATATATATATATATATATATATATATAATTGAATAAGGAGAGTTTGTTTCTCACGTGAAGAAAGGTTGTATATAAGAAAGAGTAAACATCAGATGGTTCGGACTGGATCAATCTTCTTTAATACGATGAATTCATTTCGACCATTATGTGGGTCTTGTCAAGTACAGTAAACATCAGATGGTTCGGACTGGATCAATCTTCTTTAATACGATGAATTCATTTCGACCATTATGTGGGTCTTGTCAAGTACCCACATAATGGTCGAAATGAATTCATCGTATTAAAGAAGATTGATCCAGTCCGAACCATCTGATGTTTACTCTTTCTTATATATATATATATATATATATATAAGTTATTAGACTAACATTTAGTCAGAAGTATTTTTTTCAATATCGACAATATTTTTAAACAAATCATGTATTATAACAAAATGGAGCCCAGAAGATGCTTTAACTTCAGAGCTGAGCGATCTAGACTTGCTATACTTTTCTGGACTTGGTTGGTCATCAATTAAATATGTTTGCTTTAGGGTCTGGATGACAGACTAATGAGTTACCAATTCATCAAAGTAATCAAAATATTGCAAGAGCTACCAAATTCATTTACAACATTAATTTCTTTGTGTATATTAGAATATAAAGTTCGGTACCATTTGATAACATAACACCAATGAAAACGCTTGATTCCAATGGAATACACTATGTCATTTTAACCTTCTAACATCGAGATCGAAATAGAAAAACTCTTGCTATTGCTGAAAGTTATATTCTAATGTCACTCGGTTCAGTAAAGCAACATATGACAAGGTATGAAATAGCAATCCTGATAGAAAATCATACATTACACGTGCAAATTTTCAAAAATATTTTTGAAACTTTTCTTAAGAAGAAAGAAGATAAAATTTTAGATGAAAGTCTTTGCAAACTTTTAAAACCTTTATTTTGTAAATGAGCGGGAAAATATGTCTTCAGCACAAATATAAGGGTTAATTCGAGTTCTTTTAAAAGAGCTTATTGATGTCCTATATTTGATATTTCGGGGACATATGAATAAGGATTATCACTAATGCCGGAGTGTTACTTTAATTTTTCTCACAGGGTTACATCAACTTACGATCATAGATAAGTTGAGCGTCTTAATTCTAAAGCAAACGAAAATTACTCTCTAACATGTGAAAGCCTTTTATGTCAACAGAAACATAGACCCTGTGACCTGTCATGCATGAATAATTAAACCAAAGTCCACTCCTCCGCACTTTAACAATTTCTACAACAGCGCTCTAGTCGATCTTCTTTAACCGAATCGATATGAGGGATCTGTTTACTGGTTACCAGGGCCGGTGTTCGATTATGATCAATAACAGGTCTAGGAAATGGTTGTCAATGGGCTGTCTACATGGATAATGGTCTACTGGCAGGAGAGTAGATGTATATAGATATAGATGTACAAGGGACTACCTGACCAGTTGTCACGGTCTGCTTCTAGAGCTTCATACACACCTGTACATAAGGTAAGAACAACAACGTGGTATGCAGGGGGCGTGGCTTCAGATGTCACGTGTTCACTGGTGTTCGTTCATGTTGACATGTTTATGGTATAATCTTAGAATTCATGTTGTAGCTACCCTTTTAGTTCCCTCCAATGATAGTGTTGGTAAATGATCATATGCAGATAGCACTCACTTACTAAAGACTACTCTCCAGATATAACAGTGGATCATAATTGACATGAAAATAGTATTCAATGTTTGGACAAAGCAAGAACCCGCAGTAGCATATTGACATCAGTAGAAGTAGAAGTGCCGTAACAGTAGTAGCAGCAGCAGCAGCAGCAGCAGCAGTAGCATTTGTAGTAGTGGTAGCAGGAGTCGTAGTAGCAGTAGTAGTAGTAGCAGTAGTAGTAGTACTAGCAGCAGTAGCAGCAGTAGCTGCTGCTGTTGCTGTTCCTGCTGCTGCTGCTGCTGTTGTTGTTGTTGTAGAAGCATTAGAGACGACGGCAGTAGTAGTAATGGTGGTAGAAGTAGTAGTAGTAAAGTGAGTGAATGAGCTGGGGTTTAATGTCAGGATCGCCGTCTACAAACCGTTTAGCACGATAAGGTATTGAGTCAGGTGGTTGGGCAGACTAGAAGTAAAGACAGTAGTAAACGCAGCAGCAGCATTGGTTTATATTGTTGTAGCAGTACTAGTAAACTGACTAGCAGTAACTGGCTTGATTCCAAATGTGACTAAATGCACTCATGTACTCTCAAGAGGACTAACTTTATTGGGACACCTGCGTGCTGTGCAACGATTATTGCTTTATGTGATATATTTGAGTAGCGTGTTTGACGTGTTTTTAAATTCAACATGACTAAGACCTGATGTTAACCATTTATATAGATAGGTGGTTATCCAACAACTAATGTTAGCTTATCATATTGTTTGGGGTATATTTTACCTTCATATTTACTACATATAATTCAGAAACATTTTCTGACTATTTTCTCATCCATATATATCCAGTCATGGAGCAGTTATTGAGGAAGGTCAAGTGGGCGACAGTTACTAGGAAGGATTATAACAAATTCGATGAGGATTTATCTAAGAACTGGCCAAAATACGAGAAAATTGTGAACGAAGATGACGTCATAGTCTCTCTGGCAATCTTCAGAGGAGCAGTATGTCGGCCGGACATACCCGGACCAAAGACCGAGGACTTCAGGATCTACTGCTGTTTCCTGAACAGAATCATGGAGGCAGCCACGTATGGACAAATATTTACATTTTTATTGATATATTAGCAAAAGTTAATATAACATGAGGGAGAAAACGTTTTGAGTAATTTTGGATTTACAAATTTTGTAAATTTTTCGGGAATATGCAGGCATACCATAATGTTACATAATTTTCGAAACAAAAAGGTTCTACCAACGTTCTTAAAAAACAAGGATCAAACATCATTGGAAGGCAAATGACTTATTTCAGCCAAACATCAAGGTAAAGATCCGTGTCAAACCACATCTTAAAACCTAGAACCTAGAAAAGATATATTAAGTAAAAGACAGTATGACAGGGTTTTCACATCATACCCAGTATCAGCCCCTTTGGTTTAATGCTCTTTTATAAAAATTATACCATTTTTATATTTTCCAACAGAGCACAGATGCGATATGGACGGTTGGGCACGATAGAGCGCCTGCATGACTCCTGTCTGCAGTTAGTGATGCATCTCATCCAGCAGGGGCCACGTCCAGCTCACTTCATGTTCCTACGTGCTCTGCTTCATAATGGGCCCTTCGGCTTCCAACAATGGTTTCAGGTACATCTGGAGCTGTAGAATTATTCCCACACAAATGTTATTAAAAACACCTTCTGAAGAAACCTCTATATCAAGCGGATAAATCGTAGTTCTTACAAGAAATTCTTTTGATGAACATTTGTATCACAGATACCATTTTTGCTAACTGTATCCAACCTATCATCGTCTAACGCCTTCAAATGGTTCCTTTCTTTTATTAAGTTATTATGTGTGCATAGCAGATATAACGAAACTGTTTGATATAACTTATCTGTTTGCAAACTAATTATGATAGCAAACAATCAGAAATTTGTATTATTGTTCCAGCAAATGCTCTACTTGTGTGAGTTACAGGTTTCTTTTGACAATGTGAATTCAGTAATCTTTATTTCAAGAGATATTGAGACACAGGATGAGTTACGAATATATAATTGTTAATATGACTTCAACCTTGTATTTGATGACGAGGAACGAAGCACTATCTCAGCACTTGCTTGTTATGTCATGTACATGCTGAAGATATTTAGTATATAGAATTGAATCGCAGGTGTTTATAGCCTTGAATTGATATTATGGAGAAAACAATATGTCGAGGGCAGTAGCACGTTTTTTTTTATTTCATATTTACAATTTTTCACTGATTATTGTACGTTAATGCTTAATGTATTTGTCAAAAATCTTATTACACAAACCAATCATCCATAGTCAGAGAAAAAATGGTAAAGATTCATATAAAGTCCATTGGCGGCCATTGTTGTGTAAACACATTTAATTCATTTTGTGTTTGAAAAAGGAATCGCATAGCTGAACTTTACGTTTTATATTCGATGTATTACTTCTATATATTGTTTTTCAATTGGAACCATTTATTTTCCTTTTCCTTTTCCTGACATCACAATATATAACCCCAAAAACGTGTTACTGCCCCTTTAAGATTTATCCTTGAAATAATTTTTTTAATAAAAATCTCGAACTACTAAATAGTTTTATGTTATGTCATTTAAGAGATTGGAGACCCTGTCAACTAAATCATCTGTTTGACAGATAACCAGTTATAAACAACCCCAAACAATTTGGAATTAGTTATTCATATTTCATGATGTTTTCTAAAAAGCATGATGAATTGTACTGACAAATACAAGAGTTATTTTAGAAATATTCAATGGCATTATTCGATGACTTATGTATGTTTCTTGTGCTTCAGAAACTTCATGGAGAGAGATTAAGGAACTTCCTTGTCTTTATGAAGAGAGAGTTTTACTGCGAGGAGTTTGGGAATGAGGAGTACGGGGAGAGATACCACGATACTTATGATCCGCGGTCCATACTCAGCAATACCTCGTTCAGGTAAATGTCGCCGCCATTCAAGAATAAAGAAGTTGTATATTCATATATATGCCGTCATCAATAATTTGCATAGTTGATAATTAAAAGGATCAATTACCATCAAACAGAATTTTCAAAAAGATTAAAAAGAAATTTAACGATTCAACAAAAGATGAATATAGTATATCTACAGATCCATACGTTGTTTTCTTATGTTATATGTATATATCACATAAGATTTTAATGGTGATTAAATATACTCTGATGTTTAAATCATAACAAAGGTACAAAAGGAGACGAAAGGTGTCATTGTGTGCATATTAAACTAGGAACACAAATAATAATAATTTGCATTACATTATGACAACTATTTGGTTGTTTTTTTTACAGAGACCAAGCAATTCAGGAAGTGAAACAGGAGTTCATAGATTTGTACAACTTCATGAAATTCTCCTTCGTCGGGAGACCGGGGTGGGTCAAGACATACCATGATCTCTTCGCCATTGCCATAGAGGAGAGGTTTAAAGGACATCTACTCACTGTGAGTTCGATCAGTTTGTTCAAATTCTATGGATTTAAAACCTTCAATCCTTTAAAGGGGCAGTAGCACGTTTTAGGGGGAATATAAGGTGATGTCAGGAAAATGAAAATTAATGGTTCCAATTGAAAAACAACTTATTTAAACTCAATGGAGCAGTAATAATTCAAATATATAATGTAAATTTTAGCCATGCGATTGCTTTTTCTTACGCAAAATGAATTAAAGGTGTTCACACAAAATGGCCGCCAGTGGATTTTATGTGAATATTCATACTTTGACCTCTGACTATGGATGATTGACTAGTGTAATGAGATTTTTGACACTGTCAAAGTAATACATTTAGCATAAACTTACAATTATCAGTGAAAAAATATAAAATTATCAAAAAACGTGCTACTTCCCCTTTAATGTATCGTGTTTAGGTGGTAATAACCACACTGTTATTGAGAAGGTGTCACTTATCAAACAAGCAAGCAAATTATTTCACAATTGTAAAAAACATGTATTATATCATATTTAGGTCATACCATCTTACTTCGAAATCAATACAAAGAAGACATAATATACACTTCCGACCATTTGGGCATATTCTAAAAAAAAATCTTCTACGAAACCAACTTTCGATTCTCCTATCAACGAAAAACCCTCCTACGAACCCGATCATCCTACAAAATCTTTACACCCTTATTCATACATTATTGATTATGTAATGAAAGATACCAAGAAAACTAACTTTAACATTATCCTCAAAGAATATGAATATGAGTTTTGTTAGATATATTATCCATAGGGAACATGAAACGTACCCTTTTCCAAAAGAAGGGTTGCAATCCAAGTATCAACATCAACAATAGGACTTTGCATCTTTGTCAATATTAGCAACCGGTTGTTCGTTAGAGATAAATGTTACATCTTTGTCTTCATTAGCAACCGGTTGTTGTTAGAGATAAATGTTCGTGTTTTACCTGGTACTCTCGTTTGTCATTTCAAGGGAGTATCGGGAGTCTCAGGGTCTGGAGACAAAAAGACACTCAAAGATCAGGAGAGACGTATTTGCGAGGCTCAATTTCACTCGAAAGACTGTCAAGATCTTGTGAAAAGATTTAACCAAACAACTATCAGCATACTTGATGCCATCGCGTAAGTATTCATATAGATAAATAGGCAAAATGTATGAAATTTTACTACAATTCTACAGTTGATGTTAAGATATAGCGTATAAGAAATATGTTAAATGTGTTTTGTTTCGTCTATAGTCCTTGTACCTCTGTTGTTGTCTTTTGATGATTAGTTAACGGTCAATTGAAGGCTTGTCATATTTTCCTTACATGGATACATTGACACGCGGATAATTATGTTATTGTAGATTCAGAATATTTTGATTACGATAAAAACTAAATTTGTTTGTGTGAATTTAAAAAACGTAATATATGGACTCCTTAGTTCCTCAAATATCGTATGATTTTTTATATGATTTTCAACTTGGTTTTATGTTAAATCTACACACAAATGTTGATTATTTTGTTATAATGGTCACATATGTGCAATTACTCATATCATACACTTGTTATGCTGGGAAGATAGAACTTAAGCGTGTAGAAAATATGCAATATTATTTATTGTTTTGCAAATACATAAATACCTAGGGTAACTTAACTCTGATCGCACATTTACACACTTTTATTTGTTTAACATGCAAAATCAAACTCAAATTGCTCATGTAAACGCTAAATTTATCACATACATCACACAACGAAAGAGTGTTTTTCTCATGAAAATTCCTTATTATTCATCATGGAGTTTATGAAAGTATATACATATTCCTATGTGTGAAAATTTTTAAATCCCTTACAAAAAAAACCCACACCAAACATTATTGTTCATCATGGTTGTATTTAACATAAGTCACTTTAAAGGGACAGTAGAACGTTTTTAGACAATTTTATGTATAATTGTATTATTTTTACAGTGTAAAAATCTCATTGCACAAGCCAATCAACCATAGTCAGAGGAAAAATTATGAGATTCACATAAAATCCATTGGCGGCCATTTTGTTTGAACACCTTTAATTCATTTTGTGTAGGAAAAATGAATCGCATGGCTAAACTTTACGTTATATATTTGAACTACTACTGCTCCATTTAGTTTAAATACATTGTCTTTCAATAGGAACCATTAATTTTAATTTTCCAGACATCACCTTATATTCCCCCTTAAACGTGCTACTGCCCCTTTAATTGCAGAAAGGAGCATGCGTTTGAAGATGTCTACATGGATGTACTGGACTTTGTTGAAACTATCTGTACAGAGAAGACGGGCAGTCCTATACATGCCATCATCATCAGTGTGGGCAGTTTCTTTAACAAGATTAGGGAGGATAGGAAGTTAAATCTGGAGGTAAATCTCCAAACTATGAAAAAATATTTAGATACTTATTTTGATTTAACTTCAATTGTGCTAAGTAACAATGTAACTTGTTAATTGTAGTTTTGCGGTAAGACTGTAACGATTTCCATTGAAAATAAATTGTAAGACATGTACTTGCAGCATTAAAGTTGCGAAGGTACACAGTGTGTTTAATAAGACATACTTAATAAAGAATTCGTTCTACTACAGAAATTGGTTTTACCATTTGATTTCAAAATCATAAATATCTGTTCTTGACAATTTAGCTATATACTAATCCTTTATATCTTCCCGACCCTTCCTGTAGTTTGATAACAAACCATGGTTTAACTTCATTTTGTTTAACCTTTCTATTGTGATTTAAATGCAGTTGTAGTTTTGGTTATATATATTTTGTTTGCATACACGCATTGTCTTTTGTGTTTTTCGTGTGTTTAACATGTATAATTCCATTGATTTCGTTTACAGGTTTGCAGCGGAATTTTACTTTCCGGCATGTTGTCAGTTCGGGTTTTTTTAAAGAAATTATTATGATAAAATCGATATTGATGTTAAACATTTTAAAATGTTTATGGACGCTGACGTGTATATTTTCAGGGGAACAACGAGATGTGTTTGCACATGTGCAAGTCCCTCATCAAGTTTTTCAACAACCTCCAAGACCACAGCCTTGTTGGTCGATTGTATTCATCCGCGGCAACTGAGCTTGTTTTGAAATGTTCGACACCAAGGTACATATTTCTTTATTTACATTATATAACTACTTTTCGAATATTATACATTCTAAATGACGTTTATTTAAAAAATCTTTAAATCTAAATGTTTAACACCAAGGTACATATTTCTTTATTTATATTATAATACTACTTTCGGATATTATAAATTCTAATTGACGTTTATTAAAAATTCTTTAAAATTAAATGTTCAACACCAAGGTACATATTTCTTGATTTACATCATATAACTACTTTTCGGATATTATATACTCTAATTGACGTTTACTAAAAAAATCTTTAAATTTAAATCTATAAAATACCTTCAAGCAAGTACCTTTTTAAGTGTCTCAGATTATGACATGAGCTGAAATATTTCGATATACTTTCTAAGTATATAATATTTTGATTGTACAATATTTTTTATTTTTATCCAAGATAGATCACTCAAAGATGTATCTTCTTATTTGATCTATACATGTCTTCAAGAAATTCAAAACTATAGCAAAGATTTTTGCAACACAGAGATTACTTCACACATAACGTAATATAAAAAGTAAAAATTTCAACAATGTTTTCGTTGAGAGATGTGAATTCATTTACATAGTTATAGTTCCAGTAACTTTAATATCTCCACAAGCTGCTTGAAAAAATGTCAATTTAAGCCCTAATATTATAATGTTAAGGTAATAATTTTGATATACCTCCGTATGTTAGGTCATATAAGTATCCAATAAAATTCACAGAGGTTGTTCTTAACTAATCTATACGTGAAAATGGCATTGTGTTACAGCAATGATAAACAACAGCAACTCCTCATTGATCTGTTAGTGGCTTTGTTGAAAATTCACCAACCGGACTCTTTTCGAGGTGCATTTAAGATCACTGACAAATGTAAAGAGTCGTCCATTTGGAGGGTAAGGATACACTGCCTACATAATCCCCCTTTTCTGATTTTCATGTATGTTTACATAAAAAATATGAAAGGTTTAATACATATTCATAAAAAAATTGGGATTATTTGGGAATACACAAAGATTATTATTTTTGTAGAATTTTGGGTTATGTTATTATTTTAAAATTAGAAACATGAGTTTGCCAAATACTTCCTTACCTATGATCATTGTTTATAAATCTGATTTTAATGCACATGAATTTAATTTTTTTTTTGTCACATCATCTTGTTTCCTCTCATCAATAAACATTTAACAGAAAAAATCAGGGGGTCGCTGAATTGATAAAGAATAAGCAATCCACCGCCATCAAGTTCACGGGTTTAAAAATCATATTTTAGTAAAAACGAATCTACTCTTTATGTCATTGATTTTAAAGTTGACTAACATCACTTCTCCCAATAAAGCAGACATTTTTTACATTGTTCTGTTTTAGTCACATATCGAAAAGGCTCGGGAGGTTCTACGTCTGATTGCCAACGTCCATATACGTGCAAGTGAGGAAATAAGTGTTCACAGTGCTTCCTGCTACTATAACGATCTTGTGAAGAACCTTATGGGACAATTTGAGTGAGTAGAGTTCTTCAGACTAGCCATTAAAGGGAATCAACAACCTAATTGACCATCGTTAATAAGAGCCTCCAGACGGGTAAGAGGGGATCACATGTCACAAACTTGGTACTGGCTGTCAGCTGTAAGCAGTTCGTAGCCAATGATTTTTTCCCTATTGAGTATTTACGACTCTTTTGGGGCCCTGCTAATAAAACTCTGGAAGTTAAAAATTCGGGTTGCAGACCCCCTTTAACCACGTTAAGACTTGTCCTCCACTAGTGATCTCCTCGCACTTCCTGGAACCAAAAAATGCCTATATATGCTTATTAATAAAGTAATTATTCATTGGATGTCCAATATTTCAATATAAAGAGACAGTTGCACATTGCACAAGGTTTATAACAAGATTTAATGAAAACGAAATGTATGTTTTGAATTGCAAGACAATGTTTGTTCTTAAGAAAACATGTACCATGTTCAGATAAGCTATGCAAGTATATATCCCTACCTCGTATGAATAAAAGGTGTTCACAGAAAAATGGCCACCAATGGCTTATGCTCGATAGTTTCTTCTACCATATGAAGATAAAACATGAGACAGTAACTAATATAAATTATAAAAATCTTTTCTTTAATACAAACCAATTTAAAAGCCCCTACAAGGCTCCCATATAACACTTCCGGTCCGTCGCGTCTTTTCAAACATTAGAGCAAACCAAGAACATAACGACTATAGGTTCCTTAAAATACAGGAGTCGTAATTGTTTGTAAAATTTTTTCTTTGACGTGCCTTTTGAAATTTAATCACAATAAACTCACTTCACCTGTTCCAGGAGAGAGAACATACCTCAAGTGCTGGATGGGATGGTTGAAACATGTCGACTCATCCTGGAGAGACGTGAAGAAACAATGTCCAGGGCAGCTGACAGCTTGTCCAGAGCAGCAGTTTTTGACGGAAGGGTTAGTGAGTTATGATAATGTTTCAACATTCAAAAAGCAAAACAATTATCCTAGTTCATTATATCGGTATACCGACGAGGCTCCAACAGTATCCTGTCCTCTCCTTTCATTACGTGAAGTTCTTCACATGGTCGATGCACACGTGTCTTACAAGACAGAAGGGAGCCAAAAGAAGCAAATGATTTTCGATTTAGTGAAAATATGGGCGGTATCTGTGATGCAAATTTTCCTCGCCATGCAATATCATTAAAATATGATCTATTTGCTACAATACGCTACGTAACGTAGTTAAGAAATTATGATATTATTTTAATGAGATTGCCTCGTCATGGGACTTTGAAAGCACATGGAGTTATGGCCTACTCCGGAAAATTTGATTTTTTTACATGTATTTACTGATGGTATTGTTCAATGGCTTCTTAAACACGTTTTGCATATCTTCAATTTTCCTGTTCTTGTCTTAACGAAAAACAAGAAGACGATCATGGCTGTGCATATCTTCAATTTTCTGTTCTTGTCTTTAAGAAAACAAGAAGACGAACATGGCTGTGCATATCTTCAATTTTCTGTTATTGTCTTTAAGAAAAACAAGAAGACGAACATGGCTGTGCATATCTCCAATTCCTGTTCTTGTCTTAAAGAAAAACAAGAAGACGATCATGACTGTACATATCTTCAATTTCCTGTTCTTGTCTTAAAGTGAAACAAGAAGACGATCATGGTTGTGCATATCTTCAATTTCCTTTTCCTGTCTTAAAGAAAAACAAGAAGACGGTAATGGCTGTGTTCACTGGTTTCCATCCGTTCCTGGTGGACGACACG
Source organism: Steromphala cineraria (assembly GCA_916613615.1). NCBI lineage: Eukaryota > Metazoa > Mollusca > Gastropoda > Trochida > Trochidae > Steromphala > Steromphala cineraria. Next base: position 20,669,154 of record OU744720.1, read on the forward strand.
TACCCTTGGAAGAGAAAGGATGGCAAGATCAACGAGTGTGCTGGGGATGCAGTAGCTATACTTGCTATGCACGCAGTACAAGGATTGTGAGTACATACACACATAATGGTTCGAGCTTACTTACAAAGTTAATTCTTTTGTGGAAACATAACATGCATGTATAAACAACACATGAATTAAAAGCATGTGTTAATACTGGAAAGTATTGGATTCGGAATGCGTCAAAATAAATTCCAAAGTACATATGTAACATTAAAATTCCTTTAAAACTTTATATGTACAATAATGAACGTAAATATCGGTGTTATTTCGCTGGTCTCTCTAGCTAATAGCCCGGTTCCGAATCAACCTTGAGTGCCAACTATTTATTACATTGGCCTTATATTGTGTTTGTTCCTTTGTGAGGCAGTTTATTCATCTGTGCAATCATTCTACCCAGCAATACAAATGAGTAACCAACGTAAGGTATGGAAATATAGACATGTTACACGTATGATATGTTCTGAATATTTGTCTCTCTACCCAGACACGCTAGATCCTTGGATGACGCGGGCTACAACACGATCAACCAGTTCTTCATCACGGCACTCAGGGGAGAGTTCTACAGCAACAAGAAGAGAACCGTCTTCTACGAGGTCTACAGGTTGGCAGGCTTCCACTATATGCAGTTCGTAAATTAAATAATTCAATGATGTTGCATCGTGTTCAAGTATAATAAGTTCGGTAGTACAGTACGTTCTTACGCCCTTTTCGAATTCATTTGAAGCACACAAAGGGTCCAACAACTACAGTGACGACAATTTATATTATCAAACAGACTTCGAAATACGCACTTCAATAATGGATCATAAATGATGTGAAAAGTATGGTTCTGCTAGTTATTTTAACACAATATGAAAATGAATAATGTCTTCTTCAGCTAGACGACCAGGACAAACTAAGTCGATCGGTTCTCCTTCTTGGCGAGGTTGTCAAACAGCTCCGACATTACGAGCAGGAAGTTCGACAGCATACTACGACACTCCTATCCAACACTGTGCAGTGGGGCCGAAATTCCTCGCCCCTTCCCTGAAAACAATCGTTGAGGTCTACCTCGACAGGCACGAACCATCTCAGGCCTGTAAGTATCCGGACGTATTTCAACACTTTAAGCTAGCTATATGTTTTCTTCGAATTAAATTTCAGTAAATTTTGAAGTGAGAAGTACGTCAAAGAAATGCAAATCAGGGTTTTACGTTGCTGAAATGGCAACAAAAAGATTGCTTACGAATCGTTGTAAAACAGTTGTATGAATATAAATAAGTGCTTTTTGATATTTTTTGGACTAGCATCTATCATCTGATCTTGCATCTATAGCTGACCTAAAATGATGAACAATACGGAAGGGGAGACACATCCAAATTTTCCAAAGGTTTAGTTTGATATTGATTATTTGAAAGATTATTTTGAGCATTTCATTGATTCTCAGTTATCATCAGCTGTGTATACCTTTACAATCCGAGCGGTCTCCGGCCGTACTTCCAGGACGTCTTCGACTATATAGACTCTAAGGACAGACAAATGATTGCAAGTCTACTCACACATGTTGCCAGAAAGGACCCAGAGGTACGAATATTCTATACAATCGATGTAAATGTGTTATAGTAAAATGTTTCATAAATCGACGCAAGCAAAAGCATACACACATTTTTCGAGTTCACGTTTCCACGAATCGTAGATTAGGCTTTTCGAGATAAGATTTTTGCAGAGGTTATGGCGAGTCCAGTTCCACAACGCTCAAAGGCCACAATACGTATATTAAATAGTCCTCATTTGAGGGATGTCAACAGATTGGAATGCTTTGCTTTTGTAGCAAACATTTTACGTCAAGACGAATTACATACCTTAACAACTGCAGATTAATCATGTGTAGTTATCCAATTTGGTAGCAAGTGTTATCAAAATTGATAAGGAGAATATGTTATCATTGTATTTTTGACATGATATACTAGTTGTATGGCCACAAAAAGTATAATGATACAGAGATTCTCCGAATATTAAAAAACAAACAGACTGAAAATTGAAATACTACGCCCATCATTTAAACATTATTTACAGATTTATACTCTAACTTGTATGAAACTTTAATCGAAAGATATTTAAAACTGCTCAATGAAACTGAAAAAGAATACAAACTATCTAAATGATTTATTAATTACAATAATATATTTCTATATGATGAGTCTTCAATCCCGGCCCAGCACAGACAAAACACCAGGAATGTGTCAGAAGAAGTATACCAGTTATGTTTGGCACCTTTGATAATATCCCAATGTACTTTGTATTTGGGGAAAAAAAGAATAACATTCCAGAACTTCTGTTGCCAGCATTTCACAGAAAGAATATAAGGAAAATGACAAAAGAGGCGTACCCATTAACGCTAGCACTTTTGATGATATTCAAATTCACTTACTGTGGAAAATAAAAGATTATTTTTTCAACTTTTGCCAGTTCTGCACAGACAAGAGCATCAGGGATGTGAATAGGACATTTACTCAATAAATCAGACCTTTTTTATAATACAATTCAATTAATGATAAAATTAAACATCATTTTCGAAAATCATGTTGCCAGCTCTTCACAGACAAGAACATCAGGATAGTGGTAGAAGAGGTGTACCAAGGTCAGGACAACACCCAGAACCTTCACCTGACGGTCCTCCAGCACCTCGCCCAAGATGTGCCCAATAAACTGATGCCTCATCTTCAAACTCTGATGGACAGAGAGGTCAATACGAGCCAAGGCGCCATGTACCATGTTGCTGCAATACTCAGAAACACCGCAGTCAATAGTAAAGACGAGGTCGGTTTTCCAACTTTAAAAAATCCGTCCATATACATACGATAGTCGGGGTCGTCGACATCAGTATTAAACCGAGACACAACTTATAAAACTTCACAATATCCACGTAGTCTTATAACAAACATAGCACACCAAAATGAAGTATGTTATGAATCACAACAAAATGGATGAATTTTCACTGTTCCTCTAACAATACATTCTCTCCCCAAAGAGCCAGATCGCAATCAAAGTTAGTTGTGCAATCAGCGAAGCTGTTCTAAAATCATCATTTTGGCTACTGAATCATGGCAAAAGCATTGTGATATGAACCACCCTTTTCATGCGAGAAGCGTTGTCATTTGATAAAGAAATTCAAATGGATTTTGGTGCAATTTTTTTCGCCAGGGGAAACTGCCGGAACCAACGGATTTCGGCGTAATAGAGCAGAGGCTGTATCAACATTTCATGACTTGATCTGCCTCTGTGGGGAGAGAATGCTGACAATTTTCCATAATGACAATATGGAATCGCAAGGAAATAAAAACTTCTCTGTAGTTCTCCTTTAACCATGAAACACTTTCAACCCAAAGACATAATCATACCAAACGTTGCAGGCTCTTGGAGAGAGGGTGATGGCGTATTTCGAGAGTAAGATAAGCGGCCCAGAAGACGAGCTGGTGACAGGTGCTTGTCTGAACGAGATGAGGGGTGTGGGCGCTGTCTGGAGGCATCTTCTGGAGAGACGCAAGTCGGCTATAAAGGAACTCAGTAAGAGGGCTCGCAGTCAGAACATTTCAAACCAGTGCACTCTCATTCTGGATGTCTTAGATGGACGGAGGTAAGGGATACATGATGCAGACTTTATTGTCGAGGTTTTACTAGTGGATGTATCAAAAATGCAAATAAGGATATAAAGTGAATTTTACAAAAGGAGCAATAACAATTGTAATGTCTCTAGCTAAATTGAGTACCAATATTTGTAGATAAAACAACACATTGTGTCACAACAAGAAATAACATCAACTACATGTACATCAAGACTGGATCAAAGACGGGAGTTAATGGGAAAATATCGACATACACTTTAGATAAGTTTAAATATACAGATGCACATGCATGCCCTTGGTAATTCCTGGTAACCTGTTAATAAAGGAATTAATAAGGAGGACAATTTACACTCAAAGACCAAACCGAAGCTTAAAATATCATATGCAGTGAATAAAATTGCTATTTTTTTAATAATGATATTTGCATAGGGCTTTATAATTGAAAAAAAAATTAAAAGATATCCAAACAACAATCATTGCATTAGTCCTCTCCTCTACATGCAGCAAGGAGTCCCTGGTTGTGGAGATGCAGAAGGTGAAGGAGACAGTAGAAGAGTTAGTGACCCGTGTGAACAAGACAAAGCTGGGACTACTCATGGTCACTGTAGAGGTTGCGGACCAGGGCAAGGAGCTCAGGAACCTCAATACAGATGTGAAGAAACAGGGGACCAAGATGAGGGAGGTGGAGAGAACCGTGGAGGACACGAGGTCAAAGGTTAAGGAAATTGACAAGAAGGTGAGATTTCTTTGAGACAAATGTCTAGTAAGCGTTCCATTCGAAACAGCCAGTATTCCATATGCGTGACTACTCTTGTTACTTTCATTTCTATCGGCTCCTTGGTATCAACGATCTAAGAGAAAGTTTATACAAGCAATCATTCTTTTACATGTAATTCAATTAGTTTAAAGATGAAAGAACCGTTGAGCTGTCACCTTATTTTCTAACGAATAGCCGTAACACTCAGGCAAGGACAGCAAACACATGGTCATGCTTGTCATACTTTATACAGGGTAAGACTGCCATACAAGGTCTGGTCAGTATACAAATTGGCAGGTTGCAGATTCATGGTCGCATGTGGGAGGAGATTTGGAATTTTGAATAGGATTTTAATTTATACTACAATGAAAGGTTTGAAAATCATGACTATGTTAAGGGAGACTTTTTAAGGGTTTCTGTGTAAAGAGTAAAAAGTGCATAGAAACAGCATAAAGTAAAAATTCACTTTGCTATTTCCTCTAGTAGAATTAGAAATGTAGCCAATGTTTTGAACACATTTGATTTTATGGAATCATTTACTTGATATAACATTTACGATGCTAAGATAAGTTCATCAATCTAGAAAATTAAACAAAAAAGGGAACACAAAGTATATGAACAGTCTTCATTAAATTATTGTAACAAAAAAATACACTTGAAAGCAAGAAACAACACGATTTATGACTATCTTTCGTTAAGACTCTGAGCCACGCCCCCACCTGGGCTGGAGATGTGGCGAGACTGATGAACCCGGAAGACACTCTAGACTGGAGACTGCTGTCCAGTCGAGTGGGCTACAGCAATGAGGACATACATGGGTGGGCTCAGATGGCGGACCCCTGTCTCTCAATGCTGGACGAACTGTATGCTACAAGGAAAGCTAGTGAGGCAACGTTTGCAGTGTTAACGGCTCTCCAGGAGATCAACAGACTGGATGCAGCTGTCATTGTGGAGAATGCCATGAAGATGTCAAGTGAGTGTGATATTTTGAGATTATATTGACATGTATACGCAATTTCATTTAAATCAGAAATATCAAACTGTCACCTCGTCACCACTTTTTCGAATTTTTCAAAATATAGCCCTATATAATATTCATGTATTCTGTCACATATACCTATAGCTAGATTTCCTTTCCAAAACGAGTTTGCATTGATACTTAAAATACTTTCCTCAAGAATAGTGGTGTCTTATCTGACTTACATTTGCGAGGCTTTGAAATCCAAAGATCACCTGTGCTCATGGTAAATAAAACAAGCGACAAATAAAAGTTAATCATAAATGATGTTTCAAACCTCCAGAAGGTACATCGGATGAAGATTTTCGTCTACGCTAAGCCCCCCGAGGTGTTCCTGAGCTACCAGTGGGGGATCCAGAACGAGGTGAAGCTGCTTAAGCAACACCTGGAGAAGGCCGGATTCACCTGCTGGATGGACATTGGTCAGATGGGAGGAGGAGACAAGCTCTTCGAGAAGATTGACACGGGCATCAGAGGAGCTAAACTTATCATCAGCTGTGTGCCAAGTCTCCCAGCATCTGAACGGTCAATGTCACCAACACGATAAATATTTTAAACATTATGTTCATCCGCTTCTTCACCCGGCCTGGGGAGGAGACGGGGGACCAGAGATATTGGTCGGCAGCAAAGTTCCAGGAACTTCTTTTGCAGCTCAACTACAACAAAGTACAGCCGGACCAAAGCAAGATAACACAAGGTCAGGGGAACTTGATTTGTCATTTCTTCTATTTCTGTTGAACGTCTTTTGCAGCTTAACTGCAAGCATTACCAAAGCTCTGTAATATAAGGTCAAGAGAAGTTTTTTCAAATTTAAAGTACACGTTCATATATCAAACTAAAATCAAGAAAATAAGCCGTGTCATCAACTTGATATATTGCACTCGTGCACATTATCACCCACTAACGGAAATTTATTTCACACGACGCATTAACCACAAACTATTTTCTTGTGTTAATAATCCTAATTTTAATGCCAATTTTGTGTTAGAATTCTGTTTAGATGTTAGTGGAATTTATTGGATTATTTCAAAATAGGCGTAACAGGGTACACATTTAAATTTGACCATCTAAAATATACTGGGAAATAAAAAATGAATTTTATATGTCATACGTGTGTTAGTTTCTGCATGGAGAGGTAAAACTTTGAAACATTACCAGGGTCCACCACAAGGATACACTAGGGCCAGAGAGCATTTCAAGCTCCGTTAGATTTGTGTAAATTGGCCGTGTAACCAGGACTTACTATCACTGTCTGTGTGATTTAGAGTACAAGAACTGGTGGATTCCGGTTGTTGAGGATATCAAGATCCACAAGAAATCCCAAACAAGCCCATCTGCAGAACAGCAACAGAGACAGAAGGATGTGGAGGTAAGCTATACTACATACACATTCATTATGTCTTAAAGACAATTTGAACTGTTCAAAATATCTATAAAGGGAAAATAACTTTACTGTATCTTGTAACATGGACTTATAACGTATGTATTTTGTTTAGATGATAATGTATCGATTGATTTGAAATATTTTTATTTCACAAAATAGGATAGTTCGCGTGTCGGAAAGTTGATATTTCACGAGGGGCGCAAGCATGAGCGTATATTGAAATCAGTAGGATATGAGAATCAGGTTAACTTAGTTTTTAGCAAATGGTATAATTGGATAAGTTCGCTGCTGTTAAAGGTTGATTTCTTGTAGTTTTTACAATATGATAGGAGTCACATTTAAGCGATCATAAATGCTAAGAACATTTGATAAGAGGAACATGATAAGTACATTGAAAAGGAAAGGAACCAGATTCTTCCATTAGTGAGGCAGCTAGAGGAACAAAATAATGAACACTTCAAGCTTAGGACTACAAGCTTGTGTCCGTGTTTAGAGTATACAAATATCGTAAAATGTTCATATTTCGAGGCAGTGATTGCTCAGTCTACAAATATGTCCGATCTTTCAGACTGGAGTTGCCTCCCCTGACGTATTCATCTCCTACCAGTGGGGAAAACAAAAGCAGATCCAGCTATTCTACCAGCGTCTATCAGAGCTTGGCTTCACATGTTGGATGGACATCCACCAGATGGGAGGAGGAGACTCTCTCTATGACAAGATCGACCGAGGAGTCCGAGGAGCCAAGATCGTTCTCACTTGTGTCACCACAAAATATGCCTTGTCTGCCAACTGCAGGAGAGAGGTGAGTCTCGCTGATGCTCTCAAGAAGCCGATTGTTCCTCTTCTGCTGGAGAAGATGACCTGGCCACCAACTGGACCCATGAGCATGGTCTTCACGGGCCAACTCTACGTCAACTTCTCCAAAGATATATCTGTACAGGAAAGGTGGGAAGGAGACAAATTCAACGAGCTGCTGGTTTCTCTCAAGCAGTACCTAGGGCAAGGTACCGGCGGGCAGCAACAACCTCAACAACAACAACAACAACAGTATTCACAACAACAACCTCAACAACAATATTCACACCAACAATACAACCAACAGGCTCATTATGCCCCACCTCAAAATACTGCAAAGTCGTCCTCGTGTGTTCTCCTTTAGAGGATGTCAGAACTAATGGACAGAAGGGAGTTAGAGTGCTTCTAGAACCAAACTAGAATGTTTGCGACAAATTGAATTTTATGAACTTTTTAACTATAGAATTGCGGCAATTCCACGAAAATTCACAAATTTATATCGACTGTTATCCGAATAAATCACTCCCAAATCGTCTTCTGAAAAATGGAAAAGTTTTATTAATATTGGGGATGTTGTTATCAGTTGTGCTTAACAAACAAGGCCTTGCTTGTGTTTCAAAATGACGACAAAAACATTCTGTACAACCTTCCTTGTACACTCTGTTTGAAAAATACTGTTTTGAAGCACTGAGCTGCGAGATATTTCAACTTGATCAGTAATAGATAAAATAAAACTGCAAAGAAACATATTCCATACAATAATATATATCTGGAGACGTCAATACTTATTTTAATTGCTACATGTCTATACCACATTAACACAACCAAATCGTCAACTCATCGCATCAAACGTGACGACATCGTCATATCAGATATGAGTGTGTCGTGTAACAAGCGAGTAACGGAAGTCGTATGTCGCATTGTTCTAAATCCTTTGATTTGAGACCACTAAATACAATATAAAAACCTATATTATTTAAACTTGCGTTTGTTCAATTGTACAAACATGCAACCATTTTGAACGATTTTTTTTTAATGATTTTAAACAGTTACATGTCGCATTGCTCCTTTAATACCTAAATGATAAAAAGAGTTCATGTCAAAAATATCTCATATGCAAGACAATCTGAACTGTAACAATTAGCCAGGTAATTCTGATTTTATTTTAAAAAGTCAGGTAAACATTTGGTAAGGTCAAATTGTCAAAATTTAAAAGGAAGTCAGTTTATATTGCTAATTCTGTGATCCAAATCGTACTTTAGAATATATAACTGTGATATTGTATCATATTTTTCTTTAGATTTGTTATGATTTTTGTTTTATCACTTGAATAAAGAAAAGGATGTTTATACTGTTTATGTTGTTGATTTTATCCTATTGAAGCATTGACAGCTTAACGATGGTTTTGCTAGAGGTGAAAGATTTGAAAATATATAAAATGTCCAGATTTCTGACATCTTTATGTCTTGCTCGCTGTTTGATTAGCCATTCTCATGTTTACACGCCATTAGGCGTGACAATTACAGAACTTCGCCCTTCCACCTTCTCAATTATGTCGAATCAAACTCTTTTAATTCTTCAAGCGTTTTGCCTATAATAATATAAAAACAACACATTATTGTTCTAAGTACATGTACATTGGAAATCCCGGTTGTGCCTGGGCGGTCACAGTGCACAATAAAGCGATCTTCTGCCTCAACGATGCTGAGTGAAGAGTGGACATTTCTACCAATTGAGCTAAGTCCCCTGCACATGATCAGTCTGTCACGTAGTTGATATGGAATACGACGCAAAGGTATTGCAACAGGTTGAGCATCTGCTTGATCTGGAATGTTCAGTTGAAGGTTGTTCAGCTTACCAAATCCTTGAAAACAGTCTTTGTAATCTGTCGTGATCTTGTCTGTTGTGGCGTCTGTACTGACGACATACACATGAGGTCCCAACTTAAATACTCCAATCTGTATATCTCTGTTCTTCCAAGCGACGGCGATCCCATTACTATAAAATGTTTCGAAGTCCCTATAACAACAATTGACAGCACAAGTAAATGTTCTTGCCCTTTAAGAGATTTTGAAGATCCATATTGAAGGGTAGATGTTCTTTGTTTCTTTCTTTGATCCGCATTTTTTCCAGCAAACTTTAAAATGTCCCTAAGGATTTCTGACAATAATGTTACACGTTGTACCGAAGTAAATAATAATTTATATTCACCCCATCAACAACTGCAGTTTTCCCCTCCACTGGAAACAATGAATGAATAATTTTTGTATCTAACTGATGGACGTTTACCTTATGTTTTTAGCCCCTTTTCAATTAGGGTTTCCAGAACCTTTTGACATACCTCAATGCCTATACCTATACTATTATGTTTACTTTCAAGGTCACGAGTCACTGCAGAAACATTTGTAAACACGATAACTTGTAAAGTGTTTGTGCTTTGAATCTTTTACTTAGTCTATATCATCTTTTGAAACGTAATTTTGTTTCAAAAGGTTTCCCTAAAATCAACCAAAGGACAAGGTCACAACAAGGTCGCGACTTCAGCATGGTCTAGCAAAAATGCTTGATTGATGATAATGATTGTTACGGTCAATGAAACGTGTTTATTGATTGTGTGGCCTTGAATCAAATTTGGGTATAGCTTTATCCTATTAAGCTTTTCACAGCCCATGTACATTTAATGTTACACCTCTGGTGACTCATTTTGACATGTTCACATTCATGGTCACAGGTCAAGGTAAAAAGTTATAAAATCCCTATAAATTTCCAATGACCTTCAAAACAATAACCATAATATCTGACGTTCGGTTTACCCCTTTGAGACCGACAATTTTTGAATTTTCCTTTTACAATCTTTTCATTTCGGGCGAGTCCGTATTCAAACTTCTATCATTGAAGCTTAACATTCTGGATCCTCGAAAATCCTCACTATTATCTCATTTAGTCAAGCGATTTCTTTGTATCAAGAAATTGATTTGAACGACACATCTAAATTACTTGATCCCTGATTTATGTCAATCGACATGTTTATCTCTTTTCGTAAAAAAACGTATTTTTAATTATCAATAACAGAGAGAAACAGCTAAGTAAAGTGAAGCATTTTTTGTGTTATAGTCAATGGGAAATTTACATCTTGGGATCCGTTGGTCTAGAACCCCCATTTATACCTACTACAGTATACTATGTATAGTGGCATAGTAAACTGACTGAGTTTGGACTTATCTTAAACAATTTATAAGTGAATTATCCATATTTTTTCCAAATTTCGTCAGTTTATGACAAATGTTTAATGAATACGCATAATCTTAAGTTGTCTCATTTGTTGCTCGGAGGTATATTAACGTTTCCCTTTAATTTCTTATTTTCTTTAAATTCGTCATATTTTGGAGCCATAAATATACTGATACAACAAAGAAGTGACATAAAACCTTAGATAAAGTCTTGTTGATTTGATATCACACACATTCGAAATACATATGCAAATTAGAAAGGATCTCTTCTGTCAAATAATCAGAAACTTGTAACTGAATTCGTGAACATTACGATTTATGTAAATTACTTAACCTTGATTTCAGGAAAAGAAGAAAGTTCATAAGATGTTGTTATCATTCAGGGTCTTAAAACGCTTGGATCTCTAGAATTGGTCTTTCAGAGATAATTTCAAGTACGATTCGATTTGTGAATGAAATCTTCATCAGATCAAGCAGTCAAAGGACAGTCTGATTAAAATCAGTCAAGTTCCGAGGATTAAAAGTTTAAAATATTAACTCTATCGAGAACCTAACTTGTTATGTCTAACTAAGAGTCTGACCACTGCAGGTAGTTTTAACAAAGCCCTCAGCTCGCTTTTTTACACTCGCCCCCTTCTTAATGTTTTGAACATGACCACCACCAGCGAGACGATTTGATTTGTCCGCTAACCACGAGGGTTTCGGCTGCACTAAACTGGTTTTTTAAAAGGCAATTTAAGTGTTTAAAAGGAACAGAGCTGCAGGGCTGTATTTGCTTGAAAATTATTATTTGATTGAATTGATGATCTTTTGCTTTCTTTCCTTGAACGATATTTGGATATTGATATAACGCACCGGAAAGTTACCAGATGGATTGTCTAAGGTGTAATTCAGCCTGTATACAACAACAGTGTTATGATCATTGGACTTACTTACTCACTCGAAGAACATCATATCCTTTACCCTGCTGAATCTGACCTCCGACCTAGTGAAAACCTTTAAAAATGTCAGAAAGTACAACAAAAGCCATGTATGCTTTACCTAAGAAAACTCGAAATATGAGCATCCATATACATTTCCTTTTAATTGCCTTTGGCGTTATGATTGTCCCTATCAAGCAATCAGCTGTGAGGTGTGGGGCAATAAGAAGCTGCATATATTATTGAAGAAGTTCATTTAACATTTTCTTAAACATCCACTAACCTCGACTTTATCACTTCTCAATATTCGTTCAAAGATATTTTAACAAAATAAAAACTGGAGTTGATTTTTGTTAATTTATCCAATAAACACCTTTAATTGGCCTTTCATTAAAGAGACACAGAGTATGTTGATAGGATCACATATGTCAAATTTTGAAATCGATGTTTTTACATCGGGAACCACTAACTGTTACTGAAAATAACAAGTTAAAGGTCAATCAGTACATAAGAGCTGACAGTAAGATATATTTGATGTGATAGTGTTTATTAGGTATTGTAACTAGGGGAGACCAGGGCAAAGCGCGCCCTCGGGGCAAAGTGACCACGCGTTTTTTCTTCAAAACTATCGACAAATGGAGAAATTTGTCATTACCAACGAATGAAAGTAACCGTATTGAAGCGTTATGACTAGTGCTGGAATCTTGTGCCTTAGTTGTGGACGCTGAATTTCAAATATTCGAAAAAACGCGGTTTTACTGTAAGGAAGGGATATGTCTCAAATTCAAATATTTCATAAAAATACAAAACGGAACTGTGAACTCTGGTGCAAATGTAACATTAATTGGTATCATTAATTCATTGAATAATGAAATTTGTAAGTACTTGCTTTAATGAATTTCTTTGATGTACATAACAAATGCTACTCTTGATGGGGCAAAACGCGCCAGGGGGAGCACTTTGCCCCGTGTGTTATAAACTATATCTTTTTGGATACAATATTGGTGCAAAAGTTATTATTTTACATTTCTTAAGCAAATAATGTAAAGGAGAACTATCATTTTCAAATCAGCATGCTGCTGTATTCTATAAAAATGAAATATACCATTTTACTAAAAGGGTGTTATTTTGTTAAAGAATGACGACACGTAACAGATACAAAAACATATTGTTCTGTTGCTTTTTAATTCATGAAAATATAATTCATTGTATATTACTGTTCAACCCTAAACAATAAGCAATTTATGCCGTTCTGCCAAATTCGACACAAAATAGATGATGTGATTTTTTTTAATTCGTCCATATAACCAATAATATTCTTCTTTTCTTTTATTTATTACTGGTTTTGATAGCCAATTGCCTACATTATTAACACTTTCGTATTTAACAGAGATGTACGTGTACCAACCATAATGATATTTGGTCATTAAGAATGTTGAACATGTAGGTCTATGACACGTTAAGGACTATTTTGAGCATTCTTGCATATATTGCCAACTTTTATGTTAATTCTATCCTTCATATTGGTTCGATAGTTGCCTTGCATTATCAAGATGATAGCTTTTGATTAGTATTAGCTGATAATAGGTGTGTAATATCTACTACATTCTGTGTTGTTTTTCACAGGGGGCAAAGCGCCCAGGGGATTGGGCACTTTGCCCCAAACTACAGGGCAAAGCGCGCCCCCTTAGTCAAAATAAATTTACGTAAATATATCCTTATGTCGAAATGGTAGATTAAAAAAGCATGTGCCATGTAACAGTCTATCGGATAAGTATTAGAGATAGTGTGCAAGTTGCATTCTGTACATGTCGGGGTGGCCACTACACGCACTTATAGCTTAGGGGGCGCGCTTTGCCCTGGTCTCCCCTAATAGGTAGATTAATTGGATGCATAATTTCGAATATTAAGCGTATTTGGGATGTTTTCTTGATTTTTCCATAAAATCACGAATTTTAGAGATATTATGCATAAATGGATATATTTGCAAGTCCAGTGATAAGATATGAACTTCAATCAGCATATTAGATATTTTGAGGCTTATCAAAACCAAATACAATTTTAAGAAAGATACTCTGTGTCACTTTAAGACAGCGTAATTATCGGCTGTGAAAAACCCACCTGGGTCATGGGCCATTTAAGTTAGCATAAGGCCTAAGAATGTTACACCTCCATTCATGCTGTTTTGAGAGTTCGGAAGATTGTCATTGTATATAACAATATCTACAAAAGAATGTTATCTCTTTGTCGTGAATTAGTTCCTTCTTCATCTAATCGAAAGCTCTCTGGGGTTATGTAAACATCCTACTGCCCCTTTAAATCTCTATCACAGTTGAGAATTGATAAATAGTTTATGTATTGCGATTCACAATCTTGAATATGAATATGTTACATCGTGGACCACGTATTGCAATACAATACTGTTAATACAGCATACATGTACATTGATACAGCAATAATATACACGTCTGTAATTAAGTCTAAGGGACATTATAAAGCAATACCATAGTCATGTTTGAGCATTTGAGACAATTACATCATAATGGTGTTTTCGGTGAAAACTTATAATAAAGAGATCGGCAAAAGAACTTTTTTTAAACTAAACTAATGAACTTTATTTTATATGAATATTAAAATTATCATCAAATCAAAAGCGCCAGGTCCTTTAAGTTACTATTTTGTGTTTTTAACTTGTTTTTAAACATTTTACGCATTTTGTAAAGAAACAAAGGAATGTGTGAATAACGAGACTCTTTATTTGGTATGAATACCAACATCACGTGACACAAAAAGGTCAAACAAATCTTCACAATAAATCATCGTCAAAACATAAAAAAAACATCAAACGTCAGATCATAAAAACGCAAAGTTCATTTGACAAAAACTGCCAGAAGAATAGCGGTGGTTCCTGCATTTCAATTGTATTTAACAATACGGACAGGATTTTAAGATATTTTACAAGCCGAGATCATCGAAAAACAATAGTATTTCTATCGTATGAACACTGATACCTGCTTTAAAAAGAATAGACCACCGTCAACGCTTTCTTTGAATGACGTCATGGAGGTTAAGTGGAATAGGTCTGTATCGCGGTATGTTTGTTAGTACAGGAGTACCAAATTCAAGTTACAACTGAAATCAAAGCTATTCGATACATCCCCTTAACTTTGATCAACTGCTAATGCTAAAGGTAAGGTAACTTTAAAAATTTAAGATTAACGACGATTGTAAGTGTTACATGACCTGTCACTGATTGAACATTCAGTCTTTCAAATATGCTTGAATCAAACCACATCCTCCCATTCGTGAACAGGCATCGATTAAGGTAAAACAGGAATACTGACAGAGCCATGTGATGACATCAAAATTTCTTTCTAATTTTCGCTAATATGATGGTTCTTTACACTCGTCTAGAGCAAAGTTTGGTTTTCATAATCCTTTCTCACTTTTAATTGAAGCATAAAATCAATTATGTGAAATAACATATTTCAAACTTCTTGCACTTTTCGTTATTTAAAAAAGAGTAATTTTAATTGAAGTTTATTTGTATTTCTATGGACCTCGAGTTCATATCAGTGCACGAACAAGGGATATTCGCATATTGGTTTGAAGTATAATTTACCAGTGTTCCGCTGGTATCGTTCCTTTTCTTGAAATTTAAGATGGTGCAATGAAAAGAAGGATCACATTTCAAATTTCATCAATTATTGTGGTAAAATGTTTATCTAAGGTTTCGATTTCATCAATTAATTCTAATTACATTGTGACGTCATTATCAATCTGACAGCAAGGGAGGTTTCTTCATCACGGTCTTAATTTTTCATCAATCGCCTTCCTGCAAACGATGAGTGTAGATATGTGTCAATAAAATGATGAATTATTCATATCACGGCTTTGGGCAAATTCCACCAACTACCAGATATTTACTTGACAAAGAAACTTAATTTATATTTCATAAAGGATATAAAGAATGCATTTTATTTGTAATAAATGATGTCATCTTTCATGAATTTAAATAGTGATTCCAATCGACATATTGATCTATCTTGCCATGCATTGTACATTGTAGTTCTAGAAGTGTCTCATTATAGATGTATAATGACTTACAGAATGCCGTTCGGTAGGTTCGGTTTTAAAGACTTCTTAATATTTATAAAATAAGTATGAGCAATGTTTAATTAGACAGTGATAAGATTGTCAATCTTTAAATCATAACAAGCACAAGTAACATGACGTCTATAGAGGAGGAGTAAGACTACAGTAACATGACGTCTATAGAAGAGGAGAAAGAGTACAGGAACATAACGTCTCTAGAGGAGGAGAAAGAGTACAGTAACATGACGTCTATAGAGGAGGGGAAGAGTACAGTAACACGACGTCTATAGAGGAGGAGTAAGACTACAGTAACATGACGTCAATAGAGGAGGAGGAAGAGTACAGTAACATAACGTCAATAGAGGAGGAGGAAGAGTACAGTAAGATGACGTCAATAGAGGAGGAGGAATAGTACAGTAACATGACGTCTATAGAGGAGGGGAATAGTACAGTAGCATGACGTCTATAGAGGAGGGGTAAGAGTACAGTAACATGATATCTATAGAGGAGGAGGAAGTGTACAGTAACATGACGTCTATAGAGGAGGAGGAAGTGTACAGTAACATGACGTCTATAGAGGAGGAGTAAGAGTACAATAACATGGCGTCAATAGAGGAGGAGTAAGAGTACAGTAACATTACGTCTATAGAGAAGGAGGAAGAGTACAGTAACATTACGTCTATAGAGAAGTAAGGGTACAGTAAGATGACGTCAATAGAGGAGGAGGAAGTGTACAGTAACATAAGGTCAATAGAGGAGGAGGAAGAGTACAGTAACATTACGTCTATAGAGGAGGAGTAAGAGTACAGTAACATAACGTCTATAGAAGAGGAGGAAGAGTACAGTAAGATGACGTCTATAGAGGAGGAAGTGTACAGTAACATGACGTCTATAGAGGAGGAGGAAGAGTACAATAACATGACATCTATAGAGGAGGAGGAAGTGTACAGTAACATGACGTCTATACAGGAGGAGGAAGTGTACAGTGACATGACGTCTATAGAGGAGGAGTAAGAGTACAATAACATGGCGTCAATAGAGGAGGAGGAAGAGTACAGTAACATTACGTCTATAGAGAAGTAAGAGTACAGTAACATGACGTCTATAGAGAAGTAAGGGTACAGTAACATGACGTCTATAGAGGAGGAGTAAGGGACAATAACATGGCGTCAATAGAGGAGGAGGAAGAGTACAGTAACATTACGTCTATAGAGAAGTAAGGGTAAAGTAACATGACGTCTATGGAGGAGGAGGAAGAGTACAGTAACATGACGTCTATAGAGGAGGAGGAAGAGTATAGTAACATGACGTCAATAGAGGAGGAGGAAGAGTACAGTAACATGACGTCTATAGAGAAGTAAGGGTACAGTAACATGACGTCTATGGAGGAGGAGGAAGAGTACAGTAACATGACGTCTATAGAGGAGGAGGAAGAGTATAGTAACATGACGTCAATAGAGGAGGAGGAAGAGTACAGTAACATGACGTCTATAGAGGAGGAAGTGTACAGTATCATGACGTCTATAGAGGAGGAGGAAGAGTACAGTAACATGACGTCTATAGAAGAGGAGGAAGAGTACAGTAAGATGACGTCTATAGAGGAGGAAGTGTACAGAAACATGACGTCTATAGAGGAGGAGGAAGAGTACAGTAACATGACGTCTATAGAAGAGGAGGAAGAGTACAGGAACATGACGTCTATTGAGGAGGAGTAAGAGTACAGCAATATGACGTCTATAGAGGAGGAAGAGTACAGGAACATAACGTCTATTGAGGAGGAGGAGGTGTACAGCAATATGACGTCTATAGAGGAGGAAGAGTACAGGAACATGACGTCTATAGAGAAGTCAGGGTACAGTGACATGACGTCTATAGAGGAGGAGTAAGAGTACAATAACATGACGTCTATAGAGGAGGAGTAAGAGTACAATAACATGGCGTCAATAGAGGAGGAGGAGGAAGGGTACAGTAACATGACGTCTATAGAGGATAAGGAAGAGTACAGTAACCTGGCGTCAATAGAGGAGGAGAAAGAGTACAGTAACATTACGCCTATAGAGAAGTAAGGGTACTGTAACATGACGTCTATGGAGGAGGAGGAAGAGTACAGTAACATGAAGTCTATGGAGGAGGAGGAAGAGTACAGTAGCATGACGTCTATAGAGGAGGAGTAAGAGTACAATAACATGGCGTCAATAGAGGAGGAGGAAGAGTACAGGAACATAACGTCTATAGAGAAGTAAGGGTACAGTGACATGACGTCTATAGAGGAGGAGTAAGAGTACAGTAACATGACGTCTATAGAAGAGGAGTAAGAGTACAGTAAGATGACGTCTATAGAGGAGGAGGAAGAGTACAGTAACATGACGTCTATAGAGGAGGGGAATAGTACAGTAGCATGACGTCTAAAGAGGAGGAAGTGTACAGTAACATGACGTCTATAGAAGAGGAGGAGGAGTACAGTAAGATGACGTCTATAGAGGAGGGGAAGAGTACAGTAGCATGACGTCTATAGAGGAGGAAGTGTACAGTAACATGACGTCTATAGAGGAGGAGGAAGAGTACAGTAACATAACGTCTATAGAAGAGGAGGAAGAGTTCAGGAACATAACGTCTATTGAGGAGGAGTAAGAGTACAGCTAAATGACGTCTATAGAGGAGGAAGAGTACAGGAACATAACGTCTATTGAGGAGGAGGAAGTGTACAGCAATATGACGTCTATAGAGGAGGAAGAGTACAGGAACATGACATCTATAGAGAAGGAGTAAGAGTACAATAACATGGCGTCAATAGAGGAGGAGGAAGAGTACAGTAGCATGACGTCTATAGAGGAGGAGTAAGAGTACAATAACATGGCGTCAATAGAGGAGGAGGAAGAGTACAGGAACATAACGTCTATAGAGAAGTAAGGGTACAGTGACATGACGTCTATAGAGGAGGAGTAAGAGTACAATAACATGACGTCTATAGAGGAGGAGTAAGAGTACAAAAACATGGCGTCTATAAAGGAGGAGGAAGAGTACAGCAACATGGCGTCAATAGAGGAGGAGGAAGAGTACAGTAACATTACGTCTATAGAGAAGTAAGGGTACAGTAACATGACGTCTATGGAGGAGGAGGAAGAGTACAGTAACATGACGTCTATAGAGGAGGAGGAAGAGTACAGTAACATTACGTCTATAGAGAAGTAAGGGTACAGTAACATGACGTCTATGGAGGAGGAGGAAGAGTACAGTAACATGACGTCTATAGAGGAGGAGGAAGAGTACAGTAACATGACGTCAATAGAGGAGGAGGAAGAGTAAGGTAACATGACGTCTATAGAGAAGTAAGGGTACAGTAAGATGACGTCAATAGAGGAGGAGGAAGAGTACAGTAATACGACGTCTATAGAGAAGTAAGGGTACAGTTACATGTCGTCTATAGAGAAGGAGGAAGAGTACAGAAACATGACGTCTATAGAGGAGGAGGAAGAGTACAGTAACATGACGTCTATAGAGAAGTAAGGGTACAGTAAGATGACGTCAATAGAGGAGAAGGAAGAGTACAGTAATACGACGTCTATAGAGGAGTAAGGGTACAGTGACATGTCGTCTATAGAGGAGGAGGAAGAGTACAGTAACATGACGTCTATAGAGGAGGAGGAAGAGTACAGGAACATGACGTCTATAGAGGAGGAGTAAGACTACAGTAACATGACGTCTATAGAAGAGGAGGAAGAGTACAGGAACATAACGTCTATAGAGGAGGAGGAAGAGTACAGTAACATGACGTCTATCGAGGAGGAGGAAGAGTACAGAAACATGACGTCTGAAGAGGAGGAGGAAGAGTACAGTAACATGACGTCTATAGAGGAGGGGAAGAGTACAGTAGCATGAAGTCTATAGAGGAGGAAGTGTACAGTAATATGACGTCTACAGAGGAGGAGGAAGAGTACAGTAACATGACGTCTATAGAGGAGGAGGAAGAGTACAGGAACATAACGTCTATTGAGGAGGAGTAAGAGTACAGCAATATGACGTCTATAGAGGAGGAAGAGTACAGTAACATAACGTCTATTGAGGAGGAGTAAGAGTACAGTAACATGACGTCTATAGAGGAGGAGTAAGAGTGCAGTAACATGACATCTATAGAGGAGGAGGAAGTGTACAGTGACATGACGTCTATAGAGAAGGAGGAAGAGTACAGTAACATTACGTCTATAGAGAAGTAAGGGTACAGTAACATGACGTCTATGGAGGAGGAGGAAGAGTACAGTAACATGACGTCTATAGAGGAGGAGGAAGAGTACAGTAAGATGACGTCAATAGAGGAGGAGGAAGAGTACAGTAACATGACGTCAATAGAGGAGGAGGAAGAGTACAGTAAGATGACGTCAATAGAGGAGGAGGAAGAGTACAGTAACATGACGTCTATAGAGGAGGGGAATAGTACAGTAGCATGACGTCTATAGAGGAGGGGTAAGAGTACAGTAACATGATATCTATAGAGGAGGAGGAAGAGTACAGTAACATTACGTCTATAGAGGAGGAGTAAGACTACAGTAACATGACGTCTATAGAAGAGGAGGAAGAGTACAGGAACATAAGGTCAATAGAGGAGGAGGAAGAGTAAGGTAACATGACGTCTATAGAGAAGTAAGGGTACAGTAAGATGACGTCAATAGAGGAGGAGGAAGAGTACAGTAATACGACGTCTATAGAGAAGTAAGGGTACAGTTACATGTCGTCTATAGAGAAGGAGGAAGAGTACAGAAACATGACGTCTATAGAGGAGGAGGAAGAGTACAGTAACATGACGTCTATAGAGAAGTAAGGGTACAGTAAGATGACGTCAATAGAGGAGAAGGAAGAGTACAGTAATACGACGTCTATAGAGGAGTAAGGGTACAGTGACATGTCGTCTATAGAGGAGGAGGAAGAGTACAGTAATATGACGTCTATAGAGGAGGAGGAAGAGTACAGGAACATGACGTCTATAGAGGAGGAGTAAGACTACAGTTACATGACGTCTATAGAAGAGGAGGAAGAGTACAGGAACATAACGTCTATAGAGGAGGAGGAAGAGTACAGTAACATGACGTCTATCGAGGAGGAGGAAGAGTACAGAAACATGACGTCTGAAGAGGAGGAGGAAGAGTACAGTAACATGACGTCTATAGAGGAGGGGAAGAGTACAGTAGCATGAAGTCTATAGAGGAGGAAGTGTACAGTAATATGACGTCTACAGAGGAGGAGGAAGAGTACAGTAACATGACGTCTATAGAAGAGGAGGAAGAGTACAGGAACATAACGTCTATAGAAGAGGAGGAAGAGTACAGGAACATGACGTCTATTGAGGAGGAGTAAGAGTACAGCAATATGACGTCTATAGAGGAGGAAGAGTACAGGAACATAACGTCTATTGAGGAGGAGGAGGTGTACAGCAATATGACGTCTATAGAGGAGGAAGAGTACAGGAACATGACGTCTATAGAGAAGTCAGGGTACAGTGACATGACGTCTATAGAGGAGGAGTAAGAGTACAATAACATGACGTCTATAGAGGAGGAGTAAGAGTACAATAACATGGCGTCAATAGAGGAGGATGAGGAAGGGTACAGTAACATGACGTCTATAGAGGATAAGGAAGAGTACAGTAACCTGGCGTCAATAGAGGAGGAGAAAGAGTACAGTAACATTACGCCTATAGAGAAGTAAGGGTACTGTAACATGACGTCTATGGAGGAGGAGGAAGAGTACAGTAACATGAAGTCTATGGAGGAGGAGGAAGAGTACAGTAGCATGACGTCTATAGAGGAGGAGTAAGAGTACAATAACATGGCGTCAATAGAGGAGGAGGAAGAGTACAGGAACATAACGTCTATAGAGAAGTAAGGGTACAGTGACATGACGTCTATAGAGGAGGAGTAAGAGTACAGTAACATGACGTCTATAGAAGAGGAGTAAGAGTACAGTAAGATGACGTCTATAGAGGAGGAGGAAGAGTACAGTAACATGACGTCTATAGAGGAGGGGAATAGTACAGTAGCATGACGTCTAAAGAGGAGGAAGTGTACAGTAACATGACGTCTATAGAAGAGGAGGAGGAGTACAGTAAGATGACGTCTATAGAGGAGGGGAAGAGTACAGTAGCATGACGTCTATAGAGGAGGAAGTGTACAGTAACATGACGTCTATAGAGGAGGAGGAAGAGTACAGTAACATAACGTCTATAGAAGAGGAGGAAGAGTTCAGGAACATAACGTCTATTGAGGAGGAGTAAGAGTACAGCTAAATGACGTCTATAGAGGAGGAAGAGTACAGGAACATAACGTCTATTGAGGAGGAGGAAGTGTACAGCAATATGACGTCTATAGAGGAGGAAGAGTACAGGAACATGACATCTATAGAGAAGGAGTAAGAGTACAATAACATGGCGTCAATAGAGGAGGAGGAAGAGTACAGTAGCATGACGTCTATAGAGGAGGAGTAAGAGTACAATAACATGGCGTCAATAGAGGAGGAGGAAGAGTACAGGAACATAACGTCTATAGAGAAGTAAGGGTACAGTGACATGACGTCTATAGAGGAGGAGTAAGAGTACAATAACATGACGTCTATAGAGGAGGAGTAAGAGTACAAAAACATGGCGTCTATAAAGGAGGAGGAAGAGTACAGCAACATGGCGTCAATAGAGGAGGAGGAAGAGTACAGTAACATTACGTCTATAGAGAAGTAAGGGTACAGTAACATGACGTCTATGGAGGAGGAGGAAGAGTACAGTAACATGACGTCTATAGAGGAGGAGGAAGAGTACAGTAACATTACGTCTATAGAGAAGTAAGGGTACAGTAACATGACGTCTATGGAGGAGGAGGAAGAGTACAGTAACATGACGTCTATAGAGGAGGAGGAAGAGTACAGTAACATGACGTCAATAGAGGAGGAGGAAGAGTAAGGTAACATGACGTCTATAGAGAAGTAAGGGTACAGTAAGATGACGTCAATAGAGGAGGAGGAAGAGTACAGTAATACGACGTCTATAGAGAAGTAAGGGTACAGTTACATGTCGTCTATAGAGGAGGAGGAAGAGTACAGAAACATGACGTCTATAGAGGAGGAGGAAGAGTACAGTAACATGACGTCTATAGAGAAGTAAGGGTACAGTAAGATGACGTCAATAGAGGAGAAGGAAGAGTACAGTAATACGACGTCTATAGAGGAGTAAGGGTACAGTGACATGTCGTCTATAGAGGAGGAGGAAGAGTACAGTAACATGACGTCTATAGAGGAGGAGGAAGAGTACAGGAACATGACGTCTATAGAGGAGGAGTAAGACTAC
The DNA here is from genome assembly GCA_916613615.1 of Steromphala cineraria. Lineage (NCBI taxonomy): Eukaryota > Metazoa > Mollusca > Gastropoda > Trochida > Trochidae > Steromphala > Steromphala cineraria. The sequence goes on from OU744720.1 coordinate 20,692,324, forward strand.
AGTTACATGACGTCTATAGAAGAGGAGGAAGAGTACAGGAACATAACGTCTATAGAGGAGGAGGAAGAGTACAGTAACATGACGTCTATAGAGGAGGAGGAAGAGTACAGTAACATGACGTCTGAAGAGGAGGAGGAAGAGTACAGTAACATGACGTCTATAGAGGAGGGGAAGAGTACAGTAGCATGAAGTCTATAGAGGAGGAAGTGTACAGTAATATGACGTCTACAGAGGAGGAGGAAGAGTACAGTAACATGACGTCTATAGAAGAGGAGGAAGAGTACAGGAACATAACGTCTATTGAGGAGGAGTAAGAGTACAGCAATATGACGTCTATAGAGGAGGAAGAGTACAGGAACATAACGTCTATTGAGGAGGAGTAAGAGTACAGTAACATGACGTCTATAGAGGAGGAGTAAGAGTGCAGTAACATGACATCTATAGAGGAGGAGGAAGTGTACAGTGACATGACGTCTATAGAGAAGGAGGAAGAGTACAGTAACATTACGTCTATAGAGAAGTAAGGGTACAGTAACATGACGTCTATGGAGGAGGAGGAAGAGTACAGTAACATGACGTCTATAGAGGAGGAGGAAGAGTACAGTAAGATGACGTCAATAGAGGAGGAGGAAGAGTACAGTAACATGACGTCAATAGAGGAGGAGGAAGAGTACAGTAAGATGACGTCAATAGAGGAGGAGGAAGAGTACAGTAACATGACGTCTATAGAGGAGGGGAATAGTACAGTAGCATGACGTCTATAGAGGAGGGGTAAGAGTACAGTAACATGATATCTATAGAGGAGGAGGAAGAGTACAGTAACATTACGTCTATAGAGGAGGAGTAAGACTACAGTAACATGACGTCTATAGAAGAGGAGGAAGAGTACAGGAACATAAGGTCAATAGAGGAGGAGGAAGAGTAAGGTAACATGACGTCTATAGAGAAGTAAGGGTACAGTAAGATGACGTCAATAGAGGAGGAGGAAGAGTACAGTAATACGACGTCTATAGAGAAGTAAGGGTACAGTTACATGTCGTCTATAGAGAAGGAGGAAGAGTACAGAAACATGACGTCTATAGAGGAGGAGGAAGAGTACAGTAACATGACGTCTATAGAGAAGTAAGGGTACAGTAAGATGACGTCAATAGAGGAGAAGGAAGAGTACAGTAATACGACGTCTATAGAGGAGTAAGGGTACAGTGACATGTCGTCTATAGAGGAGGAGGAAGAGTACAGTAACATGACGTCCATAGAGGAGGAGGAAGAGTACAGGAACATGACGTCTATAGAGGAGGAGTAAGACTACAGTTACATGACGTCTATAGAAGAGGAGGAAGAGTACAGGAACATAACGTCTATAGAGGAGGAGGAAGAGTACAGTAACATGACGTCTATCGAGGAGGAGGAAGAGTACAGAAACATGACGTCTGAAGAGGAGGAGGAAGAGTACAGTAACATGACGTCTATAGAGGAGGGGAAGAGTACAGTAGCATGAAGTCTATAGAGGAGGAAGTGTACAGTAATATGACGTCTACAGAGGAGGAGGAAGAGTACAGTAACATGACGTCTATAGAAGAGGAGGAAGAGTACAGGAACATAACGTCTATTGAGGAGGAGTAAGAGTACAGCAATATGACGTCTATAGAGGAGGAAGAGTACAGGAACATAACGTCTATTGAGGAGGAGTAAGAGTACAGTAACATGACGTCTATAGAGGAGGAGTAAGAGTGCAGTAACATGACATCTATAGAGGAGGAGGAAGTGTACAGTGACATGACGTCTATAGAGAAGGAGGAAGAGTACAGTAACATTACGTCTATAGAGAAGTAAGGGTACAGTAACATGACGTCTATGGAGGAGGAGGAAGAGTACAGTAACATGACGTCTATAGAGGAGGAGGAAGAGTACAGTAAGATGACGTCAATAGAGAAGGAGGAAGAGTACAGTAACATGACGTCAATAGAGGAGGAGGAAGAGTACAGTAAGATGACGTCAATAGAGGAGGAGGAAGAGTACAGTAACATGACGTCTATAGAGGAGGGGAATAGTACAGTAGCATGACGTCTATAGAGGAGGGGTAAGAGTACAGTAACATGATATCTATAGAGGAGGAGGAAGAGTACAGTAACATTACGTCTATAGAGAAGTAAGGGTACAGTAACATGACGTCTATGGAGGAGGAGGAAGAGTACAGTAACATGACGTCTATAGAGGAGGAGGAAGAGTACAGTAACATGACGTCAATAGAGGAGGAGGAAGAGTAAGGTAACATGACGTCTATAGAGAAGTAAGGGTACAGTAAGATGACGTCAATAGAGGAGGAGGAAGAGTACAGTAATACGACGTCTATAGAGAAGTAAGGGTACAGTTACATGTCGTCTATAGAGAAGGAGGAAGAGTACAGAAACATGACGTCTATAGAGGAGGAGGAAGAGTACAGTAACATGACGTCTATAGAGAAGTAAGGGTACAGTAAGATGACGTCAATAGAGGAGAAGGAAGAGTACAGTAATACGACGTCTATAGAGGAGTAAGGGTACAGTGACATGTCGTCTATAGAGGAGGAGGAAGAGTACAGTAACATGACGTCTATAGAGGAGGAGGAAGAGTACAGGAACATGACGTCTATAGAGGAGGAGTAAGACTACAGTTACATGACGTCTATAGAAGAGGAGGAAGAGTACAGGAACATAACGTCTATAGAGGAGGAGGAAGAGTACAGTAACATGACGTCTATCGAGGAGGAGGAAGAGTACAGAAACATGACGTCTGAAGAGGAGGAGGAAGAGTACAGTAACATGACGTCTATAGAGGAGGGGAAGAGTACAGTAGCATGAAGTCTATAGAGGAGGAAGTGTACAGTAATATGACGTCTACAGAGGAGGAGGAAGAGTACAGTAACATGACGTCTATAGAAGAGGAGGAAGAGTACAGGAACATAACGTCTATTGAGGAGGAGTAAGAGTACAGCAATATGACGTCTATAGAGGAGGAAGAGTACAGGAACATAACGTCTATTGAGGAGGAGTAAGAGTACAGTAACATGACGTCTATAGAGGAGGAGTAAGAGTACAGTAACATGACATCTATAGAGGAGGAGGAAGTGTACAGTGACATGACGTCTATAGAGAAGGAGGAAGAGTACAGTAACATTACGTCTATAGAGAAGTAAGGGTACAGTAACATGACGTCTATGGAGGAGGAGGAAGAGTACAGTAACATGACGTCTATAGAGGAGGAGGAAGAGTACAGTAAGATGACGTCAATAGAGGAGGAGGAAGAGTACAGTAACATGACGTCAATAGAGGAGGAGGAAGAGTACAGTAAGATGACGTCAATAGAGGAGGAGGAAGAGTACAGTAACATGACGTCTATAGAGGAGGGGAATAGTACAGTAGCATGACGTCTATAGAGGAGGGGTAAGAGTACAGTAACATGATATCTATAGAGGAGGAGGAAGTGTACAGTAACATGACGTCTATAGAGGAGGAGTAAGACTACAGTAACATGACGTCTATAGAAGAGGAGGAAGAGTACAGGAACATAAGGTCTATAGAGGAGGAGGAAGAGTACAGTAACATGACGTCTATAGAGGAGGAGGAAGAGTACAGTAACATGACGTCTATACAGGAGGAGGACGAGTACAGTAACATTACGTCTATAGAGGAGGGGAAGAGTACAGTAGCATGAAGTCTATAGAGGAGGAAGTGTACAGTAATATGACGTCTATAGAGGAGGAGGAAGAGTACAGGAACATAACGTCTATTGAGGAGGAGTAAGAGTACAGCAATATGACGTCTATAGAGGAGGAAGAGTACAGGAACATAACGTCTATAGAGGAGGAGGAAGAGTACAGTAACATGACGTCTATCGAGGAGGAGGAAGAGTACAGTAACATGACGTCTAAAGAGGAGGAGGAAGAGTACAGTAACATGACGTCTATAGAGGAGGGGAAGAGTACAGTAGCATGAAGTCTATAGAGGAGGAAGTGTACAGTAATATGACGTCTACAGAGGAGGAGGAAGAGTACAGTAACATGACGTCTATAGAAGAGGAGGAAGAGTACAGGAACATAACGTCTATTGAGGAGGAGTAAGAGTACAGCAATATGACGTCTATAGAGGAGGAAGAGTACAGGAACATAACGTCTATTGAGGAGGAGTAAGAGTACAGTAACATGACGTCTATAGAGGAGGAGTAAGAGTGCAGTAACATGACATCTATAGAGGAGGAGGAAGTGTACAGTGACATGACGTCAATAGAGGAGGAGTAAGAGTACAATAACATGGCGTCAATAGAGGAGGAGGAAGAGTACAGTAACATTACGTCTATAGAGAAGGAGGAAGAGTACAGTAACATTACGTCTATAGAGAAGTAAGGGTACAGTAACATGACGTCTATAGAGGAGGAGGAAGAGTACAGTAAGATGACGTCAATAGAGGAGGAGGAAGAGTACAGTAACATGACGTCAATAGAGGAGGAGGAAGAGTACAGTAAGATGACGTCAATAGAGGAGGAGGAAGAGTACAGTAACATGACGTCTATAGAGGAGGGGAATAGTACAGTAGCATGACGTCTATAGAGGAGGGGTAAGAGTACAGTAACATGATATCTATAGAGGAGGAGGAAGTGTACAGTAACATGACGTCTATAGAGGAGGAGTAAGACTACAGTAACATGACGTCTATAGAAGAGGAGGAAGAGTACAGGAACATAACGTCTATAGAGGAGGAGGAAGAGTACAGTAACATGACGTCTATAGAGGAGGAGGAAGAGTACAGTAACATGACGTCTATAGAGGAGGAGGAAGAGTACAGTAACATTACGTCTATAGAGGAGGGGAAGAGTACAGTAGCATGAAGTCTATAGAGGAGGAAGTGTACAGTAATATGACGTCTATAGAGGAGGAGGAAGAGTACAGGAACATAACGTCTATAGAGGAGGAGTAAGAGTACAGCAATATGACGTCTATAGAGGAGGAAGAGTACAGGAACATAACGTCTATTGAGGAGGAGTAAGAGTACAGTAACATGACGTCTATAGAGGAGGAGTAAGAGTGCAGTAACATGACATCTATAGAGGAGGAGTAAGAGTGCAGTAACATGACGTCTATGGAGGAGGAGGAAGAGTACAGTGACATGACGTCAATAGAGGAGGAGTAAGAGTACAATAACATGGCGTCAATAGAGGAGGAGGAAGAGTACAGTAACATTACGTCTATAGAGAAGGAGGAAGAGTACAGTAACATTACGTCTATAGAGAAGTAAGGGTACAGTAACATGACATCTATAGAGGAGGAGGAAGAGTACAGTAAGATGAGGTCAATAGAGGAGGAGGAAAAGTACAGTAACATGACGTCAATAGAGGAGGAGGAAGAGTACAGTAAGATGACGTCAATAGAGGAGGAGGAAGAGTACAGTAACATGACGTCTATAGAGGAGGGGAATAGTACAGTAGCATGACGTCTATAGAGGAGGGGTAAGAGTACAGTAACATGATATCTATAGAGGAGGAGGAAGAGTACAGTAACATGACGTCTGGTGTGAATAGAACAAACAACTGAGCCGTGGATTTCTTCTAATTATTCTGTGTATTACTTGTAAGTTGTACAAGATGGGTGATGATATAACACAGAAGCATAGAGCTTGAAGAATAATTCTGAAGGTTTGATCTCACGGCCAACATATTTGGCGTTAACTCATCAATTTTGACATTTGACCACTGTTTGCCCGCCATGCGGTCCAAAACAAAGGGAGCATTCCATAACCGGAAGTGCAATTTTAAATGACGGTAAATAAGGGAGTGGCTCATTATTTGATAATGCATCTGAGCGTAAAATAATCTCTTTCACAATTAAACAGATTCAATCCAACCCTCCACCCAGCCTCAAAGTGTCACATTTAAGCAAGAACATTCTCAATGATGAGGCAACACTGTTGAACGGATCGCTTATATTGTCCATGTTGTGTCTTCACTTGGACATTCCTGACTACACCATCCTTTCCAGGACACACATCAGTCACTCGGGCTAGGTTCCACTTTCCTCTCTTCACATTGTGATCAATGAGCAGCACAATGTCATCAATCTGGAGTTGTCTCCCTTTGGAGATCCATTTGGTCCTCCTCATCAGGGTTGGGAAGTATTCTCTCACTAGTCTCTCCCAGAACTGCTGAACCAGCTGCTGCACATACTCGAACCTTTTACGCAGATTGGTCGATTCACTGAATGGTCCCTGTGGAGCATCACATGTCGCTCTCCCAATCATGAAATGATTTGGCGTGATTGGTTGCAAATCATTTGGGTTGTTTGCCGACATGCTCAGTGGTCTGGAATTCAACAAGGCTTCAATCTCGGCGAAGACTGTTGACATCTCGTTCCAGGACAAGATTTGTTCTCCCACTACTACTTTCAATGCTCTTTTCACCTGCTTTATGAGACTCTCATATATCCCTCCTTGATGAGGGCTCAAAGGTGTAGAGAATTTCCATCTCAGATTATGAAAACTGCTGAAGTTCTCTATCTCAGCCTGTCCCTCAACAATCAATTTTCTCAACTCCTTTTCTGCACCAACAAAACATGTACCATTGTCTGATAACATTGTCTTTGGCCATCCATGACGAGACATGAATCTTCTGAGTGCATGTAAGAATGCTTGTGTTGAAAGGTTTTCAACTATTTCCAAGTGTATGGCTCTCACTGTCGCACAGGTAAATAGCGCTCCCCATGCTTTAATCGTCTTATTCCTGCCATACTTCAGATTAAAGGGGCCAAATAGGTCCACTCCGGTTGTCGTGAACGGCGGTGAAAAGGCCTTCAGTCTTTCTGGAGGCAAGTCTGCCATCAGTGTTGTGTGAGGAGGCTTCCTCAACTTCCGGCATACGACACATTTGTTCACTATGTTCTTCACCACATTCCTGCCACGGATAACCCAGAATCTGCGTCTACTCTCACTTAATGTCCTCTCTGCTCCAGCATGGAGTACCTTTGCATGCACCTCATTCAGGATGAGTCTTGTGATGTGACTCGATGGTGGCAGCAACATAGGGTGACGCTCATCATAAGACAAGGGAGTGTAACGCAGTCTTCCACCGACTCGTAGAATTCCGTTGTCATCGAAGGGAGCTAGGTCAGCACATGTCTCTGTCACATTGAGAATCTCTGACTGTGCAGAATGTACCCAGTAGTACTCTGCTCTCTGTATTTCAATCGGCTGAAGAACCTCTTTTTCTCTCTCTTGTAAGGTCTGTCCCTTTACCTTGTTCTTCAAATTCTCTACAAATCTCAAGCAGTATGCAGTCACTCTCAGAAGTTTTCGCCATGAGGAGTAATTCTCACTGTTGATGACAGATTGTCCCTCTGCTTCCCTCTGAGTCTGCATACCCAGACATTGCGGCCATGTTTTCCTATCTTCATTCTCATCAATTTCTTTTGTCACCTTCTCCATACAATTCTGATCGGGTCATTGTTCTTTTGACAGTTGAAGAAATTCTGGTCCATGGAGCCACTGATAGGATATATCTCTTGCCTTGATTCCCCTGCTGAGATCATCTGCAACATTTTGTTTGGTAGGCACATATCTCCAGCATTTGTTGTCCCATTCTCCTTGTATCTCTGCTATCCTGACAGCAACAAATGCCTTCTTGGAACTTGACTCTGATTGCAGCCATTTTAGAACCACTTGAGAATCTGACCAAAGGAAAACTTCTGGTTTGTCTCTCAACTCTGTGTGTAGAGTTCTTGCTAGCCTGGATGCAAGTAGAGCCGCCATCAACTCTAACCTTGGAATAGTGGTTTGACGAAGTGGTGCAACACGTACCTTTGCCGCAACTAGTCTGACACTTGGTCCATTTGGGGTTGGCCATAGTAGATACGCACATGAACCGTAAGCAGTCATGCTTGCGTCGGCAAAAACATGCAGTTCTGAGGTACCTACAGTCACTGTTGGTTTCAGACATCTTGGGAACTGTATGAAGTTCAGTCTCTCTAAGTCATCGAAGATTTCTGACCATATCTGACACATTTCTTCTGGCAATCGATCATCCCAATCGAGGTGTTTCATTTTCCATATCTCTTGCATTGCGATTCTCGCTCTGATGGTGACAACTGATGCAAGACCAAGAGGATCGAATACCGTGGCTATTTTAGACAAGACTGATCTCTTTGTATAGTAGTCCTCGGAGCAGTGCTTCACTGTGAAATGCAATGAGTCTGTTCCACGACACCATGAGACACCGAGGGTCTTCACTTTGTCATCCTTGTCTCCTGTTATAGCTGTGAGCTTCTGTCTGTCATCAGATTTCTCTTCTGAAGATTGCCACTCCTTCACCTTGAAACTTCCTGTTGCCAGCACGGTGTCTAGATCTGCTCTCAACTTCACTGACAAGTTTTCATCATCACATGAGTGGATCAAGTCGTCCATATATCTGTCTCTCTGCAGTATCTCAGCTGCACCTGGAAATCTGTCCTTATTTGTTTCTGCGATCTTCCTCATAATAAAGTTGGCCATTTCAGGGGATGACTTGTCTCCAAATGTCACGCGTAGCAACCTGTATACCTTTGGCTTCTGATTCAAGTCCATATCCCTCCAAAGATATCGGTGGAGATGAGTGTCTCTCTCGGGAAGACAAATCTGCAGAAACATCTTGCTGATATCTCCTACAAAGGCTACATGCTTTTCTCTGAATCTAATCAAGATTCCGAACAGGTCTCCCAGGGTTGATGGTCCCTTGTGAAGGAATGAGTTCAGTGACATTCCATTGTATGAGCACGCTGGATCAAACACAACTCGAAGAGGTGTGCTCGCCTTGTCAAGTCTCACGACCCCATGATGTGGCAGATAGTATACAGTCTCTTCTTGTGTATCTTCCTCTACTGGTTCACTCCAACCATTCCTCTCATACTCTTTCATGGCCTTGCAGTACATCTCTGCCTTTTGTGGATTCTTTAGAAGACCTCTCTCTAATGATGTCAATCTCTTCTCTGCCAAAGTGTAGTTGTTTGGCAAATCTCTTGGATCCTTCATCCATGGAAGGCCGACTGAATACCTTTTATCCACAAGCTTGCATGAGGACTCAAACATCTCCAAAACCTCTCTGTCCTTCGGTGATATCTTTTGGCATTCACAGTCTGGAGCCTGTACCCCCACTGTCTCCAGGTTGTACATCTTCTCAATGTCAATGTCTATCTTCTCGCAGAATCCAATGGAGAGTTTAGATCTTGTCTCTTTGTAGTCCGATCCCAGTACTGCCCAACCGAGCCGTGTTCTCTTCGCCACTGGTTCAAACTGTAATCCTTCTCTCACTTCCTGCTCCGCGTGTATATGGCTGTACTGCACTCCAAGTATCATGTCAACCGGTCCATATCTCTGATAAAAGGATATATCATCAAGGTGCCTGAATGATTTCAGCCATGTTGTATCTAACGGTGGGACATCACACACTGTTTTGTCTATCTCATTTGCCTCTATCTCATACTCTTCCCCTCCATGCATTGGGGAAATCCAAAATTTCAACCTTCTGCTATTTCGCTCTCTGTGGCTATCTCCTCCAACCACTAGCAAGTCCAGCCCTGCTCTCTTTCCCTGGAGTCCTAGGGATCTTGCGAACTCTGAACGGATGACTGTAGTTCCTGCTCCACTGTCCAACAACACGTTTCCATCCTTGAATCTTCCATTAGGAGCTCTAAATTTCACCCGAACGACTGGTAGGATGCTGGCTTTGTCGAGCACAGACTGTGCTCCCCCTGCACTCTGTGGAGTACTGTGTAATAGAGGGTGGTGTGTCCTCTTACAGCCCCCTTCACCACATGCTGCCTTTGATCTGCAATCTGTTGTCCTGTGACCTCTCAATAAACATGAATAACATAGCCTATTATCTCTAACAAATGCTACCCTATCACTAACACTATATGATTTGAACGTCTGACAGTCAGTAATTCTGTGTGGTGACAGGCACACATAACAGCTTGGCTGTCTCTGCATCTGCATCTGCTGAGCTGCATGTATCCCCTTTCTGCTCTGTATGGGCTTCATGCTGTCTCTGACTTTAGGAGTTGACCTTTCTATATCTCCGAAATCTGGGTCGAAGTCTGCTCGTACTCTTTTCCGCAGGAATTCGCTGATGTGCTGCAGTGTGGGAGCGTCTCCCCTCTCTCGAATGTTGGACGCTACATTCTTCCACTTGGGGATCATGTCATCTGGTAGTCTTCTGATGATCATTCTGAGGGATTCAGAGGCGTTGACATCTGACATGTGATTAAGTCTCTTCAATGTTGCAAGACAGTTGATGATATCAGTAGAGAATCTTCTTAAGCCTTCCCTGTCATTGCTTCTAATCACTTCACCCTTGGTGACCTTGTTGATGAATGCCCTCGTGATAACACTTGGCTGTCCAAACTGCTCCTTGAGGGTCTTCAACGCAGTTGCGTACATGAACCCACTTGATCCCAACCCCGACACAGCTGCCTTGGCCTGCCTCGTCAGTAGCATTTTAAGTTGCGCCATCCTGAGGTTGTCCGATATATTCGGCTTGTCATGTATGTGAACTTTGAAACTTTCCACAAATTCAACATACTGAAATGGACTGCCATCAAACTCTGTCAACTGGATGTTTGGTATTTCCTTTCTTGCCTCAATTCTGAATAAGGCATCAGCAACAGAAATGTCTTTGAAACTTACATCAGGAGATTTGGTTTCTTTGAATTCCTCAAGGTTGTCTATCCATGAGTCAACTCCATGATTATCACTGATGTTCACTGTTTGTATTTGAGATGCAAGTTCTGGAATGTTCTTCGCTGATGAGACACTGTTAATAACCTCAGTGTCATTTCTATTTCCTTCACTCAAGATGCTGTCATCTGGATCACTTGGTTGATCTGCTCTTTCTATCTCTTCAATGGGATGCTGTCTAGTTGTTCTTCTCGTCTTGATCTTCTCAACCTGAGGCGTCGCTCTGAATGTAGACAAATAGTCCTCCATTCTCTCCTCTATGGTATACACATCATTTGTGATTTCACTTTCCCATTTATCTAGACGAGTGTAGTTTGCTTCATCAGAATCATACAATTCAGAGTGTAACTCTAGGGCAAGATTTAGATCCTTCCTCAAGTCATCTTTGATTTTCACAGCTCTTCTCTCTGTTAAATCTTTCTCTTTGATACTGTCTCTTATTTTATTTATAGTCCTTGTTATTCTACCTCTTAATTTCTTTCTCTTAGATTTTATCTCCTTAATCCTCTCACTGACACCATCTTCTGAAACAATTTTCATATCACCAGAAGGGTTTTCTTTCTCTGTTAAATCTTCAGTCTCTTCATCCAAATGTATTTCTGCCTCAATTTGATACTCTTGCTCTGAGTTTGCCATCTCTAGTTCAATGTTCTTTACCAAGCACTTTTAATGTTTTAAATGTTCACAAAATGTTCATAGAGAATAATCTAAGTTAATAAAATTATGATCCATATTTTCAGGAACTTCACTCTGACACTTCACTTAGATTCTCATAGAAATTGCTTCATAAAGTTCTTCATTAAGTCTTCAGATTTTTGACATCAAGCTTCAAGAAACTTTTGACTTCAATCTCTTCAGAAACTTGATTTCAAACCTTCAGAAACTTTGGTGTGAATAGAACAAACAACTGAGCCGTGGATTTCTTCTAATTATTCTGTGTATTACTTGTAAGTTGTACAAGATGGGTGATGATATAACACAGAAGCATAGAGCTTGAAGAATAATTCTGAAGGTTTGATCTCACGGCCAACATATTTGGCGTTAACTCATCAATTTTGACATTTGACCACTGTTTGCCCGCCATGCGGTCCAAAACAAAGGGAGCATTCCATAACCGGAAGCGCAATTTTAAATGACGGTAAATAAGGGAGTGGCTCATTATTTGATAATGCATCTGAGCGTAAAATAATCGAGGAGGAGGAAGAGTACAGTAACATTACGTCTATAGAGAAGTTAGGGTACAGTAAGATGACGTCAATAGAGGAGGAGGAAGTGTACAGTAACATGACGTCAATAGAGGAGGAGGAAGAGTACAGTAACATTACGTCTATAGAGGAGGAGGAAGAGTACAGTTACATGACGTCTATAGAGGAGGAGGAAGGGTACAGAAACATGACGTCTATAGAGGAGGAGGAAGAGTACAGTAACATGACGTCTATAGAGGAGGAAGAGTACAGTAGCATGACGTCTATAGAGGAGGAAGTGTACAGTAACATGACGTCTATAGAGGAGGAAGAGTACAGTAGCATGACGTCTATAGAGAAGTAAGGGTACAGTGACATGACGTCTATAGAGGAGGAGGAAGAGTACAGTAACATGACGTCTATAGAGGAGGAGGAAGAGTACAGTAACATGACGTCAATAGAGGAGGAGGAAGAGTACAGTAACATGACGTCTATAGAGGAGGAGGAAGAGTACATTAACATGACGTCTATAGAGAAGTAAGGGTACAGTGACATGTCGTCTATAGAGGAGGAGGAAGAGTACAGTAACATGACGTCTATAGAGGAGGAGGAAGAGTACAGTAACATTACGTCTATAGAGGAGGAGGAAGAGTACAGTAACATGGCGTCAATAGAGGAGGATGAAGAGTACAGTAACATGACGTCTATAGAGAAGTAAGGGTACAGTAAGATGACTTCTATAGAGGAGGAGGAAGAGTACAGTAACACGACGTCTATAGAGGAGGAGGAAGAGTACAGTAACATGACGTCTATAGAGAAGTAAGGGTACAGTAAGTTGACTTCTATAGAGGAGGAGGAAGTGTACAGTAACATGACGTCTATAGAATATGAGGCCTGAAATTCAGTAAATACATAGAGAATACTAAACGACGTCCCGTTTCATAACATATTTATGAAACGAGTGAATGGGTTGGTATTTAACGAGCGAAAGCGAGTTAAATACCTATACCATTCACGAGTTTCATAAAAATGTTATGAAACGGGACCGAGTTTAGTATTTTATTTATTACTTGCTTAATAACATCGTAAAAATACAAAGAAAGTCGCCAACATGACTGTCGCGGCCGGCCCGCTGACATTATGACGTCATACTTAACAATTGTGACGTCATCATTACGTCACGTAATTCGGTCAGCGCGCGATGTTATTACACAATGTGTAATAACATTGTAGATTTATTAAACAGCGATATCTTCAACGGGAGAGTAATAAATAGAGAATACTAAACGACGTCCCGTTTCATAACATATTTATGAAACGAGTGAATGTGGTGGTATTTAACGAGCGAAAGCGAGTTAAAATACCTATACCATTCACGAGTTTCATAAATATATTATGAAACGGGACCGAGTTTAGTATTTTATTTATTACTTGCTTAATAACATCGTAAAAAAACAAAGAAAGTCGCCAACATGACTGTCGCGGCCGGCATGACGTCATACTTAACAATTGTGACGTCATCATTACGTCACGTCATTCGGTCAGCGCGCGATGTTATTACACAATGTGTAATAACATTGTAGATTTATTAAACAGCGATATCTTCAACGGGAGAGTAATAAATGCATTTCCTAAACGGTATAGTAATTTAAACACTAACAACATGTGTATACTTAATGTTTCAGTAAATTCATGTAAACTCATCTACAAAAGAAAACAATCACTCAGTTAAAATGATTCTCATTAAACAACAAAATTTTGAAATAAAGTTTGTCAAGGTGACATAACCCGTAGTGCGCTTTAGAAATTTAATGTGAGAAGGGGTCCAACAAAATTATAGACTCTCATTTCAATAATTTGTTCACTCTTAAATCATGCATATTTCGGGAAACAACTATACATAAGACCCAAACAACGAACAACGAGTCTAAGAACATACAGAAACATTGCCTGAGCACAACTATAAAGGATTGTTTGACGTCATCTACTGGCTCTTTCAGTATTCTTGGTAAACTTCAATCGCGGCATGTTCAGAAATGGGAGAATGTTGTTTGACTTTTTGTAAGAATAAGACTAGTGTTCTTCAATAAGTGACAAGTCATATGACCTTTACAATTGCCGTGAATCTTCAACGTTTAAGGTTATTCCCATCATTTAGAAACTTCCAATTAATCAAAGTTTATTTGTTAATTTACGACCATTCGGGAATCAAATAGTTTCGATTTCACGTATTCTTACTCCCTATACTTATGTACATAAAGCAATACGGACCTATGATGTTTGCATTTTTGGCGTCACATTAAATAGCGTTGACGGCGTTCTTATTACAATGCACGCCGATTTCAATCTAAATACGTAAGAATAACTACAATTTGTTTATGTTTTGGGCTTGTCCAATATCGTCACATCCTGTCAGTAATGTGAAAACACAATGTAAATAGAAACTCATAAACCATGTCGATTATTCCGAAATTGGTATGCGTGGACACTTTTTTTCAATTTTCAGCTCTATCTTTATGGTATATGGCGAATTCGGCCGAGAAATAATATAAAAGAGTCATTTCATTCTGGCACAACGTGGCGACATTTACCCCACAATGTAAACTTTCTTCTCTATTTAATAAACTTATCTCTGTTAATAGATTTGTTTGTTATCTCCGCTGGGTGTCATTTGTTGCAAAAGTATTTAATAGCTGTGGCCTATCTGAAATATTCTCAAACCCCCAGAATTTCTCCACGTCATGGCTGGAGGAACGTAGAAACTGTTTTAAGATATCAATTTCTGCAACATTGGCGTAGTTCCATAGAGACCAGTTCAAGAGGTCAGTTTTACAAATGCTTTAAGTATGATCTTTGTTTGGAAATACTAACCTAAAGATATATATCTCTCAATATTAAAACTTAGAACCTGTAAGAATAATTTACTTATTTAAACCAGCCGATGGCATGTCATTCCAAAAGAAGAGAGAATATGTAAACCGTGCAATGCTAATGAGATGAGTTTCATTATCTATTTGTTTGTGAAGCTGTTGTCCAACAACGAAATGTGTATTTTCCAACACCAATACATGGTCTCCAAAAGCATGTTATGATTAGAAAAATATTGTGTACTAGAAATATAAAACATTGAAGTTATTCATTAATGAATTGTTAGATTATTTAAGTAATTCTCAGTAAACCTGTCCAGTCACTTGTCATGTATATATTTTATAACGTATTTGTATTATTTATATGCTCATGCACCACCGTTTGGTGGTTGAGAAATAAAACGTTCTGTCTGTCTGTGGTGATTTAACAGAAGATGTATAAATAGTTAAAGAAATATTATTAGTATTATTAAATTAAAGGAGATTGGAATGAAGTTGAAGATTCAAGAGTTGATATGGATGAAGATGAAAACTTGTTTCACATTTTTTTAATCACAAAGTCTATGCTAACGAAATGTACAAATGTTAAGGTGGTTATAGTTTTCAAGACCTCTCCAGCGATTGAGAAGCAGAAATAATTTTCTATCTTACCGGCTTTATTCATACTGAAATTTCTTTTCATGTTCACAATGATTACTATGACAGTGTTCTGTATCTATTCTTTTGCAGTGCAAGCCTTTTGCCTATCCTTATGATGGTAAAAGTTTGTTTATCTGTGAAAATATTTCCAATGCAATATCATATCATATGGAACAAGAGCCATCAGGAGATATGGCTTATCCCCCCGGGCCGATTGAAATTGAATGATCAGTTTTAGTATATATTTTGATATACTGACTGTGTGTATTCATACATGCGGCTACATTTGTTTAACTTTTAAAATCCATCATAAGACTATGAGAAACCACTTCGAGGTCTTTTGAATTAGTAAATGCTTATGCTATGCCATCGTCAAGTTCCTCATGTTAATGTGAAAAGAGAGCAAACCAACCCTGTTTGATTGAACATGCTGTTTGATTAAAACATCTTCACTCCTTGGTGAGACACAGTTGAGAAACTAATGGTTAGACTCTATGTTGGAACGAATAATGTCATCGAGTCTAAACTCTCTGCCATTTGAAAACATCGAAAGGTACATTTGTAAACAATTTCATTGAGCTAGCCCTAATGGTTTTCAAATTCTGTTTTGGAAACGAAATTCTAAGTTGCGTTTCCATAAAAACTGGAAAAATTTAAAATTCCAGAAAGTTGAAAATCCCAGAAGGCACAACTACACGTGATGATTAGTCAACATACGAAGTTTCGTTAAGCTAGGTCAAACTGTTTTTGAGTTCTGCTCGGGAAATACATTTCTAAGTTGCGTGAAAATAAAAAATCCAGAAAGTTGAATGAACTAAGAGTCACAACTACATACTACCTTCTCACATCACAAAAAACTCAACCAAACCCTCGTTCCAATCAACAAATCGGTTAGAAACAATTACTCCCATTTATTTCCTTCTCTCCAATCAACACATAATTTACTTACGCTCTCTCTGCATCAACGAACAATGTCTCATTTACAAGAACCTCTTTCCCTATCTACATGTCGTTTACTAACCCTCTCTCTCTATCTACACGTCGTTTACTAACCCTCTCTCTCTATCTACATGTCGTTTACTAACCCTCTCTCTCTATCTACATGTCGTTTACTAACCCTCTCTCTCTATCTACATGTCGTTTACTTACCCTCATTCTCTATCTACATGTCGTTTACTAATCCTCTTTCTCTATCTACATGTCGTTTACTAACCCTCGCTCTATCAATATGGCGTTTACTAACCCCTTTTCTCTATCTACATGTCGTTTACTAACCATCTCTCTCTATCAATATGGTGTATATGAACCCTCTCTCCTTATCTACATGTCGTTGACTACCCTCTTTCCCTATCTACATGTCGTTTTTAGCCCTCTTTCCCTATCTACATGTCGTTTACTCACTCTCTCTCTCTATCTACATGTCGTTTACAATCCATCTCTCCCTATCAATATGGCGTTTACTTAACCTTTCTTACTATCTACATGTCGTTTACTAACCATCTCTCCCTATCAATATGGCGTATATGAACCCTCTCTCCCTATCTACATGTCGTTTACTAACCCTCTTTTTCTATCTACATGTCGTTTACTAACCCTCTTTCCTTATCCACATGTCGTTTATTATACTATACCATCAACATAATTATCGTTTACGAAATCTTCTCTCTAAATCTGTATACATATTTCTAACCCTCTCACGATATAAAAATATTGTTTTCAAAACCATCTCACCTCATCAACATTCATGATATTTATCACTAACCCTCTCTCCCTGTTAGCATATTGTTTACTAAATTCTTTCTCTCCATTAACATGTTGTTTTCTAAACCCTCTCACCTCATCAACATATCGTTGACTAAACCCTTTCTCCCAATCTTTCTATTTATTATTTACCTTTCCTACATACCATCATATTGTTTAGTAAACCCTCTCATCCAATAATGATATATATTACTATCCCTCTCTCCCTACCAACATATTGTATCCTCTCAACATTGGTTCATATATTTTCCGCCCTGCCTACCCCATCTGAAAGATTTAAACAAAATATTGTTGATTTCCTATGGAATGGCAAAAGGGATAAGATTAAAAAAATCAATATGATCAGAAAAAATAGAGCCATTGGCTCTGTAGCTCATCAGGCTTCATTATCAATTATGCTTTATATATATTAGGGGCAACAGGGTCACCAAAGCTACAATTCATAATCCTCATCAGTCAAGGAGTCTGTACACAAAGTATCAGCTTTCTAGGCCTTATGGTTCTAGAGAAGAAGATGAAAATAGGTTTTTAGAGTGTGGCCCCTGTGACCCTTATTAGGGGTCACAGGGCCACCAAAGCTACAATTTATAATCCTCACTAGTCAATGAGTCTGTACACAAAGTTTCAGCTTTCTAGGCCTCATGGTTCTGGGGACGAAGATGAAAATAGGTTTTTAGGGCGTGGCCCCTGTGGCCCTTATTAGGGGTCACAGGGCCACCAAAGCTACAATTTTTAATCCTCACTAGTCAAGGAGTCTGTACACACAATTTCAGCTTTCTAGGCCTCATGGTTCTGGAAAAGAAGATGAAAATAGGTTTGTAGGGCGTGACCCCTGTAGTCCTTATTAGGGGTCACAGGGCCACCAAAGCTACAATTTATAATCCTTACTAGTCAATGAATCTGTACAAAAAGTTTCAGCTTTCTAGGCCTCATGGTTCTGGAGAAGAAGATCAAAATAGGTTTTTACGGTGTGGCCCTGTGACCCTTATTAGGGGTCACAGGATCACCAAAGCTACAATTTATAATCCTTACTAGTCAATGAATCTGTACAAAAAGTTTCGGCTTTCTAGGCCTCATGGTTCTGGGGAAGAAGATCAAAATAGGTTTTTAGGGCGTGGCCCCTGTGGCCTTTATTAGGGGTCACAGGGCCACCAAAGCTACAATTTTTAATCCTCACTAGCCAAGGAGTATGTACACAAAGTTTTAGGTTTCTAGGCCTTATGGTTCTGGAGAAGAAGTCGAAATTCCACAAAGTTTACGGACGGACGGATGGATGGACGGACGGATGGACGGACGGATGGACGAACGGACGGACGCCGGACACCATGCCATGACATAAGCCCATCGGGCCTTACAGGCCAGATGAGCTAAAAATGAGGAAGGCGGTCTGAGAATGGTATATCTTCACTCTTTTATTCAAGCTTTGAAGATCTCTCATTGGAGAAAATCTTGACTTTAAGAACCCAAGTCAATTCCCTTTAGAAAAGGTTTTTACTTTCGGTGCTAATATTAATTTGTATAAGGACTGTAAGAATCCTTTTTGGAGAAGCGTTATGAATGCTTGATCTTAATATAAAAAATAAGAGAAGGGTAACTAAGACAACATTAATTACATTTTATCACAACCTTTATGGTTTAACCACCACTTTAAAGACAACATATTCTTTATTGGAAATTGGTTCAGGAAATCCTGTGTCAGGGATGTCTGTAATACCCGTGGGTTAATGACTTTTGATGAATTGAAAAAGGTATATGACATTATAGGAACATTTTTAGATTACCAAAAGTTGGCTTGTAGTATTCCTGATTCATGGAAGAAATGTATTAGTCAGCAAGCCTGTATAATTAAATCCAATCTGATTATAAATGGCAATAAACCCAAATTAGTGGGGGGGAGGGGGTAAACTTTTCCATTCCCCTACTGCAAAAGCATCCTCGATAATCCAGCGCTTTCTTTTCGATAAATCTACACTACGCTACTGTAGTGTAGATTAAATTCTATCGGAACGAAAGCGCTGAATTATCGAGGATGCTGCAAGTGATTTATTAAGCAATCTTAAATGATTTTACAGGCGCTTCCCATTGATTGACATATCTATGTTGAGATATTCTCGAGGTTGTTGAATAGTGAATTCATTCATGACAATTTACTTAAATTACTTAAGGGAGCAACTTACCTTCTGGATAGTTTAAATCACGTCATTTGCTAGCGAATTTCTCCAGGGCAAAATTTGTCAATTGTTGGCAAATCAAATTGTAGCTCTGGAGAGAAAGCATGAAGTATATATATATACATGTTTCAGTCTGTCAACATATCCTTTGGAGATGCCATGATCAAAAGGCAGTGTCACCTTTGCCTCTCGTCTTTGTAACGTTAGGGGCTCGATTCTAATAAGAACATCAATGATCATGTCTTGGTTGTCATCATACTTAACAGCATCAGTCAGAACTTCTCGTTTAATTAAGATAACTCCAATTAACGTTAATCTGCATTAAAGTGAGTACAACAACTCACAAAATCTTATCAAAATGTGATCTACTACGCTACGCATGTGGCTATAATCTTAGTGAAATATTGTATTTTAATGAGATTGACAAATCACGGAATATCTCTAACTACACATTGTGCATTATCGTATGAGGAAATGCTCCGACGCGGACTCTATAGGCTATTGTGAAGATAATGGCTTGTAAAGGCCTATAGTACACGTGAGGAAATACATTTATATGGATTTACAACTTTTTTAATTTCAATAAAATGCGTCATTTCGGGTTTTGAAAATAAAACACCATCAGTAAGTCATTGTTAGTTTCTACACGGTGTGCTTCATTACATCAATAATATTACATAAATCCAGAATTGTATTTCCTCTTGCTACCAACATTACTTCTAAAACATCATTGAATATACATTTAATCTCATAAATCAGCTAGCCTATACCTTTCATTTGAAGAATGCCAATAATTATATATATTACATAAATCCAGAATTGTATTTCCTCTTGCTACCAAAATTACTTCTAAAACATCATTGAATATATACATTTAATCTCTTTAATCAGCCTATATCTTTTATTTAAAGAATGCCAAAGGCGTTTATTTTATGGTTAATATCATTTTGTTAAAAAACACTAGTTGATGTCGTGTTTAGATAATATCATATAGATAACATAATAAAATGATAATAATCCCATCATCGAAATGAAACAGTTTATGCATCACAACCCCGTCGTTCATTTTCTTTAATCTAAGGTTCAGACAAAGGGTACGCGATAAAACATGGATAATTGATATCCTAGAAAGTAACAACTCTTCTTTGTTTTGACTTTGTGGGGATCACTGTGAATGAATACAAAGGAAAAGCCCATTTCATGATAAAACAAATATTGTATATCATCGTTAAATCGTTTTTTATAGAGATGGCTTGACTATCGTATTTTATGCAGCAACAGTTTATGAATACATAGAAACTGTTCTACTTTCGATATCTTTTCTAATTAAGATCTAAAACATGTTTTTCCTTAGGGGGTGCGTTTTGCCCCATGCTCCCCTACTTTAATAATACAACGACCTAATAATGTGTAATATTTGTCATTATATATGGAATATGATAACGATGAATTGTCTTATTTTCCCCTTAAAGACAAAAACTATATTTAATTTGAGGGTGCCAAGGTGCAAATCCCCCTCCCCTTTTTTTCAGTGATCTTTCGATGAATTGACGTTAAACAAATTGTTTCTGTGACTCAACCGATGATTGCTCATGTTTGGCAAATAACGTGCCTTTAAAGTCGTCAAATTCTATTTAAATTTAATGCATGTTATCATTTTTAAGTAAAATTTAAATGTTCAAAACCAAAAGTAAATATTATTGTCTCGGCCTTTTTATATTCGTGTTATTAGGACTCGTTTATAAATATTAAAGTCTAACAATGAAGCAGATATGCTATATCTAATTGATTTTAATAATCAATGCTATCTAAGCATATGACGTCAGATTGTGTGTTCTATATAAACCATCTGAATAAATTATCCCCGTTTCTCTGAGTATCTTGACCTGCTTTAGCTTGTGCATCCAAATGCAGTCGAGTCGCGCCGTTCACTCATGCTAGGTCGCTACCCATAATGCTTTGCGCTTACAACGTGAAGGAAAGAACAATGGCGGCCATGATGGTTTTAGCAACCTCAATCTGTACCTGACAGTTTTTCACCTATCATGATTGCCTGATGTGATTTTTCAGGTAAATATCGCGATAAATTGACTTTACTGGACACAAGGGATGCTTTTCTTCTAAAACGGCACTGTTCTGACGAGTTTGATATCAGTGCTTCCCGTTGACGAATTACATTTGAACATATTTTCGTGATTTCGTACATTGTCGGAGCACCGGTTTGCATAAAATTGACATAAAAATAGTATTTATGGGGTGATTTTAACGAAATTTTCACCAAATTATTCACTGATTTTTTATGCACCATCTAGACTAATCTCGAGCGTGGATTGGAACAGACGAAGCACGTGATTGGAAAGGAATTTCAGCTCATTTTGCTTCATTGTTCAGTCAGCAGACGACGCCATGATGGAGCTCTCGAGTGATGCAAGATGAGCAAGGTAGGCCTTGCAACTTTTGTCATCGGATATTTTGTTGTTGTCAATCTTCAACTGTTCTTAGTCTGTACTTTGGATATATTATCAACAACAATTTGTGATCGAGGAATATGCTACGTGACAAACACTCCAAACCCATGGTCCGCCATGATGAATTTTGACTTCGTTTTCGTTGGACTTCGAAAATATGGTCAACTTTTGCTTAATTTGTTCACCTATTCGGATGATTTGACTATTTTAACATTCTATGGTGTATATTCAACACGAATGCGTGATTTAAAATGAACTCGTGCTTTTCCATATTGAGATATCTTAAAGTTTTGGAGCCTACCCCACCAGTGAAAATCGGTGATATTTGTGAGTGAATATGTTGTTTACAAATATGTTTTTGGTGAAAAGTACCGATTATTGAATGTGTTTCATCTTTATTTTTGCTTGTATTGCTTCCCAGACTCAATGACTTTCAAATGACCTTGGTAGTTTTCATTTCTATTGGGGACCCATTTTAGCAAATTTTGACTTTGTTTCCAGATAGTGTGGACTTTAAACTAATTCTTGATGTGACCTTGTAGTCATACTAATAAACTTTATGATTTTTTTGTCAATTAGCTCTTTTATATTTTGCCAATGTGTTCTCAAAGGGTTTTGTCTGCTATTTATTGTACAAAAGGGATTTTTCAATATTATTCATATTCTACGTACAGTTGCGGTGATGATAGTCCAAACTTCATTGTTTTCTCATTCTAGATACTCATCAGCTTGAGTTCGACATGTGTAAAAAGGCATTTACTTAGAGGCAAAGTTTTTATCATTCATGAACTGTTAAACAATTCCCCGCAAAAGTCTGATCATTTAATATCTATAAGTGCCACTGAAGTGTTGATGAAATTAATGTTTTTTTCTTGTCAAAGAGTCGTACTGAAGCTTGTATACCCATTTGAACAAAATACCCTTAATAACATGTATAATGTGAAAATCAAGATCATAAATAACCTAAAATACTTCTATTTCTGCAGATTTATTGTGTAGTTGAAAATTGGTATCAGTATTTGTTGTCAAGCAAACATGTGCCTTTAAAGCATTGTTTTCAATAGTAAAATGTTGTATTGAGGTAATTCTATTTTGATAATGGGTTACAAAGCAATGTTTGATTCATTTCTTGCAATTTTCACATGTGATACTTAATTTAATATACTCTGTGTTACAGAGTGACTGCAAACAATAAGAATTGCCCTCTGATCCCATTGAAAATGTAATTTAGTACACATATATTGCAAAAGTGTCACTATTGATGAGGACCTATTGATGGAAAATCTTTTAAATGATTTGAAAACACATGAAATAGATTAACATTCAAAATGTTTATATTTGATATCAATATTTTTATTTCGTTTCAATGTTCATGTTTCCGGAATTATTTAGACTCATAGATCTTATATATTTTACGTAGTGTTTGGAATGAATAAATGGATGCAGGTATGATACCATCATATACTTTACAGGGGTCGAAATTAGTCCTTTTGGGGTACTAGCCATTTGGACTAGTGCATTCCTGTAAGTACTAGCCCAAAGATATTCTGAATAGCCAAATACACCAATATTGTAGTATTTTCTTTAAATTCAACTAGTCCTTCGGACTACTAATGATTCCAATTTACTAGCCCAGCATCTTTTTCACTAGCCATGGGCTACCAGGCTAGTGCTTATTTCGAACCCTGCTTTATAAAGTTAAATGAATATCTACTCATGACATAATGTAAACTATATGACTGTGGTATCTTGTATCTTAATGCATTTTGTTTCTGTTAAAATTAACAAGCGACTAGGCTTGTAGATATTTGTTATTTTATGAGTGATCAATGCTATTGATGTAAAGGTAGTTTAGAGAATGCTGGTGTCTCTTATTTAGGCAGGGGTCGAAATTAGACCTATTGGGAGTACTAGCCATTCGGACTAGTGATTTCCGGAGAGCACTAGCCCAACAACATTCTGACTAGCCAAATACACCGATATAATCATATTTTCTGTAAATTCAACTAGTCCTTCGGGCTACCAGTCATTACTGTACACATTACTAGCCCAGCATCTTTTGCACTAGCCATGGGCTACCGGCCTAGTGCTAATTTCGAACCCTGTAGGGTCTCATTATGCTGATTGTTATCTGAAAATACTAAATTATTTAGTCAGACAAGGGAAAATAAGTAACGGTGATGGCTTAAATTTGGTGTTTATTCTACTCACTGAATGGACTTTATAAATATTAGATTCAGATGTATAAAAAAACTAACATTCTCAAGTCTTAGAACAGTAAATGGACTTACAGTTGATTGGTGACATTGTCGAAACGTTAGTGAATATTGTACTCTCATTTTGTACAGCTAGTCAGTAGACTAGTGATGTCTATTATGGATGATACTTTTTATCTTCAACATGTCTCTTTTATCATGTTGGAATACCTTAGCCATGCAGTTATATACTGTGTCCTTCATGACTTCTATGATTGTCTTTGATGAGTGTGAGGAAAGGGGAATACAGGGTATTTGAGTAAGCAATGAATACTTTTTGACAACACAGTGACAATGCTTTGTAAATTACAGCAGTGTTGTTCCTAGAGGGGGTCCTGGGGACATTTGCCAATCTTTTTGGCTTTGTGTCCCTTAAATTATTAAGAGTGTCTTCAGGTCTGTCATGCAGTTAACATTAAACTTGCAACAGTTAGTTAGAAATGACAATACAAGCTGCCTTTCCTAGAATATATGTTATCAACAAATCATTGCTTTGCAAGTCTTATGTAATTTTCGAATTATGTGTCTTTGCATTATGGCCAAAATGGTTAATATTGAAACTGAGCAATAATATCTTAAATGCAAGTCCAAGTATGTTCTCAATCAATCAAGAGAGGAAAGAAAGATGCCATATGTATTAAATACTATTCATATAGTCATATCATACTGACATTGCTTGTAGATCGACTGATCATTCACAACTTTGATAAAATTACTGGGGTTTTGCATTTCCATTGATACTGATGTAATGTAGGACAGACATTGAATCAAGAGCTGTCTTCCCCTTGCTCAACCTTTTGTTTTCAGAGGCAGATGAATTTGTAGAATGATACTTTCTCCTTGTTTACAACATGCAATTTCTTTTTTGAATCCTTAGGAGTAACTCAATGTATGACATCCTACCATTGAAGTGTTCTGTGTAAATATGTATAGAATAAAAAATCATTTGTACAAACTTGTAAGAAGATGACAGCTTTCAAGGGGAATAACTCTGCATGATGTGTTGGACTTGGTAAAATTTTATTGACTTTTAACAAGTTTTCTGTTAGTTGTTGATCCGTTTGATACTGGTTCCATTTGAGTTTTATTGGTTATATTGTTTAATATGTGTAATGTGTATCTGTTTACTTTTAATTCTAAAATTTAAAAAAAAAATTGTATGATATTTATACCTTTATGGACTTAGAAACATTTGAAAAGACATGAACTATCACGCCAAGGTCAAGGTCGGTTTTGTTAAAATCTGATTGTATAGTTATTTCTTTATTCTATCATGTAAATTGTCTGTTTGTATGAAAGATATTAATCAATATGAATTTACTTAAATGTATCTCGATAAACAGAAATGTCATCTTTGTCATATCTCAAAAAAACTTTGTAAATAAGTGGGATGTTGGCAGTGTTTGTGTCAGTAAGTCCATCTGTCTTTGTATTTAAGTAAAAGTAAAAAAGGACTCGTCATAGGTTGAAATGTATTTGGTCCAGAAATACTTTGTTGTTAGTGAATATATTCTAAAGGGCCTTTTCATCATTTTGAAAGACAGGAAGATGATGCTTTGTAAAGATTATCGTCATATATTCAAAGTTTTTTGTGCATAATTGAATCTGGACCAAGAAATATTCATTCAAAAACATTTACCATACCTCTTTACATTATAATGCAATTAAATTTGTCTTGAAATTTTGGTGACGCCATTGAGGAAAATAGAGAAATTTGAGTATCAATTTCAATTGCGTATTAGTGGTTTATTAGGTAGTTGTTTCAAGGTAAACTAGTACCTGTTTCTATCTATTTATTCTTTACTCAAGGGTTCTTCAATTTCTCAATTGCATTATGAGTGTAGAAAAAGCTGTTATTTTTATAATCTGTTGATGGATTACAAGTACTTTACTTTTGTTGTGTTAAAAATGATTGTTTTGCTTTTACAGATTTTTATGTATTTACTTCAACTGTGTTTTATTGATTCATTGTTACTTGTATAGAATTTAATTTTGAAACTGACAATAAGAAGCTTAAATAAATTGTTTAATGGTTTTCACTCTTTTATGTTGAAACATTTTGTTAAACAGAAATTAAAAACTATCTTTTGCATTCTGTGTTCATTTTTATGTTAAATTCACCATTTGCACCAGATTTTATATGGGAAGATGATAGCTTTCAAGGGGAATAACTCTGCATGATGTGTTGGACTTGGTAAAATTTTATTGACTTTTAACAAGTTTTCTGTTAGTTGTTTTCCTTTTGATACTGGTTCCATTTGAGTTTTATTGGTTATATTGTTTAATATGTGTAATGTTTATCTGTTTACTTTTAATTCTAAAATTTTAAAGAAAATTTGTGTGATATTTATACCTTTATGGACTTAGAAACGTTTAAAGACATGAACTATCACACCAAGGTCAAGGTCGGTTTTGTTTACATCTGATTGTATTGTTATTTCTTTATTCAGTTAGGTAAATTGTCTGTTGTTTGTATGAAAGATATTAATCAATATGAATTTACTTAAATGTATCTCGATAAACAGAAATGTCATCTTTGTCATATCTCAAAAAAAATTTGTAAATAAGTGGGATGTTGGCAGTGTTTGTGTCAGTAAGTCCATCTGTCTTTGTATTTAAGTAAAAGTAAAAAAGGACTCGTCATAGGTTGAAATGTATTTGGTCCAGAAATACTTTGTTGTTAGTGAATATATTCTAAAGGGCCTTTTCATCATTTTGAAAGACAGGAAGATGATGCTTTGTAAAGATTATCGTCATATATTCAAAGTTTTTTGTGCATAATTGAATCTGGACCAAGAAATATTCATTCAAAAACATTTACCATACCTCTTTACATTATAATGCAATTAAATTTGTCTTGAAATTTTGGTGACGCCATTGAGGAAAATAGAGAAATTTGAGTATCAATTTCAATTGCGTATTAGTGGTTTATTAGGTAGTTGTTTCAAGGTAAACTAGTACCTGTTTCTATCTATTTATTCTTTACTCAAGGTTCTTCAATTTCTCAATTGCATTATGAGTGTAGAAAAAGCTGTTATTTTTATAATCTGTTGATGGATTACAAGTACTTTACTTTTGTTGTGTTAAAAATGATTGTTTTGCTTTTACAGATTTTTATGTATTTACTTCAACTGTGTTTTATTGATTCATTGTTACTTGTATAGAATTTAATTTTGAAACTGACAATAAGAAGCTTAAATAAATTGTTTAATGGTTTTCACTCTTTTATGTTGAAACATTTTGTTAAACAGAAATTAAAAACTATCTTTTGCATTCTGTGTTCATTTTTATGTTAAATTCACCATTTGCACCAGATTTTATATGGGAAGATGATAGCTTTCAAGGGGAATAACTCTGCATGATGTGTTGGACTTGGTAAAATTTTATTGACTTTTAACAAGTTTTCTGTTAGTTGTTTTCCTTTTGATACTGGTTCCATTTGAGTTTTATTGGTTATATTGTTTAATATGTGTAATGTTTATCTGTTTACTTTTAATTCTAAAATTTTAAAGAAAATTTGTGTGATATTTATACCTTTATGGACTTAGAAACGTTTAAAGACATGAACTATCACACCAAGGTCAAGGTCGGTTTTGTTTACATCTGATTGTATTGTTATTTCTTTATTCAGTTAGGTAAATTGTCTGTTGTTTGTATGAAGGATATTAATCAATATGAATTTACTTAAATGTATCTCGATAAACAGAAATGTCATCTTTGTCATATCTCAAAAAAACTTTGTAAATAAGTGGGATGTTGGCAGTGTTTGTGTCAGTAAGTCCATCTGTCTTTGTATTTAAGTAAAAGTAAAAAAGGACTCGTCATAGGTTGAAATGTATTTGGTCCAGAAATACTTTGTTGTTAGTGAATATATTCTAAAGGGCCTTTTCATCATTTTGAAAGACAGGAAGATGATGCTTTGTAAAGATTATCGTCATATATTCAAAGTTTTTTGTGCATAATTGAATCTGGACCAAGAAATATTCATTCAAAAACATTTACCATACCTCTTTACATTATAATGCAATTAAATTTGTCTTGAAATTTTGGTGACGCCATTGAGGAAAATAGAGAAATTTGAGTATCAATTTCAATTGCGTATTAGTGGTTTATTAGGTAGTTGTTTCAAGGTAAACTAGTACCTGTTTCTATCTATTTATTCTTTACTCAAGGTTCTTCAATTTCTCAATTGCATTATGAGTGTAGAAAAAGCTGTTATTTTTATAATCTGTTGATGGATTACAAGTACTTTACTTTTGTTGTGTTAAAAATGATTGTTTTGCTTTTACAGATTTTTATGTATTTACTTCAACTGTGTTTTATTGATTCATTGTTACTTGTATAGAATTTAATTTTGAAACTGACAATAAGAAGCTTAAATAAATTGTTTAATGGTTTTCACTCTTTTATGTTGAAACATTTTGTTAAACAGAAATTAAAAACTATCTTTTGCATTCTGTGTTCATTTTTATGTTAAATTCACCATTTGCACCAGATTTTATATGGGAAGATGATAGCTTTCAAGGGGAATAACTCTGCATGATGTGTTGGACTTGGTAAAATTTTATTGACTTTTAACAAGTTTTCTGTTAGTTGTTTTCCTTTTGATACTGGTTCCATTTGAGTTTTATTGGTTATATTGTTTAATATGTGTAATGTTTATCTGTTTACTTTTAATTCTAAAATTTTAAAGAAAATTTGTGTGATATTTATACCTTTATGGACTTAGAAACGTTTAAAGACATGAACTATCACACCAAGGTCAAGGTCGGTTTTGTTTACATCTGATTGTATTGTTATTTCTTTATTCAGTTAGGTAAATTGTCTGTTGTTTGTATGAAGGATATTAATCAATATGAATTTACTGAAATGCATCTCGATAAACAGAAATGTCATCTTTGTCATATCTCAAAAAAACTTTGTAAATAAGTGGGATGTTGGCAGTGTTTGTGTCAGTAAGTCCATCTGTCTTTGTATTTAAGTAAAAGTAAAATAGGACTCTTCATAGGTTGAAATGTATTTGCTCCAGAAATACTTCGTTGTTAGTGAATATATTCTAAAGGGCCTTTTCATCATATTGAAAGACAGGAAGATGATGCTTTGTAAAGATTATCGTCATATATTCAAAGTTTTTTGTGCATAATTGAACCTGGACCAAGAAATATTTATTCAAAAACGTTTACCATACCTCTTTACATTATAATGCAATTAAATTTGTCTTGAAATTTTGGTGACGCCATTGAGGAAAATAGAGAAATTTGAGTATCAATTTCAATTGCGTATTAGTGGTTTATAAGGTAGTTGTTTCAAAGTAAACTAGTACCTGTTTCTATCTATTTATTCTTTACTCAAGGTTCTTCAATTTCTCAATTGCATTATGAGTGTAGAAAAAGCTGTTATTTTTATAATCTGTTGATGGATTACAAGTACTTTACTTTTGTTGTGTTAAAAATGATTGTTTTGCTTTTACAGATTTTTATGTATTTACTTCAACTGTGTTTTATTGATTCATTGTTACTTGTATAGAATTTAATTTTGAAACTGACAATAAGAAGCTTAAATAAATTGTTTAATGGTTTTCACTCTTTTATGTTGAATCATTTTGTTAAACAGATATTAAAAACTATCTTTTGCATTCTGTGTTCATTTTTATGTTAAATTCACCATTTGCACCAGTTTTTATATGGGAAGATGATAGCTTTCAAGGGGAATAACTCTGCATGATGTGTTGGACTTGGTAAAATTTTATTGACTTTTAACAAGTTTTCTGTTAGTTGTTGATCCTTTTGATACTGGTTCCATTTGAGTTTTATTGGTTATATTGTTTATTATGTGTAATGTTTATCCGTTTACTTTTAATTCTAAAATTTTAAAGAAAATTTGTATGATATTTATACCTTTATGGACTTAGAAACGTTTGAAAAGACATGAACTATCACGCCAAGGTCAAGGTCGGTTTTGTTTACATCTGATTGTATAGTTATTTCTTTATTCTGTTAGGTAAATTGTCTGTTGTTTGTATGAAAGATATTAATCAATATGAATTCACTGAAATGCATCTCGATAAACAGAAATATCATCTTTGTCATATCTCGAAAAAACTTTGTAAATAAGTGGGATGTTGGCAGTGTTTGTGTCAGTAAGTCCATCTGTCTTTGTATTTAAGTAAAAGTAAAATAGGACTCTTCATAGGTTGAAATGTATTTGGTCCAGAAATACTTTGTTGTTAGTGAATATATTCTAAAGACAGGCAGATGATGCTTTGTAAAGATTATCTCCATATATTCAAAGTTTTTTGTGCATAATTGAATCTGGACCAACAAATATTCATTCAAAACGTTTACCATACCTCTTTACATTATAATGCAATTAAATTTGTCTTGAAAATTTGGTGACGCCATTGAGGAAAATAGAGAAATTTGAGTATCAATTGCGTATTATTGGTTTATTAGGTAGTTGTTTCAAAGTAAACTAGTTTCTGTTTCTATCTACTTATTATTGGCATTCCGACATGACATTGTTCTGATTTTCATCTCAAATTATTTTTATGATTGTTTTCTTCTCTTAATTATCAGGAGAAAGGATTTATATTATATTAATCATGACAGTTTTGATTATGGTTAATGTAATCTTTCAACTAACAAATATTTTTTCTTTTCAGATTGGGGTACCTGGTCTAACAAAGTTTGATAACCCTGGGTTTGGGTCGACGAATGGCAACAACACTAACAACAATGGTGATTCTATAACTACTACGAACCTACCACAGACTGATTACCTGAGTGATGCAAACTACAAGCACACACTACCTGCTGTGAACAAACTGGAGCACAATCACAGCAGCGCCTCTGGCTCAGAGTCAGGATCAAGGTACGCACAGTACTCAGAGTGTTGAGGAATTCTTGTTGCAAGACATACTTAACTTCAATTTAACATGTATGTTTACGTGGAATTCATAAAATTTGGAGTGAAACTGTACATCATCCCAGACTACATAACATAGGATTAAGTTTGATTAACTATTGATAGACTTAAAATACTAATAAAACTGGAAAATTTGTTTTAAATAAATCTTGCAGCTTTTAGAGTAAATAATTGATCTCTGCAGTTTTGTTAGACAGAAAGTATTACTGTATTTGAAGCAATAAGCGCCATCTCCCTATAATCACCCCCTATCAGTGCTTTTAACTCAAAAAACATTAATCGCCCCCCTCTCCAGGCATACCTTACACGACAAACCTATGAAATTTTACATAAAAAATGGTTTGAAGACGTGATTTCAGTCCTCATCCTTAATCATGGTAATTGGATTTGTAACTTTTTGCTAAAAAACTATATGCTGATCAAGAATAAACTGAATGATTTAAGACATGAATGATTAATAAGCGCCCCCTCTTTCCAATTTTTTAACCACCCAGGGCGCTTAATAGGTCGAATACAGAATTTTATTTCTCATTTGATGCTTTTTCAGTGGGTCAAGTTCAAGTTCAGATTCAGATTCGGATGGTTCCAAGTCAGAGAAGCACTCCTCTGACTCCAGCAACCATTCGGATAATGAGAACACCAACAAGTCTGACAATGGGTCCCACAGTGATGCACAGAAGAGTGGGAGCGACTCCAAGTCTAGCAGTGGCTCTGGGAGTGAAGAAGGATCCCCACAGAAACAGGAACATTCGGGAGGAGACTCCGAGTCACAGGACGCACATGATCACGGGGGCGGTAGCAGGAACAAGAAATACCTGAAAGAGGTCAGTTGTTGCTCTTTAGATAAGTGCAGCTAATGGCAAAATGTTGCTCAACTTGCTCTTTAGAGAGACAAGCCCTAAACAGAACTCTTCTTTTAAGGCAATTGGCAAACCAGACTTTATGATACTACGTTATCTGTCATTAAAGTGCAATTTCCCTGAGGGGGTCCTTTGGTAATATGCCAATCCATTAAATTATTAAAAATACGATATCAACCCCTTAAACTGGACACTGAGCAAAAACACTGTTTACCCCTTAATTTGAAAGTTTTCATTGAAAACAATGCATGCCAAAATCTGTATTCTTATTTTCTCTAACTGCTTTTTAAGAGAGTGTGTTTTGTATTACAGTTGTGGAATGAGGAGCCGGATCTCTATGGCATCAGGAGGTCTGGTAGATCTAGGAAAGAGCCAGTCCGCTACAATGCTGCCAATGTGAGTGAATAATAATTGGAAGTTTCATGGAAAGGTTTTCACAACAGGTGTATGCTTTGCCTAAAGTCTTAACTGGGTTGGAGTTATTTATAAAAAAAAAATCTTGTTATCAAAATGACATCAGGTTCTTTAGTGGAAGTCACATTGCAATTTGATTTACAGTAAATGTGTTGAGATTTTGGTCTACAACATAAGGAATAATTTCATCTTTACAGAGCGACTCTGATGAAGACCACCCAAGGGGGAAACCAAGAGGTAGAAGGAAAGAGTGAGTATTGCTTCCAGTTATGGAACATATTGATGCAGATCTTGTCCTAGTGGTCCTCATAAAATATGGATGCATTAAGTTGAACAGGTCATAGAATGAGATAAATGCCATTTAGATAGTGAACAAATGTAACAATTTATACCATCGTGTCATATGTTTCCGTGGTATTAAGAAAATGACTGCTCTTGGCGATAGCGTATGTACTGACACCAACAAATGCATAATAAACTATCAAAACACCAACCTTGCTTGCATTTAATGCCAATAAAACATGTTTTCTCTTCTAAAGTTCATCGTCGCCGATAACAGACGGAAGGGTGCCATATTGGACGAGCAAAAGTGACGTCATATGTTTCCGTGGTATTTTCCCAAAGTTAAAGTACGGGAGCACAGCACATGCCACCATCTCGCGACAGGGAAATTTACACTTCTGAATTGTCAGTAAAGATTCCTGATTATCAAAATTGTAATTAATGTCCATAAGAGTAATAGTGTCAATAATCAAACACATTGAAATGGTTTTCTGTGACATTTAAAATGTATTTACAGTTCAAAAGTTATGTCAATACCTCATGGGAAATCAAAATTGATAATTCTGTAATATATTGAGATGATGGAAACGAGAGTCTATATAATCCTCCTGATGGCATGAACAGTGAAAATTATCTTGACTGCGTAGGAATGTTATTGTGCAACAATGTTTCAGCTGTACCCAGTGACATAAGTCTTCAAAGAAATTGCATGTCAAAGTTTTAAGTTTTAGTTCGTTCCATGCATCTTCCCTTGAAAAAAATTCTTGAATTGAAAAAATAATTTGTGTTCTAACTGAAGACATTATTAAGGTAAAACAGTTACTGTCATGTAGGTCATGATGAAGATATATATCATCCCAAAATATCAATTCAATCTTAAAATGTCACACTAAAGATTTTAAAATTTGAAATTTTGAACATATGAAATATTTCTTTAGTGTTATTTGATAACATACATCAACAATTTAGTTCTTGTGAAATTACCCTGATTGTTCACTTTTACGACAGTGGTACAAATTAATAATTAAGACGCATTGTCAGTCCCCTCTGTCTGCATGGATAGGCGAGTAAAAAGGATCATAAAGTGACAAAATTTACTAATTGGATGAAATTTTGACAAAATTTTGTTACCAATTGTCTTTTATCATTAAGTCTTATTGTAATTTTCTAAGAAAGATGGATTATTGCAAGTAAATTGACTTTTTATCAGCCCATCAAACACCGTCTCTTTAAAATCTTGTCACCCTACACAATAAATTACTATCCGTCAAGCCTGGAGTGAGTGAGTTTGGGTTTAACGTGGCCAACAATGATTCAGCTAGTTAAAGTAGTTAACACGTGTCCTCTAGCTTGGAAACTTGGAATTAGGTTAGATTGGACGTTTACGTTCCCTGTCTCCGGTAAACACGTTTTTCTCTTGTTTTGATTTACTTGGTTCTGAATGACAGTTTCTGCATGCATATTTTGATTAAAAAAAAGCTGTAAGGGCGATATTGCCTCTTGCGTCGCGCACGAATATCCTGTAAAAGTGATAGAATCATCTTAAGAGATGACCCTTTTGGGCTTCCATACTTTTAAAAATCGAGCAGGGATTCCCCTCTTATGTCACGTGATTAATATTAACGGTTACGTCAGCTAGCAGCAAC
Organism: Steromphala cineraria; assembly: GCA_916613615.1. NCBI lineage: Eukaryota > Metazoa > Mollusca > Gastropoda > Trochida > Trochidae > Steromphala > Steromphala cineraria. Next base: position 20,726,525 of record OU744720.1, read on the forward strand.
CGAAATTTCAAAAAGTTTGATGGTGTAAAATTTGGTGAAAACATTGACAGAGATGACAGAAAAAAGTGCATTACGCTTTACACCGGAAGTTGCATTAGGTATCAATTACAGAAGACTATAATTACACAGATTGACAAAATACTGAAAATTTACGTTTTGGTGCGCGGCTCGCGGGAAATGAGGTCACATGAAAATACCACAGAATGATGAGTACCACGGAAACATATGACGGCACGGTAATGTTATGTTTGGGATCACACTATCTTGAATAGAAGGCTCTTGTAATTTTTGGCTGGGATTCGAACCCACACCCTCAGTCAGGCAGCAATGACCATACCAACAGCTAACCAACTCGCCCGTTTTGCCATCCACATTGCTGGCGATGTTGCCTGGGTGGATTCGAGTAATAATTATAACCTTGATTATTGAATGTATTATATATATGTAAAATGTGATTTTCAGTCGTTGAAATAAAACTTGTTTTCTACCAGGTCGACTGATTGGGGGAGTGATGATGATAATGCTAGTTCTGGTGATTACAGACCTTCCAACAAGTCCTCAAGGTACTTCACTTTATATTCAGGCAGGAGGGTTGGTAAATTTATATATGAACGATTTTGAAAATGCCCAATTTGGTGAGGCCTGTAAAAGGCAGAACAGAGTAAGGCGAAACCCCAAGTTTCGGGACTGCTCTGCTTTTGCGGTGTCCCGCAAACGCTAATATGGTTAATCCAAGTGATCAATATACAGAATTGACCTGCTGAGTCGCAGATTCGCTACAACAATTTTTGTAAGTCCTATCAGATTTAGATGAGTCCTCCAATAAGTAAGCAAATAGTATCACTTAAAAACACTTTGCTTCCCAGGACTCGCAGCTTATATTTTTGTGAGTCCTTTCTAAGTTCGTTGAGTATATGAAGCAGGAGTCTCAGATAAATTAATCACCTCAATGTTGAAATTGCTTTAGGATGAGGCCACCTCCACGACGAGCTGCTCGCAGTTCGAAGCCATCTCGAAGTAAGCAGTCCGGCACACGGAGGAGGAACCTATCTTCTTCTGGTTCTTCCAGTGAAAGTGAAGATTCAGATGATGACAGGAGATTTGTGTCCAGGAGAGCAGCTACTACCAAAGTCAGGTAATTGTACATTTCCTTAAAAGTCACATTTGACTTGTTTGGGTTGTTTCAAATATCAATACGGGAAACAGTTTATTGAATTTTATTCGTTATTGGATCAATAAATTTGAAAAAATTTATGAGTAACATCTTTGTGATTTGTGAGATGGGATGAAAGACTCATAATCATACTCATTACTGCTACATAAAGTTTTTCATTTCTAGTAACGTAACAAAACATTGCATTGCAAAATGTTATTGTTCATCAATAATTGTTTTGTTTTTCTTTTCTATTTTATGATTATATATCTGGGAGTAAATACGTAAAAAGTAAAATATGGGTATTGTCTATAGCAGGGGCAAAACATCTCGTGCTTCCAAGCGCAAGTCAACTAAAAGTGTTAGGTAAGAAAATGGGCTTTATATTCTGAAAGCTTATTTTTATATAGATACTGTGTCATTTGTTTTATTTTCCCGTTATATATTTTGACTTATTCTATCATTGCAAACAGCCTATCCTGCAGCTCATAACCTGTTCAATGCATGTCTGTACGTGTAGTGTATTTCAAGACATGTTGCACCTTATTTGTATTTAGTATTCAACTTGTTGCTTAGATGTCTCATCTTCATGTGTAAATGTTTTGTGGTTGAATCATTCATCAGAAAAGCAATCATTTAACATTCTTTTCAAGCATATTTTTTGAGGTAATTGATAATATGGGTAACTAGTAATTTTAAGGGATAGGCTTCACTTGGCCTGAGAAAATATTTCAAACTAAGTTGAAACGCTTACCTAAAAGGAATCTTAACTTAAATGGAAAGTATATGCTACTACAAAATCTTGTCTCCGCCACCTTAGAAGTAGATTTCTCAAGCAAGGAGTTGTATATTTCAGCTACAAGGAGGAGTCCAATGATTCTACGGACTCTGACGATATCATGGAGGTGACGAATGCAACTGAGGATTTGGAGGAGGAGAGCAGAGAAACCATTGAGAAAGTTCTGGCTAAGAGGATGGGTGTCAAAGGAGGTTTGTTGATATTCAATTGAAATTTGTATATAAACAAGTGGTGTTATATCTACTCAATTGTTGTTTTCATTCTGTTAATTCTGTTAAAATAAATCTAATTTTGTGCAAGAAAATAACAAATAAATCATTAATTTCAAATATGTTTAATGTTTTTGATTTTGAATATATTTTGCACAGTCTTGTCCTTGTGTAGTTTGTAAGCTGTTTTCTAGGTTGTAGTTATGTACTATGAATGTACCGCTGGTGAAATGGGATGGTGGTGGCTGATGCAAGCTTTGCGTGCTGAAAGGGAGATAACTGTGGGCATGTTTGAATGTGACCTACTTTTGTTCATGACAGGGATGGAAGCTTAAAACAATCAAAAGTTATTTGGAATGGCAAAACCAATTGACTTGTTTTTTTAGTGTGTTTCAATTAGCATAATTTTATTCCCTTTGGATACATGTAAGGGTCATATTTCTTGACTGCTTTCAATCTTTGATTTGATTGCAGCATCTTTCATTGATTGAGTTAGCTCCCTTTCTGTAATTGAAACCAAGATAAATCCATTTGTTTTGTCATCCTCCAATTTCCTTATTGAAGAAATGAATTGTTCAATGATCAAACTTCTCACCAGAATGAATTGATGCTGTCGAGCTGATGACTTACACCAACAAGTTACTTTGTTAATTTGTTTTTATATTTCCTTCGTTTTAAATATTGAGGAAAAGTGAGAAGCTTTTTAATAATATTCATATTAATTTGAGTTCCATCCCTGCATGTTAAAACATCATTCATTTACATTGCTGCTTATCCATGAAACATTTTTAGCGAAAAAATAGCATTGGCATGCACAAGTAATGTAAAATGTTGTATTTGAGTGCTTGGTGTAAAAATTTGGGTCAAAATGCGCACTGCACAAGAGTAATAAAATGCCTGGGAATATTATTTGGTGTTTGTGTTCTCAGTGCATGCCCATCATGTGTGGCTTCCATCGCTCACCATTATCCCTGCCCACCTGCTTGTGTCATTCATTCAATCATTCATTCATTTATTCATTCATTGTCATGGATTTACAGCACTTTATATTTTGATCAATAGCAATTTTAAGTTCCTGAAATTCCGAGTAAATTGAGCTTATAGAAAAAAAAATGTTTTAGACTTTAAAAATTCAATGTACTAGTGAAATTCAAACACGTGCAAAACCTAAATCAGCTGTATTCCATGTCAAATAACATAATTCTTCTGAAACATTATACGAAAAATTAATATTCTTGATTCAATATTCATTATAAAAAGTTTTCAGATGATATGTTTATTTCATTGTTTCATTTTACATGCTGTGTTCAAAGTCCCGACAGTTTTCAACATTGAAATAAAAAAAAAATAATTTTAAGACCTCATTGATTGAAAAACTCTCTCTGAAAAACCTTTAAAAATAATTGTAGCAAAATCCAAAGAGTCAAATACAACAACACAGCATGTTGAATTCATATGCATCTGCGTGTAGTAGAGTATGGGTGTGGATGTTGTGCTTCATGTTACGTGGCTACGTTCACTCTTTAGATACAGGCAGCAAGACCACAGTGTACAATAAAGCCACTTGTGGTGATCCTAATGCAGGAAGCAATGCACCACCAGAGGGAGCTGCAGAGGAAGGTAAGCAGCAGGAAGAGGAACAGCAACAAGAACCGGAGCAGAAGGAGCCCGAGCCCAAGCCCAAGCAGGAACTCCAGTATCTCATCAAGTGGAAGAACTGGGCTCATATACACAACACATGGGAGTCCGAGTCCAACCTCAGGGAACAGAAGGTCAACGGTATCAAGAAACTGGAGAACTTGAAGAAGAAAGAGGAGGAGATATCGGACTGGTGAATAATGTTGATCAATTTGAACCTGTCTAACACTTTCACCCCCAATGAAAAAAAATAAAATGTTTGAGTCTGATTTCCTTGGCTTGATATAAAAAAAACTCTTCATAGCTTTCATAGGATGGACATCTTTTCTAAAACCAAATTATTTAACTCAATAATAAATTGAGATGAATTAGGTTAATATGATATTGCTAAGGACATTTTCATTGTATTTTCATGTTGATAGAACATGCAATTCAATCTACATTTTAAGTGTCAATAATCTCAATTGTGGCATCCATAAGAAAATGAGAAAAAATATCATCGAAAGTTTTTGAAAGCATATTAAACAGAAGAAATTATTGGAAGACATCAAATTATGTTGAATAAAAACAAAACATGAACTGATATTGTATTGATGTTGCAGGCGGATGACAGCCAACCCGGAGGACATCGAGTACTTCGAGTGTCAGCAGGAGATGATGGATGATCTGCAGGAACAGTACAGGAACTGTGAGAGGATCATCGGTATGTGCTACATCATCACTCTCTCTCACATTTATTGTCTTCAAGGCCCGTCGCTAATGGCTAAAATATTGCCCAAGCGACGTTAATCATTAACTCACTCACTTGTCTTCAAGGCTTTAAAAGTCAGGGTCATTATTGACACATGCAATGGACCAAACTAGATATTGTCATGGTGACTGGTAATTTGAAGAATTTTTTTTTTATATGGCATTGTATTATAGATAAGGTAGCCAGCCAATATTTAAAGTAGATTTTAATGTTAGCTGATTGTCATGACCTTCTTACTGAAATGAAAAGAACACGATCATGTAATATTTTTTTTAATCTAGCTATTTCATTGGCATGCATAAAATATCTCCTTTTAGTGAAAGCATAACCAAAAGTGCAAATTGTCAAAGGATATTATTTATCATGACTTTGTAAAAACTAAATGACATTTCTTGAGCTTATTAAAAAAGTTTGTCAAGTTTGTAAAATAATTGTTTGTTTGTGTTGCAGCACACTCAAACCAGAAGCAAGCCAATGAGCACAACGGTTATCCAGACTACTTGTGCAAGTGGCAAGGTTTACCATACTCCGAGTGTACATGGGAAGATGGGGAACTAGTGTCAAAACGTTTCCAGACATACATAGATGAGTATCATGCGAGGAACAAGTCTCAACGTATACCCACAAAACTTAGCAAGGTCAGTAAACAGCTTGTAACTGGTAATTTGCGAAGAATATTTTAGAATATGAATAAAAATTCAAATTATATATATCATAGGATTTGACATCCCAACAATGAATTATATTTAAGTCATCTCAAACAGTCAACAAAATATTTTCCTTACAACCAGTAGCAGTGAATTTCGAGTTTTGTGTGCATTGGTTATTATGTGAGAAGAAATTTGAATGTTGAATTGAACTTGTATTTGTAGGTACTGAAAACCCGTCCAAAGTTTGCCCAAATTAAGTACCAGCCTAAGTACTTGGGAGGAAGTGACAAGCGAGTGTTGAGAGACTACCAGCTGGAGGGGGTCAACTGGATGATCAACGCTTGGACCAAGTATGTTACACTCAACATCATTTAGCTGTTTGAGTGGCGTTTTAGAACTTGATGGTATAAGCAAGACACGAGTAATTCTATGGATGAACAACTTCTTTTTGTGGCAGTAGCTCAAATAAAGAGCATATTGTCAAATAAAGAAGTTGTTTGCAAATATGTAGTCGTGAAAGAAGAAATTACATGAAATCATTATCAGTGTATTGTAGAGACCTGTTTACCTCAAATAGCAGGAAACCACAATTTCTAGATGATTTTGTTGTGAAACAAATATTTCCCAAAGAAACTTATCTTTTTAAGACTCTTAATATACAAGGTAGATTACGTTAAGAAAAAAAAAGAATGCCCAAACTTGACATTAGTAAACAAACTTCTGATAAATGAAATGCTTAAGTTCACTTTTGTAAGTAAAAATGCAAACCAACGAAAACCAAACTATCCTCCCCTTATCATTGGCCAGTATGGTATTGCGAGTTGCACAAATCACACAAATGTATTAAATTTCTATGGCAACCTTAATGGATTATTAAAAGTATGACACTAAGGTTAACCTTTGTGAAAGGTAGTGATGTGCAAAAACCACCCAGTATATTGCTGCCCTTTATTAATTACCTGTGCCCCTCCCTCTTCCAGAGAAAACAGTGTGATCCTGGCTGACGAGATGGGTCTGGGTAAGACCATCCAGATCATCAGCTTCCTCTCCATCCTGTTCAACCAGTACCAGCTGCACGGACCGTTCCTTCTGGTCGTCCCCCTCTCCACCGTCGTGGCCTGGCAGAGGGAGTTCGTCAACTGGGCCCCGGAGATGAATGTCATCATCTACCTGGGCGATATCACCAGCAGGAACATGGTACATTTAATCTCATTTATTCACCAGTCTTGTATGTCATGTTCTCTTTATACTCTTACTCTGAGGTATTTTGTGCTCCCCATGTTCCTGTGATATGCATCTGAATTCAATTCTTGAGCATAACTTGAATACTATTTGCTGTACTCAGGATATAAGATTCTTTTAATATTTTCGTCCCAAAACTGCCAAATTTCTTCCTCTGGAACATAACTTGAAAACTTACTTATTGTTATTCTTTCTCCTGATAAGATCTATATAGGTACTTTGCTTGTTTCTGATGTTCTTAAAAGCGAGTCTTAATGTAAGGTGCATATCTTTTCCTTTCACTAAAATTGATGAAAAAACCTGTTAATGTCTTTATGATTACTGAAACGTACGATCTTGAAAATGTTAGATATATTGAATAGTGCAATTGACAATGACAGTTTTTGTTTACAGATCAGAGACTATGAATGGTGTCACCCTGGCAGCAAGCGTCTCAAGTTCAATGTTTTTGTCACAACATATGAAATATTATTAAAGGACAAGGTAGGTATTGTAAAATCATAAATAACTAACTTTTTTGTGAGGAGTAATCTGAGAACCACTTGAGAAACTATATCAAAGTCCTAACCAAAATTCCATTCATTTATAAGTTGTAACTATAATGCGTTATGTAAGAATAAATCTCATTCTTTGTTAACCAGTCTTTCTTAGGCAGTCAGCAGTGGGCCTTCCTGGGCGTTGACGAGGCTCATAGGTTGAAGAATGACGATTCCATGCTGTATAAATGTCTGATGGATTTCCACACAAACCATAGGATCCTCATCACAGGAACACCGCTCCAGAACTCTCTCAAGGAACTCTGGTCTCTCCTGCATTTCATCATGCCTGAATGGTTAGAGACAACTCTGTGATGAGTGACTTTCTTCTAAGTTACATTAACCTGCTCAGTTGAGATTTATAAAACCTTTTGTAATTGAAAGTTGTTTGGGCTCGCAAGAAAAAACATGAAATTGTTGAGGTCCTTAAATAAACCTGATAAATGAGTTTTCTGGAACAATTCAAGTTACCTCATGTTTTCATATTGGCAAGGTCCAAGTATCTTGGCATACCATTAACAAGCTACAGTATGTAGAAATTATGATGGAATCAAACAGTAGTTTCTAAAAGCTAATTTCGGCTTGCAGGTATTGAATTATCAACTAGGTGAGATGAGGAATTGATGAGAAATTTGAATTAACTTGATTTATTGAAATCATTAATGAAATAATGATTGAGGTAAATAAGTGGTTATGTGCCTTTTGTAGATTTTCAATCATGATATAGTCTAGGGTTCTCTATATTTGGCCAACAAATGAACAAAGACTATAACTGTTTCTTTGTACTTGATTACAAATAATGATAGCTCTAATGATTTATTTGTATTTTAGGTTTGACCGATGGGTAAATTTTGAGGCAAAGCATTCCAAAGCTGACAAAACTGGGTTTGCGGCACTGCATAAGGAACTTGAGCCCTACCTTATACGACGTGTCAAGAAAGATGTAGAAAAGTCCCTGCCAGCCAAAGTATGTGTTCCCAATAGGAGTTTCACTGTCTTGAGACATTCTCCATATTGATAGCAATTAGGTTCTTGATATTTGCCAAGAGAAATAGATGAGACAACTGATTTTCTTTCATCACAATGAAGATTTTCAAATAAAGCCTTTTTTGAAGCATTAAGTTGTGTGTTTAAACTTCATTATGGATTTTTTGTGAGTGTGCATTTACACATTTCATGTTTCAGGTTGAACAAATTCTGAGAGTAGAAATGTCTTCTATACAGAAACAGTACTACAAGTGAGTATTCTTTTAGATCATATACATATATTCCATGACAAGAAAGTTCATTATTAACATAACGAATGTAAAACTTTCTTGAAAAATTGTTTGAATGTCATGTTCTGTTTTTTATAGGTGGATTTTGACGAAGAATTACCGAGCTTTGAGCAAGGGCTTGAAGGGTAACATCAGTAGTTTTGTAAATATTATCATGGAGTTGAAGAAGTGTTGTAACCACGCTGAGTTGACTCGGCCACCGGAGAACGAGTACACACAGCAGGAGAGACTTCAGGTAAGCTTCTTATTATTTTTGTGCTATGAAGCTCTAACTTGGTATATATCATCCTTGGAAAAGTAAAAAACTTTGAAAAGGTTTTGGCTACAATCCGTCAAAGGTCAAGGTCACAGCAAGGTCATAACGTAAGCATGTTTTAGCGAAAATGCTTTATTTTAACTATGAACACTTTAGATCAATACATGATTGTTATACTCAATAAAAATTGTTCAATGATTGTGTGACCTTGAAGGTCAAAGGTCAAGGTCATGAGATATGAGTTATTACAAAATGCACTAAATTTGGGTATAACTTATCCCATTTAGCTTTTCAGAACTCATGAACATGTCTAAATGTTAATACTTCCAGGGAATCATTATGACATGTTCACTTTCAAGTTCAAAGGTCAAGGTCACGAGTTATAAAATCACAGCAAAATTCTTTGTAAACACGGTTACTTGAAAAGTTTTTGTGCTATGAAGCTCTAACTTGGTATATATCATCCTTGGAAAAGTAAAAAAATTGAAAAGGTTTCGGCTACAATCCGTCAAAGGTCAAGGTCACAGCAAGGTCATGACTTAAGCATGGTTTAGCGAAAATGCTTAATTTTAACTATGATCACTTTTAATCAATACATTATTGTTATACTCCATAAAAAGTTCAATTATTGTGTGACCTTGAAGGTCAAAGGTCAAGGTTATGAGATATGAGTTATTGCAATTCCTTGTAAACACAATAACTTGAAAAGTTTTTGTGCTATGAAGTTTAGATTTTGTATATATTATCTCTTGAGAAGTACAAAATTCTCAAAAAGTTTTGGGTACGAAATGTCGAAGGTCAAGGTCACAGCAAGGTCAACATATATGGAGAAAATGGATTAATTTAATTTTTAACACTTTATTTCATTACAATGATGTTATACTCAATAAAATGTGTTCATTGATTGTGTGACCTTGAGTGTCAAAGGTCAAGGTCACGTGAAAATTCCCAATTTGGTGAGGCCTGTAAAAGGCGGAACAGGGTAAGGCGAAACCCCAAGTTCCGGGGCTGCTCTGCTTTTGCGGTATCCCGCAAACGCTAATCTAGTATGTAAATATTTCTGAAATATCTTTCGGGCCAATTATTGAAAAAACTCACTTAAACTGAAAATATGTAGGAAATTTGTTGTTTACTTGAAAACCTATGTTGACTAGTTTTTATGACATGGCTAAATCTAATTGTTGAAATTGTTGACTTAATAATGATTTTTTTGTGCAAGTCTATCTATCCATTGTCTTCATTATAGCGTTTGGATACATGGCAGAAATGTTTATGAACATACAACAAATGCTAAACTGGTGCACTATTCTGTCGGATTTATGAAAAATGGCAAATGGCTGGAATATTGCCCAAGCAGCAATAAACAAGTCAATCTCTATATTGTGCCAATTGCAAGCTTGTTGTATTTCAGAAGATGTCTGTCACAAAATATAAAAATGTAATATATGAAAATTCGTTTTATTGGTAGTTACTGATCCGAGGCAGTGGTAAGATGCTGCTACTGGACAAGCTGCTGACACGACTGAAGGACACGGGACACAGGGTGCTTATCTTCTCCCAGATGGTGCGCATGTTGGATCTCATCGCTGAGTACCTCCGTCTCAGGAGGTTTTACTATCAGGTACAACACTGCAATACTTGGCTTGGATAAGGAACGTATATTTGACTGTATGCATTTGATAAGCTATTTAACTTTTACTCTTGGGGACGTTGGAACTTTGTATTTTGCATATCAATTTTCATGTTTCACGTTCTAAATCCTATATACCAAAGTAGAATATTATCATCTTCCAAGAGAATAGAGAAAAGCATGTGGATGTTATATGCCTCAAATATTTCAACTCTGCAATGATGATATTTTCCAGAGGTTAGATGGATCTATCAGAGGGGAGACCAGGAAACAAGCTATGGACCATTTCAATGCAGAAGGATCTCAGGTATCATATATTGTTTGATAGAAAACTTAGACAAATTTATTCAATAAAATACAAAGTTATTAATATTATTTAACTACAAATGTCAACATGTTTTGTTTAAGGTAAAATCCCATAGTAGTAAATAAAGATTAGCTTTTCAAACACCATCATGCTTTTGAACTTGTATTTGTTTATAAAAGAAATTTAAACATAGAAAACTTTAAATTAATCTGATGTTGTGTTAGTGATGTGATGTCATCTCTTGGAAGTTGTTGAACATCAGATATCTTATTTCAAATTACACATCAAATTGCTGAAATATTTCCCAAACAGCGCTAAACTGGTTTTTGACTTGTATACCAGGACTTCTGTTTCCTGCTGTCTACCCGAGCTGGTGGTCTGGGAGTGAACCTTGCAACAGCTGATACTGTGATCATCTTCGACAGTGACTGGAACCCACAGAACGACCTGCAGGCACAGGCTCGGGCTCACAGGATCGGTCAGAAGAACCAGGTGCGCTAACTCTTAACCATATTTATTTTATTGATTTTGTTAATGTTTGTTTTGAAGGTGTGTCCATCAAAATTTTCTTGGGTTCCATTATTTTTTAATTCAAACAATTAGTTTAAAACTGATGTCATAAATGTTATTAGAGATGTTACCAAATAAATGCAATAGAGAATGTTTGGCATTAAATTAAGAACCAACAATTTACATCTTGTACCAGTGTCTCTGATGTCCGTGAACATTACCATTTTATATTGAAAATTTGTATTTCTGTAACAAACAACTTTAAACTCTGAAAACAAAAATCTTAAATTAGCCACCAGTAATTGTTAATGATGATAACATTACTCCTATATTTCTCCATTCCTTGACTTTCTTCTAACAACATCTAAGATGTTTAGAAAACAGAATACTTATGACTTACAATTAAAGTCAATACATAGATGACGCTCTTTTTTGGTTAGGAGGGACAGCAGTATAGGTTTAAAACAGGTCAGTTAAAGAATGCCTCTTCCTTGTTCAGGTGAGCGTGTACCGCCTGGTGAACAAGAATAGTGTGGAGGAGACGATCGTAGAGCGGGCTAAGAAGAAGATGGTGCTGGACCACCTGGTCATTCAGAGGATGGACACCACTGGACGCACCGTCCTCAACAAGGGCAACGCTCCCTCCAGGTCAGTGCAAACGCAATCATACATACAAAAAACAGTGTCAAAATATTCCTTCTAGGGAAAAAAAATTCAGAAGACAATGCATAGAAGTGATGGAAATTAATAGTTATATTTTGAAAAGGTAATGTGGTTATTAGTCAATGGACATGCATGACCCTTGAGTTGAGTAAATGTAGTAATAGTTTGAGTGAGTAAATTCTTAATGCCGCTTGGGCAATGTTTCTACCTTTAGCGTCAGGAGTAATAGCTTAAAAATTTAGGATGGAAGTATACTGAATGACAAATGTTTCATGACTCTTTTGCTTTGTTTTATTTAGCACAAGGTCTCAAAGTTAATGGTACTTCTCAAGTCAATTTTTTTATGTATTTCACTGCATGTGACCCTTTTAATTGATGATTTGATCCACATTAAATCTTCTTGGTTTCAATTTAGTTGGCTACTTTCACAAAGCAACCTTCATGAGGAATAACCTCAACTCTAATCTTCAACATTACACCAAGGTTATGCTAATGATCACCTTCACTTTGAGACACAAGTTTTATTTGTACATGTTGTGTTTCAGTAACTCAACCCCCTTCAACAAAGAGGAACTGGCCTCAATATTGAAGTTCGGAGCAGAGGAGTTGTTCAAAGAAGCTGACGAGGATGAGGAGGAGCCACAGGTTGATATTGACGACATCCTGAACCGGGCCGAGACTCACGAGACTGACACATCCACTGTGGGAGATGAACTGTTGTCTCAGTTCAAGGTGGTCAGCTTCGATAACATGGAGGAGGATGAGATTGAACCCTCTGATGATGCAGGTCAGTGTTTGCTCTTATTAAATCTTTTCAAGAAAAAGATAAAAGGTGGTTTGTCAATACAGTCTAACATTTTCATTGATAGGACCCTTGTCAAAAATAATCATGCTTTTGTGGATCAATTCATTTGAAAGGAGGGGTGTCACTCATTGAAATGAAGGCTTGTCCTTATAATTGGCAAAAATAGATTATAAAAGGGGATTGGGGAGGTATGAACACCTTATATTAAAGTTTATCTTCCTATGGTTGTGAAGAAGTAGATGAGTGGTCTTCAACCAAGTCCCAATGTGTATGTGTGCAGGTAAAGTGTGGGACTCAATCATCCCGGAGAATGACCGAAAGAAGGTTGAGGAGGAGGAGAGACAGAAGCAGCTGCTAGATCTACACCTCCCTCCCCGCAGCAGGAAAACTATACAGCAGGTAGCTACCTATGTCCTTCATTGTTATTCTCCAGTCCATTTACAATTATGGTTGTAAAAAGTATTACACTACTCTCATGTCAATGATTTCTTATGGGTAAGATCCTCCAATGGGGACAAGTTTAAGACCCTATTGCACCTAGATGGATGAAATTCTGGTTTCAGAAGCTTTGTTTTTCATTGACTTATGATCTTAGCCTAAAACTGAATGAGGGGGGTATTCGAGCCATGGTCACTTTAATTCTTGTTTTAACTACGCTGAATGCATTCATAAAGGTTGTGTACGATATTGATTGCAGCTTCAAAATGAGTATGACTCTGATGGGGAGAAGCGGAGAAAGAAGAAGAGGGATGCGGAGGAATCTGAGGGAAGTGAGGACGATGATGATGACGACCGTCCTAAGAAGCGTGGCAGACCTCGCACAGTTAACAAGGACTCAGTAAAGGGCTTCACAGATGCAGAGATACGCAGATTCGTCAAGAGCTTCAAGAAATTTGGCAATCCTCTAACAAGGTTTGTGTAACATCTTTGTTGTGCTGGCCTCATTTTCCATTTTGCTAGTCATACTGACTTAACTTTTGGTTAAAACTCAGTTTACATTCAGTCCTAAAAAAACTGGTTTAATATTTACATTAGCAATATATTTGAGAATACACTCCCAAAGTCAGTTATCTGAATCTGAGCGAATAATTGCTCAAGTTTACAAATTATTTTGAAGTTTTCTTTTGAACTAAAATATTGCAATATTGTATTTTCCTCTATTATATATATATGTATATGATTATCGGGCCAGTTCCTCACATCTCCATGTAATGTTGCAGGCTGGATGCTATTGCCTGTGATGGGGAGCTGCAGGAGAAGTCGGAGGCAGATCTGAAACGTCTCGCCGAGATGTTGATCAAGACCTGTCAGGAGACAGTGGAGGAGAGTAAAAGCAAGACTGAAGATCCACCAGTTGAAGGTACTGGTATGTTTCAGGGAAACTAAAATAATGTCAGGTCCAGGAATTTTTAGAGGGTGAACATATCAACAGTGAAATATTTACCTTGTCAAAGGGGAGAGGTGTTGCTTTCTGCTTTGAGGATCCAACAATTACAGCTGACTTTTAATGATAATTGCCATCCCACTTCCACGGATATACCACTGAAATATATTAGTTCTACATCCTTAAAACTGTCTGAACCTTTAACTAATGTTATAATGATCATCTAATCAAACTTAAATTCAACATATCTTTAGTTGATTTGTCAGTTAAATGTTGCACTTGGTCGTATAATGGTGCTTGACGAGATATGGTTTGTTTGAAGGCAAGAAGTCTCATGGTCGTGGCCCCACATTCAAGCTGTCTGGAGTGATGGTCAACTGCAACTCTCTTCTCAAGGCTCAGCAGGAGCTCGAACCTTTCTCACAGGAGATACCTGCAGACAAGGACGAGCGGAAAAGGTAAAACAATAATTGCAGACCAATTGAGCAAGATTTCCTCAAGAGCTAGGGGTATAAGAAATAAATCGAAATTGTCAAATACCTCTTGAAATGAGATGTGTGTTTTGATTTCGGTAACTTTTCTTACAAATACTAGAAAGTAAGTTTTATAAAAATTATGAACTTCAGGAGTGTCAGATGTTGGTAGGTTATTACAGGTTGAAATGGTTAATGAATCTTTTCATAGTCAAACCTTTGCATTACAGATACCAGCTTGACCTCTATGTGAAGAAAGTTCACTGGGACTGTTTATGGCTCACAGAGGACGACTCTAACCTACTGAAGGGAATCTACGAGTACGGACTGGGCAGCTGGGAGGCTATCAAGATGGATCCTGAACTCTCCTTACATGAAAAGGTTTGAACAAGATTCATTTTCATCTACAAGTGATGTTGCTGTAGAACTACAATGTACTTTATCAAGAATATGTGTAATGTTTAATCATTAAGGGTACTCTTAACAGTATTGTCAATGTTGTTGCAGATTTTGCCAGGTGGAGACATGAAACCTCAGGGGAAACATCTGCAAACAAGAGCTGAGTATTTGCTCAAGGTGCTTGCAAAAAGAGCCTCCATAAATAATGTGGTAAGTTTTACCATTCTCTTTTGAGTGTTAACATTTGTTAAGGGACTTTCCCCATTGACTTTAATCCAATTCTTACAAACTTATTATTCTTAGTAAAAGTGACAGTCCACTTATTTAGCGTTTTCATCCATGCACATTGCAAGTCAAAGTGGGTTATATCACAATTGAAGAACAAATCTGACCATGGCATTTCAGGTTTGTAACAATCGAAGAGTAGGAAGGAAGCGCATATAAAGAGTATTTAACAAAGTTCTATTTAAGACCAGTGAATACAATTATGATATGCTTATGAGTAAACTTTTGTCCTTACCTATCCCAACCTATAATTCAATTAACCAATTCATATTTTCTTATAGCCTGTTAAAACCAAAGCCAAAGTACCAAAGAGGCAACGGAAACCCAAGTCAAAGCCTGAAATCATAGAGAATGACTTCAGCAGCTCAGATGAAAACAGCACAGTGAAGCCCGTCAAGGAGGAAAGCATGGATGTCCAGCCTGTCAGTCCAAAGAAATCTCGCAAAGCTTCTGAAGAGAAGGAGATAAAGCATGAGAGTGACAGCGACGCAAAGAATGAAGATGAAGATGAGGAGGTGGAGGAAGGAGAGATCAAGAAGAAGAAGAAGAAGAAAGACAAGAAGGAGAAGAAAGAGAGGAAGAAGAAAGATAAGGACAAGGAGAACCTAGAGAAACATAAAGAGAAATCAGAGGAGAAGAAGGAAGAGAAGAAGAGCAAACACAAAAAGGTAATAAGTATTCAAATAGTATCTCTACCCTCTCCAGAAGGCAAGATGTTTGCCAACCACCATCACCAAGCAATTTTGGTCTTGCTGCATCGTGCCTTTTGAACTTGAAATAGATTTCTGCTAGGACTCTCATGAGAGGGAGGTCGCCAAAGAACTTACACAGAAAAGGTTAAACGCAGGAGAAAGACTCAAGGTAGACAAAAGACATCTGAGGGAGTTAATGTTCACCCATATTTTCATATAAATTTGCTTATTTTTAGATATAGATTTTAAGATTGTTGTTCCATGTGTCTATCATTGCAAAGAAATTTGTCCACCAAATGGTTACTACTTTTTCTCCTGTTACACTGGTGTAGTCATGAGAATTTTTGATGCCCTACATAAGAGTTCTGTGATTACTTACATCACTTACCAAGATGAATCTAGTCCTATTATTACCTGCTATATCTTCCAGCAGAAAGCAAAAGAAGGCGATGGCCCGATGCACTTCACTGCCAACTCAGAACCAATATCTGTCTCACAAGAGGAAGCAGGCATCGAGCTTACCAAGGAAATATTCTCGCAGGTCAGTTACTGAACAACATAAAGAGTTTCCTCATTCCTTGAGAACCTTTGAATAGGTTTAGATACACATTGAAAGCTATGATGCCAAAGAACCAAGGTAGAATACATGTTGACAAATGCATGTTTAAAATATATGGTTCAATTGAACAAATATATTGTACTTAAAACTTGACCTACACATTTAATTGAAGCTAGTTTGAGGCATTTTTGTCAAGTATACATAATTTAATAGCAGTAATATAGGGGACAAGAACTAAAATACGAAAATATTTAACATGGATATCTCATATATTTGTTGATCAAATTACAACATGTCTATTTCATGACCTATAATAATGATAAAAGGAAATGATAAGTATTTGATGATCTATGACCAGTGCAAGGAGAAGATGCGTCCCGTGAAGCGCGCCCTGAAGCAGCTAGACAACCCCGAGGACGGTCTATCGGAGAAGGAACAGATCGTACACATGCGGCAGTGTCTGCTCAAGATCGGGGACCAGATCAGCAAGTGTCTCGTCAACATGAGCAACCCTGAAGTCATCAAGCAGTGGAGGAAGTGAGTAGTTTTTGTTACATTTCAAAGAATCAATTATTTGTACGAGTTCAAGTGCATTATGATATGAATTTCTATGATTGAAAATGTATTACTGATATTTGATTTTTGTGTCATAGATATTCTTTTACATGTTATATGTATAGTTATAAGAAAAAGGAGTAAGAACAAGTTGCTAGTTTCAGGGTTTTGTTGCACTACAGTGGTTTCTGTTGAAGTTTAAGCATCTGTGCTGAATGAATTAATGTCTATAACAAAACAAATTATCAGCTGTTTTTCCAACTTTTCAATATGATTTTGTCGTTCATTTATGCAGAATATTTATTTTCAAATTTTGTTTTCAGCAATTTGTGGATCTTTGTATCCAAGTTCACCGAGTTAGATGCAATCAAGTTGCACAAGCTGTACAAACACGCAGTGAAGAAACGAGATGACAAGGAACCAGCTATAGAGGAGGTTTGTCTTCACTTGACATTTAAAATATCTTTTCTTAAGATGATAGATTGCATATGTCAAATAGAAATTCAAGTATTAAGTGCTTTTTGTATCCCCCTCATAAAACAGTCCATTCTATTCACAAGGCTTAATCTGTTTATTTAACAGATAAATAAAGATCCTCTGCATATTGTTTAAAAAATTAAAAAATTATTTCAAAATAGATACCAATCAATCTAAACTGAGAGTTTCCTGTTTCATTAAAAGTGGAAATATCTTGATTATTGTTTCCAAAAGGTAGAACCACTATTGGTTTATCAAAGTTTGTCAAAGAAAATAATAAAGCATACCTTGTCTTTGCTGTTTAATTATGTTGACACATGTTTCATTGCAGTTACATCCTGAAAATTCCAACTCAAGCATCTCAGTCACGTCTTCAGGACAAAGTCACAAGACCTCAAAACGCCCATTTGAAAAGATTGGTGACTCTAAAAGAGACCAACCTCCAGCCAAAAAATCTCACAGCTCACATGGCTCGGAACATAAAGAGAAGCATAAAGATGGGTGTGTGCTCATATTGTCTTTTATTCCTTTCATTAAGTTCTCCTGAACATGGACATTTTTTACCAGAATATCAACTCCTCAACTGCATAGAAAGTTTATAAAGTTGGAATTACAATGATCTTTCTACCTTACCATGCATTAATAACTATCTCCTGCATTTGGTAAACCTTGACGAAGTGTAAATATCTATCCAGAGTAACAATTCTCAACTTTATATCTGTTTTTTATAGGATTTTTATCTTAACTAATTATTATGATTCTACCTACTAGCCAGTATCTCTCTTACATCCCATTTTTATGATAAACATTGTTGTCATACAAAAAATGCCATACCTGAAGATACAATCCAAAATTAAGTTGGGCATAAGTTAATTATTGAGTGGCTACATCTTTTATATTGTTTCTTAGCTCTCACAATGGTCCGAAGCATGGCAGCAGTTCTCACGGCTCGTCCACATTCCGTAACACGTTCAGTGCTGTGAAGGAGGCGGCACGTGTTGAGAGCGGCAGTGCTAGTCCAGCTGACAGATGGCAACACACTAGTCCGTTAGCCCGTGCTGATGACGTGCCTCAGAGAAACAGGTGTGTTTATATGAAAGATCTTTTTACCAGGGAACATATTTCAAGTTTGACTGTTAAGATGCATCTTGACAAGTGTACCTTATACAAATCAAACATCTGCATGAAAAGTTACTGAAAAAGTTCCTTTACTATTGTATTTATATCATTATGGCAGTATCGTTTTTCAGATTCATTTATCTTGGATAGTATAAATCTATGAATTTATCAACAAAGAAATTTTCTGAGTTAGGCCGAAGTAACATGTAATGTTTTACTAGTTGTTAAATCTGTTAGTTTTGATATTTAAACATAACAGGACTTAGTTGAGACATCTACCAAATCTATCAAATTACGATAATGGTGTTAGTATCTACACCAAAAGGTCACAATAAAGCAGTTGAAAATCCATAGAACTCTTCCTTAATTATTTATTTAGTTATTTGTCAAATGGTCATGTTTCAGATACAGTGAAGGTGGTTCGAGTTCATACAGCCGCTATTCACATGATCCTCATCGCCCCCACGGCAATGACAGCAAACAAGATACATATCACAGGTAGCCTTGATGTAAACATCATATAATAACTGAAAGTATTTATTGTGGATTGAAATACCCTCTTGTGTTTTCATTATAATTGATAAGAATGAAAGAAAACTATTTTAGTACAACTGACAATAAAAAAATCATCAACAGAAACTTTGTCTCAACAAAAGGAATTATTTTTTTAGTGCATTTGGAATTAAGCTTTTTACTTTTTTTTCTTTTTTTCTCTATTTTATTTGTTCCCACAATTACATATTGAAACAAAACCATGTCATATCAGTGACAAGACATAGGGTCATGATGATATTAAGCTTTGTACTTAACATACATCTACGACTTTCACATGCGAAATAATGTGGTAAGAACGTATTTTCTTAGGTTTTTAAAGCCTTGAAATTTGCCTAAAATCCCTAGAGGGAGCAACATTTCTGCTTTGTTGTGGTTATACGTTATTGTACTCTAAAAGGTTGATATAAAATATTAATGTGCCATAAACACATTTCCGTATTCCTTTACATATGAAAAATATAATATTGCAATCATTGACCCAGATACAACAATGACCGGCACTCTGGCGGTGGAGGAGGGGGTGGGAGCAGGAGTCAACAGGGGGGATCAGGGTATCATCGACACGACTGGGGGGACAGTCGACAGTCCAACTACCGCTCAGACCACAAGCGCAGCGACCACCATCGTTCAGAGTACGGCCATCACTACAGAGACGGCCATGATAGTCACTACCAGTCAGATAGAGGCAGGTCGGGGGATGATTGGGGCTCAAGGTTAGTTGAAACTTGATTTATTGATTTCCTTACCTCATCTTCCAATTTCAGTAAACTTAGTGACGCATTTCCATATATCAATCATCTTTGCATTTTTATAAACTCTTCTAACTTTAATTCTCATTCTTATGGTAGATTTAATCTGCTTTTAGCCTAGGTGGTGTTTTATTACCACAGCAGTAGATTTGTCAACAAGTCGAGAGATAACTCTCGTATTGATGTGATGTACTGATAAGATTAAGGACAGAATTACCGTTCAACACATTTCCTGAGTCTGAATTGAGTTTCTTTGACAAAATGATGTTTGTGACATCTAGTTTACACCTTCAAGTAAATATTAGATTAAATTCTTGATTTATGTTATTAGGCTAATCTGCCAAAAACATTTTATAATTATTATCAAACAGAATAAAGAAATATAATCATAAGATTGATATGTTTGTACTTTTAGAAATTGCAGTCTACTTTTCTCTTAGCGTTGTTCATGTCACTTAACACCATGAATATACAGCCCTGCAATGTCACTTTAGTTTTAATTCTTGCTTGCCCCAGGGCCGCGTCTTCAATCAGCAATCTCTTGTTACTAATGAGGTGAGATGTACATTCTCAACAGATGACTTCTGTTACAACTACCATGCTTTCAGTTTCTCTCCTGGAACAAGGATTTATTCACATGGGATTATGTTGCTTCTTTGTGTTTTGTACATGAAGCTGATTAAATAACAGTTTTTAAAACAACAAAACATTTTGGTAAGAAATGTATTGACAATACAGTTCACTTGAAAAGATAAGTTGAAGATTCATTGCTACATGTACAAAGCATTATTATTTTTTTTATTTCATTTTTTCATTTATTTTTTATTGGGAATTGTTTACAGCTGGTGGGAGTTTGTGTTGGTTGGGATTGTGTTTGTCATGTTGATATTGATGATTCATCTAAGTTATTCAGCTGCTAAATGCTAAAATATTGCTTAAGCGGCATAAATCAATAACTCACTGCAAGTGACATACCTAAGAAAATTTAGGGAACTTGAACACTTTCATTTCCATGTTAAATTTATCCTCATTAGCGTTAAGCTTATATATTATTAATAAAAGCCACTATTGCTTTAGAATGGTAGTTTCACAAGGTGAAATTTATATGAAAAAGGCATAAGCTCAAAATTTATGATATAAAAGCTAAACATTTAATTTCAAAAATCACTTTGCAGTAAGGTTCAAGGAAGCACAAGATTAGAGATGCATATTTGGTAACAATTCATTGCACATATTTAACTTCTATCATATGTTATTCTTTAACTTCAGATAACAGATAATACAAAGATTAGCTACAGGGCCAATGACACGTTTTTTATGTTTACTTCATGTCTTTGAGTGCAGCTGTTAAACTCAAATAACTTATATAAAGGAAAAACCTTATAAAATAAACAATTTGACATGTATTTTGTTTCAGGAAAAGGAAAAGTGATGAACACTCTGATCGTCGGTCGTACAAAGATCCACGGTTGGACCACAAAGATCCACGCCTTGACCACAACCGATCTTCCACATCATAGCAGAGTGTCTAGTCAAGTGGTGCTGGAAGAGATGAGGTGTACAAACAACTGCAGCAGCTGGCACTGAACTCAGCTACATTCCTTGATGAATAAGTGACTCGACTGAAATCCCATATGTGTACGTCATGTGATGATTGCAGGCCAAAAGGAGAACAGTGTTACCATGTGATCAGAGAGGCTCATTTTAGCCTATTTTGACTCTTTGTGTATGCTACTTGACTATTTTAAGGGACATCAAACTGTTGACAAATTTACCGAGGACTTAGTCTTAAAAAGGAACTTTGAAAGGATATAAAAGTACAGAAGAAAGGAACTTTGAAAGGATATCAAAGTAGGAAGATCATGCATATGAAGTGAATGTTATCTGCAAATTCTTCTGGCCATTTGTCCATTGATCTTCCGTTTTCATTTCTCAAATTTGGTCAAGAGGAACCAAATGTTTAAGATCTGCATTAGATCTTTACATCAAATCGTTGTGTGAAAGATGTGAGATGCCAATACATTTTGCATGGAAGTGAACAGTTTTTATGAAAATGTAAGGATTTGATTTTGCATGGAAGTAAACAAAGTTTTTAAGAAAATTTAATAATTTGTTCACATTTTTGAGCTGTCATGATTCTTTGTTAGCAATATAAGTCAAGTTGTTCTTCCGTACAGAACTACATCAGACAATGGAGTCCTTTGGATTCTGAATTTTTAAAGTTTTGAAACATAAGAAGCCAGTTAAATAGTTTTGCCACTATCATTTGCCAAAAGTGCATTATAGTGTCCTGTCTGTTACGAAGGCCTGGTACAGAGTTCAGATATTTTTGCTTGTATTGCCCCTTTTTTTGGCCTTTTGCTTTCCTTTTTTGAGGTTGTTGGTTTAAAAATTAATTTCTCAATGTCTTGTCATATTTTAAGTGCTAATTTTGAAGTAAAAAAAGTTGTTTATTAAGAAATCGTTTCTGAACATAATTTTTAATTAGATAGTAAATTATTTGTAAAATTTAAGAACTGCATGTACATGTCATAGAATTAGAATTAATTTTGCTTTATTTTCCTTGATAAACATTAAGCCAAAGATAAATGGTATTTTGGATATTTTTGGTCACAGTTGCCTGCCCTTTGCTTGCTTTAAATGGTGATATGTATATTTTCTTACCCTTTTAGTATTGTGAGAAGGCGTGGGAGGATTGATAAGTTATTTGAGACAAGATTTACTGTAAGGAGCAAGTTGACATCCTGAGGACTAGTTCCTTATTAAAAGCAAGCCTGGTTGCAGTGTGTGATGTTAGAGAACAAGCTTGTAGCGTACCAGTGCGGTGTTGCTGTATGTCGGTCACTAAGTGACACAGTTATATCTCAGGGTGTCATTTCTATACTATGCTACACATGTGTTTCATTCTCTTGTTTACAACCCATTGCTCTTTACCCTAATAGTTGGTTTAGCTGGTCTAAAAGTTTTGTTAAGTCTTATATCAAATGACAGGAGTTTTGCTTTAGCTTAACACTGCAGGAAGGACAAGTTCTTGATTTCATATCTAGAATCCTTGAGCTCTTAATTATACCCCCGCTACGACGTAGTCGGGGGTATATAGCGCTCCGCGTGTCCGTCCGTCCGTCCGTCCGTGCGTCCGTCCGTCCGTCCGAAATCGTTTCCGGAGCATAACTGAAAAACTATACCACTTAGAAACTTCAAATTTGGTATGGAAGTAGCCTATATGGTGCTGTTGTGCCTTTTAGGGGTTTCAGCTCAATGGTCCAAATAATTTTTGAAATTTTGACCAAAAACGGTCCGATTTTTGGACTTTGTCTCGTTTCCGGAGCATAACTGAAAATCTATACCACTTAGAAACTCCAAATTTGGTATGGAAGTAGCCTATATGGTGCTGTGGTGCCTTTTAGGGGTTTCAGCTCAATGGTCCAAATAATTTTTGAAATTTTGACCAAAAACGGTCTGATTTTTGGACTTTGTCTCGTTTCCGGAGCATAACTGAAAAACTATACCACTTAGAAACTTCAAATTTGGTATGGAAGTAGCCTATATGGTGCTGTTGTGCCTTTTAGGGTTTTCAACTCAATGGTCCAATTAAAATTTTGAAATTTCGACCAAAAACGGTCAAAAAAATTTACTTTGTCTTGTTTCCGGAGCATATATAAATACCAAATGACTTGCACACTTCAACCCAGACTCCATATATCCATAAATCTACCCCCGCTACGACGTAGTCGGGGGTATATAGCGCTCCGCGTGTCCGTCCGTCCGTCCGTCCGAAATCGTTTCCGGAGCATAACTGAAAAACTATACCACTTAGAAACTTCAAATTTGGTATGGAAGTAGCCTATATGGTGCTGTTGTGCCTTTTAGGGGTTTCAGCTCAATGGTCCAAATAATTTTTGAAATTTTGACCAAAAACGGTCCGATTTTTGGACTTTGTCTCGTTTCCGGAGCATAACTGAAAATCTATACCACTTAGAAACTCCAAATTTGGTATGGACGTAGCCTATATGGTGCTGTGGTGCCTTTTAGGGGTTTCAGCTCAATTGTCCAAATAATTTTTGAAATTTTGACCAAAAACGGTCTGATTTTTGGACTTTGTCTCGTTTCCGGAGCATAACTGAAAAACTATACCACTTAGAAACTTCAAATTTGGTATGGAAGTAGCCTATATGGTGCTGTTGTGCCTTTTAGGGTTTTCAACTCAATGGTCCAAATAAATTTTGAAATTTCGACCAAAAACGGTCAACAAAATTTACTTTGTCTTGTTTCCGGAGCATATATAAATACCAAATGACTTGCACACTTCAACCCAGACTCCATATATCCATAAATCTCACCTTACGGACAAAGATTTTTCAAACAATGTGTCTATATTTCTTAAGAAAAATGACCCAGTTAACCGGACGATTTGCTATCCGGACGATTTTCACCTGTAACCAAAACAAGGTTCGACTGTATAGTGCTGTTGTGCCCTTTAGGGGTAATTTCAGGGTTCCCAGAATTTTATTCAAAAACTACATGGCCGGGGATGTTTTGAAGTGAAATAGTTTTTAGGGTTGCAAGATCATTGTGTTCTAAGTCATAATCATAAAATTTCAAATTAATGTTACGTGAAGGCGGTCAAACTCAAGCGGGGGTATGTGAGCCGCGCTCACTTTTGCCTTGTTCTTCAAGCATTAACTCCATTAATACATCCAGCAGGAATGGGAAAATTTGATACAGCTAAATATGAAGCTATAAATTCAGATTTATTTAAAGAAAATGTCCTGTGACTATCTTTACAATCTGCTGGATTGTACTTGGTCTACTGATAACTGGAGCGTGAGAAACAGCTTTCATGTTGTATATTTGCAAATCAGTCATACATTCTGTTAAAATGTAGTGTGCCCTTTGACATTTATCTTACAGCTCCCTAACTAAAACATCCACATCTCTCATGTGTAGCATAGCATACTGCTATGCAACGCTGCATATTATCATGTTTCATGTTTTATCTCAAGAAGAGGTATGATATAATCTGAAGATTTTTCTTTGTTAATAGATTTCATGTCTTTCTCATTTTTGTTGAGAAAGTCGCCATTTCATCTGTAAATTTCTAAATTTTAGAACATTTTCAATTGTCATATTGAAAGGTACATGATCATTTGGTTATTAAATTGTAAAATATGAATTAACTGAAACCATTGTTAAGACACTGCCATTCCATTTTATTTATGTGTTTGTTTGAACTGAGTTCACTACATTTTTGAGAATGTAAATCATTGAAGCTTCATTGCTTATATCTCATTGTTCATTGATCATATTGAGTGATTGACCCGTCTTTCCATGTATGAGCAGCCTGGCCGTGTCAGTCCCTCCCTCCCTCCCTCCCGGTGTGTGAAGACGGACGGACGGACAGACAGGGAGCGTGTCCAGTGTTTGTGTGTATGACGATGTGTGATACGTCAGGTGTACTGTACAGTGTGTACATAGTTACATGCCTCTTCACATAACATACATCCACTATCCTCTGTAAGTATGTACATAGTGTAACATATGCAAACCAACTGAAAATAAAATTGTGAATTGTGAACATTTATGATTTGTTGTCTTTGCTTGATTTGTTAATGGCTGAAATATTGCTCAAGCGGCGTTAAGCATTAACTCCATTGTTTTGATACAACTTCTGTCTGAGATATTGACAAAGTTGCGCTGAACAATTAGCTCACTTAAAATTATTTGACTTCACAAGGATTTCTTCCTAAATTCCCTACAAAGATGTTTTTCTGTGTAACCAACTATTGCTCAGTCATAAGTTGGGTTTTTTCAAGGCAACAATTTCATATGATTGTAATCCATTGGTAAGACATTTCTACCGCAAAACAACACGCTGTGCATGTTAGGTAGAGTGGTTGGTGCGTGTTTATTCGCAGCGCACACAGACATCTGTTCAGGGAGGGAAATCAACCACTTGAGCTCACAGGAAATTGAGAATAATCGATAATAAAGTACAAATACCATGTAGATAAAATATATCCTGCCAAGGAAATTGAGAATATTCAAGTACAAATACGATGTAGGTAAAATAAATCAATTGTATATGTGGAGGACATATTTTATCTACATCGTACTTGATTATTGATTATTTTCAATTTCCTGTACTTGAGCTTTACTATAAACTCGGAAAGTACACTTCCAGTTATCCTAATACCTTTTCACTCTCAAACTGAATCTGATTTCACTAGATTTAATGTGTCAAGCTTCTTTTCTATCGGCCATTACCTCATTTCGATTCATGGCAAGGTAGGCCTTATCCCCGGCAATGTGCAGTGCAACCGACACCCTTGAAACACATGTCTTTGAAGCATTCGTAAAATATACTTCAAAATTCTAAATCATAAAGTCGCATAATCTGTAACAATTTACGAAATTCCAGCTTGGGTTGTGTATAATGATGGTTTAAGTATACCTGTTGATCAATATAATATTTAAAGATTTTCCTTTTATTGATCTGCATCGTCGCTACAGTTGCACATTAAACATTCATATCGGCTCGACTGATTCAACTATATCACAAGTTCATAGAGTTACGCCCCTTTGAACGTAGAAGTGAAGTCGCACCTAAACATGACCGTGACTGGTTAAATCACAACCTATTCTTTTCGAGAGCGTTCCTGACAAAATGACGAAGTTTTGTAACTCTTATTTTTAGGATAGACACCATCAATGTAAAAAGCATTAACTTTGAGAAAAGGTTGTCAACAGATAATCCTTGGTTTTAAGGCAAAGTAACTGCTCCGATGCTCTACACAAGGTTCCGCGCTCTATGATTTTCATCAGAAAAACTTCCAGCCCTTGATTGAGTTTGTTATGTGTATTATGCAGACGTATTTGAACATGCTCGAGAATAAGAGTGTTGCATTCGAAATAAACTTTCCTTCTGACTTGGTTGTGAACACGAACGTATGAGCTTGAATTGAAGGTCACTTCTTCAAAGCGTGTTGTAAAAACGTATTTTGAGAGATCATATCGACTTACCGGTTGTGATGGTTTTCTAAAATTAAGGGCGGCAATTTCAATACATTTTGCTTATGAAAAGTCCAAGGGGTAATATAGTGACAAGTATCGAAAATATTACCTCTTGGTGACCAGTGCCAACAGATATAAACGTGACTTGATTCCTTTATTTTACTTGCTTGATAGACACCCCTTTGTTTGGTGATTGTCTTACTAATTGATGATTTGTAAATCCATTCTAATGAACCAATATTCATTCATTCAATATCTGATTGCTTATCCTGTTCTTTTGTATATGACGTCACATTAACTTTTAATGCATACACTATATGCAAATAACATAACCTGAAACGCAATCAACCCCGTCCGTTCTATAACAATATCAAGAGAAGACATATCGCATTGACGTATCAATATTAAGCATATACTTATCAGAATACAGGGCGAATTTGCAATAACTTAAAAAATTGGTGTTTATTAAGAACAAAGGAAATGTCTATCGTATATCCAGGGAAACCAAGACGATTGTTAGTTGATAAGAAAACTATAGGCCACTGTCTAGAATGAGTTTGGAAAGGAAAGGTTCAAATCCCTCGCCAACATAATCGCTGGTTCAGTTTCCTGGCTAACCCAAATCCGGACCGCAATGTCCATACCATTTGGTGTGTTGAATTATGTGCAGACTAGAGACTGGTGAACGGGTTTTATTTCCTGATATTCTTGCATAATTAGGAAGCAAACCCAATCTGAGAGTTTTTTACGGGAAGACTGTGAAACGAGCCGACATCGTGTTATCACTATTGCCTATTAAAACACTGTCGGTGCCGACTCTTTCGACTAATTGGGCAGTTTGTTTACTTTTTCAAGTTTTACAATTTAAGACTGCAATTAAAAGTGGCAGGTTCGGGGTTTCCAGGCCTCAACGCGAGGTTATCAAAACGGAGGGGAACCAAATTGGCCGTTTATCACGTGCTGAGAAAGATAACATGAATAGCCGCCATTTTGAATTGTTGCAGTTTTGGATTACCGGACTGTCACACAAAGATTTGGAACCAAAACATAATATAATAAATCAAGGGATTGTTTACAAACTGTTTGGCGTTAACCATAATGAAGCCTGTTGTGCCATTATCACGTTTCGAAAAGTCAGGATTAATGATTATAGAGTAAAATTGACATTCTATTGTTAATTTTCAGAAAATACAGGTTAAATATCTTTATCATATGTTTATCATAACGGAAATGGACCAATAGGCCTACAGAATATTTCCATGTGGAATCAATGAAAGTCACCTTAAGTTCGGAATTTGTAAAATTGAAGTTGATTTATTAAGGAAATGGACGAATTGGATTTTGTGTTTTAAATTAAGAATATATTTTAAATATTACAGTTATTCGTCCGTCCGTAAACTTTGTGCATTTCAACTTCTTCAGAAGCAAGAAAACTGAGACTTTTGTGTACAGACTTAACTACATCTTCCCACGCAAAGCATAAAATGTCAGTTTCCGACTGTCAGTTTTATGCCTTGCTGCTGACCCTTGCGTTTTCTGTACTTGTTCTCTTGCACTATAGCATCACAGAAAAGTAAAGGGTCTGCAGCAAGGCATAAAACTGACAGTTCGGAAATGGCGTTTTAGGCTTTGCGTAGGAAGATGACTTAAAAAGTATAGATTATAATAAATGACTTAGGTGACCCTGTGGCCTCTAGTAAAGGGATTATCAATTGCAGATTTACTCAATTTAGGGTTGGATCGTTCCAACGTTTTACATTTTGTTTCAATGTTTGAGCAATATTGAATTGATTATCGGTATCTGAAATCACTTTGTCTACATACTTAATGTTAGAATTGGTGACCCTTTGGTCCCGTCTGAAACCGTTTTGTCCTTTTTCTTCCTCTTCTTCTCCGGAAGCACAAGGCATAGAATGCTCCTTAGGTAATGGGAATTCTACTAAGATGCACATTTGGCGCTCCTGTTGCCCCTACAAATGGGGGAAATACATTGACCACAATTAAATATGAAGCCTGATGAGCTACAGAGCCAATGGATATATTTTCAATTATTTGTACTTGTAGATCATTTGATTTTAATGCACTGAATTAACGAAATATTCACATAACGATGGAACCATTAGATGTTTTACAGTGCATAACAGCGCGATTTTGAAAGCCAACCGAAGCTTTTTGAGTCATGTCTCAAATCTCTGTAGTACTTTCTGAAATACCGAATCATGTTTGGTTGCAATCAAAAGCAAGTTGTGAAATCAGCAACCTCGAAAGACGCTGAGTAATATAACTGTTCCCGCAACCGTTTAGAAAAGCTTTCGATGTGTACATAATTTGCAGAACATATAAGTCAGTCGTATGATAAAAGTCTGGCGATATTGTGTCGCAAATTTTCGTAGCTAATATAATAGTATTCCACAAATGTAGTCAATTCGTACCGGAATTTATACTTTGAACGCTTAAGTTTTTCAGTTTTTCATCTCAGTGCTAAGTATCTTCAAGGGGACAGCATTTCGCGGAAATCTAGACTAACATTTAGTTCCTGAAAAAGAGTTCTTTACTGATTTTATTACATGTATATTGAATTTCTATTTAAAAAGAAATAAGAAGGAGCCCTGAACAAAAATAATTTCAGAGGAGACATCTAGACTTACCAATATTTATAGACTTATAAGAAGGCTCCTTTAATTGTTTTACTTTAGGAACTGGATAACAGACTAACGGAATCATTGAAAATAAGGTAACTAAGTTTGGTGGAGGGCTTCGAGGTATCAATAATATTGATTGATTGATTGACAAGCAGGTTTGTCCTGTTCTGTTTTGTATAACCTGTGTGAGGATTCTTCAAAAGGATAAGTGTCTGCCATAACTTTGATATGCATAAGGGTATCAAGAAATCGATCATGTTTCAATCATTGCCGTTTGCTTCGTCTTTAAACAGACGGGGGCGAATATGATGTTAATGTTTATCACTAAGCTTCTTCTAAATTATGTTTCCTGTAACGTAATTCTGAGATATGTTTCTTTTAAAAGAACCAAAGTAATCTGAAATCCCGAAAAGACACACGAATACGTGAGGATTAAACCTAAAACCTAGTTTCATTAAACAGAGCTTTGCTGATTAAAGTTACTTCGGAAAAGATTGCGAAATTTAAAGGCATAATACATGGATATGACCAGAAATATCATTTAAAGAAATTCACAAAAATAAAAGGCACATCTTCATATGAAGATTGTTTCATAACCCAAATTCATTTATCCAGTTAATCAGTTTTTGGAGGGACGAAGCCAATTTAAATTTCCCAAAAGACTATTTGCAGGTCCTAACAATCCTATTCAAAAAGACCAACTTAATGTTTAGATTTGTTTCGAAATTTTGAGAGCTACATAAATCATACACCACAGAGGAACTATCGCACCTATCTACTTTCACTTTGACCATGTTCTTATTGAGTAATGGTTCATCGTAATACAGTAATAAAATGTATTTATTCCAAATAATAGAAAAGAGCGTCAGATATGTGAATTAAAGCTTCATACCTAAATCTTGACAGTGCATACCATGTCATTTAAGGGTGAAGTAAGATAATTTTATGTTTTAGTGCGACATCTGTTACCTAAATGATGTTTAGTTTTGTTCTGATGTTTTTTCTTCCCGATCAGCTTAACACTAAACTACACTCTCTGAACCTATAGAACTTCTTGTATTACAAAATATATGGGAAATGTACTGGAGTTCACATTTGTTTCACTGTAGGATTCTCTTTACGCTATTCGGGTCCAGTCAATTCCGTAACGTAATGTTAGGGTATATAATGGTTCTGATATGTTTAATATCCCTATAAGAATTCAAAGTTTGAACTAGAGATATCATCGACACAATTCTTATAAATTCTTCTTCAAATCTTTAAAGGCAAAATTAAGCTTATCAAGCTGGGACTCATTATCTTTATAACGTAATCGTACGAATATTTGATTCTGTAGGAATGTTACCTAAAATAATATGGATATAAGTAAATATAAGTCTGTGTTCATTTTTCTTTTCTTAAAAGTTCATATGAGTGAGTGAGCTGGTGCTTTAGCGCCGCTTAGGCAATATTTCAGCCATTAGTGGCGGGGAGTTCATATGAGACCAGCCTTACAGACAAAAGTAGCACTAAGAAAACAACGAAACAAACAAACAAAACCAACACATGCAGGTGCAAGTTCTCAAAAAATCAAATTCTAATTAGATATAAAAAGAGGCGTAGTGACTCAACTTTGAGAAAAACAAGCCTCGTGGTTAGAGGCGACCCGAGGGAGGTCTGAGGTGTTTCTGCTCAGATAGAGTTATTTGATTCTGAGGCCCGAGGGACGGACTTGGCAGGCAGTGGTCTCGTGCCGTTGATTAATCCGGGACGATACACGGGGAGAGGATGGTTATCCCTGTCTTGAAACCAAGTCACGGTCACTGAGACTAACTAGCCCCATTTCTTTGAGACCAATCCCTATCTTAAGGACCATGCCTCATATTTGAGACTTTATTTCAGTCTTAGTCTGTCTAACAGCCCCTGAAACAAAATATCTTTAAAGACCCACACAAGTCTATATTATTATAGCAAGTCTAGCTCACTGCAGTTTCTGAAATTGAACCGCTTCAGTGGGCTCCTTTCAATTTTAATAGTAGAAAACTGCATTTAATATGTATTTTCATTCCAGAGACTGATATTTAGTCTATTTAAGTCTTTGAAACCAACCTAATGTCTTGAAACTAAACCGCATTCTTTGATGCTGTTTTAAGACCATGCTATGTTCGAGCAAGGCTCCATCTGTTGAAGCTTAATATGTGCTTGAATAGTTTTACTACAACCATTTCAGGTTTCGATGCTGAACTTACGGCCCAATATTACAAAGTCTCAGGCTAAGAGTTCTAAGTAAATATAATTTCTGAAAAGTTAAGAATACAATGACTGAAAATCAACAAAGGAGGGAGTATCCATATATGTGTAATATAATCATTCTTCACCACATCGAGATCAAGGTGGGGACCAATTTGGGTTTCATGCACTTGCCAGGGAATCAATTTGAATAAAGCATGTCGTGTGATGCAGTTAATTTTCTTTATTTAATCTATAAAGTACTTCCATTGAGTGTTTCAACTCGAACGCACGTTTTCCACATCAGTTTCTTTCATTTATAACGGACTTTTAAATCTATCGCTTATCTGATTATGAATTTAAACAAACTAGTCAATTATTTATACGATATGATTTCTGGTTTGATGGGGTGTAACAAACAAAGTTATAACGTCATGTAACTGTATCATGTAACTATCATTAGATAGAATATATGTTTTGAACGGTTTAATCTTATTCAACAGAGATTTTGGATTCGATAAGGTGTAACAAAAGCGTTTTTGTAACATAATTTGGTATATAACTGTCATTACAAACAAAATATGTTTTGAACGGTCTTATTCTTATCCAACTGATATTTTGGAGTCGATTATTAATTTCAAACAAATATTTCACTTACTCAACATTAAAATTACAAAAGTAATGACAGGGTTTTAGAAGAGTGATCACCTTTCGAGTTTTTATTCACACAATTTTACTAAACCAGTTGCGACTGTATATATAATCTTTTGATATGTAGCCACTTTACGCTTCAAAGGTTTGGTAATAAATGAAATTGTAAGATATTAGAAATACCATGAGGGATAATCTTACTTATAGAATAAACAGCACGTTCGTGAAATAATGAGTTCATCACATGACGTATCACGTGATCAACCACA
Source organism: Steromphala cineraria (assembly GCA_916613615.1). NCBI lineage: Eukaryota > Metazoa > Mollusca > Gastropoda > Trochida > Trochidae > Steromphala > Steromphala cineraria. Next base: position 20,758,979 of record OU744720.1, read on the forward strand.
CCCAGTGCGGACGTGAGAGAAGACAAGGTCTGCGTTCTGATCCACGTGAAATCCGTGCCCGCATGACGGGTGAATTACCTTCCAGTCTTACTATGTGTTAGAAGTAATGATGGGATTAAAACGCCGCATTTATAGCGAGGGTCTAAAGATCTACTAAATGGTTTACATACCATGTGGACAGAATGATAAATACTAGTTCTGAAAACATGTAACTTACAAATTGTAAAAAATATTAGTAACTTTAGAATACAAGGACATTAAATGGAATTTAGTTTACTTTTTTGTGCTGAAATGCTATGCTCTTCATATTCATCATAAATCTAACTCCTTTCATTTAAATAATTTGAAGTCATTCGCCGATATATGTTTAGTTCACAACAACGGAGGGGAATGAACAATAAATCTGTCACAAGCTACTTTGAGTGAGTGTTTTCTTTTCTTTTACGTAAAGCAAACTCATTACAATGTTCAGTCTTACTGGAGAAAACTAAAGCATAGTACATTTTCTTGTCATCACAGTCATGTGTAGGCTATATTATAAGGACAGTGTTCCTACAAACATGTTTATCTTCAAATCTCTTCGCGGAATGAACAAACCGACTAGGAATATTCAAATTGTGTTTAAAAGGTGGTTAGTACATTGAGACAATGAAATATATAATGCATGAATTGATTATATCTCTTCATTGATGTTTGGATAAATGCAAATGCAACGGACAGGAAACAATTCATAGTTTCGTGATCCTTAACTTACTGTTAAGTCAGTAATAAATTTCCCCAAAAATTGAACAAACTTCTTTAAAAATATTAACTTGAAAGTTGCAAAAAACTATCATCCTTTTCATTATTGAAAAAAAAGATCTGTAATCCAATTCTCTGTCAAGTGATAGTGAAACAACACCTTCATATTCAAACTACTATCAAATGTGCTGCCGAAACAGTGAAATCCATGTGAAGGAATTCCATTGAAATAAGCTTACATTCCTTTCCAGCGAACAAAGCACTGATTGCAAGCAAAGCGATTCGTCTTTGATGCCTTATTGCTCCAAGAATCCCATGACGACATGCCCATTCTAGCCTCTGGAACGCAGGGTCGTTGTAAAGTCCCAAATGATAGCTAAATAATACTTTTTATCAGACATGGTCACCATGTTTTGGACATCAACTTTTTGGAATGGCGCCGAAGCAAGCCCCAAGTTGGAACACAACCGCCGTGAAGACTCGCCAGGGTGATAATTTGTCCATTCATCCGTCTCGTGCATATTCTTTGTTAGCACCGCCGGTGTCATGTTAGAATTGATCCCGTTAAAAATCATTTTAGTTAATTCAGTCAGCAATATTAGATTAAAATCTCGAAAGATGATAGAAGTTTGGAATGCTAGAATTGAAAGGTGTTTGTTATTCCTAAAACTGGAACAAAGAAATTATGGGCAGGACATTTGGTCATTTTTCTTCTTAAACCGGAGAGTTTTGTTTAGAGTAAATGATACATTATTATAGGGTATATGTTTTCTTCTTCAGAAGAACGAATTTACATTGTGTGAATGTTTTGGAAACCGGAAGCAAGGGACAATGATATAACTTCCATGTGTCAATTCGAATATGGTTTGTTAAAATTTCAAAGATTAAGTTGTAAATCACAATCATTACAGAAGTTAAATTTAAGATATGTATTATCATTTTTTATAATTTGAAGTATCCTTCAAAAGGTGAGTGATTAACAATTGTTGTTCATATTCTATTTGTTTCTTGCTAAGACCTTCCAAAGTCTTTTTCAACGTTATTGCCATTTGATAGGCCACATGATTACGATTCGAAGTTACCTGACCTTTATTTCGTTTAGAATTGTCAACATTTTTAATCATGAGACGTGAATATTTGCTCATCAGGAGGCTGCCATAGTAGATTTCCGTGATGGAAAGGTGACCCGCAATCTCTCCCCAAAGAGACAACAAAGTCATACCACAGCAAGCGTCTGTTCTAATAAGCTAAATACATGGTGTAGAAAGGTAGTAATCTGATTGGAGGCAATCCAAGTTAGTTGTGCAATCAGCAACGCCGTTACAAAATTGATCGTTCGCAAAGCCTCGGTCATTTCCGGATGCTTCCCGGGATCTTGGCTTATTAGAACAGAGGCTTGCTCTTACTGAACCAACTGCTTCTGTGGGGAGAGAATGAGTGACGCGAGGACATACATATTATATGCCTAACTCATACTAATATGTAAGAAATGCTTCTTAAAGTAACATGATTGACTAAAGGTCAACGAATGTCAAATCAACGTCTTACTATTTTGAATTAACATGTGATTCAGATAAGGCATGAAAAATAAATGTTTTTCCTATTGGATCATATATTGACCATCACTTTCATACGATAATCAATAACATCACCTTCACCGTAACCAATTGATATTATAGATATCTAATCGCTGCCTCAATAAGAAATAACAGCATCATGCACACAATGATAAACCCAAAGGAAATATTACTCCTGCATCAAAAGACATGATATGTGCTAACTCCAGCAAACCATTCGAAGCAACATATGCATCAACGCAAATAACAAACATTAACCATTTTATAAAAATACAGAATGACTGTTTACCCTTTCATTAAAAGATAGCGATTTAACCTCTGGATAAGTAGAACAGAAGAATTAATTCTTGCATTAACGGATAACTCTTTCATAGGCCTATGTACGTCATCACACATATCAATAAATATGGTAAAAATTACCCTTGTAATAATAGACATGATAAACATCACCTCCTTCCATCAATAGATATCATAGTAACACCATCATCAGATGTAGAGGCTTCCGGTTGCGCATGCGGAGCGATAGGACGTGTGTGTGAGAGGCTCCTGCCCACGAGTATCCGATAATCAAACTTATGACTGAAAACTGAATAACTACCTTTTTCTTGGATAACACCACAAGACTTCATGAAAAGAGTGAGTAAACTATAACTCGAGACACTTTGAACATTCTACATTCTACAATGTCACACCAGCCGAAGTCAGGTGTTAACACACGCTCGTCATCAAGCCCATCTATCGAAGACCTTCTCGTAAGCATGGAAAAGCGAATCTCTGATAAGATCGATAACGGAAATGTTGAAATTTATTAAGCCATAAACGATTTAAAACAAGACATGTGTAACATTTCAAAACGTGTCGATGACGTGGAAAACATGGCCGGCATTCACGAGCATGAAGTCAAGGGTCTTAAGTCCGAGGTTCAATCTCTTAAATCGAAATTATCGGAACAAGCTATTTCTTTTGAAAGACGAATACTACAGCAGGAGATCCATGACCGCAAGACAAACCTTTTGTTTTATGGACTTACGGAAAACACAAACGAAAGACTCCGAGAAAGTTCTGCGCGACATGTTCACCGAAGACTTAAAGCTATCCGACAACACAGTGGACAACATCTTCTTTAAGGCCATTCACAGACTCCCAAGAAAACCCTTCCCCGGTGACCCTACCCCTGATGCTCCCTCCCCTATCATTGCGAGTTTTCTCAGTATGTCAGACACAGATATGGTTCTCAGATCAGCAAAACAACTTAAAGGTAAGCGAATGTCTATTCGCACCGATCTGCCGGCTAAATTGAAGAAGCAGCGCGCCATTCTCTACCGTAAATCAAGGGCCATATACAACGAGGAAAAACTTCAAACTCGTGTGCGTCAGTTAGGGGTTGACCATGTACTGGAGACAAGAACCAACAGTGGTTCACCTTGGGTGAGTCGTATCAAGCTAACAGGAGACATGAACCCTCCTTATGAAATATAAACTGTGCAATGTGACCCTCGGGTGTAATACACTATAAACTTCAAATATATACATTTTGTGTACACCAGACAGTGAGTGTGCATGTTACCCATTCTACAGCAAAATATTGAATATATTCTAAGGTACTGTGTACTTATGGTATTTAAAACATCAGTAGAATCTCAATATGTAACATATCACGCATCTACATGCAAACGGACTACATGAGTGTATCTGTAAGGGTATGCGAGTATATGATGTTAATGTGCTTTGGTATGTATGCATGTACAAGAACACTCGTATACAATCGATGCATAGATTCGGGTTAATGAATGTGTATATATGTGCGTATGCAAAAAGTATATGTATGTGGAAGTTTATGTATATATGTACATAGGTGGGTATTTACAAGTTAATATTATGAAGTGAGATGATTTATAATGTTCGTCTGGTATGAGTATGCTTGTATGATAAAGATATTATATGCGAAATGTAAATTATCTATGCATATCATATGTAGATATACCAATTTACATAAATGCCAAATCTTTTTTTTATGAAATAATGTACTGAGTAACGCTTATATACAATACTACTCTAACTCTTTTTTAAGTGAACATACATTAGATGTAATATGCTTAATTACTTTTGAATATCCTTTTGAAGGACTAGTTTTCAATTGCATTATACTCATGTCAGTAACATCATAACAAGGCATCATAAAACATTTATTATGTAATATATATGTGATAGCACAATCTGATAAGCTACGAAATCATTGAAAATGAATAATGATATATGCTTACCTTACTAAATGAATCACTCAGTCTTATAAATCAAATCATTGTAAAATCCTCTGAATCAATACTTCATTTCAACATATATTTCGCTGTACAATAATCCCAACACATTCATATCCATACAACGTGGCAGTTTTTCAAACGCATGATTGACTCGCGCTGCAACATACATGCACGGACTTTTCACTCTCAATGTGTTGCGATACTTACCGTACTCTTGTAAATAATACTCATAATCAGGTAAACTTTAATGTGGTTTTCTGTTTTATTTCTGCTACGAGAATGATATTCGTGGGGCAGAGACTACTCTCATTATGTTCATTTTCTTTCTCCTTTTATGTAATGTTTTTAAAAGTTTATCTCAAAATGGGATAACGTTTTCATTTACTTTTTTTCCATTACCGGAAGTATTTTTTACCAAAAAAACAGGCAAAATCCACACATCTAATGTCTTAACCAATCTTCTTATAATTACTGATTTCATCTTGGCTGTAAGGAAACACATATTTTATTTAAATACACATGACTGAATCAATAAAGATAGTTTGTCACAACTGTAGGGGCCTTAATAACAACTTCAAACGCAAAAAAGTATTCAATTTTCTAAAAAAGAAAAAAGGCAACATTTATTGTTTACAAGATATTCACTTCACCTCCGACATGATTCAGAAGATAAAAGAACAGTGGGGGTATAATGAGTGTTTTATAAGTTGCTTTAAAAGTAACGCCCGAGGAACAGCCATACTATTTAACAATAACTTTGAGTTTAAACTGCTAGATAGTAAATTAGATGAGTTTGGAAACTATGTTGCCCTAAAGATTTTAGTCAATGAAATAACCTATTCTGTAATAAGCATATACGGACCTAACGAAGACAATCCAGATTTCTTTCAAACTATTATAGACATTGCAACGAAATATGATAGTGATGAAATATGCATTTGTGCAGACTGGAATCTAGTTCTGAACAAGCAATTAGATACTTACAACTATAAAAACATTAACAATCCAAAAGCTAGAGAAAAAGTTTTTGAAATGATCGATACGTTTGATCTAAAAGATCCCTGGCGTGAATTAAATTATGACGCTAAACGATTTACCTGGCGGCAACCCACTCCCTTAAAACAAGCGCGCCTCGATTTTTTTCTGATTTCACATGGACTATTACCATCGGTAAATAATTGTGATATTCTTCCAAGTATAACCTCTGATCACTCACTGATAACTCTATCTTTAACATGCTCAACACTAGCCAGGGGGAGGGGTTTTTGGAAATTTAATAATTCACTTTTAAGAGATGTAAAATACGTAAAACTAATAAAAGAAACAATCAAATCAACGTTAGACCAATACAAAATTTCGGAAACAGAACCAAATAAATACTCATTAGACGATCAACTACTTTGGGAAACATTACTACTCATGATTAGGGGTAAAACAATATACTATTCATCAACCAGGAAGAAAATCATAAATGAAAAAGAAAAAAAACTAGAAGTTAAGCATGAAGAATTGGAAAGGCAACTAGACCAAATTGAGGATAATGACATGAAGCAGAATTTGCTCGAAGAAATAAATATTATCAAACATGACCTAGACGAGATTGCCAATCATAAGATAAACGGGGTACTAATAAGATCAAAAGCAAACTGGATAGAAAAGGGCGAAAAACCAACAAAATACTTCCTTAAGTTGGAGTCAAGGAATTTTCTAAATAAATCAATCAATCTTTTGGAAAAAAATGATGGAACATTCATTACAGAGAGTAAACAATTACTCCAAGAAACACAACTCTTTTATAAAAGATTATACACAGCGCTAGCGCAAAATCATTCTGATATTGACCTTGCAGAATTGTTTAAACATGAAAGTGTTCCAGTCCTAAATGAAAATGATAAATTTAACCTTGAAGGCAAATTGAAATTGAATGAGTTGTCACTTTCCCTTAAAAACATGAAAAACGATAAAAGTCCAGGCCCCGATGGTTTCACTACGGAGTTTCTCAAATTCTTTTGGAAAGATCTAGGAGAATTTCTTCTTAATTCACTTAACTGTGGCTTTGACAACGGAAACTTATCAATATCTCAAAAACAAGGACTGATAACATGTATTCCTAAAGCTAATAAACCTAAGAAATTCTTGAAAAACTGGCGTCCTATCTCCTTACTTAATACCTCATATAAAGTTGGTGCCGCAGCTATTGCAAACAGAATTAAAAATATATTGCCAAACATAATTAATGAAGATCAAAAGGGTTTTGTCAAAGGAAGGTACATCGGGGAGGTAACGAGACTTATATATGATCTGATGGAACATGCCGAAACTTGCCAGATACCGGGTTTGTTACTGCTCATCGATTTTGAAAAGGCATTTGATTCAGTCGACAGAAATTACCTGAGCAATGTTTTAAAGTTTTTTAATTTCGGACCCAGTATTTCACATTGGATAGAAACATTCTACAATGATATAGAATCGAGAGTCATGGTAAACGGATTCGCCTCGGATCCCTTCAAAGTCACTCGGGGCTGCCGCCAGGGGGACCCACTAGCGCCGTATATTTTTTTACTATGTGTAGAAATCCTAGGAATCATGATACGCAAAAACAAAAACATTAAAGGAATTAAACTTGGAAATATAGAGTATCTCCTCTCACAGTTCGCAGATGATACGACACTTACCTTAGACGGATCAGAAAAAAGCCTCTATTCAGCTCTGAATACTTTAGAACTCTTTGCCCGCTTTTCAGGTTTAAAAGTTAATGTAGATAAAACAAAGCTTATATGGATAGGCTCCAAAAAGAGATCCCGATATAAGATGTGCAAAGAATGGCATTTAGATTGGTCACAAACAAATTTCACTTTGCTAGGAATACAATTCGATATTGATCTGAATAAAATGGTTGAAATGAATTACAAAGAAAAGCTATCCAAAATTGACAGACAAATGAATACCCGGTCAGCTCGTACATTAACTCCGTACGGCAGAAACACTGTGCTTAAATCACTGCTACTACCAAAACTCAACCATCTATTTTCATCTCTTCCAAATCCCCCAAAAAGCGTTATTGAAAAGTTACAAAAAAAATGCTTTAATTTCATATGGAGAAACAAACCAGATAAAGTCAAAAGAGATGTAATGATGTTAAACCCGGAACATGGGGGGATGAAATCTCCAAACATCAGGAAGATCATATCATCACAAAAATTAAAATGGATTAAAAGAATAGGCGCTCACGACTTAAAACTGACATATCTTTTTTGTGATCAATTACTGATGAAAACTCCCTTTTTATTTTCGGATAGTGTATTCATTAAAAAAGAAATAATTCCCTATATAACAAACTCGTTTTGGAAAGACACTCTTTTAGAATGGTCCGAATTTATAACCATTAGTAAAAAGAATATTGTAAATGGAGAAGATATACAATGCCAATCATTATGGAACAACGATAATATTTTGATTGATAAACAGCCGTTTCTGTACTATGATTGGTATAAAAAGGGTGTATTTTTTGTAAATGATTTGCTACATGTCGAAGGAAGACTGTTAACTTTTGAAGAATTTTCCAAATCTTTTTCAATCAAGACCAACTTTTTAACTTATGAATCCGTGAAAAGAGCCGTAATGACATACGTTCGATCATTGAACATAAAACAATTTGAAAAGAAACTATCAAATCCAATATACCCTTTTAATATGTCAAAGGTAGATACCATCATTGGGAGTAAAAGTTTATATGCCTCTCTTGTTAATTCGAAATGTGTTCGCCTTGCGAGTTTTTCTAAATGGGAGAAAATTCTACAAACGGATTTTGATGAAAAAGATTGGAAAATTTACAACATTGTTGCTCATAAATGATCAAAAAGCATAGATCTAAAATGGTTGCAATACAGAATTATTCATGATATACTCCCAACAAGACATTTTCTTTATAAAATTGGATATATATCATCGCCGTATTGTCCATTTTGCCAAAGAGAAACAGAAACAATCAACCATATGTTATGGGAATGTGAATCAATCTTTAAATTATGGAAAGAAATAGAATCGTGGTTAAACTCGGTTCAACTCAAATTAGAATTTACAAATAAAATCATCATATTGGGAATGAAAGGAAAGAACAATAATCCTGTAAATGCAATCATTTTATTAGTCAAACAGTATATTTACAAATGCAGTATATATGGTTTTACACCAAAGTTTGAATATCTTAAAAATGAAATTGTACGTTACTATAATTCAACAAGATATATATTTTTATCTACAGAAACAGAAGAAATGTTTTTTCAATATTGGTCAACCTTGCATTTATTATTTAGAAATTATCCTATTTAGTTAGTGAACTAGCCAATTGTGGATTACGTAATTGTATACATGTGATTTGTTATAAGAATTTCAACTCATGTATTTGCTTGTATTAAAAATATGGAAAATAAAAAAAATAAAAAAATAAAATAAAAAATCATCAGATGTATTTTCAAACACCTGTGAATGGACGTAGAAATAAACGAATTATGTGCCATGACTGTTTGAACTTAATAATACTAAACAGAAAAAGTTTCAAATGGGATCGTAATGGTAGGCCTATCGTTAGCCATTCACTACGACGTCATACATATAGACATAAGGACATTGGTCGTAGGCCAATACTACCCAATAGGCCCTATGTCTCTTTGATTATGTGATGATCTTCAGAAAAAGTCCACAGGCAAAGCAAAGGACACTAAGCCACAAACCGACTGCAACATTTTCCAGGCATAGGGTAAAGGTTAACTGTGACATGAAGAGTAAGGATAAACTGTGTGTTTATGAAGTGAAAGTGTTTCTCAAGTCGTCTGCTTCGAAGTGGGCCAAATCTGGCGCCATCCAAGTCGGCGAGTTTAGATCAGCGTTCTCCGACCCGAGATGGAACCGCTTCATATTTTGACAGACGAACGTGAGACCGACAGCCTTTGCGCGCTGCTCTTTCCAGTGTAAACAAATAAACAGCTTGGCGTAAGGTCATTCGCACCTCTTCGGTAAACACCAGCGGCGTCGCGCGCACTGTAAACATGTGGGGCCAAGCCGGGAGGGGAGGTAACTCTGTTCTTTGCTCGTATAAATGTCATCCTTGATAACTCCCACAACAGGGTTTGATGAAGTAACTCGAGTTATCGCCCTTGTCATCAGGAGACGCTCCGATTCTATCTCTTGTACGTTATGAATGGATTGTTTCTTACGCAGATTTCACATATTCTTTACCAAAAGAGGTTACCCAAGTTAAATCACCATACATGACATACGTTACAGTAGGCAATAGGCCTACACTCATCAGGTGTATCAGAAACATTTTCATTGGCGGAAATTGGAACCAAGGAATATCAGAAATTGTCTTACGTTTTGTAAAAATAAGATTGAGTTCTGTCTTGAAACAAAACCGTAAGAAAGAATTCTAGCCTCCTTGGTTGTTGTTGCAAGGAAAGACCATATGCTCAATTTATTGCAATATATGCTTTTATTAAAGAGGAACAAATTACTCATACAAATGGATTGAAATGACCGAAGTAACGATTCTGTCGGGGTTGATAATAACTTGATATATGAATTTTTAAATTCAATGATGCAACTTACACAGTTTATTGGTTACCTTGGAAAGTCCATTGTCAAACCTGTTTATACATTCATTTAAGACACAAAAGGCAAGTAGGCCTAATCAAATTACCCATTCTTTTGATGTGACATGATAGTCCATTTTACTGCATATATATTGTTTCTCAATTATTTTTTTTTCAAAAAAGGAAATTTTCCTGAAAAGGGATTACTAACATGAACTATCGAATAAGCAGCACATGGTACAATTTTTGACTTGTGGTGTTAAACATTTAGTTTGACGATAAGACTAACATTTAGTCTCTGAAAAAAGAGAGTTGTTTACTAATTTTATTATTTTGATTATTCATTTAAAAAGAAATAGAAAGGATCCCTGAACATTACTTAAGCCAAGGCATCTATACTTGCAGCTATTTTCTAGACTTAAGAAGGCTCCTTTATTTGTTTTGCTTTAGGATCTGGATAAGAGACTTTTTGACGTTAAAGGGGCAGTAGCACGTTTTTTGATAATTTTATATTTTAAAATTTTCACTGATAATTGTAAGTTAATGCTAAATGTATTGTTTTGACAGTGTCAAAAATCTTATTACACAAGCCAATCATCCATAGTCATAGGACAAAGTATGAAGATTCTCATAAAATCCATTGGCGGCCATTTTTGTGTGAACACCTTTAATTCATTTTGTTAAGAAAAAGGAATCGCATAGCTAAACTTTACATTATATATTTGAATTATTACTGTTTCATTTAGTTTAAATACATTGTCTTTCAATTGGAACTATTAATTTTCATTTTCCCGACATCACCTTATATTCCCCCTAAAAACGTGCTACTGCCCCTTTAAGTCAAAGTTTTTAACTAGTCTCATCCAGCGGGGCCTATTTCATAAATATATCAATTCAACGCTTTAAATGAATGTGTTTAAAAAAAGAAATCAACGAGAAATGAATGAAGACTCGAAGTGTTCATTTGAAAAATTAATTCTATCGAATAACACACAAATATGGATACTGCAATTCAGAAAGAAATAGTTCAAAGTATCTAGAAGAAACACACAGATGGTGCAAATCCCTGTCTTGTAAATATCTTGTATGAATGTTTGAATTTGACCTTTCACATTAGGTAGGGGGAGGCGGCAACAAGCTTAGTTCAAGGTCAGGGTAACCTTGACTAACCGAGTAATTCTTAAAGTTAACCAGAATATTTTAGGAAAGCAAACATATTTAAAGGACGACAGGTTTTCAAACGGGCTTTTTAAAACTATGGCTGTAAGGGTCCGATAACTACACGACTGCTTTGAAATATGGAAATGTTTTTGTTTGATTGAATATTGTGAAAATATTGATTTGTATGAAATATTATATGTGTATAGATATGTTTATTTTCGTTGAGTTAATATTTTCTAAAATGCCTTTAAAAAATTGGTTTGAATAATGCTAAAAGAGACAATATTAAAACCTTTATGTAAATGTGACCAATTTTATATTGCTCTTTGATGTATGAACAATCATCTTTATAGTACAGAGAGTTTCAGAGGAAAGATACTGATTTTAGGAGTGCAATAAGCCGCAACAGAAAAGAATGTCAAATCATGGCATACCAACATGTACCAATTATTGAACGAATTTCCTTCGGGGTAATAAAGTATTGTCATTGTCAATCAGAGATTTACAGTGGTTGTCTTCACTGTCTGAAGTCAGTGATGACTGTATCATATTATAATGCTGTGGGTAGGTCTTCCAACCATATGTAAAATTTGTAACGTGTATATATGCACAGAGGGGGTCGGATAGTCTGTCACCCAGACCCGAAAGCAAAAATATTTAATTGATGACCAACCAAGTCTACTAAAGTGAAGCAAGTCTAGTTCACTCAGGAAGTTTCTGAAGTTAAAGCATCTTCTGGACTCCATTTTGTTATAATACATGAATCGTTTCACAATATTTTTAATATTGAAAAATAATACTTTTGAGAGTAAATGTTAGTCTAGTGTCAATAGTGACGATAGGTTCAATATGCCGTGAAGGAGATAAGACGTCTTCTGTGACAAATCTGTACCAATTACCTTATTTGTATGAAATAAACTGTACAGGTTTTACAATATTTGAATCTGAATATGTAATCATAAACAGTGAAATTTGATATTATTATTCAAATATAATGTCATCAATCAGAAATATGTTTCATTCAGAAAACCAAACAATTATAAAGTGTTAAACTCGAAATCAATATCGGATCCCTGTACTTGTTTTGGACAAGTTCAATAATTGATTCGAACCTAAGAGAGTCGAATAATATAAGATAACAATTTAAATGAAGAGTGTCCAAGAGGTGTCGTTGCAGTGTTTGGTGGTTGATGTATTCGAAAGAATTTCAACATTGAGAAAATTCTTTACTTTGCCATTTAACTTATATTATATAATTATGTCCCTTTCCATGGAAAGTGTTACGTGCTGAAGATTCAAATTCTTTGAATCCTTGCCATTTGAACAAAAACATATTAATATAAAGAATATATTTATGTGAGCCTCGACGCTAGAAATAATTAAGGTAGATTAAGACACTTCTCTCTTCCACCTCTTCACAGTAAGCGAGAGGGAAGGGGTGCTATGAAGTTTAGTTTCAACAGAAGGTGTCAATATTGCGCAAAAGCTTGTACTATTGAAACGATGTTAATTCAACACACCGAGTTAATAGAAATTGTCGCGACGTTTTGTAATCTAAAAACCAATCTATATGCATCAAGCAAACAGGGCTTGTTTAATTGCACGTGTTAAAAACAACAAGTATAATCTTTACCTAAAAGATTTGTTACTTGCAAAAAAATATCTTCTTCAACTAAAATCGGCGATTGCGTTGTCACGGTTTAAAAGACGCCCATCAAACGTGAATGTGGCCTACAGCACGGCGTCACATTCACCAGCGTCCACGGCGGTGAGAGGTGTGGATCATCGCCACTGTTTACCTGCGGGTCACGTGACCTCACTGGGCAAAGCTGGCTGCAGGTGCGCGTTATGAGCGATGCAGGCCAGGTGAGCGGGCGGAACATCAAAGAGGGAAGGTGTTGATTTTCGCGCATATCTGCTATATTACGCACTGAGGTGCGAAATAGCGGCAAACAGACAAATAACCTTTATGCAACTGATGTCAAGGTAGTGAGTCTGGCGTGGTTTGGCCCGACCTGGAGAAACTCCGCGCACTTTCCCATCATGCCAGAGGACTCGGTAAAACACTGTGAGGACACAATGGAGTGAATCACTTGACTGCCTGCTTGATGGGGTATTGGAACTAACTCCTCACGACGTATATTTTATTTACTTATCGTTGATATATGAGATTGTGTTTTGACTTTTTGGAAATAGTTCGAAACGTCTTTTTGTTTGTTTAATAAGCACAAATGTTTCAAAAATCAATTTCTGTTGACAGGTGATAAATTTTCACCGTTGACGTTTTCAAGTTATGAAAAGTTCAAAACTATAAGGATAATGTTTACAATTTTACAGAAAAAATATTAACATTGGTAAGGACTGGAATCAACATAAATCCTTTTGAAATGTTTAATAAAAATACGAAATAATAACACATGCCTTTCTATTTATTAAGGAAGTCTGGTGGAAGTGGTCACATAATCCAGGGATCAGTCTTTTACGATCCCTACATAAACCTACACAATAGATATCATAACAATAAAGTCTACTTCTGTTTATTCTACAATTCAGGTCAAAGTGATCACACCAAAACACAAACATGCGAAGAAGATTCCCCCAAATAACTCTCAAATCCAGTGGTTAATTATTGAGATGCGCGTCCAAGGTGCCAGATTCCCGTAGCTTGGAGACATAATCGGACCCTCAACCCTTTTTGCACTCATGTTGACAGAGTCCCTCCTTGGTTGGTTTGGAGCGGGGACAATGCAGAATTTGTCATCCGGATATTACAGCTTAGGACCGACACTGCAGCAAACTGCCAAACAAAGACACACGGAGTGCTGTTAAATGATGATAATGAAACAACAGTTCCTGAAGCTGAGCGACCTTGTTGTGCAGATGTTGTTGTTGTTATGTAAACGCAGTGACGATGAAGTGTTACCCCCTCGCTGTCGTCTCGGCACGACCACGTTCAGCGTTCTTCCCTTCACATCCACATATCGAGCTTCGGGTATGAACGTCAAATATGAGATCCGGAGTCTATCTGGGGTGCAGCAGAACTCTGTCGACTTCCAACACGTGAGGTTCCATTGTCTTCCGGTCTTGGAGCCTTGTCTCAGCTGCACTTTAAGAAGAAAGTCTTTGTGTTAGAAACGTTTTTAAGTTGGTGAAGCAGTGTTACATATCGTATGGATTTTGAAGTCTTTTCGCTATACAACATGAACATGCACAAGAGGATTTGGTTTTCTGAAGGATTTGAAGTTGCCTGATCCTTGCTAACTTAATGCACGATTTGAAAATGGTTGAGTTCATATTCTGGCAAACATCATATACCATGGCTTACAGTATATTGTTGTAAATCATTAAAGTTGATGAAATCAAAAACTTTGTTATCAGTCTAAAATTGATTGTGAGCCAAGCATGAAGCTTATATGACAACATTTGATGCCCTTTAAAGTTCCATCAATATTATGCATGATGCTGGATTCCGTCTTTCTGTGTAACCAGGGGACTGTTGCAAAAAACGACTTACCACTAAGGTCAACCTTAGTACCATCATTTAACATGAGTGACTAGTCTGTTTAACAGCCCCTGAAACAAAATATCTTTAAAGACCCACACAAGTCTATATTATTATAGCAAGTCTAGCTCACTGCAGTTTCATGAACAGCTTCAGTGGGCTCCTTTCAATTTTAATAGTAGAAAACTGCATTTTATATGTATTTTCATTTCAGAGACTGAAATTTAGTCTAATGAGTGACGTAAGGTCACCTTAGTGTTTCGTGCAACGGGACCCAGATATAATCATAGCTGTGTTATAGTTTTCTTTCTATTATGATGGTCACATTAACTGTACATTTACATTCATACAAACTTTTACTAGGGATAAAAATGGTGGCTTTTCACGGTTGACAAAGAGATGGTATAAAGTTAAACCCTGGAGAACATACTCTTACCCTTATTCACCCCTACAACGAATTGTTTCTATATCTGATGAATAAAGAAACTAAAGAAAATAACACACTTTCGTAGATTGCAACATGCCACTAGCACCATTGAATTTCGTAACTTTATCAATTGATTTAAAAGTTTGGAATAACATTCTGCGCTGGTTTAAGTGTATAATAAAACGTTTCATTTTAAATTAGGAATCCATATAATGACTTATAGTCCTGCTTCATGACCTATTATATGTAGGAGCCTTTATACAGTCTAGGTCCTAATTCTGCAAGTCTAGATAGACTGAATACACATGAAATGAAAAGCCTAAAGAAATAAAATAATATAAATGAAGGTACAGTTATTGTTTGGAATATTTTAAATACTAAATTTTAAAGTTTATTTAAGAACAGTATACTTTAAAACGTTTATAAATATCGTGACAACAGTAACCATTCCCAACTGCAGAAGTATTAAATTGCTCGACATATTGGTATTATCTTATAAATGACACTTCAGATCAGTGCTGATACAAAGCACATTTAATAAAGCATACATCTAAAGGAAATTTCTTCACCGTTTGACGGTTGATATTTCAAGAGATGTCAAATACTCATTATCTGGGCTTGTTTGATTCCCTTCCGTGAGTTGATTCTGTGACAAGATCGTTAGTTATGATTGACGATTTCCAGTAACAATGTAAATATGATATGATTTATGTTTAGCTGCACGGACATCAAAGGTAAATGTGACAACTTAAACAGGTAATGATTATATGTTAGCTTGATACCAACTTATAAGTTTTTATGATTTGTTACATATGTACTTTTACATTTGGTAATTGTTATAAATATTTCGTTGTTTAAACGTAAATTAACAGTGGCGTGACATTTTAATCAAATAAACATCAAGTATATCTTTTGTCATTTCTTATCGATATTCTTAAGTTATCAATGACATTTAACAGTTTTTCTTCCGATGTCTTTGTTCTTTGTCATTTACTTTAAAAGGCCTATAAAAAGCTAGTTTCAAAAGAATCTTAACCTTTATATTCATATATGGGTTTGTCAACAGAATGTAATTGATTCTATGTTATACGTTTAATTATGAATATGAGAAATAAAGTGAACAGCTGCACTTTCTTCAACACATTTCCATGAATACCCGTATGTTTATGTTCAGCAAATATTACTTATGTCACACATAAATAGACAAAAAGTGTGTAACTGACAATGATATCTTTCAGATTAGCTTTCGAATCCCAGGAATTACAATATGTAGTTCTATCCCCGTTGCGGTCGATTTTTCAAATCGGATAGATAAACATGTCAATACCATAAACAAATACATTTCTGAGAAGAATAACCCAGGACGCTAGTCCGCTATGCAGAATCGTGTCCTGTGAGACACGATTTGGGGGGGGGGGGGGGGGGGATGTGTGAGGGGGATGTCTCGGTTGTTGGAAGAATAAACCAGTGCAAATAAGGTTTGAACAGTTTTTAAAAAACTCTGATAATACACCGTTTATAAGAGGCTTTGACACTCATGTATAGACATGGTCCATGCATTTGTAACACTTACATTTACATCTTCACACTTATATAAATCATCCGTGGTAATAAAATGTTGCAGAAAGGCAATATTTGGAATGTGTCCTAAGTCCCGAAAAAGTCTTAATATGAGAATTGCATCTTGTGTTGCATATGCATACTCAGAGAAATGCTTATATATTTTTCGATGGGGTAGCTACATGCATCTGAAGAGCCCAAACATCGATAAATATTAAGTAGATAAGGACATAAACAATTTTCGCAACAAAATATGATACATATGTATCCTGAAATTCTTCAAAGGCATTTAGAAGTTGGTGTGGTAATACAAGACAAATGTTATGGATAACAACTTCTTTATTGATTTCTCACGACGTTTCTGGGCCATTTTTTGCCCTTTTTTAAATACCATACTGGATATTTCATTATCAGTCACCTGAAGAAGAGTCAAGAATTGGCCCAGAAACGTGAGAAATCAATAAAGAAATTGTTATCCATAACATTTGTCTTGCATATGTATCCTGTCATTAAGAAGTTTAGAAAAGGTAATGTACAACCATATGCTGATTTAAAGTAGTACACATAACAGATTGCTGGACTCCAAAAGGATAATATGACTTATGCGAGGACAATCACATCAGCTACACCACACATGTAAACTCCACTGAATGGAATAACAACCAAATTGACAGAACATTCAGATTAACGATGCAGCTTCTTTATTCACGTTTGTGACGTTTCGACAAAGATACTAATGTCGTTCTCAAGCATGTCAAACGTGAATAAAGAAGTTGTATATACACAATATTGCCTCCATCTTCTTCATGGCATACATGTTCCATAAACAAGCATTTAAATCATATACATTTATGACATGTATCCATTCCTTTTAGTATAAACAAAGATTTTTTTTAAATTGTCTAAATAATGCAAGAGAATATCAATTATATAAAATACATACACATAAATTAAATATTTTGTGAATAGGCATGTGAACTTTTCAAACTTTAGTGTAAAGGTTCATCGATGACGTGTGACAATGACGAATAGTCATGTTAAATTATTTATATTTTTCATTCGTTAAAGAATTTAAATTCAGTCATCTATGATGTTCCATGCTGCTAATGCAAATGAAAGCTCATCAATAATATTGTTTCTTAAATAAGGAAATAATTAGAAAACAGTAATTTAAGCTGAAAATTGCGAGCTATTGTTCTGGCGGGCTTTCTGTCGTATTGGGCGCCCGAACCTTTGGGACATTCCTGATGAATATTTAATCGAGCGTCAAATACTATCCATGGTTTGCACAATTCCTGCAAATGTTGAGCGTTTAATGTGAAATTACTGTAATAACATTAAGCCAAATGGGGTTTAACGTGGCTTGAACTTGTGTGTGGATATGCTAAAAGATACGAATATTGGTTTAAACAGTGTTAACTGTGTTAATATTTCAATTGCTTAAATTTAGACAATTGATGTCATTAATATTATAATCTCAACGTTGCAGACAATAGCTGGCATGTAAACGACACGGTTAAAGATAAAACAATAGTGGTTTGAAAAGCGTTCAATGTGTTAATTTTTATCATAAAATCTATTGGTCATTCCATTTTTCTACACTATGATATTAATTGACTGATACACAAATATTATATTATTAACTATTATCTGAGCTGTGGAACACCACCAGGCAGTGATGACATGAAGCATGTTGGGGTATGATGACTGTCTTTATGTCTTTGCGTCCTAGCTGTGGAAATAAGTGATGTGAATGATGTGGGGTTTATCGCCGCTTTCAAGAGTATTTCACTTATATCGAGGCTGCTAGTATAGCTCCTGTGAAAATAAAGGCGATGAACGATCGATCCATCCATCCACTTTGATATTTTTGTTAAGTTTGTGAAATATCTTATCTAACACTTATACTAGAAATTGAATCTTATCGTAAGGCAAGGGACACTTGAAAACGTCTAACTGATGTATTCAAATTTACTTTTTCACTTTTATAACGAGTGAAATTTTAGAACGTGTAGTGTTAAAGAAAAGCCAAGTTTTATAGATAGTCAACTTCTTTATTGAAATGAATGATTTGAGTATTAATATCATTATTCTAGCTTCACTTTAGTAACTAAAGCATGCCAACACTAGCAGACTGTTGGCACAGGAAAATTAAACAAGACTTCATTAACATCAAAGAAGCCAAGTCCAATAAAATTCTTCAACTTCTAATATTAAGAGTCACTCAAATAAATCCGATTGTTTGAGGTCAAGGGTCATGTTGAGATAATCCCTGGTTATAGGCTATCAACGGAGTAGCGAGTACTTACCAACTAATGAATGTCCAGTTTCTGGACATAGAGATGACATGGACATTGACCAATGGTCACTTTATTGCATTTAGAATGGAGAAATGACCACGCACCTGTTTGTGAAGAAGTTGACGGCCTTGGACACATGAGAAAACCTATGGTCACTTCATTCTACATAAAACGTACAAACAAACCATTATTATTTAGTTTTTTGAGATTCCAGACCAAAATGCTAATTTTGTTTCCAGTTTGAATGGCTATATATTTGTAATATGTTGAAGCAGTGGCAAAAACCATTACTTCAAGCATGTCTGTATTAAAGGGGAAGTAGCACGTTATTAGGGGGAATATAAAGTGATGTCAAGAAAATGAAAATTATTGGTTCCAATTGAAAGACAATGTATTTAAACCAAATGCACGATAATAATTCAAATATATAACATAAAGTTTAGCCATGCGATTCCCCTTTCTTACACAAAATGAATGAAAGGTGTTCACACAAAATGGACGCCAATGGTTTTAGGTGAATTTCATACTTTGTCCTCTGACTATGGATGATTGGCTTGTGTAATGAAACTTTGGACACTGTCAAAATAATACATTTAGCATTAACTAACAATTATCAGTGAAAATGTAAAATATAAAATTACCAAAAAACGTGCTACTGCCCCTTTAAAATTGAAACATCTATTATTCACCATGACAAAATGTGTGAAAACCTATGATGAGATAACTGTACAAGAGAATGTTGTCATATGTTATCGATTGAATCTTCAGCTACACATAAATTGTACGTGTATGATTTGGCAACTGGATCATGGCAGTTCTTGCCAGCTGAAATTCAGTGTTGTTCCGTTCCTTGTCGTTCACTTCATCTACAACCAAATTAACAAACAGTGACCGTTAGAGAATGGATTACAGACTTAATTTCTCATGTTCAAAGCAAAACGCAAAACATTTCTTTTTTTATATTTAAAACAAACTTCGTAATTTCATTATAATACCGTTTGTCTTCAATGAACAAAATTTGTTTTTTATCCCGTATTACATTAGAGTGAACAAATAATGTGGCCGATTTCAACAACAAAATTCCGTAAATCTTGATTTCATTTCAGCTTTTAGCTCACTTTCGTCATATGGGGGAAATAATTTTAGAAGCATTAGAAAAAAAGCTTAAAGACACACACCCAACGGTTGAACAGTCGATTACATAATGGATCAGTTCTACATCCAAACATCTGCGAGAGGAAACACAAGGCGATTGGGAAACGGTATAACGTTGTTGTGGAGCAGTGATAGAAAACTCGTGTGCAGCACATTTAGCGTCGCATTGTTGGCTTAACTACAAACCTTCTCTAACGCCCAGTTTCTATACCAGCACCGCTCCATATAACTAACATTCGCTCTTATTAATCCCATAAGCATGGCGCACCGATTGTACTGTGACGTCACGCCATAATCCGACCCACCTGCACTTTTACGACATCTGCACAACATTGTCGTTATTATTGTTACCACGTTGAAAACGACACCGTTCATCAGATGGTGTCAAGTCGGTTTGAGTTTAAAGTAAGGGTAAATATTTATCTCTCCTTTAAACTTTTCTCACGAATATACGCTATCTGTTAGACATAATTTCATGTGAACTACTGAATGAAAATAAATTACAAACATATTGATATTGATTACATATAATATGTTTGAATGGAACCCGGTTTATAAACGATGGTTATGACAGTAGGTTACCTTTGCTTAATGCATGTAACAGAAGTGATTTTGAGACCAGCTCGACCGAGATTCAAACCCGGGACCTCGGGGTTCGGAGTCCTACACTCTACCTGTTCGGCCAAAGAGATATCCCTCAAATCAAAGCCAGTAGGAATGCTTATATCTCACCCTGTCACATACATATAAAAGGTCTTGATTTCTGTTGATAAGTAATTGTTAGTGAACGAAAAAGCTTGAAAATACCCAGTCCATATAAAAACAAAATGTCCACGTGTTTCCAGTCAGTAAGCACCTCTAGGGCACTCAAATGGATCCTATTTCACTCGAATATTGATTACTTTGTATTCCGTTTAAAACGTGTTTTCGCTTTTTCTTTAAATGATTGAGAAGATGTCGTTTTATCAATACAACTCTTAAAGACAACAACATGAAATAACTCTTGAAATTATCCAGATTTTTCGAAGTTTATTCCGTACAACCATTTCCTTTGGAATTTTGGTAATTAAAAATGGGTCAACATTTAAATGGCAACAAAACATTTTTATTTACCAACCTATATTTGTGTACTTTTCTAATACATATTGCCGTATTATCGTAGTTTACAAATTAATAATAACTATATAATTCAATTTCCTTCACTATTTTGAACGTTATGTTACATGAGGCTTAAACGTGAATAATTTAGTGACACTAAGTGTCATAAAAAGGTTCCACTTCCGTCAAAAGTACGAAAAATGAAATATTGCAGAAATACATATAGCCAATCACACGCTGTATATATAAGTACAGCGTCTATTACCTGATATATGAGTGGGTAAGTAATTTCCGGCATTTGATTGATTGATTTTTAACTCACCTTAGCGTTCTTTCATCTTTTTATTTATTGGCACATACTTTCAAAATGTGACACCTGCTCTGCCTCATTATGAGCACTTTCTTTAACTATGTCTCTTCCGTGGAAATGATGATTTTGTTATATGTATTGACCATAAGTGAATATGGTGGGAATAAAGACCACTGACTGACTGGATATCTGTTATAACCATCGAGCGATAAGCGTTATTTACAAATTTCATGTATTTATGCATTTGCTGTAGGAGATATTTTTCAAATGCAAATAGTATTGTGTACCAGTTTTGAAAAGTACCAGGATGCTTCTGAACTGTACAACTCCGCTTAAATGTGAATTCTTATAGTACAATTAATCATAATATTCGACAATTATCATGAGTATTGGTCGTCTAATCAATAATATCCCAACACTGCTTCCAAGTGTTTTGAAATGAATTTTGCAAAAGCAGTTTAAGGGTTAAAACAGTGATTAAGTCATACAATTTAATGACAACAAAAATTCCAATATTGACGCAATATTGTTCTTATTCTAGCAACTGACGTTGTACTTTTGTTTCAGAGACTACACATTGAAATTTGATTGACTATCCCAAACAACATTGATGTCTGCCGCCTTGGATAATGGATAATTTCAAAATGGACCATTTCACATGCATGGACATGATTCTTGGAACAATACTTGAAGTTGAAGGACTAACTGCAATATATATTGCAACATGTGATGCATTTTATATGGAAAAATTGTCATAAGTAACCTGTAAATAAGTATTTTACTTTCTGTCGTAAAAGTATCTGCGACCTTGATACAATATCAACATTTCAAGGCGTTGGGTACCTTTATGTACCATATATACGTGGCTTCTTAGTTAACCAGAGTGAGAAGAGTGAAAAAAGGTAAAAACGTCGGAGATAAACTAGGGATTAAAAAGAGTAGATTGTCAGCACATCAGGGAAGGCGATATAACGATGACAACGAGAAGCAGTGCTAAATTTACTTCAATAAATAAATATCAGGCATTTGCTTGAAAACAGTGTCAGTATCTACACCGAAACGTCGCACTCCTGCAATAAAGAAGTTGAAAATCCATAAAACGCTTTCTTCTTAAATTCATTTATTGAAATACAATTATGTAGGTAACGTTAAAAACCAATTAACGTGTAATAGAGCTCTTCCTTATTCAACAACTTCGCTATGCCTCTCAAAGAAGTCAACTTTACTTCAGATATCTTGAAATACAATACCTCTTAGAGAGGGATGAAGAAGTTGTCTTTATGAATGAGAAAGAGAATTTCCAACTTCTTTATCACAAGAGGACGGCGTTTCGGTATTAATATACTAACACCGTTATGAACCAATCCATTCATCATTTGATTGGTAACGGCTTTAGTATCTCACACCAAAGGGCAAGTTTATCGTTTGAGCACTGATAATGAAAGTAATCAGTTTTCCCTATGTATAACGGTGGCAACGACTTTCGGAACGACTGGAATAAAAATAATGTTGGTGTGTCATAACTTATTTCTCTAAAATATCAATATGGAAAAATATATGTTTTCAGAATGTTTTGCTTTCCTAGATAACACCTCAGACATTTAATTAATTCACGTAAAATATATTATGTCCTTTGCTCACACCGAAATGCCGCACTCTTGCAATAAAGAAGTTGAAATCCATAAAACTCTTCCTTCTCAAATTCATGAATAATGTAGGTAACGTTCAAACCCAATTAACGTGTAATAACATCACAACGATATTTGTTGTTTACAGTTACCAAACACTTGTAATTCAAGTTGAGTTGGATGGGTTCGAGTCCACAAGAGTGACAGTTATTACTTATTTATGAGCGCTCATATAGCAGATAAAATCACAGGGTCCTGCGGTTCATTCATGTAAATGAAAGGTCATGTACTGGACGTTATACTGGTCAAGGATTGATGCCTTATATTGCATTCCCCTATGGTCAATAATCATTAACTTCATCATATTGAGGAAGTATTCATAGTGGGCGACAAGTTCTGGGGCAATCGAAAATTAAAATTATAAGTACCTTCTTTGAGAGGCATTTTAGAAGTTGGAATGGCAATAATGCAGAGGAATATATGGATGAACAACTTATTGTTTACATTAATACAATCATGTGAACGAAGAGGGCGTATACTTAACGGCAGTGGCCGCTAGTCAATGGAATAAAGTCACATTAGCCGAGATAAACAACCAAATATTCATAACTGACAAACTGATATGACCAAAAGGTCGCTAAGTTCTATCTTATATACTGATGGTAAGGTAATAATCTGATAACTGAAAAATCTGATAGACGATGTCCGTTAATGAATTTCTTGTAGAGGAGTGAGTTATGTACTGAGTAATGTCCGTTGGTCAACTGGGTCCACTCAAACAATCGCTTGGGTCAAGCTTAATATTAAAAGGTTCCATATCTTGTAGTGTATTGTGCAGTAGAATATTGTAGTGTATTACGGGTTGTGTATTTTATTGTAGTGTGCTATATCAAATTGTATGGTATTTTATTGTGTGATCTGTTAAATATTTTACTATGCAGCATTTTATCTAATTCATTTTATCGTGTTTTAATGTATGTAGTGTCTCATAAGCCTTTTGGCTGGATGTTACTGTTAGCAATTGTATTCAGCTGCAAAAACAAAAGATTGTAAGATGTGACACTGTAATAAAATAATTTTCTTCTTCTTCTTCTATGACATACATGTAGTAGTGGACTGGTCAGTGGAATGTTCTCTAATTGGTAAAGATAATTATCTTAATAGTACGAACACTGCAAAAGAGCCACTCCCGAAGTTGTTGGATTTGAATAGTTTTTCAATGGTGTCCTTTGATCGAGAAGTACCAATTGTTGCTAGGAAGTACCATTTCAATATGCTTTGTAAAGTAGACAATATGAAGGTTATAAAGTTGCTCTTGTGACCGAAACAGCACAGTGACGCTTGTTGATTAGTCAAATGTTGTTTTTAATTAATCTGAAGCAGCCAAAGGACAATTATGGATTAAGAGTTTTAACTTGGATATATTCCTAGTATTCTGTCAAATAAATGTGTCATTTGTTTCGTTGTATTTACATATTAGTATTTCGATGAAAAGGTTATACAGTCCGCATATTTGCCATTTAGGGATGCACAATTGAGATGTTTGGAACTTGTATAACAACATACATGTGTATCATTTAGGCCCGTATCAACGCCAAATAATATGTCATTAAAATCTTGGTGTGGCTCTTTAATCACCATTGTCCAGTCACAGTAGGCAATAAGATAGAACATTTTAAAGACGAGGAAACCGTTAACAATTATCTCGACGAACAAGAACTGGCTGTGACTAGTAGTTTACCGAATGGTGATCATTGGTCAAGATACGTTGTCTTATAGTCACAACGTAGTATTCGGTAGTTGCTTCTTCCTGATAACCAGAATACTAGATATATTATCTTCGTCATCGTCATCATCATCATCATCATCATCATCATCATCATCATCATCATCACCATCATCATCATGATCGTCGTCGTCGTCATCGTTGTCGTCGTCGTCGTTGTCATCGTCATCAACATCAAATCAGCCAATGACAAATATCGGTCAACATTATGTCATGTATTTCGAATTTGTAAATCATCATATGAAGTGAGAATTATGTTCACCTTTTCTTGTAAGTTCTGGTGTACTTTGTCTATAATTCCTGTACTGGTGAGGTATTGACACAAACAAAGCTTTGCTTGATCACCGTGGCCAAACCAGATACGTTATCGAATATAAATATGTTTAAATCAGTTCTAGATACATTATCTTTTAATTCATATCTAGAAAGCATACATTGTTTTGACATTAACGCAACAGAAATTCTGCTTTCAATAATTTCAAATGTTGTTACTTCATTTAACTTATATTATATACTAAAGTGAATCTATATGACAGTGATTTCACAATATAAAGAAAGATATTAATTTTTAAAGTTTACAGTGTGATGATTATCACTCTTGTTGTTGGTAATTTGTTTCCATTGCAATTTATTCAAAACTGATATCAGAGGCTGTGGACAGAAATAACTGAGATAGAACAGATTTCGCACGAAATATCAGATTAAAGCTTCTTGAATTAAAACGATGAAAATAAATGCTATCTCGCTTAAACCAGAGACCCTATATACATTATAAAAGGTCCCTGCTTAAACCGCTCAAATATAGAATGTAATATCATGTTATTAAACAGTAAAGTTGCCAACATCCCTGTCATAATTCATGATCATTCAACAAGTGCTAGTGTTCGTCATAGACTCATATAGAACTGGTTACCGTTGAAAGACTGTATAGTGGATTTTGTTCTTAATATCTTACCAAGTCAAAATGATGTCGCTAATTCTGTGATTGCCTCACACCAGACAGGGCAGTTTAATGGACTAAATATACGAGAATTGAGCCAGATAATTTATCCCGCCTTGGTCAACTCTATTTCCTGACCGTGATTAAAATGAGCTCCCAACACTGTCTGTATCATGATAGTCTCCTAGTTTGCTGTTCGGAGACACCAACCACACACACTGAACCATGGAAGCTCTCTTAGTGTGACCGAATTATCTGGTGTAACAAATTCGGGGGACACCGTATATCAATTGGACTAAGTTTCAATCCAAGCTGAACGAACGTTGCTTGATTTACATCGCATCCCGTCGAATACCCACTGGAAGGTCTACGTTGCATTTGAACCCCAAGTGAAATGAAGCCGTCTTGATTACACCCTAGTGGAGTTCGTCAGACGGTTCACCTGATACATACAGCCTCGTCTCGTCTAAGCCTATTTTGCGATACTCGGTCTCTTTGAAGTTGGCCGCGGCTTGACTCAGGACCCTCTGCCTTCTTATTATCCATTTAGAGGAGGAGGGAGTTGAACTTTAAAACGTTTAATAACGTTTTGTGACCGTTGGTGTAAATTAAAGCAAACACAAACGGCTACTTTTGTCCTTTGTAAGTGTCGTCTGCTTGGCTGCAGTCTGCCTGCCAAAAGTCAAATACAGTTTTGCTTTAGGTGACGTCACCAAGGGTCTTTAAGTGGATATCCAAGAAAATGTTACTCTAAATGCAATAAAGCGAAACTGTATTTCATCAAAAACAGTAAAAGATATGTTGTGTAAATGTAAAAGTATTTATTCATTTACAAAAGTAAAATATATTTCTTCATGTTGGTTAATGTCAATTTGATAAGATCATGTGGTTTATATTTGAATCGTTTTCAAACTTGTAAGTGTAAGTGCCGTTTGGAGGAAATTAAAGTTTGTGTTAATGATTCGGAAAGTTTTTATTCAAGATATATTTCTATTTCTATTTTTCGGCAGGGCTTCCTTTTCGATATAAGAAAATTGCGTCCTCATAAACAACCAAATAAGTGTTTGAATACTAATAATTGTAAACTCAATACCATTCAGGGAAGGTAACAGCTACACCACATAGATACTAAAAGGGAAAACAGTTAACTGTTAGTGAAGACGGGAAACCATTGAGCGAAGACCGTACTATATCAGTAAATCATTGAGAGATTAGGTAACTATGGGAAAAATACCGATAAAACAAATAGAGGAAACAGAACCATATTTATAGTAAAGCATAGAACGAAAACACCGACACCGTAACTAATTTTGCAGTAAACCATCAAACTAGAATAAAATACTTTTAGTTTACCTTGATAGAACAGTAATCAATAGAACGAAGAATTCCATTAAACCATGATAAATAGAAATTAAACTACTGTTAGAAACCCGTAACTCATAGAAAGAGACAGTATATATCATTTATTTTATCTCAGAAAGTAAACCATATTGATAGGAAACCATGGAAAAAGACACGTACAGTAATCAATAGATATGCAACTCTATGTATGTACAAGACAAACGAGCTGTTCTCTATATCAGAAACCCGTTGGAGCTCAGTATTGACATAATATGTTAAACTAATGAAGAGGGCATAAGAAGCGAAAAAGGCATAACCCTTCAGGCAGTGACAATTTATGAATGTCAAATCAGTTTTCAGTTTTCCGTGGTCTTCTTTGCTATGCTGTAAAGATTCTTGGAGATCTTGGTATACAGAATCTAAATGTGAATTTGTGTTCAGAATTACGAATTATCTTACCCTCGTGAATTGTTTGTCAAATTATTCAACCAGATTCTCGCGAAATTATCACAATAAATGGCTCAAAATATATTGTATAGACTTGAGAGAAGTAATAAAATTACTTCGAGAAGTTTGAAAATAACATCGGCGATACGACATTAAGTTCTGGCTTTCACTAAGGAACGATCCATTCCTGGTTTCGTTATTGTTACCATTTCGCTACAGTCCGCTATCGAGTGACGGTTTATAGCTCATCTGAAACTTCGCTGATCCAATCAAGGATCGCTGGGCACAGAGAGCTTCTATCTGATTTATAACTTCCAACAACTCCATTGCGCCCTTTCCAATTTAATCACTGCTCATTTCCACTTATAGTTTGCCCGTCATTAATCGCTATACCGCGATTGCGCTGTCGATATTGCTCGACAGACGAAGTTCGGTCATAAATCTGGAACGAGATCTCTTGGAAATTACCTCCCTTGGTAACAGAGAAGATGGCGCCCGTTGTCGAATCTCTCTCTCGAGTGCTTGACGGTTCTTTCGGTTACTGTCTCGGGTTGACAAACATAAAGGGACTATTAAAACCTTGTTCAAACGACATAAAGACAATCTTGTTGTATATTTCGATGCCATGAGTGTGTTGAAAGATTTATTGCTCCTCGGTCGGCAATATTGCTTGACTCGGCTATTCAATAACGTGTTCCATTTTAGACATATTTGTTCTTGAAAAGTGTGAATGAAACGACAGTCTTCAGTTATGTATTTTATCTTTGATATAGATATTTGCCAAGTGTATGTAAACATGTCGACAGGTTTCGACAATATATTTACTTTGTTTACAGTATATATCAATGGAATGAGATAAGCTATTTGAAGCATTTCGGAACAGTTTCACAAGTATTTGAAGTTGAAAATCATATTCCAAGTGTTAATTGTAAAGATACTTATTAAATCGTCAAATATTTACAGTTTCTTACTTTGGTAGGTAAAGAATATAAAGTTCACAAACTGGAATAGACAACGAACTGTTCTGATATTATGTTTCCATTTCACTTTTGTACGATATAAACACAAATGCGTATGATTTTCTTATATTTAAACACATTTCCGCAAATTAATATTAGACAGACGTTTAACCAAACATATTTGTTATTTCAATTCTTCTTTTTAGAGTAAATTCCATGCTAACCATATGCTTAGCAATTAGCATAAGTATAGTTCCGATAGTTTTAGGCAAATTCTTGAAAAAATATATGTTTTACACAATATTACCGAAGCATTGTAATCAACTTTCCTTGGTGGAATGCAAAGGTAAGTTATCCCCAGTCTCAGGTTGGAGGTATTCAGGTGTTACCTGTCAAGGTCAGGGACTGAGAGGCAATAAAGCACACCTGGTGAAGAGGCAACACCTGAGCCTCTTGGAGTGGTTACCTGTTCAAACAGGTGATATACAGCGAGTATGACACTCACCACTGATTTGGAGCCTTCTACTGAAGAGATTTTGAACGAGATTGTAAGATGAAAAATGTAAGTTTTAACTTTCGAAGTTGTAACTTTTGAAATTTTTCGTGGGTTAAGATTGAGCAATCAAACATGATTTTCTTTTTGACTTGTAACTGAAATGATTATGATAAAACTTTGTCGTCGTGTTGATAAATTTTGTACAACAGCGTGAAATGAAAGGAATAGTGTCTTCATCAGTGACTGAATGTCAAATTAAAACTCGAAATTCTAGGTTTAACTACTGAAATTGATAATTATTTAGAAATAGCATTGTTACGGTTAAATCGTTTTATTCTTTTCACTTATGAAAAATTTAGTATTTTCGTTCAATATTCATCCGAAGCAGAATAACTTCAGCAAATTAAATACAATCCTTCTTCTTTGAAGATTTCTAGGTGGAATGCAGACGGCTCCCATATCCACAGCAAGTCTTCAAAACTGTGCGCATGTCCAGAGATACTCCGCAATAAATTTCTTTTCTCTGTGCGCATGTCCAAGAGAGCCCGCAGTAAATCTTCTTACTCTTTGCGCATGTCCAGAAAAGCTCTGCAATAAATCGTTCCTGCTCTGAGCGCATGTCCAGTGAAATCTCGTAACTTATCGAGAGGTCTGGAGATAGAGTTATCCCCCTTGCCATATCCCTCCCAAGCTGAACATGGCCAGAAACACACCCCACGTGTCTTACAGTCACAAATCAGTGTCGAGGATTACTTTATGTCCAAGAAGAATGCTAAATATTCCCTATCGCCATTTCTTTCCACGCAAAAGCTGCCTATACGATAAGAACAAACAAGGCTGGGACTAACAGATAACTATAGTGTCATATGAGGGATTCAGGAACGTCGAACTGTGCTGACATAGAATGAAAGATATGAACCGTTGGTACAGTGCATGATGCGTTTTTGTCTTTTTCTCTCGTTAATAATGCTTATAAATCGTTTGAAATTAATAAAGTTATGATAAGTTGGTTAGTGTAAACCGGGCAGATAACTCTGTGACTGACGAAGAGGCGACAGATATCACACACCTGGTAATGGTAGGACATCTGTGAAACACATTTCATATACACATGATCTGTTATTCAAGTGAAACATTAATCTAACACCTGCATTCTCAAAGGACATGTTAATAAGCACGTAGAATATGAGTTTTTAATGTCATTGAGTGGCAAAAAGAGTACAATTAGGCCTAAATTGTAAATAAAATATAACCCTCAACCCCCTCACCATTTTAAGGTTTATTTAACGAAATCAATCATGTAGATTATCTTTTATCCGTGGTGATGGCGTCACTCAATAGTGTTAACAGTAATTTTTTTAAAGAAGCCCATGCTTTCTGACTGTCCCGGCTGGGGTGAGAGGTGTAAGGGTTTTATATTTTGTTTCAAAACCGACTTATCTAAAACCCATTAATTTTGAAAATATAATTTGGAAAGGACGTGAGTCAAGAATCGAACATGCAACCCTCCGAAAGATAACTTAGCGCTTTTATCCACTAGGTTATGGAGGGTGCACGTGACGTAATTTTGTTTGTCAGTATAAAACCTTTGTTGTTAATTTTACGAATGAAGCCGCGAGTGCACGTGGGGAAATGCTTAGCACGTGCAATGCAGCCCGTTTTCAATCGCATCGCCGTCGGGAACAAATTGCAATACACATGCACGGATGAACCCATTTGTAGCGTGGCTGGTTGTGTCCCATATCCGATAAGTGAGCATGGAAAAGTGTTTTGTTTTGATAGTAACATTTTGGAAATATATGTAAAATGTGCAAAAATTATTAGTTTTCTGAAGTCATACATGGATTAAGTTGGAGAATGCATTCGGTGTCGTAGTGAAAATAATAAATTCGCCCTTATCACCTCATGCATTCTCCATTGCATAGCATTTTTTTTAATGATCATTTGCCGAGGCGAAATCTCTAAAAAAAACGTATTTATACTTTGGAACAGTATAACCTCTCGTGATTTCATGTCACATATCATTGTTGTATACTAATCAATATTCATTGTTTTACTTTTAAAAATACATTAAACGTTACATGGTGTAGTTCACATGAGGAAAATAAAATAAAAGATTATCTTAGAGAGCCACTTTACACAATATACCACAAAGGTAAACAACTGCATAAAGTCAGTACTTACTGCATTTGACGACAAGTACTTTGAAACTATATTTTGATTCGTAATGCATTTTAGAGCGTTTTAACCACCGTTGTTTACTATTTGAGAATACAGAAATTGAATTTCATAATAAATTCGACTTATGAATCCTTTGACGTCATATAGACACAGCCGTTTCAACTACATCATTGCTTGTGTTAGTGTAAGGCTGATGTCAGAGATGGCTGTTGAGGGTGGGTAAGATACACGTCAAATTCGTGTCGTGTAAATCATATCGGCAAACATGTGGATGAAATAAGGAACACCTGAACTTGTTGGATAAAAGTTGATAAGATGAATGTGTTGATAACCAGCAAAATATAAGAGTTATTCAAACATAAAGGCAATACACCTTCATGGTAAATTTTCTGCTTTACCACAGATTGTGGTTCATAACATGTACATACCTTGTAAAGGAACTTTATGATGTATTGTAAAGGAAGTTATGTTATTGTAAAGGAACTTTATGATATATTGTAAAGGAACGTTATGATGTATTGTAAAGGAACTTTATGATGTATTGTAAAGGAACTTTATGATGTATTGTAAAGGAAGTTATGTTATTGTAAAGGAACTTTATGATGTATTGTAAAGGAACTTTATGATGTATTGTAAAGGAACTTTATGATGTATTGTAAAGGAAGTTATGTTATTGTAAAGGAACTTTATGATGTATTGTAAAGGAAGTTATGTTATTGTAAAGGAACTTTATGATGTATTGTAAAGGAAGTTATGTTATTGTAAAGGAACTTTATGATGTATTGTAAAGGAAGTTATGTTATTGTAAAGGAACTTTATGATGTATTGTAAAGGAACTTTATGATGTATTGTAAAGGAACTTTATGATGTATTGTAAAGGGACTTTATGATGTATTGTAAAGGAAGTTATGTTATTGTAAAGGAACTTTATGATGTATTGTAAAGGAAGTTATGTTATTGTAAAGGAAGTTATGTTATTGTAAAGGAACTTTATGATGTATTGTAAAGGAACTTTATGATGTATTGTAAAGGAACTTTATGATGTATTGTAAAGGAAGTTATGTTATTGTAAAGGAACTTTATGATGTATTGTAAAGGAAGTTATGTTATTGTAAAGGAACTTTATGATGTATTGTAAAGGAAGTTATGTCATATTATCATTTTGCTGTTGTTTCTTTCCTATGTTTAAAAATCTTCTCTAGGATGAGTGTTGTTGAAGGTCATTTTCTTAAATCTATTCTTGTTATTATCAAATCTTGCTTCCTATTATTGAATTTGTCATCTCTATCTTCTCGTATACCGATTCAAGATTTCAGTTTCTCGTTCATTTAATCCGCCTTCCACACCGTTTCAGTAACTAGAATCCCGAGTCTAAGATAATATTGATCTATTACCATTCAATGTTAACGAAATATTCAGTGATATCGAGCTATATATAGAGAACATTAGTAAACATAAATTTTGTCTTTGGATATGTATCATCATTCCATTTACGATTTACATTCATATAACGTTATTGTCTTTATAATTGGGTGAACGGAAATTACATTTAAAGCCTTGTTACACAATACACGAAATTTTAGTTTTTTTTACTCTGTCTATTTGATGGGTTTGTACAATATAAGAATAGTGAATCTTGAATTAATGGATGTTTTTGACAAGTGACGGAAGTGTGTCGAAACTATGTGTGATATACTAGGAAATTTAAAAATTCACCTTTAAGTTATCATTTCCTCAATGAGAGATAATTAAAGTGGTTGATCACAGCACAACTTATCACTCAAGTGACTTTTTAAAAACTGGTTGAGTGTAATCTCTGATTGGTCCACGTGATCGTCGAGGGGGGTCCTTATCTCCACCTGGTCCCGATATCAGACAGACTGCACCTGTTGTCTGGAGGGATGTCCAGTATAGACTTGAGACTCTACATAGTAATCAAATATTTATGATACAAATATACTTATTAAAAGGCAATGAAAGCATAATTCCAAAAAGGTGCAATTACGATAGTTTACAAATGTTACATTAGTGTTTCTGCAATAGTAGAAGTTATTGTAGTTATTTGGGTTGAGTTCATCGCGGGATTCGAACCCACAACCTTTGAGTCCGAGAGGCAGCAACCGCATATGTCTAAAATCTTAGTATAGCAAAAGCAATTTTTAGTCAAACACTTAGACACTTAAATGAAATGGTCAATAAATCGGAAATTTGAACAAAATTGCACAAAATGCACAAGAGACTGAATGCACTTAATTTAAAACAATGATTTTTAAAAATCAGAAACTCTATTGCATGTTTTTTCTAAGTGCCAAATTCATACACAAATACATACTGAAAAGGGGAAACGTAAAAAAAAACCCCGATTTTGCATTTTGTATATATCGCAAAGCTCAGATGCTCTGGTGTCTCTCCCTAACACAATTCGCCATATAGGGCCTTCATTCGCACAAGAATATCCACAAGAATATGTGTGAAAATAATAAATACCCCGTTAACAACATATTTTGTCTATAGTTGCAAATGAAATTAATTCATTATTTTATCTTCAACAGTTTCGCTACAAGATGTATCGTCATCCATTCTACTTATTTCAATTTAAGTGGATGGCATTTAACCAATAACAAACTAATCTAGTTAGTAGAGCTTTACATATTCCAATTATATGAAATGTAGAATGACACATAAATCTGCAATGAAGAAAACATTTACTACAAAGTAAAAAATGAAGGAAAACCAAGTTTTGGGATCGTCCACTTCTATATAGCAATCATTGCAAGAAAAAAGTTGATCATCTTTATTTATTAAACTTATTTTCCCTTCCTTCTCACATTTAACTTCTAAATCGCTTATTTATTCATATTTTTTTTCAGAGAACCAAGTGCCAGTCTACCAGTCTGTCATACAGACCCTAAAGCAAAAAATGTTAATTGATGACCAACAAAGTCTAGAAAAGTATAGCAAGTCTAGATTGCTCAGCTGAAGTTAAAGCATCTTCTGGGCTCCATTTTGTTATAATGCATGATTTGTTTAAAAATATTGTCAATATTGAAAAAATTACTAAATGTTGGTCTAGCCAGTCTACATGTAGTGCTATCAGCCCAGCCTTTCAATGTCTAGAGTCGGGAGTGTGGAGATGTTTTAATTACGTCTCACAGATAATTCTCACTGAGGGTATACAAGTGTCTACATGCAACGATGTGGCTTGATAACGAAACAAACCACCTGTCCTGGATAACCTCTTCTCTTACCTTACAATTTAATTTTTGATATAATTCTTTAATTTTTGATATAATTCTTTAATTTTACTGTTTTGAAAAAATGAACTTTTTATTAAGTAAAGAAGCAAAAAACTATTTATAAGGTAAAGAAATGAAAAAAAATGATCACATGAAGTGATTAGATGTGAAATAACTAAAATGAAGAAGTTTGATGTTTCATGAAAAAAGCAAGATTTCATTCATAAGTTTCCAAATTTAGATATGTTAAACCAAAATGTCATCTTATAATAATAGGAAATAATTATGACATAAAGAATCCAGAATTCGAAAGATTTAAAAAGAATTTTTGATGAGTGATAAAACAAAATATTAAATTATCAGCGTTACATAATGGGAATTTATGACAGATGGTCAAAAAATGACCTTAAAAGTTTGGCATTGACACCTGTTTCCTAAAAATACTAAAAATAATTTCGAAGTATGCATCATTAAATCGTAAAAAATAAATAAAAATCTAGAAAAATTATGTTGACATTCACAA
Organism: Steromphala cineraria; assembly: GCA_916613615.1. Classification (NCBI taxonomy): domain Eukaryota; kingdom Metazoa; phylum Mollusca; class Gastropoda; order Trochida; family Trochidae; genus Steromphala; species Steromphala cineraria. The sequence continues at coordinate 20,794,199 of OU744720.1, forward strand.
AAATTTAAATTAGTCGTATTTTAAAGCAGAGACTTTAACGGCATTTTAAGTAATTATTATTTCAACGCAATGGTTGTCCCTCAATTGACTGGCACTGGCGCCATTTGGCGGTGTGCATCGACAAACAAAATCGAATTATCTCCCTTTTTGTGTCAGTGCGAGGCAAGAAAAGCGACATGACACTTCGCAAATTATTTGTAAAACAAGAACGAAGAAGAGAACATGACTGTTTTTATTCAGCAGGGGGACATTTAAAGAGCACCATTAACCTTTGGAGACATCTCGTTTTGAAAAATATCTTTACTTATTGTGGGTGTGAATAATTTCGCTTAATGTGCATATAGGAGAGGTGTGATTTGATCACGTGCTCTCGCGTGAAGAGTTTAGTTACAAACTTAATGACAGATTATTCTCGACACCTAATTATTCATGGAAAAGTTTTGTGTTTTCTTTTCAATGATTAATCGGTTAGGAACTGTTTAAATTGTCGAAGAACTTCTCTGAATACGCGATCATCACTCGTTTTAAAGAAAGGACTGAAACTTTACAAACTTTGTCTAATATCCAACTTCACGAAGCTTCTTGCTGAGATGAGTGATGTTTGGTGCTCACGATGTTTGTCGACTGATTGCATTCCAGTTTTGTCTGAATACAACAACACCTGACACTGAATTACACTTTTTTTTGTCATTTCTCACAATTCTTACTTTTCGCTTCTTCTTTTTCTTCTTCTTCTTCTTCTTCTTCTTCTTCTTCTTCTTCTTCTTCTTCTTCTTCTTCTTCTTGGATATGGAGAGTCAGCTTAGCCAGAAGGGTGATACTGTTCATTACTATAAGAAAATATTCAGGATTTTGTGTGATTTCAGAGGATTTTTTGCCGAATTACAAATAAAGCCAAGACAAGAAACAATCTATACTTCCACTAACTAAATAAATAAAGTAAGTAAATCAGAACTTATATATCGATCTGTACAGATTTGGAAACGATTCTTAGGCAGGATCCGATGTAAATAAGATGTAAAATTTGTGTCTTTGCTTACGAATAATCGCATTATCCATTGGTGAACTTTTGTCTGAATTTGTATTCACAGTTCATGGTCAAGCGTTTTAATTTAAAAAAATTAACTTGTCGACGACATTTAAAGTCTTTCTTGAATATATTTGAAAATCTTGAAACAGTCATATTATACAATTATGGGCTGGTGATGAGGTCAAAACCTGTGTTTTTATAAACCCGAGAAAACAATATTGACCAAGGATGAAATCCGACGGATCGCATGATGACGTCATGATAACAATAGCATGACGTCATAAAAAAAGTCAAGTCAATATCACTTTCTGTCGACTATCAATTGACCAGTTCTCGACTAATCGGATTGCTGGAAAATTATGCCAACATGATAAATATAAACAACTAGCTATATTATCTGTCAAACTTTTATTAACTGGTAACTTGCATTCTAACCGTTTGATAAGTCATGTGCATTGAACAATGTTAGAAATATTTAATTCAACAAAATCATTAAAACCCTGAGCAAAATAGATAACACATTGAAACATATTTAATCATCTGGCCAGACAGAGAGACAATGTATTATCAGGGTTGATTACATGTAAAGTTTTATCCCCCGTAATGAGGCACGTTTATCACAACCACGGAATCAGAAGACACAACCCCGTGGTCCTTTATTTCCCTGTTAATTAGGCCAGTCCACTAAAGTCATCACTTTCCGTCTAGACCAGAGCTTATTTGGTCTCAATTACCGTGTTAACCTCGTCTTCTCACACTTTACTTTGCAGCTCTTGATGCCTCTAGCGTGAGGGTGGTTAACTCTGGTCGCATTTAATATATCTGCATTAGTATCAATGTCAGCTGTACACCAAAAATGACCAAAATACACGAGTAGGAGAAAATAGTCTCTTACTAGCGTCCACAAGCACTTAGACTTCTCGTGAGATGAACCATCATGTTTCTTGTGACTATAAACGCATTTGATAATACATGTAATAAACTGATTCAGTTATGTATCAATAGAAAGTCTATGAATTATTTAAAAAAATAATTTATGAAATTTAGCTTATAATAAAAGTAAGTATAATTCTCAATTTCGAAACATTCAATAAATCTTAGCGGGTAAATATACCAAGAAGTGTTATTTGAATGAAATAACGATGGTTGGCATTTCAATTAGATAGTAATATTGAGGCCATTATTTTACTATGAAACTTTTTGAATTTTAAAGCAATACTTAACTTATTGTATCAAAAGATTTATCCATTATGTTTCATTGGCGTGCAACAGTAGTCCGCTCTTATCTACAGCAAAACTCCAAACTTGTGGACAATACCTTGGATCTGATACGTGTTCAGACATGTCACTTACACATCTTCACAAAGCTGTTCAAAAGAATACCAAACTCCAAATATTTGATAACAAGAAACCATACATTCTAGACTGGAGACTGCAAGCTTGCAAATTACGTAACGGTTGTGATTCAGCAGACCAGAACGAAATGTTTACTTTGGGATAACATCCGGTTACGTCGTTTTCAGACACGCGCTTCCGGTAACGTTCCATAACGTTACGCAGCGCTTTTAGGACGTTTATGTTAGTCTGCAGAGAAAAGCGTGGACATTGTACCGCAATGCACTATCGAGATGTTAATATTGTAGAAAGTCTTTGCTCGGCGTCTGTTCAAAATAGCCGTACCGTGAGGAATGGTAAACGTCCAATAGCCAGGTTTGAAGTCGATAATGTTGGATAATGTTTTTGGCAAAATGGCAATGTCATTGTCATCGTTTGTAATTTAATTCAAACCATTTAATCAATTATGTAGAATTATGTATATGCTTAATATGAAACAACTCATTAAAGTATTATACCTAGGTATTTTAAACTTTTGACAGGTATCTTTCACGAGATTGTATATTTGATTTACGTGACTAATGGTGTTGCTGGTGGATGTTGCTATGAAGGGAAAACAATAAACACGTCAGCTGACCACAGTACACACGTGTTTATGTCCACCTGACTGGCGGCTACAGGTGGACCAACGATAACAGCCTGTTATAAACGTCATAATACTTCAACTGACCACACGCTGGACATGCATTCCCAGACAAACATTGCATCATCAAAGCCAACTAACAATAGCACACGCATCTTCCGGTACTAACCATGACGTTAACACAGCTACCAGACATAACAGAGCTTTGCTTGACCACTGGCGGTAGACGCCAGACGTCTCAACATGAAGTGGTCTGGAGCTTCTCATCTCCAATTGACCGTTACCGGACATGCATTCCCAGACGGTGTTCCACTGACCATGAACCCACGTGAGGTCCTTCAGGTCATCACTCGTCTGAGACTAGTTGTAAAGATAGCAGAACATGACGTGCACAGCCAGATTCCGGCCACTCGTGCTCCAGACGGATTGTGCAACCTCCAGACTGGACAGTTGGTCAAACAGACGCCCAGTGTCCATCAATTTAGCTCATGTGGACTCTTTGATGTCCATCCTGCCCCTCCCATCCCATCAATATCCATAACTAAATCAACTGATGCTGGGAGTTATCAAGGACATGCTGGTCGTCAACAGATGACCACTTACTTCACGTACTGACTGTAATTAGTTTATAGGGGGGTAGCATGACTGATAATGAGAAGAAGGAGATAACCAAGTAGCCACGCGCCTGGACTCAATCAAGATGTTGTTTTACAGGTTACATTGATGACAGTAATGCGAACCATTATGAGCCCGGCAAGACCCGTTATACACTAACCGAGCCCGGGGGGTAGGGCTTGGGGGCCGGGTAATGTGACTGATAAACTGATTTATGCATCGGAAATGATTTCTGTAGTGACTTGCACTGCCCCCATCACTGATAAATGTTCGTGTAAATAGTAAATAGGCCCATAGAACACTTGAAGGGTCTCTATGTAGATGTCCGACTTCCCTTTTTAAGAGCTTTTGAACATTTCAGGCAAGGTGAATGCTATTAATATTATTACACGATTTTGGAAAAGATAAGTTGACTGCTACAAGTTACAAGGGTCGTCGTATGAGTTCGAACATAAAAACACTATTTTGAAATTCTATAAGATATAAAAAACATTGCCAAAATTATCTTTTGCAATATTTTGTTTTTATCAGTCATCTTTTTTTTTTTTCATAACTGCTAGTATATATGTTCCCGGAGACAAACTTAGTCCGTGGTCATTTATAAATGGAAGTTTTGCAAAACACTGATATGGCTTAGATAAAAAAAAAAATTTAAATATCATTTAACGTTTTTGGCATCCGTTGGGATATTCTGAAACAAGTCATCTGAAACGTACAAAAATGATTTTTTTTCTCAACTTTCTTGTCCTCTATTAGCTCAAATAAAATTTAACATTGGGTATTATATCTTGGTGTATCAAATGTTTTCTAATATTTCCAACAGAGAAGTGTGTAAATATATTAGAAATTATGTCTATGTCCAACCTTGCATCTTTTATCAAGGGAGTAATAACCATAAGACTTTTCTCTTTGTTCTTGTACCCGCAGCGTATCTTACTGCGTTTTATCAGTTCGGGACGACATACGAGTTTAATGAAGTAGTTAATCTCTATTTTATGTTACAAGAGGCGCACATTGCGAAAGATAGCGTTAAAAACGTAAAAAACTATTTCCATGGATACGTGAGGGTCAGACGAATGCTACAGATTTATGTAGATTTATGTTTTTGAAGACACGTATTTCGGCCGTTATGTCAAGGAGCTGTTCGCTATTAGATCACAATCGGTCTTCACACTAATGAAATGTAATGGTGTTTTCTACAGCGGTTAGCTCCCTTTGAACAGAACGAGGATGTAGGTGCTAAGAAAATATAAGCATAACTCAACAACGTTACGAAAGTTAGTTACGGAACTTATACATTATTTGTCATATGATTTTCATATATTTATTTTACTATCAGATAAACAGAACACAAACAACGAATTTGGAGCAATGGTATATTTATGTTAAAGTTTCCTTATAGTCATACACAATGATTTTAAAAAGATTTTTCAGTGAAATGGGAGAGGAAACCTATTAAATAGAATTAAGATAGAACTTGTCTTGAAAAGCAGGAAAAGACTTTTTGCTAATTCGTATTTTTGTTTTAATATTCTTATGAAGAATAAGTAATCTTAACGTGAATAAAATATCTTCTTTTTCTTGAACAAATCTTCTATAAGCTCGTGTATCATACCAACTCCGGGCACTGTTTTGACTCGTGCTTTTATATCCATATACTTATCATCTATCTTTAAAATGTGAAAACATCGTATGTGTATAACTCAAGATGAATCTAAACATCCGTTAAGCTACCATGTAAACTAACACCTAGATCAATGGTTATGAGACCCTGTATGCATAAATTCAAATTTAATTTGACAACGCAAGATAGCGAATTGAATTTATCAAAAGTCCAGGGGATCGCGTCTGAATAGAAGAGTAGTGAAGAATCACAAGTCTGGTCTCCACATGCCGCTGTTACATTTGTCAAGCATGCATATTTCGATATGACAGCAATCACTAGCCTCCCACCAAGCGACTGTTATAACGACTGACAGTCCTAATGAATCTGTCCATAGCAAAGACGTCGTTACAACGCCATAGGAAGAAGCAACATTTGCTATCATTTCTGATAAACGATGTAACCCCTGACCGTACTTGACAAATAGAGGAGCCGAATTTCTTTGAAGGGATTTTGTTCTCCGATAAGAGCCAGTTATTAACAATAATCTATAACTGACCCCTGTGACCTTTTGAACGGGTTGAGCCTTGTAAGCCGTGATGATAAGAATAGCTGACTTTGATTAAATCCGACAGAAGTTGTCAATGAGCTTCGTTTTATTCTGTTGTATATTATCAAGCTATTCTGTCCTATACCATCAAGCTATTGTTCGTCTATTTTATTTACTGCGGTCAGTGCGTTGTCCAGACTGACCATCCGATGACCAATATGAATATCCTCCAAAGCTTAACCTGTTAATATAGACTCAGTACTTCAGGGACACGATCAAACGATTTGCCTCATAAAGTTGATGTATATTGGGAATTACTTGATGCCGCTGCTAGATAAAGGTATTTGCAGATTTCTGAAGAATGTCCGTATTTTGTCATCTCATCGATCAAGATATACCACATGAATAATTCCTTCGAGATGTTCAATAGGATAAGATTCTTGGATGATTTTCTTAAATGTCTCAGAAACCTAGCCATTAATTTATTGAATTGAATCTTAATGGATTCGACAATATTGTATAGAGATTTTATGAACAGCATTTGTATGGTGACTGTCACTAAAATGGTAGCTGCATAAGATTTGTTTCAGCAAAAATATTAACATATATCCTTTTTTATCAATATCAGATGGTAAATTATGAAAATATTTATTGTTTCAGAAATTACCTCTATTCGATTTAAGTATTAGGTTCTGACAGGCTCAAAAACAAATCTTTACAAATGTTTCTGGCACAACCTTACAAGAAAGTCAAATCTAGAATGCATATGGTCACAACCACTACCAATTAAACGCTTTTAGAGATCACATGGCGATATTGACGATTGGTTTTAATATGAAGTAAGATTTTAACATCATTTAAAAACAATCTTATTATTTACAAATCTGCTTAGCACTTGACTGAAAGTAGAAAACAGGTCAACAATTCAACTACCAAAATAATTGATAAAATAACCCATGACATATTTTCTTTTTTTGTCTCGAGGGGTTATAAATTGTCCTAACCCTCAACCTTGTTATTACGGTATTGTCTGCACCCGTATACCACCCGTTATCGTGGAAGATTTGGCAGGGCTTGGCTTCCAATGATCAACCGTCACGTCTATGACAATGGGAGAATGCCAAGAGAAATTACACGGGTCAACTTTGTTTAAAGACTGTAATAATTCAAAAGAATAAAGCCATAGACAAACAGTGTATGTTGGTTCAGTCACACAGTGGGATATTTCAACAGTTTCAGAAGGCCCTAGTTTTGTTTGTTTTGCCTGACCGACAGATTTATAAGGGAAATATTGCCGATAGGTGCTTAATACACCTGATATATGTCACGGTACACAAACAAAGGGCGACTCAAAATTAAAAATAATTTTGCGCTTGAAAAATTGTTAAGTCAAACCAAAATATCCCGTTTCTTAATATACAAATTGCAACAAATCGTAAAAAGGCTTATTTAATGAAATTCACAATAGAACAGATATTGTCCAGAAGAACCAAGCCAAACCAAACTGTTCGTTTTTATATTAAGAAAGTGAATCTATCAGACGATATGTTTAAGATTTTTGTGATAAAACAAAGTTTCATTGAACTAAAAAAAATGCGCAAAATATATAATATATATCATAAATATACGCAAATATACTCAAAAATAATCTATCCTTACCTTGGGTCAGAACTGTAACAATTCAAATATTTGTCAGCATTGCATATTAATTAATGAGTCCTCATTTTACTCTTCAGTACTACCATCCTATGCAAGTCGTTGATAAATTACCTTATAGTTATATTCATTATATCTATAAGACAACAATTTGCAAGTTACTATCCCACGAGAGAAAAAGTATATCGTTAACGAGGTTTTACTTTACAAAATTCAATTAGCAAAAACATTTGTATCTAGATACTTGGAGTCTGCAGTCGTGAACGTAACAATTCAGAATAAATTAAACAAAGTAAAACATGTGAAATTCATAAAGACGTAAAACCCCTGGGGTTACAATTATAAAAACAAGCACATACATGGACCGTTTAAATTTTCCAGTAAGCCAATTCGTTATAAAAATCGTCGTGCACTTTTTAACGAGGAACGAGGAAACATGAGGCATGCTAAATGAATGTGGTGTGTGGAGCAGGGAGTTTAGGCATTACATATGCACCGCAAACTGACGGTTTACGACACCGTACGTCGCAAACTTAGCACCTAGTTTTAGCCTCGGGCGCTCGCCGACCTCCATATTAACAAGGGAGCTAACTCCTGTATGGTTTACTCGCAGTCAAACCTTGCTCAGTTGCTTTATCGGCGTGCCAAGGCTTACACGCGGAAGCGAATTTACAATATATCACGGGAAAGGAATTTCATAGAAAACCTTCTGTATACGTATATGTCATATTTGACACGTTTTAATCTAGCATGATGAATGTACGGGCCATTTGTTTAAAATTAGAATCATTTGTATCAAAAGGTATACTATCAATTAACTATGATATGTTTATTGCATACATTAGGATTTTTTTAATTGGATAAAGACTATAGACTCAAAGCCTGTATCAATATGGTATTTTTAATCTACAAAATAAGAAGAGTATGTTTCAAATATAAAGAAAATATGTCATGATATGTCAATTCGATCAAATTGAAACTGACAGACAAGTATGTATTTCCAAAGATGCTTTAATACAACACGGTCTTTTTAATAAACCCGTCAAAGCAATACCCTTTGGGTATTATTCTTCGTGTACATTATAAACGGGCACATGTTTTCACAGCGTAACCCTGCACCCAGTTATTTATTTTGCACCGCACGTATTTATCATGTTAATTTACACAATATATAAATTCCCTCGGGCTGCACGGGATATTCGTGATAGTTTCCACGCACGTGTTTGTGACACAGCAAGCCTGTACAGCATTGACACGTGAAATATGCATAACATTTTCATGCTGATGTTTATTTCTAACACCTGTTCCACGTGGCTAAAGACAACATTCATGTACCGCCCAGAGCACTAATCAAGTACCACATAATGTAAACATCGACGCTTTAACCAGATTTGTTTATATTTCAGAGGATAGAGCAAACCGGTGTTAAAAATTTGGAATTCAGCGTTCATCTTATATATACATGTGTATAAAGAATATTAAATGGATCTTTGATTCGATAAGAATTAAATATATAATCAAATTGCACACAATTTGATGAAATTTGGTCTTGATATGTACGTTATTCGTTTCCTATCTTATATGACATGTTGTTTTAAGAGGTGATCCTATTATAACTAAACCCTGACAATTATAATAGTGCACGCTCGGACATTCACGTGCATAATAAAATAAATTGTAAGCAAAAACGGCAAAAATGGCAGTAAATAATCCCCAATTATTAAACCTTCACACGATTTAGCCATTTTAGAAAATGTTCTGACCATTTGACCCATTAAGAAACACAATACGGTTTATTTTTAAAACTAAACAAAAACTTGTAATAACTGTTGCACCGCTGGATCTAACTTCTAAGAAGTTCTCACTGATAAGAATTTTACGACATGTCGTACCGGGGTCTGGTTTCCGGCGTCGACACCTGCATTGCTTCAGGCCTCTCTGTACGAGTGAAGTCAGAACGAGGCTGCCAGATATTTATTGACTCCTTTTAATGGAAATGTGGTAAAAAGCTCAACGCACGTGCAGTTATTGCACTGAATGGCAGACTTCCGGTTTAATTAAAGTAGCAATTTCAGACGAAACCTCGGCATACTGTTAATTGACGTGGAATCGCCTTTCTTAAATCAACGAGGTTTTAGGTCGAAGTTTGCGTATCAGACTAAACTATAATATGTTAAAACAATAAATAATTAGACGCTCGCTTTTAATGAAGTACTTGAAAGTACGAAATATATGCAAGAAGTAATGCGTTACGTATGCAGGATGGCGCTTCTGTCGACAGTTCTTGGGTAATGTTTATGTACACAACATTTAAAAATCTTCTCACTTTAAAGTATTTATATAAGGCGGTTACCACCTTTGAGAGAAACGCGAAAACGTGATTGGATTTTTCGATCACAAATTGCACGCCCCTTCAAAGCTTGCCCCGGTTCACAGGGTTACTTAATTAAAAGGTCACCGTGAACATTTAGGAAAACATTTTTTTAAGTCTTACTGAATAAATTAAACATTCTTTAACAATGTGTTAGGACGCTTTTGAAATATATCGAAATGGTTCTGCCAATAACCTTTAAATCCATATTTGAGAGAAAGTTGTGATCGATTAAAATCCTTTAAATTTAAATCAAATAGGGTGTGAATTCCTTGTTCAATTAAGAAGTTTGGATGTTAGGGCTTTGTTTCATATCAACAATTTATGAACGTACAGAGTATATTATTGGTGACATACAATGACAAGGTCCATTCAAAGACATTTTTATCTGCCCACTAATTTTCTTTTAAAAGTCAAACATTTTGTACATTAATTTCCCTTTTTTTCTTGAAGTTGTCTGTCATTAAAAATGAGAAATTTGGTTTCAATTATTATTCAATTGATGCGTCGAATATACCATTATTATGTTAAACATTAGTTCCCTCGGCAGAAATTGTTGTTACCATTGAGTACTTTAAAACAAATGACTTCTTAACAGGTCTGATATACAAATCCTAATTGTCTTCAAGTACTATATTAGAACTAGAGACATGCCTCCCTTTCCACCAACCAAAGCGGTTGAATTCTTCGAGCGGACGTTTAGTCTGCTCAAGGACAGATCAAGATGGACAGAGGAGATCTAATGGCATCCAGATGCAAGGATCAATTAGGGGATGGCACCATAGGAATGGTCGTAAAGTTGAATTTTCATTTTCAAGCTTCAATGACCCTCAGCCGACCATTTAATGTTCTTCTCCCACTTTGTCATCGATACTCCGCGACTCCTGCGGCTGAGGAGGACGTCTGAAGTGGTCCTCCTGCGGTCCTCAAATGGTCCTCTAATTTGCCATTTTCACGTTAACAGAGTCCAATTCTTCTCTTTGAAGCAAAGGATGATGCACCGAGGGATCAGACACTTCCGTGTAGTGTCGTCTGCTTTTGACAGGAAGCAATATACAGCGCCACCTAGCGAGTGCCACTCAGATGGCTTTTCATGTTGGTAAAAAATAGTATATGTTTACATCGAGACAAAAAAGTCATAAAAAAATGGAGAAATCATCAGGGATTCGCGTTTTCCTTGTGGTTTCTGTATCATAAAGTCCCTCGAGTATCAATAGACGATGAAATTATTTTTTTCTTTCTTGATTTACGTTCTTTCCGTTCTGATTCCTAAACATAAAGGTTGATATATTATATATGTAATGATATATCTTAACACAATTAGCTTGTTCAGTTGTCAGTTCACATCTCACATTACCAAAATTAATCCAATTTATAGTTATTATACCTACATGTCTTCAGTGATAAACAGAGAATTAAGACCACGAGAGTAGAGTGACTGAGTACATGTACAGTATAATAGGGATATCATTTCAATTACGCCCAATTGTCTTGCCTTTGTTTTTATTCTTCAGTATTTACATTTGAATTCATTACTATACTAGTACCGTTGTCTATTTTAAACTTATACGAGGAGTGTAGAACATCAAAAACGTTTAGATCTTCTTCAGAGCTAAGTGTTATTCGTGAGTTAGAAAACATTCATCTATGCCATGATCCTGATTTAAAGAGTAATATGCACTTGGACATTTTGATAATATTTAATTGTGTTCACAAATGAATATCTCATGTTGTCTGTGGGGCATACACTATTTTACTTGTGTTGTTAATAAAACAATACTCTATGAATAAGTCTGCGTTTTAACTAAGGCGCAATCTTTAAGCGCCGCACATATCTGTCACCAGTAAGACATCTCGACAAAGATGGCAGCCACTTTGAAGCGAGCTCAAACAATTACCGTTCTTGAAGTTCGCACAAAGACCACTTGAAAGGTGCTCCATTTCTTTGATGCCACTCTCTTCTGATTTTCCGCGAACGAGGAAGATTCTTCAGGTTTCTTTAATAGTACCGAGAAGTCTTTGGTCATTTGAAGATGCTTCAGCGGTATAATTGAGGGACAGTAGTGCTTTGGTTCACCGAGATGTTGCTTGTATGAAGACAATTTTACAAATTTACTTTATTTAAGGGAAGACTGACCATTTTCCATTGATTATATTTGACTGACCAACGCCATCAGATATCTACATAATTGGCGTTTTAAGAATATTTGTCTTTTCAAAGCAAATACTCGTTCCAAAAGTAGGAGATACTTTTTTTTTAGTTTTTGGTATGAAATATAATTTTTCATTGTAAGAATTCCTTTCTTTTCGAGTGAAACCTAATTCAAACTTGATGTAAGTGTTAAAGCAAAAGCAGGTAGTTAAAACAATTATTAAATGCCGAAATTACAACCAATAAATGTCTTCCGTGGATACAAAGTTACATTATTGCACCAAGAAACTTTCTAAAGGGACACGGTGAATTGGCGGCACAAGGATGACATGTATTAGGGAAAATTCTAAAATCATGAATCACGCTTCAATTGCAGGTGTCGGCCTTTCTCGTCCTGGTACAAAAGTAAACGAAATGGTGACACTGCATTGTAAAATTTATTGATGGTCATATCTTGTCGTGGAAGTATGTCTGGTTTTATGACAACCCGGGAAATTAATGAGCCAACTTCGAGTCGAAGAGTCTTAATGAACCTAGATTGGATCCAGTCCCAGATATTTTGGATCGAGCCTGCCTTTAAAGTTTTGGAATTAACACTGACTGCCAAACTCATTTTAAAAGACAAACCTTCAAATTCTGGAAATTAATAAATTTGACTTGAGTTCTATTTATTCTAATTCTAGGGTTATTACTTTTGTTTGCGTTACTTGTACTACTTTTGACTTCTTATACCCTAAATACAAATTTGAAACAATCTTCGCTTTTAACCTTAGTCAACAAGGTGCAACATTTTACTAGGCTATTTGCTAGGAATTAAAACAACTAAAACAAACAAAAAGTGAGCGTGGCTCACTAATACCCCCGATCATGGATCCCTGATCAACTGAAAATGTTTACAACCCATAACTTAGAATTCACATTATCCAGACCATTAGAAATCTCTCTTGCACAGCGTTTGACCAACCCCATCTTTCCACCTATAAAAAGGATAAAAGAGAATCATCGGAATGAATGTATTTTTCTACAATCGGCCCGAGAAAGTCTTATCCTATAAAATGACTAAGTCTTGTATTTAATCACTTCATCTCTCCCAATAAAGTTAAAGACATGTGCATAATTTGAAATGATCTGAATGAATAGTTTTCTGTAATTGGCTGGACAGTTTCTGATATTGTAACACAAGTAACTAAAACTTTTCGTAAAAATCTCTGCAATCTAAGCAATCTCTGCATTGCAATCTCCTAGTATGTTAGAAGGCATGTGCAAAATTTGAAACGAATCAGATGGTTAGGTTTCCGCAATCGGGAAAAATGTCCTCGGACGGACGGAATTGTTGGTATTACTATATACCCTAGACCGTTGGTTAGGGGAAAATAGAAATCATGTCTTGATAAAAATATGAAAACAATGAATTTTGGATTACATCAACACAGCAAAACACAGTGATACTTAATGGTGCAATGAAACTTTTAGAAAAAATGACATGCAATAGATAATAACATCAGAATCAACATTTTACAAATTTAATAATGAGGATTTTCTAGCACAGTTTTTTTCTGTAATGGTATGACCTTTTTCTTTTTTGCCTACAGAGTAAATTTTTGTTGTCTAAAAATTGGCATATTCTGACATCAAATAAACCTAAAGAGGTTGAATTACCAGTTCAAACAGTCAAATTTATATTTTTAAAATCGCAATAATTACATAATACATAAATTTTAAATTATGAAGGCGTAACCTTTTTGATAAAGAAGGGTAATTTGGGAATATGCCACTAATAAACAATATGGCTTTGTTAAGTAAGTAGAATTTATCCAGAACTCCCTCTTGTATATATAAACCTCCTACGCAACGCCAGAAAGCTTTTATAAAGTGAAGAAAATATTGTATCCTCGGGTATCGATTTTACAGTTTTAATTTAATTCGTTGTATAATTTACCTTTATGCTAAAGTATGCCTTCTGTCTTGCAGCTCGCAACAAGATTGATCAGTTAGTTTTCTAATAGCGAAATCTGATATCAAGCAATGACGAGATTTGACGTGAAATCACGAGAGTTTTGCAGATGCCATTGGATTGTTTGCTATAAAGGTGATGCAGTGCATCTTTTGCTTGCATAATCTTAAATTCAAATCAAATTATTTCTATTACATCATGTCGTACATTTATTTGTCGTCATAGATTATAGTTAAAAAAAGGCAAACGCATGATACAAAATCCAATTGAATCTAAAGAATAAAACATGATAAAACCAAGGCTTTGCAATGATAATAAATATGTGTGGTTTAGAATCAAAAGCATAAAATAAGCAACCATTGTGTTTACGTTACGAATATCACAATAAAGGGAAACGACAATCATGAAAGAGTGTATATTATAATGCCAATCGATATTAACAATTGTGCTTCTGTCCTGAAATAAGCTTTATCAAAATTACATGGGGAGTAATGATTGACTTGAACGTGATTCGTTTTTCAAATGAGCAGATTATTATGATGATTTAAATGTTCTATAGATAATCATCTATTAAATAGAGTGAGTGACAGTTTTAGACAGATCCTATTACCGCCGCACTTCAAGACTTTGGTTTGAGGGACATTAACACCTGGAGTAAACCTTTGTCCATGAAATACATGTGTATACAATGTAATTTTAAAAACTGTATCTTATTTTCTTTTATTTAATTTCTTAGGGCTCTTCATTTCAGATGTATTCAGTCAATCTAGACTTGCAGATTAGAAACTAGACTGTATAAAAGGCTCCTATTTGATACACAGTCATGCAGCAGGAATACTCGTCCCCTAAAAACCATGGACTATGTTAATAAAGAAGTAACTAGTAATGTCTGGTTCTCAATGGTGAAAAGACCCAATATTCTACAGCTGCCTGTTTGTAAAGAGTGAAGACAGCGGGTGCATTGACTGGTTAGTGATTCTTAACGGTTGAAGTAGTCCCGCAATTATTTCCCCTTTTCAAATGAGGGGTATTTATTGATGTTTTTCACAAAGTCAATGATCAACTTTTGATTCAACTTTGCATGTTCTACCAACGCGTCAGAAATCGATGTAATGTTTCGCAGTAATGAAATCTATACCAATTGGAAACTGAGAAGGGTTGTCATTAAGAAATCAAAACCATGAGGCAATCTGACATTGACTTTGTATGTATACCGGGTGAACTATTGGCTCTAAGCTCTCGCCAACGAAGGTAGATCATATTTCCTTCAACACAATGCAGTAGTGTGAGAAACAGTAATAGAGACATGGATTAAAACGCCAATTAAATGCTCACTCTGTACGTGTCACTGGGTCTACGTGGGTCTTTATTTGGACGCTTTTCTCATGAAAGATTTAAGCATTTTGTAACGTGATAAGGATCTTATTATGACCTGTCTTGCTTTGTTACAAGACAATTTAGTTGTTGGTTCAGCGTGGCGCTAAATGAGATACACGCTAGTATGAGAATAGAAATATACCCTTTGACATAAGGAAGGTCTGACTGCATTGTCATTTGTCTGTTGACTTCTTGTTTTATTGTATTGCGGACTTGATACCATCTGGTGGGCGTATGATTTCTCCAAATTCCCCAATATTGTACAGTATTCTATTTTTCATGAATTCGTAATATTTCCTAAAGTTGATTAGCAAATTGTTTTTTTTTTACCACAAATCAATGTCTTAAGGTTGAAATGGGAAAAAATTATACAATTCGTAAGCACAGGTAAATTTGAAATATTTATTTTAGGAATTTCTCACAATTTGTAAATCTATAGCAATAATTAAATCTAAGATTACCATAATTATTTCTGGGATTTTTTGTAAAATTAAAAACTATTAAATAAAATTTTCCTCAATTTGAATTTAATTTCATAACAATTCCCTTTAAACCTCCGTTTTAAACCACTATAGAAACGGCTCAGAACTAGCTCAGTAGATGGTGCCATCGCTCACGAACTGTGGACATTAAACACTTAAGATTTGAAATAAGTTTCATTTTGGGTAAATCCGAGTTTAATGCATCTGACAGTGTTGAATCAGAAAGAGACTGGAGGAAAGCTGAGACAGGAGACAGAAGAGCGGCCTCCGATGAGCACAATAACTGCCCCGGGAAGCTTGGGGCCTCAGAGTCCCCGATCCCGTGGCTCCGTATAGGGATGATCTGCCAGACGGGCTTCAAGAACGCGGAGGGGTCTTTAACTCTCGCCGTGTCGGAACCGCCAAGGCTGGTGCTAAAAACTATTGATCTTAATAGACTTAGTGTGCGAACAATTTCTTCCATATCTCATCAATTTTCCTGTTTAGGATTTCCAAATCAAGTGTAAGAATTCACCGCGGCTAGTTAGCGCATCGCACGTCTTCGGGCAAAATGGCGCCGTTGCATGCGGTTTTCGGTTCAAGAAGCAAGAGGGTTTGGTCGGTGTAGTGTTCGTGCAAGGAAAGCCATGGCCCCCATCGACGTACTAGCGTTCTTACAACTTCGTCCTTTCATAATGTGAACTCAAGGGCGGTGTGTCGTGAAGACAAACACGCAATGAGGACCAATGGGTAAAGCAAGTTCAAATTTACAAATTACGGTTTATTTTCGTTTAAATTGTGGATACATTTACTGAACGCACGCTGTCTCCTCTGATGCAATTTTGATTACAGAAATTAAAACGTGTAAGGAGTTGAGCAGTATCCATTACTACCAGCGGTAGGTGGCGCACAAATCATAGGTGCTGTGCTGAGTTCGGGTCGGTGAATGTCGCCTATCAGATTGGTATTACACTATCTTCAACCTTCAATCCACAGGGATTCCACAAGAATTCCTTTAATCGCATGTAATGCCGATTTTTAATTCGAAATTCAACCTTTCTGCGAGTTTGATATTTCCAGTGATATTTCAAGTAATTATAACGAATGTTCTCTCTATTAACGAGTACTTTATACTCGAGATTCGGGTCACTTCACGTACAGATTAATGGGTGTATAAACGTCTTTGTATAGTTTAAGTGTTGTATTCATGTGTCAGAGTACAATGGAAGTGAAGACACATCCCGGACAAGAAGCGGACTCTGAGTGCACATCTCTTGGCCCCGAGTGAAGACTCCGCTGAACGCCAGGTCCCCTCCTTCCTCCCCTCTTAGTTCCTCCCAACCAACAAAAACAGGTTGCTTGTTCCTTTCAAAGCATTCTAGTTCTGTTTTCAGTCACAATAGCGCCCTAAGACACGCTCCGCTGCGGCGCAATTGGGGATTAATAGATAATTTTCCCCAAAAACCTCAAGTTGAGCGCTCGACACAAAACGAACTTTTGAGCCATTATGTTACCTGGCCCTTAACACTGGGAGTTGAAGCGTGAAAATAGCCTGATTCAGTCCTCGAGCTGTGAATGAGGCTTGTGAGAACACACCAGTCTGTAGGGGCGTGGCTCGGTATCCGCACCCATCATTACTATATACAGCCTCTACATCACTCGTCACTCAGGTGGACTAGACTGCAGCCAGTCTCTGAAAGAGGATAATAATGAATGATGAATATGTCAAAAACTGGGTTCCTCAAGAGATATAATTTGAGCAGTGGATTTTGAACATTGTCATTGCAAGAACATGACAGCATAATGCTATGACATCAACGTGTTAAGAGTTGTAGATATGCTCAGATAAGTGCATATTTCATGAAAACTTATCAATGAAAATGATATTTAATGATACATAGCTCCCCTTTTTCAAATAAACAAACCTAGGAAAAAGCCTAAGAAATATTTGAGTTTATCATATCTTATTGATAAAGTTGTTATCACAATTCTCGAGTGTAAGAGTTTCTACCTTGGGTTACCTAAAGTCTTTAGATGAAACGGTATTTGTGACTAAAGGTGACCTTTTTGATCATACCCTTTTTCATTTATCTGGTGGATTGTGGGACATGCTGACTAGAATTAATCTGAATGTATCACCATAGTTATCATATTACCTTCCTATTGTTCACGCGATATACGAGAAACATGTAGACCCATATCAGCATCCTTGTGTTTCTTCACATAATCGAAAACATTTTCATATCAATATATTTTATAATATTTATATTTTTACTATTAAACACTACATTAATTCCACCCAATGTTACTAGTTTCTCCTAACAAGAAGCTTACCATGATTCAATCAATGACCATTGATGAGTTTAAGTCTAAGTCAAATTAAAAGAATCTAAACTGTTGGAGTCTTGTTAGACGGCATCTTAATGTACTGTCTGTCTCCTTTTTTTCAATCAATTCATTTTGGGAATGATGTCGACGATTTCTCAACCATATCGCTTATTCGCTGGATTGAAAGGCAATTTTTTAACAATATTGAACAATTCAAAGATTAGAGGTACAAGTGTTTGTCATTTCCTAATTTAATGGGTTTCATATTGCTCGTCACTTGCACAGACAAACTAGACTTGCTTCAATGTATGATATTACAAGATGCTTGAATCGATCTGAAATTGATGACAATAAGAGAACCTTCAAATAGCATGAACATTACACCGTAGATTTCCTTTAGAGAAACTATTAAAGACTTATTTGGGTTGATGAATATCCATCATTAACGACATCATGAAAGATAGTATTTCATTGAATAATATTACAGAATTATGACCCGGAAATAAATTGGTTCCATGAGTTATATTTTTCTGCAGTAATGCAACACTGTTGTCCTATTACGAAGTTGACTGTGTTGTTCAAATAATGTTACAATATATTTTAGAATAGATTAAAATATGATATGATTGATGATGATCATAGAATGTAAGCCTATTTCATATTTGATGAACGAATGATTCAAGTGTAAATCTGATTACAAAATTATATACATATCTGAATTTCAGTTATGAAATCCATAAACGAAAAATGAAATTTTTTTCTTCCTCGAGCAAACGATGTCGATTATTCCCAAATTTATTCTCATTCAATTTGTATATGTTTTGGGGGTATGGATATAATCCGACATTTTCTTCGCCGATTTATTTGGGTCTGACATTAATCACGCTATTTTGGTCTCATATTTCCTTTATGGCAGCCGTAGGATCTCTCGCGCCGGATCTACGTATTGATGCTCAAGGGAACACGGCTCAAGTTACACCGGTTCCGGAAATTATTTTAAGAGGACTTTATCTTACCTTACACCGGTTAAGCGCAAAGGACAACCCTGTCTTTAGTGAGGCATTTGCGGTGTTATCGCAATCCAAAGGGACCAGTTTTGGCGTCTACGAGTCGTCCTCCTCGACAGAACTGCATGGGGTGAGAGGGAAGAGCGGGGATATCCGGGTGACGGGGATATTTAGCGTCCGAGTCGAGGGGACGGGTAGAGGGGTAGGGAGGGGAGTGGAGAGTAGCCCGTGTTGGATTCGTGTATGAATGAATGGTCGGTGAGGTTCCCCGGTAGTTTTACTTACGAGATGATTACTGAATTCTTAAAAAATGTAACATTGAAAGTCAATGAGAACAAATTATGGTAATGACTTATGTTTAAAATAATTTATTGCCAGGAGTCTGAAAACAAATCAGGGATATAAAATTCCATTTTTGAATAAATTCGTTTAGCAGAGTTTCAGGAAACGTCATGATCATAAGTACTTTTTTGTCTCTAGGGAGTATAAAGTGAAAGTTGCTCTGTGAGAGTCGCCCTGCTACACATGCAATAGATTCAACGGTGTCTTCCCATCCTGTCTACCGTGCAAATCTGCTTAAGGATATATGTTAACTGTCCATCTCTGTGATCAGAAAATAAGGTTCATGGGATAACCTTTTCTACCTCCGCAGAAATGAACACAAACAAGTGTTATGTATAACACATTTTGTTGAAAATTAACTCTAATGAAATTTTGATTTTAATTCAACGTTGTTTGTTTTAATAACCTATGTGGGTTCTGCTGATGCATGTCGTAAAATCTTGAAATCCGTTGGTGTGAGATGAGATTTGAGACTTATCTATGATTTTATCTTGTCTTTGATATGTTTCTAGTCTTTACAATAATATAAAACAAGCATCTAGAATCGGTTATCGACTAGGGTCACTCCATTTGAAGGGATAGTTGTCCCTCTCCCTGTTACCTTGACAGTCGACTGGGGTGGAGAAGCCAATTATATGACAACCATATTGTACGTGAAACTCGTTAGGACTCTCAATCCATGTCTCCAGGTATTTGTGTTTACCATTCCTGATAGATTGAGTACCCGATTAGCTGGACTTGATGTAAAAGTCATATGGCGTTGAAGAGTTGACATGAAAATTAGATTTGACTTATGTACATATGGAAAGGGTCGTGTTTATTCAGGTGTTACAGAGAATATTATTTATGGACGCATAATGCTTCATCTTTGAAGATGTTAGAAGAATTTTGGTATGCCTTTCATTGGCATTCTCTTTCGCATCATAATGTCAATTCTATCTAAAACTTATTTCTGTCTATATGCAACAGTTTGTTAATTTACATTAGTGAAGAGACGATGTCACACCTGGAATCACCGTGTTTGGTTGGCATTCTAGAAGTTGATAGATAGAATTCTTTTGGATGAACAACTTTTTTATTCTGTTAAGGGGCCTTTCGACGTAGATTCTAATGCTTTTATTTGCTTGACAACGCCATGTTGAATCGTCGCCATACAGAATTTTACAAAAATGTTTATACATAATAATTGCGCTTCCTGTTCTTCACCATGCGATTGTGAGCGGACTTTCCTCCTGTAGCATTACATCCAACCATGTTTCTTAAAGGGGCAGTAGCACGTTTTTAGGGGAAATATAAGGCGATGCCAGGAAAATGAAAATTAATGGTTCCAATTGAAAGACAATGTATTTAAACTAAATGGAGCAGTAATAATTCAAATATATAATGTAAAGTTTAGCCATGCGATTCTCTTTTCTTACACAAAATGAATTAAAGGTGTTCACAAAAAATGGCCGCCAATAGATTTTATGTGAATCTTCATACTTTGTCCTATGACTTTGGATGATTGGCTTGTGTAATGAGATTTATAACACTATCAAAATAATATATTTAGCAATAACATACAATTATCAGTGAAAATTTTGAAGTATAAAATTATGAAAAAACGTGCTACTGCCCCTTTAAACACTCTTTAAAACGAAAACAAGCTAATATATTACTACTACCAAAAGCAACAATTTTTGGTTGATAGCACAGTGTAATTGTTAATTGGTGATTGTATTATAT
Source organism: Steromphala cineraria (assembly GCA_916613615.1). Taxonomy (NCBI): domain Eukaryota; kingdom Metazoa; phylum Mollusca; class Gastropoda; order Trochida; family Trochidae; genus Steromphala; species Steromphala cineraria. Next base: position 20,815,348 of record OU744720.1, read on the forward strand.
TTGTACAGGGCAGCTATTCATTTTTGTTTTCATTTTGCAACCGCAAACGTATATTTAATAATGGGAAATACGGACATAACAATCAGGATGGTCTGTCATCCAGACCCTTAAAGCAAAAATATTCAACTGACGACCAACCAAGTCTACTTCAGTATAGCAAGTCTAGATCACTGAGCTTTAGAAGTTAGACGTTAAAGTATTTTCTGGGCTCCATTTTGTTATTATATATGAATTGTTTTAAAATATTGTCAATATTGAAAAAAATACTTCTGACTTCTGATAAGCAGAGAACCACCACGTCTCATGAAGTATTTCTTCTATCAAACTATACTTTTATCTAACTATAATGTTATCTAATAAGCAGCTAGATTTACCTTTCGTTTGCAACCACTAAACAAGTATTACCATACACCATAGTTATACCATTCTGTGGCATGTTGATGGAACGGAAATTTCTTCAATGTTGACATGAAACATGGTTAAAAGGCAACAAAGAATTGAGAACATCATCTTCTTCGTCGTTTTATATTCTTTTTTTTTAGCATCAGATGATATACCTTTGTAACTTATATAGCTTAACTCCACTATCTCGTTTCCCTTTATTATGATAGGGCTCCAATTGCTTAAATATTGCCAAAGCAACATAAGTAACTCCCTCCCTATGAATACAACAAAGAAAGTGTGTGGATTGACAACGTCTTGATTGCCTAAAGTATCACTCACTTGGCTGACCTCTATAAGCATTATCAGCCAAATCAACAACTACCAACTTCTATTCAAACTTCATAAAACGTCAAGACTTCAATTCTTTATTTCAATTCTGCATATGAAATTCTCATTGTCGCTAGATATACCGCCATCAGAACATGTTATGTTTCAATTCCCTTCAATCCAGCGTCGTTAACAAAACCCAAAAGTTGCAGGATAATAATGTCTTTATTGCAAAAATACACTTTTAGGAGTACATTTGCACATGTATGTTATCATAGGTCCATCGTAGGTCATACAGAAAGATTTGTAACTTTAGGGAAACTCTATGACAGAGATGGAAATACATGCCCTCTTCTTAACAAATCAATCATCAACTTCAATATTCTATACAGACAAGAATAACAAGAACCCCTTTTCCCCATATATTATATTTTTCATGTTTCACTGTTGAACATCCTTTCTCCTCTGTTCCTCTTCTCAACATATGTTTTCCACGCAAAGTCTTTCGCGGGGTATAACGATCGTCGTCTAAATGATGATGTAATTTGCAGGTGCCAGCGTTTCTTTGATGTGCGCGTCATATTCATAGAGAAGATTAATTGCGCGATGCAAGCCGCTGTGCAGAGCACGGAGATGTTGGAACTGTTTTTCCAGAGCTCGGTCAGGCTTTGAAGTTTCTGCTCTGTCCATCTGGTAACAAGCTCTGCTTTCCTTCCCTCACTCACTGTTTTAACAGGAGTAGATCTACAGTGTGAAATCTAGCGACGTTGGAGAGGTATACTGACACTTGCGTTAGATTGTTAGTATATTTCAAAAGAAATTCTGGACAACAACTTCTTTATTGTGAAAATTGACAGTTGTATTGACACTTGGTCTTGCGTTAGATTGTTAGTGATTTCACGAAAAAAATCTGGATAACAACTTATTTATTTTGAAAATTTAGATGTTTTGAAGTATATGCTGTTTATATAAACTACCTCCATGCCCTCGGGACACATCGAGAGAGAATAAATTTCTTACTTGGATAACGAAATCTAAATGTTCCAGTATTTTCTCGTCTTGGTTAGGTTCTAGACTGTTTGACTTTTGGTTCTTAAAATGTATCCGAATTGATTTACAATAAAATTAATTTAAAGTCAAACGTTTCGAAACCGCCAAACGAGTCAGATACAGATTCGTGTTTTAACAAAAGCCTTTCAGGAGTGTTGTTTAGTGAACGTTAACTGTATATAAATTTAAAGTTAAATAGGGCAATTTTTTTTCAATTTCAAACATTAAGAATTGCGAAATATTTTTCAGATGAATAAGTTCATTATATTATTCAAAGGGAAACATGTAGTCTTGAATTAAGTTTGCACCAAAACATATCATGAAGTGTATACTTTCTTTCTAATGAAAACAAACACCAAAGAACCAGTACCTGAGACAAACAATATGGTGATCTCGTTACTTCCGGTTTCACTACGTAATCAGAAGGTATTTCTTCAGCTGGATATTCTTGGGAGTAAGTTACGTCCCACCTGTGTTTTCCGATTTCTTCATGTTACAGATAGAGGAAAGCAAACCCTTCACTGTAAACAGTTTTTACTCGTGCTTTCAAAAAATAAAATCAGAATCTGTTTTACATATATTATCAAAATGGTAGAGGTGAAGGATTGTTTCAAGATATGTTCTCTGAATCTGCTGTCTTAATTAAAGCTTTAGTACACTAACAATGTGAAAATGGTACCATTTATTTGACACTGGTAACCTTATCTTTGGTATTGTCATTGAAATGATAATGTTAAACATAATATTAAATAAATTCAATAGTTTATAATTACGTGAACGAGAGGGTCTACAACTACAGAGTGTCGACTTTAGGATCCACAAATACGCAACTTGTATTATAAACGGTAGCACGCTAGTGTTTTTGAGCTTATCAAACAGTAATCTTGCAATAAATATTCAGAGATTTACTGCTTGAATTAAAACTTAGAAGATATATCAGCCAGCTCGTAACAGCGGACGTATCTCTGACGTAGCGAATACATAATACCCCGATAACAGGGATATAAAGCACGGCGCTAATCTGGAACCAAACACGCCAGGGGAGGAAAGGATCCCTAGTAGTTGGCCGGTGTTGGAATGGTTGCGTAACACTAATTGCAGAGGCTTGGCTGACAGTGACAGTCTGCGAGATGCCATTAGGTCTCTTCGGGGTAGACTACCATTAGGCTCTGTAATAAATTGAAACTTCAAGATTGATGAGTTATTAAAATCTACTACTTCGTCATTTTAAGGTATTTCTCATGCAAGTTAGTCTAACGATTAGACTCTAAAAATTAAATTGTTAACAAATCTAAAATTTGAAGAAAAAAATTATGAGATGAAAATTTTCTTCATTTTTAGATGAAGCTATAAAGTCTTCTTATAGACTTTCTTAGGCTTTTAATTGGGTCTGGCTGACAGACTATATGCTAAGTTCTGCCTGACGGACTACATGACTAACTTGGTGCCCACTTCGCGCTGACGAAAGACCGTTCGCCAAAACGTGTCTGTCTCTTCTAAAAGCCAGCTGTTGGCTCCGAGGGAACAAAGTCTGCGAGCGCTTGCAGGAACATGTGATGAAGGCAGAGCTGGGTGTTATTGTTGCGCTGAAGGTAACTCTACCTTCTTGGCTTCCTGTAAGAGCATCTGAGTAAACAGACTGGTCAGGGGGTAGCTAGCTCGGCCGCAGTAGTTAAATAAACCCAGTTACTTTGGAGGAACAGATTTGCCTTACCGTGCTCTCCCCTGGTATTTCAGATTTAAACTGTAGCTTCTGGTATTGAGGGAATGGGTTTAGAATAGCTCTGAGGGGAGGAGGGGGTCGGCTAAGACGCTAGAGCCGGGAGGGGGTGGGGGAGGAATGCTGTAACACATTAGGGGGTAAGGCGAGATCACACGTCTGGGCTGGGAGCCCCGGGGGAGGCAGGGATTGTGACACACCGCTCAAGTTGCACCTCCGGGATATGTGGGTAGATAGAAATGGCACGGATTTCTCAACACCAGCTCTTTGTTCATAAAAAGTGAATATCGCTATATTGTCTGTGCGCCCCTTTGGAATATATCAGGCAAAATGTTTATTTTGTGCAAACATACGATGATAGAAAAAATACAATATAAAACGGAAGACAGCGTCTTCAATGATATTACTGAAAGTTAGTCGTAATCTTAGAAGGCAACCTAGGAATAGTTTTTATTGTTTATTTGAGTTTTCATTCAAATTTTGGATAAATTTAAGAAGTACTTCTTGTAGGCGAATATTCGGTATCTGATTATTTCTTAACACACGAGAAAGGAGACTGCGAGAAATTGTTTTAGTGTAGTTCACTTCAGATCACGACTCACATTTGAAGAGGTAATGTGAATATCAAAATGATAACAACGGAAGTCAGAGTCTTTACTTCTTATGAAGTGTTTTCGAAGCAATAGTCTAGTAGTGCAAATTACACTTTGGCGTGGTATTACATTGAAACGTTTAACATTCAAAACATGGTAAGGTTCCAATGATACAAATCCCAAGATACTCGTAAAAAACAATATTTTACTCTCATAAATACATTCATATACTACTACTGAAATAAATACATTGTATTTACATGTGTATTCCCTCGTCCCCTGACGCAGTTATCTCCCCTGCCCCCAGATGAGTTTGTCCGAGTTACCCGAGCACCCGCAGATCGAGTTACCACCTTTCATCCCCTGATCCCACACCGCCGTGTGCCTATCCTGGTGAGATTCTACCCTCGCTTTTAAGACAACATACAATTAATAAATCAAACTGTGACAGCCATACCCGGTTAATCTCTCACCCAGTCGATCTTCTGGCACGGAAAACCCTTTAAATCCTTCCAGCCCAGCCATGACTACCCTAGCTTGGACCGGAATTCACCACCCGACCTACTGACGGGTAACTTTACATGTACAAACCTAACAGCCAAAGACAACTGTAACACCTTTGTAAGTTCGTTGAATTTTATCAAATATAACTATCGAAGTTGGCCTGGATGTCTTTTATCTCTATTGACCTAGTATACAGTGTCACCGTATGATGTAAACAGTTACATCAATATTCAGAGGAAAAACTCCACAAAACCTGCAGAACCATGCCAACCTGAGGGTACCAGATTCTGTATCACACCCCGATACATCCACCCTCCTCAATCCTTGAATTTCGGGTTGTCATGGAGACAAGCCCCTTGCTATTTCAATCAGCTCTAGGTAAACAATCGGCGACTAGGCTAAGTCCACAAACCCAGTCTTATATCACACCTTGGGTCGGAGCTGTGACTGAAGTGAATTGATTTCCTCAACACCCGAGTGACACTGCCCAGTGTCAACAACTATGGTTCATGTCTCCACCGGGCTATACCCGACACCTCGTGCTCAGAGAGATGACCCCACTCCCATCTTGTATCAACTGGATCCTGCTAACGGTCCACTACTTGGGCTTGTATCAACTGTTGCTGTTAAAGGTCCACGCCTTGAGTCATCCAGGACCATTAAGGGTTTCTTTTTGTATCAACTAGAACCAATAGTCGACAACCAGAATGCTTAGATGTCTGAATTGTCGTTACCCAAATAGGCAACTTTTTCTATCAACAACGACCTTATAGGTACACTTGGAAGAACTGCCAAAGGTCCGGTCAGAGAATCATCTAAAACTGTAATTGGGAACTTTACGTAAGAAAATGTCGTCGTTAATCATCAACTTGTGTCCACGAATACTGTTAAAAAGCAATCTTCTAGTCACAAAGAACTGTTATGGTCCACGCCTTGAAGCATATAATGGATTCAGCCAGAACCAATACTAGACCGAACCGGAAGAATGTAGAATGAATCGTTGAAGTCCCCTTCTTTTAAGATCGTCATAAAATTGTTACATCCAGAACCCATTAACGATCCTTATCAGTCTTTCCTAGATATAAGTTTAAATCAGTCACTTGCATCAACCATATCCCGAAAAGGGCTCTATTGAAATAACTCATTGTATAGTTTTGTTACAGTTGTCATTTCACTGGAGAAAGACGTATCTATATATTTGACTACATGTGTACCACTATCTCACCACGAACGTGAGGCACTAGGTATATATGTGAATCCTCTTCACACCATTTCAATTCTACAAACATTGAACTGTTACAGGACCGATTGGAAGTTTAAACAAGACACACTTCACATTTGTACAACAGACAAGAATGGACATTGTCAAGTTTACGTTTTACTTTATAGATGAACACAAAACCCTTGAAGGTATGTTAGCCCCTCAAACATCCCAAGTTAACAAACTTATGAGTTATTTCTGGGGATATTTCAGCATCTGTTAGGATCTTTTTCTGAACCTGGAATTAGCTGGCAGCATGGCTTAAGTATAATTTGTTGGACTATCATTTATATGTATATCTTCAAGGAAACGAATCTAAAATAATCACACGTTTGAACGTTTCAATCATATCTGATATGTAAGTTGCTTCTCGTTCGTTTGTGAATGATAAAGTATATTCACATAAGGAACATGTCAACACAAAGTCGGATATCTAAAACTATGTTCATTATTTCTTCAAAATGCAAACCTAGAACATCGAGAACCCACTTATTGACTGCAAATCTCTGTCTGTTGCGTCTTAGTTCAAGAAGCTGTTTATATAGAACCTGAACTTCGAGAACCCAATTATTGACAGCAAATCTCTGTCTGTTGCTTCTTAGTTCAAGTAGCTGTCTATATAGAACCCGTACCTCACACCTATCTCAAACCCTGTGTGTACCCTCTCCTCGATCTTTTATTCGAGGTATTTTTATGTAGCGACATAACCCGTCCCGTGTGTACAGTGCATGTGTGAATGTATAGAAGGCTTTAATCAGGTGTCGGCCATACAATAACAAACTGGGCCCCGTCTGTACAAAGGCTACATTCTCACAGTCTGTACCTTATTAAAATCCGGACACGATCTCGCCAAACCATGGCTGTCACGTTGACCTCAAACGAGACATTGCGAGATTCGTGAATACGAGCGCATGCTCAGTTAAGTTTCGCGGTACTTAGTAATACGACGAACCTGCATTTCTTCATTGTCCTTTAAATTTTTATTGGTCTTTGTTTGTAGGTGTATTTTATGTTATCAGAAGCTGCTGTAGTTGCAGTTGTTCGGTGTGAGGTTTGAAAAGCGCACTTGGTGACAAGTTAATCTGTAATTCAAATGTAATCTCTGCATTTCAGACACCCGGATTTAGTTGTCACATGCAATATGTTTGTAAGATTGAAATCGATTTGAACACTGTAAGAAAAGAAAAGTTGACGGAGGTATTTCGCATTTCTCAAATCAAGCAAAAAGATTATTGAAGTTACAGAATTTGAATTATTCTATTGATCAATTCTTGGTTTCTGACATTGGTTTGAGACTGGCGCCGACTGGACTCTGACCAGTGTCCACGCATGTCCACTATGTCCAGTATTTGTACTCAATGACGATGTGCCTCTTTTTGAGCTGAGCCTTTCATTCATATCTTGAGAAAATATGAAATGGATAATCTGTATTAACGTCATGCATCTATGAGAACGTCAGAATTGATATTTGTGACCTTGAAAATATTATACTTTAAAAGCCATCGGTGACGTTTTCAGGATTGAATAAGCTTGTCACGCTTGTCAGCGGGATTTCAAGACCAAGTTTTACAGCCTATAGAACCCATCCGTATTTTTTAAAATTGGGTTTCAGTTCAAATTAAGTTTTTTAAAGGGCGGTTCTCACACAAGTTTAATAAACCACACCTGAACTTATGTACACCAAAAGTATGACATGAATGTATTTTACTTTTATTTGACATTGGAAGTTATGGGGATTACGTTGATAATGTTCCTACTTGTTTGTTATTTATCGCAGTATAATAAAAATTCTTTGAACATCGAAATCAGTAGGACATATACAGAAAGTTTAAACATTTAATCAGTATTGCACAAAAGAACAATTTCATGTTTTACGCAATTCAACTGTACAATATCCTGTTACACTTTGTCAAGTTTCAGTAATGTAAACGGTTTTGGCTCATCCTATTGAGATTGCCAGTGTTCAGATGATTTTAACATTCTATCATGGCCACAGAAGGCATTATTACAAGTTAAGTGGCATTGTTTTTATGCTGGTAACGGCTATTGTTACGCTGAATGCCCCGTGATGTTGTTATTGCTAATAATTGAAACCCCCACAATAGTAATTCATCCATTTATGACAGATATTGCCTTTAAAATATTCTAACTGAGCTCAATTTCAAGAATATTTAACTTTTTTTGCTTTCAAATTCAATATTGATATAACTTTTAGCAATATAAAGGCGTTTTTCTGTTTTTCTATCTTTCATAAATGGATTATGAAGCATGATATCAGTTTCAGCAACCTACGTTTCGTGATAGGCTTGAGTAAAATGACACTCGTTTCACGTCATTGAAGAAGACATAACATTAAATAATGCATTAGTGATGTAAGAGCTACAACTGCACGGAATAAATAATGTGTTTAGATTTCCAGTGTGCGTGTCTGCGCAAGAACCTCAACAAATTATGGTCTATGGCGGCCTCTCGAGACTTCCGGTCACGTGATCACTTCCAACAGGTAATCGACCGGAAGTAAGGCATTGGAGGGAAGTTAGAAGTAATTTACCTACGCCACATTTGATTCAACATGGCATCGAATTATTTTCAGCAAGATTTAATCCACGTTCTCATCATTTAAAACGACATCAGAATCAGTGTGCGTATGAGTTACATTTGAAACCCCAATTAATTTCTCTTGGATACTTCCTGTATTTGTACATGATTCCAAATCAAATAAAGATTTGAAAAATGGAAAGAGGATGAGTTTCTGCAATAGAATAATAGGACTTAGCAATAAGACTGAAAACTATTTCTATGTTTAAAAGGAAAACTACCACATTGTCTTAAAAAACAAAGGAGTCAAATACGTCGGTGAGCTCAGATGAAACGGAGACTAATGCCGCTTTTGAAAGTGGTTTACTTTCATCATGGTGACAAACCTAAGTGGCTATGAAATACGTCGAAATCGGTGAATACGTCCAAAACGTTCGGAAAACAGCTGTCTACTTTCTGTACTTTTGGGATGCATCTGCTGAAAAGCCTTAGGACTCTTGTACATGTACTCGTTTGTTCGCTACAGGTACACTGTGTATTGTGGACTCAGGTCTAGATAAACTATGAGGGCAGCATTCTTAGTCATCAGAACAAATTTTGCCATTGGGATTTGAATACAATAGTCCTTTTGATACCGAGCAAATATCCTCCAAAAATGTCAAAATATATTTTCATTGCTATTCTTACGTATTTAAGGGGTATCTGTTCGGGTCTGTTCTATAACGAGATAAAACATTGATAAACCGTTTTGAACACGGACCTCCGACGTAAAAAGCAAACGTAAATATCTCTACCTGTGTAAGCTTCAATAAAATAAAACAAACGCCGCAAGTACCATTATTCGCTTTTAATATTTCATTGTAGCGCTGTTTTCGTTTGACCATCTACAGATTTCAAATTGGAAATCAATAAACAATTCCTATGAAATTAAATGGGGAAAGTGTGAGTTCCTCCATTTCTAAATTTCTCACTGTCTGCCAAAGCGAGAATATTGAGACTGCGAACAATTATTTATTCATGTGTTGTTACCATTACAACTTGATTCGGCGCTTGAATATCCCGGAAGCTTTTTTAAACGAAATACAACATATTGCGTAAAAGCTCTCGCTTGCTAATGTGTAAAAACCTTTCATCGTTTACTTGGTTCGATTCCCTTGAAACCAAAGCAGTACTTGAATGTTTCTATAACACATCGCAGATCCCTACACCATGTCTCCTATAGCGCACAGGTGGGATGTAAACCACAACCCAGCCTCAAGCTCTAGCCAACCACCAACACGTGCTCCAGCCATAACCGGAAGTTGAAGGTGCGCGCGCACCTGTGATATTCAGTGGTCTATGAATTCTTTCCCATCTCCTGCAAGAATTCCTCATACTGACCCCAAATGAGGTATATTTCCCGCGAGCCCCTTTCCGGCCATCTTGAGAGCAGAAGTATGAGTTCTGGAAGTGTTGGTGTGAGCGATGGTATTTGACAATGTGCATACTTCTTGGGGGGATCTTTCATTGTTCTTCGTATCTGGAATTCGTTTGAATCTATAACGCATTTCAGACGCGTTAAGAAAATAAATAGAATAACGTTGTTGCCAAGAATACACAGCTTGATATTGTATGAAATAGGTCTTACAGCGACGGGCCAGTTGCAACAACAAATTGCCAGGAATATTCCTCTTTGAAATATTCTGATATTTTACAGGAGAAAGCTTTGGAGTTCTTTGGTTTCAGACACATTTGAATATAACCAGATTTTATTCATTTCACATACTTAAAATCCTTAAATAGTTCACAAATAGACAAAATAAACATTTTTGAAATATACCATCGAGTACATTGACGAACAAGATGAACACGTATATTAGTAATAATGCTTCTACAATTTCCTGAGGTCGATATAAAAACGGTTGATGTCAATTAAAAGGGGACCTCAGTTCACGTCCAGATATTAGACAGCAAACGTAATAAAATGTTTGTTGTCATTCTCAATTATTGGTTTTGTGTTTTTCTGACGTGTTTTAGAGTGACAGTTCCATCACGATTGCAATGTTCTCCAGCTCTGGCTTGTGTCACGGGGAAAGATTCTCAATCTTCTATCGTTTCTCTCTTTAAAACATCAGACCTTTTTTTACCAAGACTTTCCTAAGTGAATAGTTGTGTAACTAAAGAGAATACAAGACCATCTGTTAGGAATTCAGAGTTTGGTTGTGTTTCCCCCTCTAAATAGATATATTCTTGTCTGATAGATGGTACATTTTGATAAGATAAATTATATTTCGAAGTTATAAAACGATTATTAAGGAAATATTACTATTTAAGTTTAGGTAATAGGTGTAACTGTGAATATAATTATACTAGAGGTTTCTTTTTCTCGTTCAGTGTATATTTATGGTTCAAAGAGCAAAACGTGATAGGACAACAAAAATGTTAAGAAAAGTCATATTTGTAGCCTTGTAATGCCTTTATTTGCTTTGACATAGATGTACTAAATTATTATGCCCTTTAACAGAAAATATAACCCTTTTGTTAAAGGAGCAATGTCTCAGATGTGATTGATAACAAAGTATTGTTAATTGTTTTCAAAGTCGTTTCAATGTCATGCCTTAATATTCTTGTGTTATACCAGATCGGTGTTAGCTTTTTTGACGTAATTTTATATTTGTAGAACAAAATTCGAAATACATAGTTTATGCTTCAATAGACCCCGTGTCCGGCGAAAGACATTATCGAAATGAATTTCAACAAGCCTTATAACGGCGAAAAGAAATGTCATACAGCCAACTATGAATTAAAACTGATCATGCACAACGAGTTTATCAATTCTCTTCATCCTTCAGTCAAATGAAATAAATGAAATCAGTTAATCACACCTTAACTCACCAAAACAAAATACCTCAGGAAATCAGGTTGTAAAAAAACAGATAATCACACCTTTGAAGGCCCATATTCAAACTTATTTCAACTTATGACGTTAATCATAACTTCAAACTATACTGAGCACTTATTGCGGTGTCGAGAAATCGGTTGATGATACCTCTACCTAACATCAAAGTAAACAAATAAATGCTCAAGTTACCCAGGTGATTAGGTAATGAAATTAGCCTCACTCCTCTGTACTTTATACAAACGTGTTGTCACTTCAGAATGAACTAAAAAGTTATTCAGATAATTAATGAAATCAATTGATCACACCTATAACTCACTTCAACATACATTTAAAGGTCATTCGGATTATTAATGAAATCAGTTGATCACATCTATAACTCACTTCAAAATAAATTTAAAGGTCATTCGGATTATTAATGAAATCAGTTGATCACACCTATAACTCACTTCAACATAAATTTAAAGGTCATTCGGATTATTAATGAAATCAGTTGCAATTGATCATACCTACAACTCACTTCAAAATATATTCAAAGGTCATTCGGATTATTAATGAAATCAGTTGATCACAACTTTAACTCACTTCAAAATACATTTAAAGGTCATTCGGATTATTAATGAAATACGTTGATCACATCTATATCTCACTTAAAAATAAACTTTGAAGTTATTCAGATGACTAGATTATGAATGAAATAAGCTCACACCTCCGAGGTTCGTACAAGCGTGTTAGAGCAGGGTCGTGTCCGCCTACAGGCATATGCCAGTCAGTTACATTACCGCTAATCCTCTCTCACTATCCCAGCTCCTGAATATATCTTATACTTACCTCCACACACCTGCAGTTTACTTACACCTATCACCATGGTAACCAGGTAATACATCGCAAACCTTTGTAGGTTTTAAACGGTTTTCTTATAATTTTCAAGATGAATGTGTCGAGCAGGTCAAGTGTTTTTCTGGTTTAATCATTAAGCATAAGGATAATTGTTATATATTAACCATTGTTAATATGTTTTACGAATACTTTTTGATATATAAACATTGTCAGATATACTTTTTTCTCATAAACGTTTTTTCATAAACAATTAGCGTTATACATACTCTAACTTAAAACATCAATATTGACATCCATGTATGATGTTTAGCAAAATAGTTGCTCATCTTCATGGTGAGTGTGGGAGCGATGATCATGAATATTAACCAAGTATTAAATGTGAGTTCAGGTGAATATCAGTGATGTGTTGAATCACGATCTAGAGATACGTGTGTTGCACCTGTGGATGTAGGCAATAGACTTACATGAATAGATCATAAACTCGTATGCTTTGTTAAGCCTCACTTGCCCATTATGTAAATATGACGAGACCTGTGTTTGTATCAGAGAATCAGGTTAAATCAGCACACTGAATGTACTGCATGGAGTCCTTCGCTTAAATAGATAATCTGTAGTATTCTGTAGTTTCATTCAAAATATTAAAAGCGACGTTTCATTAGAATATACTGAACCATTTGAATAACTGTTCCTCTTGAAATGAGTAAAACATAACAAGCTTCCCTCTAAACGATTAAAGGGCAATGTTATTGGAAAAAGGGCTTTAAACATTCTTGAAGATTCTTTATCAACTGATTATTTTTCACCATTTATTTTAAATTCTCGAAAGGTAAGACGAACCCGAGGATTGGGTGACATGGTACGATTTGACAGATTGGCAGGAATGAAGGGATGGACGGATGAATAGATTTGTTTTCACCTTTTCTCTTAATTTCATGCAGTTTACTTCAGAAATTAAAACAACTGATAATCTTTCAGACTATCCAAGGTCCGTTGACGTAGAAAATGCCTTACGGATCAAGCGAAATCTCCACTGTGCCATTTTAGTGTGAACAATTTGTAATCATTTGAGATAGGGCATGGATCTGCACGTTAGTTACAAAGGCTTTTATTGATTAAAATTTCACAATTTGAAATCAAATTTGAACCGATCTCGGTTTTTCCATTTTTACAATGCCATTAAACAGATATCAATGTGATATATCACGTTTTCTCTTCTGCTGAAAATGACTCTTGACCAATCGAAATGCACACTTTGCATGGCAAATACGACAGTCTCTGTACAGTATTATCTGCGCAATGTCATTGTACATTGGTTCTGACATAAACCACTAAAGGTTGGTAAAAAAATGCTTGAATCTATCGTTGTCATAAATTGAACCGAGCAGCATCCTACGACATTTCACTTAGTTACTTCTTTAAGCACCTATAGACACCTGGCAGTACTGATTTCAATTAACTATATATTTATCATAAAATTCATGAAGATAACTATGAAAAAGAAAGATTAAGACAACTTTGTACAAAATCAAAGTATTTAATTAACAATAAATTCCTTGAAAAAAACTCAAATCGTTACGCGGCCAACGTCTTTAAAGGGGCAGTAGCACGTTTTTAGGGGGAATATAGGTTGATGTAAGGAAAATGAAAATTAATGATTTCAATTGAAAGACAATGTATTTAAACTAAATGGAGCAGTAATAATTCCAATATATAACGTTAAGTTTAGCCATGCGATTCCTTTTCTTACAAAAAATGAATTAAAGGTGTTCACACAAAAATGGCCGCCAATGGATTTTATGTGAATCTTCATTCTTTGTCCTCTGACTATGGATGATTGACTTGTGTAATGAGATTTTTGACACTGTCAAAATAATACATTTAGCATTCACTTACAATTATCAGTGAGAAATTCAAATTATAAAATTATCAAAAAACGTGCTACTGCCCCTTTAAAGACCACGAGAGATAAAATGAGAAAGGTATACGTTGACATATTTCAGCTGAATGGAGCCAGCCCAGGAGGAAGTGTGAGAGCTGACCACCAACAGAGAGGCAATGTACAGGCAATGTTACAGAGGAAGTAATTCTATAGAGGTACTGTACAGGACCAGGCGTGTCTACTCGTGACATCTTCATTGAGGATGGGCCACTGTGTATCATTGTACCACCTGTAGACTTTATTACAGGCCTAGTTTTCTCTCACAACAAATTTCTTTCATAATTGAGTTTCTCTGATTGTAATTGGTTCGTAGTTGGTGTTTGGGTGAATGGTCAGCAAGAAAGGTTTGCGTATTGTTACGGAACACCCTGGAGTGACCAACATGCTAAGACATGTTATGTAGTGCCGGTCAGACAACACAATTGCAGGATTAGTTCCGTGTTTAACCCCATGTGTGCCATGGGCGATACACGAAACCACAACAAGTGGTGACGTGTCACGCAAGATGATGACGTAATGCACGAAAATCGGATTAGTGGTGCTGTCATGCAAATAAAAACTGCATGCCACCGGTTAGTTGTAAAATGAGACACGAAAGGAGAGACGAAGCAGAGGATTGAGTGACAGGGTACGATGTGGCAGACCGGCAGTAATGAAGGGTGGGACGGATGAATTGAATGTTATTTTTCACTTTAAGGAGATTTTCTTTCAAAGGTAACGGGTGTTTTTGTCCTTGAACCCTGGCCGTTGTGGCCGTGACAGGATGAGCACGACACTTGAGCGGGTATGCTGAACGTAGTCCATGTGGTCAAATCAAACACGTCCCCTTTTGTGGCAGGACGTTGCGGGGAGCTTTCTGGAAGATAGCCTATTTAAATGCGTCTTTGTCCACAAGTGCGCTGCTTAGAAATATGCGCTCTATGTCTGGGAAAGGTAATTACGATTCATTTCCATATTAAGGAGAAGACTCGGCGGTGCGTGGCGAGGGTGTACCTCAGGAGACAAAAGAGACAACACGCTTGAGGTAGCAGCCAAAATACACCCTCCTTCCCAGCATAGTCCAGGTAACATGAACAATAAGCTAACCCGGCTCTTCCCCCGGCCAATCGTAACTTCACTCAGCCAGAAATAATAGTGGAGCGAGGAAACAAGCTCCCCACTCTCCTGTAGCAAGCGGAGGCTGCGAGGAGTCGCAAACACATCAAGAAGACATCAGTATCGGGTAGACTTGAGACACGACTCGGGTTGCAGGAGGGGGCCAGGGAGGGGTCGGGTGGCGGATTTGGGGAACTGGGATGGGAACATGAGTCTGGTGGTAAACTGAGCTATGGGTAGGAATGCCTGGATTAACTCCTTCAAGAATGTTTTATACCATGTAACAAACAAAGTAATTTTGTAAAGCTCTCTGAGGTGTCGTGTAATAACTTAAAGAATTGTTGGATGTTTATGATGTTATAAGAACATTTTCTTTCTTGGAAATAACCCTTGCGATATATGGACTATGACGATTGCGTCAATTTGCAATATTTGATGTGGGTTTTAAGCTATAAAAAATTACACATTAAAATTTTACAAAATAAAGTATTACTTCTCGAACTTTAGGTAAATCATTAAGACAGGAGACTGTTATAATGGCAAGAAGGGAAATCAATAGTAAGGAAACTGCCATCCATGTTCCAGAACGAATATAGCCGATCCTACCAAAAGGATCAACTCAGAGATTAAAAAGCCAGAATAAATTGGTTCGGGGCAATGGTGTTCTCAGATGTTCTGACCAGTCAGGAAGGTCGCACGAAAGACAAATTCAGTTGTTTGGGAAGAATTGGTGCTGAATTGAGGTGACATTCCTTCCGACATGTTGATTATTTTAATTGAAAAGCTTATGTTATGTAGTTATCTTGGAAAATCATATCCAAAATAACCATAATCGTTTGACATTGCAAAAGTAGTTATAAATGTAAATGTTGTCAAACACACTACACTGGAGAACTTTGTGACATTAACAAATATTCTTAATCGTCAACCAGATGCATTGATAGTTCTGATATGTCAGATAATCTTGCTAGAAAGAAGTTGCCAGACAGTAAGTATAAAGACAGAAAGTATAAATACTACAGGAAGCGGAGCAAGACATAAGAAATTACAGAAAAATTACATAACAAATTCTGCAGTTTACCTTTATAAACGCCACCTAAATTAACTCCGTGACAATCAAGACATTGGCGAAAGATTTCACAAACCTTCATTGGTCACATAAAACATGTCAGATCCACAATCAAAAGGTGTTTCATCTCTAGCATGATACTTTACCTCATCGTTTCAAAAAGTCGTCCAATATCTTTGTAATGAATGTACTGCTTGTCGGTTAATAAGAAATCAAGGTTTTGAATGAAAGTCAACTTCTTTAAATGGACGGCATCTATTGCAATAAATAATTTGACTATGCAGAAGAACACAACTTCTAAAAATGCCACTTAAAAAAGATTTAAAACTTTAATAAGAATAAGATAATGAATATGTTCAGGTTAACTTAAAGGGTCTAGAATTTCGAAATTATCTCAAAATAAGATATACGTATATCCCAATTCTAGCATTACCTTAGTACTAAGAGAGTTACGAAAATACGGTCCCAGGAGTGGAATAGGACAGAGATGAGGGTTCGGGTTGTTTCCCGGAGGCGCTCCCGAAGTTCAATCAGACGATATCCGGTGAATGAGGCAGACGACACCAAGTAAGCGCACCGACACAGGTGCAGACATAACACGACACCAGTTAGTTTCCTCGGGCAGATTCCCTTCAATTAAATTTTACGAAATCGGTTATCCGTTAAGAAGATGATCGCGTAATTTCGTTGTTATGGGTGAGACAAGTCCCTGTTCTCAGACCCTCTTGGTTTTGGTTTCTTTGGAACCATATAGATCTGTTATACTTTCCATTGAAGAATTCTTTATAGCAATTAAATTTGTTTGATGTAGGCTGCTTGTAATGATCTTGACATGGCCAAATATATTGTTGTTCCTCAACGTTGCACTTGTATGTTTATTGAGGAAAAGAGCATTTTGGTGTCAGTGTCTGCTACGTGGTTAACCATTGATGTGTAGGATGTGGTATTATTAGTCGATTAAAACTAGTCAAATATGTATCTTATTTCGACAGATACATCGGCCAATGGTATGGGTGTATGATGTAGGACTCTCGATGATGTTTCATAAGTTGATTCAAACTAGTCAAATACATATATTTTATACAGGTGCAGCATCCAATTGTATTGTAGCTTTCAAGAACTTGGACATTGATTGGCTGATTTTCTTTCATGTGCTATGCATAGATCCATGTTGGTTCAGTTCAGTGGTTGTGCATTTGAACTTCAAATGTAACATAGAGAAAGTAGATTCATTAACATTACAAAATTAGATAAAAGGCTTTTATACCTTATTTCCGCTGTGTCATTCCCCTTGTACCCGTGTGCAAAGCGACCGATACAGCAAAGAGCTATGTCTTATTGTCAGTATACAGCATGTATTTCTGCTTGAATCAACAGGATCCATTAACATCTTTTTGTTAAAATGGGCTTGCCTTGTAATGTTCATTATTACGTTATAACGTTAATGTAGTCTTTTATGGTTTATCATAACACGACGATCATTTATGACGAGAAAAACGCGATCTAAAACACGATAAGTAAAATATTTAAAGCATATATTATACCTGAGATTACAAGTGCATTGTTAACGTTGGCGAAGCTCACAAAGCGATGGCAGATCACTGATACAGACCGGCGTATAGTGCACCCTGTAGCGTCTCCTCAACAGGTAAGAAACGATACTTACAGTTACCTGTACAGGTAACATTTGGGGTATGTGCCCTTGAGCGTTACCTGCCGCCCCCTGCAAACCCCGATTGACACTTCAAGGTAGAGAGATACGATACATCTGTCCTTATATCCATGTTCCAATTATTTCAAGCTCAAGGCAAAAAATGTTTCCATTAAAATACAGCTAGCAGCCCCTTGCGGTGACTTCAAAGGCAGTGATTTGCAGGTAGGAATGAAAGTAAACTCGGTGACTAAGATGTGATAATTGGTTGCCTACCTGGCAGGTGTAAATGTACCTGTAAGGAGAAATGTGCAGGCCAAGCGTTAAAGCATTCAGGTGTTAGAACCTCCAACTGCACCCGTACTGACCTAATTGAACTCTCTACACATATGTCTTTTTCACACCCTTAAACTTCAAATCAGGAATTTTCCAAATTTGCTTTATTATCTTTCGAAATTTGTATTCATGATCAACAATCATCTTTTTCTAATATCATATTTATTGGGAAGATGTAATGATTATGTTTTTTTGTTTTTTTCAAAAGATCAGACAAACGACAATTGCTGAATCGCTGGAACATATTATATACCTCCGGGCCAAAAAAATTAGACAATTTTAGATTAACCGTATTTATTAAATTTTTTACATAACCTAATGAAATTTGGAACAGATTAAGAAAACTCATATAAAAATTGTATGAAATAAGCCGAAACTCAATCAGTCTACTATTTCATGATATACATTGTGAAATCTGATCAAACATAAATTTTTTCAAATCCTCTGTTGGTTCTGAAAACAACTTATGCAAAGTTAAATGAACCTTTTGTTTCAAATCTGCAGAATATTTTGATTCTAGTGTTACAAATGTACACGTAATCATTCGCTTGACAGCTTTAGTTGTGTCTTGATCTTTTAAAACTACAAGAAATACATAATATGTATATGAACGCGAGGAAGTCATTTTTTCGGGTTTTTTAATGTGTAGATTTGGTCATCAGCCTGTTGCATAACAAAAACATTTCCACTTTCTCTAATATTTGTGTTCAGCAACCCATCACATAAAAACCAAGAGCCTTTACTTGAATAAATAAAACTCGTGATTAACAAGAGCGTCGATAATAGATTTTTTTCAATTTTTCGGGCACCTTTTTGGACAATGAGAAATTAGATTCCGACTTGCACAGTAAACCCCCTGCAACTCGAAATCTCGCCAAAATTGGTTAAAAGATACCCAAAGGTATACCCTTTATTTCCAACAATATCTTATCTCAATACCGAACTGCATGATAAAAAACGCGAAGTCTTTGTATCGCCTTGTTTTTCTGCATCGCGTCGATCACTAGGAAGTCGTCTGCTACAGCGTTGTCACGTGACCCGCCCCAATGACAGGGGAGATAATGCACAGAACATCATAGCAATGTCACAGCGGCTAAACATTTTCAAACCATGTCCGAAATTTTCGAGTGGCAACCGAAAAACAAATTTTGAGAATTGTCTCATTTTTTTTGCTCGGAGCTATATTAAGTTGTGTGCTGAATCGCTGGTGCTGAATCGCTGGAACATAACATTTAGTTATTTGCTAATCGCTGGAACATATTATGTTAAGTTGTATATTCTAAATTTATTCTTCAAAACTGTCTAAAGGCTATATGTACCTGATCAGTTTATACACAGTAACGAAACATCAAAAGATTGCAGATCACAAACAATTTCACAATAGGTTTTGTACAGATAATGAATTATTTTGAGAAAACCATATCCGTTTTTTCCTTTTTAGTATTCTGTTTTAGCCTTTGTATTAATACATCGGCTGTGGTGTAAATTGCAAGACTGCCATGATCCAGTCCCCAGACAAACCAACGATAATGTGCTGTGTTCAATTAAAAGGCCCGTTCTTTTAGAACTAGAGCTCAGTTCTACACAATAGACCATTCTATTGAATACCCGAATAGCTTCTTCGATCTACTAAAACAAAATAATTGATTTTTTGTTCTAAAACTTCAAATAGATTATCACCCAAGGACACAACTGACCATTCGCTTCTCTTACTTTTGACATGTGTAAACCAACAATATGTTTCATTGGGAGTTCACTTCTTTCTTGTGGCACGTATATGTCAACATAAATCTGCTATCGAGGACGGATACACAACTAATTAAAAGTCACTACCAATTTTCAAAGTCACGAACTTGCTCTGTTAAAAATGAAATGGACAACAATGATAACAGCATAAGTTCTCTATTTTAAAACAAATTTCACATACAAAAAATGCGGAGGGGAAAAGCAATATCAATGACTTGACTGAGTCTATGTCAATCGGTTCACTATATGATAACGTTAATACGACACAGCTGTGTTTGAAGTGCTTAATATAACACATTTACACTCCAGGCGTGTGAATAAGTTGGCTATAGCCAAGAGGGAAATGTTTTAATATACTGCTCCTCCTTTTAATTACTACCTCTGTTCACAAAATAGTTTAAGAACCTTTTGGAACATCTTTATAGCATTAAATCCCTTTAATCAACATCATTATACGTTTTCTGCATAGTTTACCATGAGTCGAAGTGACTTTTCATGCCAAACATATTTTCTCTTTTTAATACGTTAGAACATAATACCTTTATCGTAACCTAATCAACCGAAATGCTTATTAAAGGAAAGTTATGAAATGAGTGCACATAAGTCTAAAGTTTACTCTCGTCTCAAACGACCTACAGTCCCTTTCGCCTACAGGTAAAATCACCCTTGATACGGTAGGATCAATGAATTAACCTAATTCATCTTCGACATGATTATGGAAATTAAAATTCCACGATTCCGTAAAATAACGAAGTGAATCTTTCAAATGAATACAACATTAAATCTCAAACGAAAGGAATAGAGTTAAGTGCATATGTCTTTAATAAGTTATGATAAGACTCAATACAGGTGCGTGCAGTGAACTGTGATACGAATAATAACGACCTTGACCCCAATGAAGCGTGACGAACGTTCGACCCTGCAAGCTATGATTTAATATGACTGATGAAGGGGCAACGTGTCAAATCGTTATTTAATATGTCTCCACTTAGATATCATTGACTTTATGTACACCGATTTCTTTATGCGGGACGTGAATGATGGCGTGTTAGGTGACTTCATTGACTGGAGCCATGATTAGATCAAACTAATAAAAATGTACTTTAGGTAGGGAAAGGTATTTGATTGTTCAAACAATGATTACATTTTAAAATATATGAAGAGAAGTGAGAAAAACATGTCAAAATTAGAAAAATATAAAGAATAAAATGTGTTATGATGAAAGAATTAGTGGTGAAGATAAGAAAATCCTTACAGATAAGAAATGTAGCAAAACAAATGAATTTATGTAACAGAACCCTTAGCTCGGCTCACATCTGTGAATCAGTAATTTATTTTGTTTATAAACTGTTTTAATCGAATTTAACGTTCTTGTTAAAAACATTTTTATGGTGCTTCCATGACTCTGTTTCATTTCATTGCGAAGTAGCCTCGAAGTGTACATAACCTTATAACGTCCAATAAGATGTCAGTATTTGTGTAGAAGCCAAAAAACGGTGGTTATACTCTTTAAACTCAAGTTTACTGATATTTGAAAACAAACCAGTAACATAATCTTGATAAAAAGGGAGCATACCGTTTTCATTTCAAAGTCCGAGTTTATGTCCATTTAATCGTCAATTACAATTTCTCAAAGTTTTGGAATAACAGTACTAGTATTAATACCATTTCAGTAGATTAATTGATATTAAGATATGTATCTTGTCCTTTGTAAAAGGCAATCCATGAAAATAGCAAGATATACCAAAATATGACACTAATTACCATATCAATCTATATCGATACCTATCCATATGTGACGTCCTACCGTGGGAAACAATTACCTCAGTGTAGTACATGGTCTATCATAGAACACATCGTAGATAGGACGTATGTACCATAACTGTTAACTGAAATAGTCATAAGCACGTATTCGTGCAGGTAGGTCGAGATTTGCATTCAATGTCTCAATTATTGGGGCAATGAAAATATCTCAGTGATAATAACATGCTCGAAATTACAAATATACAGAGTTATCACATTTCAGTAAATGAGTGTTAGATATCATAACCGTAAGTAAATGGAAGATTACAAAATAGTTTTCATAAAATGTTATTTATATAGTATCCTTTTCTCGTTTTAAGGATCGCGCAATCATATCACAAGGTACTTGTTTTTTTTATTACTTACTCCTGTAGTCCTGAGCGGACCATATCGATCATGCAAGATAGGGTACATGAAAGGTGATTTCCAACTAGTTTTTGTGTACCTTTAACCTATAGGTAGACATGTCACGTCTTTCTGTCTACAATACCTATACAAGAGACGAATCAGCCCACTCTACAACCTAAGACTCTGTAAAGAAACCCCTTCATCACAGGCCATTCATCTGAATAAATAAGACTGAAATTTACCCTTTATTTACCTTCTCTAGTGCATGATATTTGACCTCAAGTTCAAAGCAAGAGATTCGGCCATTCAACCGGGTCACGGACATACTGACCCCTTGGACGACAGGTAGCTGCCTGACCAAGATGGCGTAATTTGGACTCACCGATCGTAGGATACGCTGAACTCGTGTCTCCTAACCATGTCAGATCAGCCTTATTGCGTTTATCGGAACAGATCACCCCTTCAGGCGTAGATTATGAAATAACCATTTTATAGGAGAGGGCCCGGGTATTCGACGTTGTGTGCACGGTTTTACTCAGTAATCGCCTTTTTGTAACCTGAGATTATTCCTTGGGTGATTAATTGTTTGAGTAAAGCATTTATCAGAGAAGCTTTCGATCTAATCGTATGTGGACGTTCTCTGGTGCTCCAGAGCATATCGTTTATATCAGACCTCCGTGCACTGTGTAAGCGGACTTAACACGCCGATCTGGCCTTGGTGATAAAAATATCGATTCTTTTATAATTTGAAACTTTCGAAGAACAGTTCATAATGAAATGAAAATAATGAGGGTAGATTTAAAAATAATGTTTGTAAAGGGATTTGGAGCTTATTTGAAAATCGAGATATCAGTGTAATTGAATCTTCCCAATACAAAACTTCCACGCCCTCAAAGCAATCTTGTCCTGCAATTCACTGTGTGGGTGATTGTGTTGTCTGGTGTATATATTTACTGTGAAATCACTTGTATCGTGTCTGAGACAAATATCCAATCCCTCCTTATTGAAACCAGTAACGCTTCTTATTAGACTGTGTAATGGTCCTCTGATGTATCTGTGCTTCCCTTAAACATAAACGATACATACAAAAGTAAAAACAGTAATTGCTTTTCCACTTACTGTTAAGAAAAAAATGCAATATTAAGAATTTGTAGAACCTCATAAACAGTAGGTATGAAATCCCCAAAGCAAACAGAAAACGTGGCTGTATAATTGTGCTATACAATTTGGCCAGGTTGTTTAATGGTTTAAATGAAAAAAAGTATAATCGTCGATTTTCCAAAGTCTGAACATTTAAAATCTTTGTTGCTTATGTTCTATTTAATTTAAATTTCTATTTTATTTAAAATCCCAATTCAGTAAATCATTTTCTATTTGAGACTTTAAGTCAAGCTGGGTTTGTAGAAGAGCTACATTACTACACGAAAGATGGACGACATTCGGCATTAATCTCCCCTTTAGATAGAATACATGCTATATATCTGTCACTTCAAACTGGAATCACACAGAATCAATTTACAAGGCTATTATTGTAACTACATCTTGATCACACGTGTGTTAAACACACCATTTAAAGAGTCACACCGACTTCAAATCAACAATATCAAACATCCTAAATGGCTCGTAAATTGGTACCTCAGGGTATAGAACTGTCCAAAGCATTCAAGAAACAGATTAACAAGTTTAATACACAAGTTTACACTACATCCATCCAAAGTAACAACTTACAGACCGAAACAATTTGGTGTTAAGCGAAGCCAGAAGTGCGTTGTATCGGTCAGATCTAAGTCCGAAATGACAGGCAGATTCTGATGATGGGTCGCTTTGCTTGACCGTATTGTCTGAACTGAGACCGGCAACGCGTTTTAAATCTCTTATCACTAGCAATTGACCA
The DNA here is from genome assembly GCA_916613615.1 of Steromphala cineraria. Classification (NCBI taxonomy): domain Eukaryota; kingdom Metazoa; phylum Mollusca; class Gastropoda; order Trochida; family Trochidae; genus Steromphala; species Steromphala cineraria. The sequence continues at coordinate 20,839,324 of OU744720.1, forward strand.
GGAGGACATTAGTCTTCTTTTATATTAACAAACCGAGACTATTAGAGTCACTTTTCAAGATGGCTGCCTCAGGCGTGATCACGTGATTGAATACTCGTGAACTATTGCATATGGTAGAACATGGAGATTTGCCTCGTTGTTCAAGCTATCAGAACAGAATTCTATCTATTGTTCTGTAAACTGGACAACCAATGGTTGTCAACCTAATGAATTCATATCTTACATATTCGTGCTCATTGTTTTCATACTGCATATTATTATTAGCAGTAATTGAAAATGAATCTAAAAATATTGGCCCTCGAAGACGTGCACATTATATTGTTGAACAACATCATTAACTACAGTTTCAAATGCAACATATTCGAAACGACCGAAAACGTGGTCTTAGGTGATTTTTAGAATACCTCTTGTGATAATAGATAATAAAGAGTGATAATAAGAATGTAAAAATGATATAAGATATCCTTGTTTTGTGTAACTGCTAGTTGTTCATGTTACCATTTAAATTCAAATATCAGACTCTACCATTAAGAGTCACATTCACGTCACCCAATCATGACTTTACGATACAAGTTAAGACAATCTTAAAATGACCATTAGAAAATTAGCTAAAACGATGACGCAGTTTCTTTGTTAAAGTCTTCAATCACTCAATAAAACGTTTCTTTATTCTCACCTTCACTGATGGTTATAGAGAGACCCGAGGCTGATCTAGTGACGTGTGTTTATGGGAAGTGTGGAGTAAGCACAGTTCAAACAGCTTCAGTCACAGCCCTTGGCAAGACACTGATTTACTATTGTCATATAGATACCACCATGATGGAAGCAATAAAATCTATATCGTAAATACATAATTTCTCCCATTGTATCATTTGTATTTCTTGAGAATATGATGAGAGGGTGAAACGAAGGTGAGACGATGGAAAACAAAGACTTTGACAATACCAAAGAGTGTTCTCTTTTCTTTTTACTATTGTTATATCTTCAAATTGTTGGTTGATATTGACACTGATAAAGATGATATTTTATACATGTAATGGAATAAATTACCACATGAGCTGATGTAAGTTCAAATTAACTTATCCGGAGAGCCAAATATATGGCAATTTCTCGTATTTCTTTGAAATCGAGCTAAGACATTATACTTTTATAAAAGTTGAACATATCCGACCAATTTCCATGTATACTACAGTAGCCATTAGTCAGTTTAATCATTCTTAACCAAAACCTTTATTTTACCCTGAACAATAATCTTTTTAAAATCCCGTTTCATGCTATCAGCGTTAGCAGCGGTATATTGTCCGGTTTTCTATAACAAATCAAGACCTTATATCTCTTTTTTTGTCATTTTATTCAACTGTAACTGATGATATTACAAATCTTAAACAAGAACATATCTAATATTTTCTAATTTGATAAAAATACATTCATTGAATGATATTTATCATGATATATTGAATTAAATCATATACCCCAATACAAAAGACAGAAATCCTATGATAAAATCGAACTCACAACCTTATCAGCAAAGGTTCCTGAAAGATAACAGCAGATAAGTGTCTAATACCCTGTTGTTCCTTCAAGATAAATGACATACTTCCCGTGTAATAACCCAGTGTTTTATCCCCGCTAGTTTAGGGGGAAGGGGTCTCGGGAACGCGCAGGGTGGAAAATAAGGGGGATTTAGATAGCGGTGATAGGTGGCGGGCACGGGCTTCTGCTATAGACAACGTGTCTGTTTTGACAGGTAACGGTGAAATGCAGATCATCAGCTGGTGTAATGCATGTAGATATCGATCCCTTGTATATTTCATCAAACCCATTCCTCCACGAGTTGGATATGATGCGATGTGGCCCATCATACGTCTGTTAATGTAGAAGATAATACTGTTAATACGTGTATTCATCGACAATCCCTTTGATTACTGATCTTGCTTCAGTGTGTTGAAGGTTATTAATTCGTTTAAAATAGATATCAGTTGAAATATGGAGTTAATTTTATTGATTTGAACATTTACAAAAGATCCCCACTTTTTTTACCTAATTGCATTTGTATCGAGTCTATAGTTTTTCAATAGTTTTTATACCATAAATGAATTTATATTAAAATTGATTGTATAACCATTTAGATTATTATGTTTTTCATCACGTCATAAAATAAGGGCATAAGGTCTCGTTCATGTTTCTTCCCATAATAGAGGACTCAAAAATACCGTTTTGTTACAAGGTCACCATTTTTCTGCATCAGATAAAGTTTACCCCTGATAATGGTGTTATTTTACATTGAAGTCTGTTGGAGTTGGTAAATATGTAGTTAAGTTATTTGGAAACACAAGATAACATTGCAAAATGCTCCATAACAAGATACATGATTGTCTTCAAATAAATACGATATCCTAATGTTTCGAACAACATCCCAAGCATGACCTGATTGTGTGTGTACTGGGGGTGTACGAGGGTGTATGAGATAGTGTGGGAATACACCAGGAGAGTACACAATTCCATGCTCATGTGTTAACTAGCTTCGTTATCCAGAGAGTTCTTGTTCAGATCCGTTCTCAGAATAATAAGGGTTCCACAGTGGTGCTTCTTACATAGACTTTCTTCATCTCTCGGTGAGTTGCCTGTTATAAAGTTGGTTGATTTTAATAGTTCTGTTAACTACGACTTTGGACAAAAAGATGTCTTTGTAACATGCGTTTTATACTTCAATTGCTTCGCTATTTGTCGTCCTAATCCATGTTTCGTAAATTGTCATCGTTGTTTTCATTTCTTGAATTTTTCGTTCGATTTTTTATTTATTTTACATTAAAAAGCAAGTTTAAGTCTATTGTTTCATAGTAAACTGAAAGGTTTCAAACCCTTTTTCCTCTCCATTCATTTAGGTCCGATACCATTTGGTTTCTTTTCTTTATCATCAATGTCGATCTATGCCAATACAAAATGTTAACTTACTAACCCAAATTCACACTGCATGTGTTAACAATTAGGTAAACAACATTGAATTGAAACTTTTGAAAAAAAATTAAAGTTTGACAAATTCACAGAGACTCACTATCCTGCCAATACTTCAATATTACAATGATTACAAGTTGAAAGAGGTCTAAGCAAGTCTACAGGTTTTTACACTAAACAGCGTTTTCTCACACTCTCAGTGTTTCTCTATGCTCCTTCGTGGGATGATTCCCAGTTGCGTGAACTAACTACAAATACAAAATAATGATATGGCGTCTTATTATTTTTGATTTATTCGCAGCCGTCTTATATCTAGCAGATGTTTGTTCCTGGTATATACAAGTATAGGTAAATAAATAAATAAGAGAAAACCCTTCTGATCATTTTGCCTCGCTGAATGTCAGCTATTTCGTTTCGTTCCGTGCCAAAATGAAAACTAAAATGTTCAAGACAAAATGTTGATTTCCGGAAAAGGTCAAATAAGTGAAATTCATATTGTATTAAAGCCTTATTTATAGCAGTGAAATGGTTCAGTAATGTGTCAATTAATATTGCGTCAAATCCAGGTTTCATCATAGCACAGACAATAAAAACCTAGGAAAGAAGTCAAAAGAGAAATACTAACTTCTGCATAAACTAATATCAGCTGTCCAAACGAAACTAAAGATTCATGAATATGACAAAAAGTGCAACCATTTTTCTATAACTATAATGTCAAATACACGTTTTGTCATCTATTTACCTATCTATTCACAATGACTTACGTTTAAAGATTTTATTATATTATAATTCTTTGCATATGTCAGGACTACACCAAATCAGACATGCTCAATTACAAAACATTATTCAAACGTGGCCATGAAAAAATTTCTGACCATTTGACAAGTTACGCCATCTGTCGAGTGTCTTGGGAACTACTCGATCACGTGACAGGTGAAAGGTCAAAACAGAAGTTGAAGCTGTGATTTATCGAGCTCCAAACAGCTTCCCGTATCAGTGACCTGAGAATGGTCTGTGTGGGAAGCTTCACAACTCGTCCAGTGTTGTACTCATCTGCATTCTTCTCGCTTTCTCACGTTTATTAAAATTTCTAAAAAGTTCTTCTCACGTGGTTATCCTGAGAAATAGGTTCTCCTACTTTGTTCGTTATATTAAGTCTAAGACAATTCAAAACATTATGGACCTTGCCGAAATTGGATCTTGCATAAAAACTTTGTTCGTACCTTATAATCTAAGATGACTGAAATCACCCATGGAGCTTCCCTTCTCGTCTCAGACTTTGTTCGTACTCTATAGTCTAGTCATGGCCCTTGCCAGAGACCGTATTTCATATAGGTATGCGAAAAATAGCACGGAATATGGTCATGGATAGAATTTCATAGGAAGATAACATTAGCATTATCATTTTCCTTTGAAAGTTTACCTCCGGTCTTTCACATTGACCTTGTTGTGCTAAGGGAATCCGATGAAATCTCAGTTTTAATGACATTTATAGCTCATTTATCACGATGCGATTGGCCGTTGAACTACTTCCGTTGCCAGTCCGAGTCAGGAAGATTTCAAGAAGAAAACTTTCGTAATGTTAAATCGTAGCTTACTTCACGAAGGGGGTTGTTTGTGATTATGCAGCTACATCTGGTTGATAGTTGATCGAGATTCAAATCCCTTATTTCAAGATTGTCTTTTTCTGGTGAATTCACTCTGATCGTCCGAGAGTAAAATGTCAATCGTATGTTATAATGCACAGGTGCTGCAACCTTTAACGACATCAGATTGATATACTTCTCAGAACCTGAGGGTCACATTGTGATATTGTAAACTGAGTTTTTATTGAATATTCTTTAAGAAGTTGACATCAAACTTTAAGATGGTATTTCATTGCTCTAGGACTGTAGTTTGGGTATATGAAGACATTTTCTTACATATGAAGATTCTATCGTAAAATATATCTCACTGCATAGGTACCCTGGAAAATACTTCCAGAAAGACGTTAGAGATCTTTATTGTTATGAAGTAGCACGCCAATATATCACAACATAAGTCTGGTATTAATAATTAGCTCCTGGGACCTGACCAAGATATCCATCAAAAGAAAAAGACCACATAATGACGCATCAACACATCACACCACGTCTCCTTAGGATTTGCGTGTGTCTCCATAAGAGATGTAATTTATTGGTCATGATTTCAGAGGACACAAACGGAGGGCAAGCAATAATGAGTAATTCCTATGTAAACACTTGCCACCCAGCTGCCCCGTGACCCTTGAACCTTGCCCTGGGGTGTGGGGACCATGTCACTTCTCTGCAATTGGATAATGTTGGCTATTTCTCGGGAAACGCGTGACGGTAAATTGTGATTAGAACCAAGTGAGATACTAAGTAGACATAAAGCCCCCTCGTGCCGATCATTCCTTACCCCCGGGGACTTGGTGTCAGGGGCTGCGCTTAGCCTTGAGAGGGAGATCCTATGAAGGGGGGGAGGGTCGTGATACCAGAGAATATGTTGCGATCTAACTGGACTAATTGATACATAACCCATGAAAATCACTGATTAAGGATTTATTACAAAACTGAATAGGATGCCCTGAGATATATCAGTACGTAAATGAAGAAATCTATTCATGAAATATGTATTCTTCGCTGAAACGAGGGCTTATTGTTTTTAATCTCATTTGTGAATTCAAAATTATATTATTAAATTAATTTAATCATTATGTTTCAAATGTATTTATTCAAATGTTGTATAAAACGAGCCAACGTCACTTGTTCATGGGAATGTATTTCAATGTAATATACCAACAAAAATAATGAAACCATATAATTTATATATGTACCTTGATGTAAGGGTATAAATGGTTAATTTCGAAACGCCAATAAAGGAATATGATGTATGTGTCAACTTATTTATTTTCATACCTGCCTACCATATGACAAACTGAATATTACTTATCCAAATGAACATAAAGTAAGTTATGTTATTGTCACCAATGATAATAAAGCCCTCTATTGGTTTAATAGTTGGCCAGAATTCATTTCCAACTTTGATTAACGCTGCCTAAGCATTATGGGTTTGATGTTTCGTCATTAAGCAACTTTTATTGATATAAGTAAATAGGTCGGGGTGCTCTATGAAGTTTATTTACCTACGTGACCATAAATAGTGAGGGGTCAGTTTGAGTTGAGAAGGCACATATAGTGTGTATATTTGTAGAGTGACCACAATACTGCTCTGTCAATAATTGATAAAGCTTGCTGACTATAGAGGGAGTAGACTCGGGTGGGTCAGGGATTGGTCTCCATGGGGAACTGTTTGGACATTTAGTAGTTCTAAAGATCGAGAAAAATTCGAAACCATGGTTTATTTAAAAAAAATATAGAAATGATAAATTTGATAAATGATAATGTTTTCTTCCAGTTCACTGTATTTGGCATAATTGATTTTTGTGTGGGTTTTCCAACGTCTATTCTGAGCATAAAAAAATAAGAAAAATCCTAAAGCAGTTTCTCTCAATCGATTTTGTACAATTTTGAAACATGTTTCGTTATCAAGCACAGATTGAAAAGAGGGCACATACGAATGAAGGAGTTGTAATCCATAAGATAGTGTCCTTATTTGATAGTCAACTTCTAAAATGTCACTCAAAGAAGAAATTCAAATATCTTTCTGTTTTTAAATCGAAATGTTACAAAACCACAATAAATAACACAGTAGTAAAGAATGCTAACTTTGATCTCTATCTTTGGTTCAGAACAGTAAATTTATATGACACCCATAATATCAGGCTTTCGAATCTCTGATTTGATTTTAGACAAAAATCTAGATTTTCAATATTATCCTTACACGATATTTGAATTGAATTGAATGTTCATGTTAGGGAAATTTTTATATAATGTTGTTCGTTTACGAGGAGAAATGCTTTAACGCGCATATGTGTAATGTTCATGTATCATATATCAAATGTATGAATTATGGGTTAAATGGCCTTGCAACAATAAAACGATGAATTATTTGAATTATTAAAAATAAATGTATGTAAGTATCTTACTTTGAAATTTGCATCATTTATCAGGCTCCATTTAATCCATGTTTATAGGGCATCGTTGATTGGGTTGAACTTTAAAATCAAATAGTTTATCACACTTTGTCGAAATGAAACAACTCTTTTATAACAAAGAAAGATAATGAACGGTTCAAAGTTCTCATAAATCAAAGGAGGTGTTTGTTAAATCAATGTAGACTATGATTGATAATGACAAACCAATATTTAGACACACATTACCCATAGGGCGATCATAGCTCTGAGGATTGCATTTGATGTTACAAAAGATCACTAACATTACAAACAATAAACAATAATTCAATCATGTGACATGTCACGGATACTATGTAAAGCATGTAACTTGTAACACGTTATTGTTAATAGTCGCGTGTGCTCACTATAACGTGTTACAAATTGACATTACCAAGACAGACAAAGAAGCCTCGATGATGGAATACTGTTACATGAAATCTCATGGTAGACAGTAGTATAACGAAATGCCATATTTTGTGAGAAATGTCGACGTTAATGTACAAATAGTCTACATTTTGGCCTTAAGGGAGAAATTAAATGACAAAAATATCTTTGTTTGTTCAATACAAGCCATTTAGATTATTAGTGTATTACATACAAGCAATTAATTTCAGGTTTGTTAATCTTTAATCATAAGATTCATTAGTTCGGTTTTGGGGTTTTATTCTGAAACGATTCAGTGACTGTTGTTGTTTAAAAAGGGATTTTAAAACGAAATTTTAGTTGAAAGTTGTCACTATTATAATTTTTGACATTTAAATTTAGCCTAACAGTTCTGGAAAATTTTGTCCTCTTCGTCATAGGTTTAAATGAAGTTTCCGTTATCATAACCTGATAACCAAACGAATTTGATAAAAGGTAAAAACATTCATTATGCATGTGAATATTAAAAAACACAAAATAATTTATTGAACATATAGAACATTTTGAATCGTTAAGACATATTTACATCTTTCATATTACTTTCATACCCTAAGGTAAAACTGCACATCACTTATAAAAACCAAACATCTAAATCAACTCTTATCACTGACTCAAAATCTGTCCCAGTAAAAAATGAAAAACTTACAAGATTTATAATGAGACCACTATGATCAGGCAAATTAAAAATCTGTTAATTCAATAGACAGTTATGATATGATCGAGATATTTACAACTGAGCATGTGACGAACTTTCGTCTCTTGCTGTTATAGGCGATCCATCGCATGGCACCACGTGTTTAATAACTGAAATAATGTTGAAAACACATTAAACACCAACTCACTCACTCACTCACATGTCTCTTCTGTTGTGCGATAGGCCAATAGAGTCTTATTCAGACGGGTTTGAAGGATTACCAACACATATCTGATCATGAACTTTGTCTGGATACTACTAAGACAGCATATCACTTCATGATAATGTTGTCATCATGCTCGATGTATTTTGGATTGTAGATATCCTACATTAGGAATAAACACACTGCATGAGGCTCGCAAATACATTGTTAAATTCAGTTTAGTACACTGGTCATCCAAAAACATATCCAACAGATAACCTTTCTCTCGTATTGGCTATGCGCATAAGCATTCACAAACATCTCACTAACAATTGTGGTGAACCCAAGACGATTCTGGTTTACTTGTATATTTCAACTGGTTGCACGTGCAGCATGTTTTAATCGGGTTTCTTATGTAAAGTGAACCAAAACACATACACTCTTCTAAATAGACAGCTGCAATTATTAGTCCAACTGAAAACCTCTCAACGTAAATGCAAGAAATGAGGACCAAAACTATTATCGGAACATTTGTAAGTTCTCATTGAAATAGTAATTGTTATGAACACATTATATGAATATAATTATATTCATTATATGAATATTTATATAGCGCACATATCCATCCACTCGTGGTTGCTCAAGACACATGGTTAAGATATGTATTTAAAGACACATACACTATCTTTTTGAAAAATATTGAGATCAAATACTGAAAGCGAAAGAGTTTCTGTTTTGAGATTTGATGTCAGAAACGTAACATAGGTCAAAAATGATAATCACACGATGTAGGAAGACACAGATTGCGTTGGAAGTGAACTCACTGGTAGAGAAGAGGTTGTTTTAGACATTTCCGTTAAAAAATGTGATGAAAAAAGTTCATAACTATATAAAATTTCAATTTAAAAAAATAATCTTTAAAATTTAGAAATCGGAACCCTATTTCAGGTATCATATGTATATTACATCAAACACATCACAAACATCAAACAAACGGTTTTCATTTGAGTTGCAAACATTTAAAGTTTTTGCAAATGACAAATTCGACTCGAGTCTCCCTTAAAGTAATATTCATATCATATAAGTAAGAGGATGCATATTCAGATAAAATCAAGACTTGCTATTCCTGGGTTTCATTTGTTGGTGATTCGGAAGACTGAGAGGCAGACTGTCCTGTCTTGTGGCAGTCTCAAAGTAATCAAATCTATTCCTAGTCGTATATTGGTTTGTCACCTTTCAATGATCTATATGAACTAACAATCCAAAATGTAATAGTGAGTAAATGAAATATCTGATTTCAGGTAGATAATGATTGATGTCACACCCCCATTACAGACGGTACCGGATGTGGAATTCATTATGGAAGCCATGTTGATGGGCAGTTTGTGCAGGCGTATTAAGATCTGACATCTTTCTGAAGGTCAATGTCAACACCCCCGCGTTCAGAATTGTCATATTTCCATTAATATCATTACAGTTGACTTTCTGTTATGTCGCAGCCTTTGATCTTCTATTTAAGCTGTCGCGTATATTCTGATAATTTTGTATATACTCAGGGAACGATGTTAATTGACGTTGTGCATTTCAATCTCTCCGATAACACATATAAGCATTGTTCATATCGAAATGTGAATTATCAATTATCATTTGCTCTATTTGAATATAGAATATAAGGAAAGGGTAAGATAAGCTATGCTGTGCACTTGATAGTCTTGGATTATGATTGGAGTGACTAGTAGGACATTACGATACATCAAAAATTCCATTAAGCACCTTATGAACTTGATTATTAAAAGATGGTTTGATTTAATGAAAATTAAGAATCCTATGAAACTCTTTATCATTTTTAATGTAAAATTTATTGGAACAGTGTCATCTTAGAGACTAAACATTAGTCTAAGATGCTGCGAATGGGAAAACGAAGAACAGCATTTCGGCGACAAACTTTTCGGCTAGTGCTTTGTTGGTGTTTCCGGGTCCGGTTCATCGTAGGGTGAAGATCAGGGGTCAGGGTAATGTACACGAGGGTTACCCTCCGCCTGAACGTTTTAAGATCAATAATGTTTCACTGCATAACTGCCCTGATATTAATGATTATTTAATGTATATTTCCATAGTTGTTTTATTGAACAGTGGACGTTATGCAGAGTCGATGTTCATTTTTCTCTCATCAAGACTTACTTAAATCTATGTATTTTCACCGATGACACCAAGTGACTGATTCAGTGTATCTGAGATTGTTATTCCTTTACTAACAAGTTAACGATAATAGCTGAACGTTGTTTTTATGCCCCCGAATCGGAGATTCCGGGGTATATTGTTTTTCACCTGTCCGTCTGTCCGTCCGTCCGTCTGTCCGTTTGTCCACAAAAACTTTAACCTTGGTCATAACTTTTGATTGGTCAGAGCTAGATCTTTGATACTTGACATATGGATCCCTTGTAATGAGACCTTTCAGATGACACCATGACATTTGACCTTGTGACCTTGACCTTAACACAGCGAGCAGGATGCATCCGGGGGCATTCGTGTTTCACAAACACATCTTATTTTATATGAGCCTTCAACTAGGAGCTCTAGTGGAGTGGAAATCGTCTTGAACAGGGTACTGATTCTTGATGTAAGAAAACATCAGAACCGGCGAAAGTCAGATCAACTCATTTTCTTTATTTTACAATTTCACAGAATATTTAATCCATATCTACATTTTATATACTTCTCACAATTTAAGGAACTCTGAAGTAACATTTATCATTTTGACAAACTTTTACTCTCTGCAGCTCAATAGAAAATAATCAGTTTGAAGCTTCGTGCATACCCATATGCTTATATGCCTTTAGGCTACTGACTTTTTAACTTAAAACTCAAACCATTTTTCTGTTGTTTTTTTCCCATTAATTTTTGAACTTTGGAATTTTTAACCAACGTTTTTCACGAAAATGTCTTTTTCCAGCTATTCATCACGAGGGATATCAGTTCCAGATCAACGAAGTTACCCAAGGCAAAACTGACACGTTTTGAACCTGGACCATCTGACATCAAGTGTCTTTCATATTTGACCCCTGCTTTGTTTCTGCCATCAAAGCTCAAAGCTCTATTCTTTAAGTAAGTATAGAATTACATAACTAACCTATTGTGTTTAGAGATAAAGAGATTATTATCCGAAGAAGTTCGTCATATAACTTTTACGAAACGGGATTTTGTGATTTTGTGTATTACCCGAGCGAAGGCAAGGGTATATCCACAAATATGCACGATCGTCGCAAATTACTATGACACACCTTTGGGGGTAATATTTCTTTGTTACCGCTTCAATTCCTTTTCATTATCTTAGTGATATTCAGCAAAACGTCCTGCTTCCCTTGCGACGGTGACAGTGACGTCACGAAAAAAGGATTTGTGACGTCACAGACGTAATCATACGGGGAATCGCGCTAAAATCGTTACTAGACAGAAGGGATATGTGCACATGTGCTCAAATCCAAAATATGTCATAACTTATGTCTATCCCTATTGGTAATAAAAGTACCTGTTACCACAAGTACCTTACAAGAGTGAAACGTAAGACAGAGAAGTGGATATATTTCTGAAGAATTTCTCTCTTTTGTATATTTTTAAATGTTGTGTATATCTGACATCGAATAATTTTACTTTTATGGTTAAGGACACATATACTTTAACGCCAGTGCATTTACTTAATATCCATAATCTATGAGATAGGTAACAACTACCTTATGTTTGAACTGGATAACCTCTCTAACATATGACTTCATTAAAGAATATTCTTTATACCACCGGAGCAATTATGTACATCTAACGTGTGTGAAGTTATGAAGCATCGTTATTTGCCTGTACTTATCGACGTGCAATTATGGCGCAGTAATCTATGGAATCCAAGTTCTAAAACTCATAACTAGGTCACTCAACACATGCAATAGAATCGTTTCCTTATCGTTCTTGTTACGTATGTGTTCCGTTTTCTATACACTTTACGTTATATGATATTATTTTATAAACTTCAAATGAGGAAATATATTTAAAATATGTAATCGTCTTTGTCTTATCTCTTACTTGGTGCTTCTAAATCATTTTAGGTTATCGTACAATCAATCAATCCTTCAGCGGGTTGGTTCTCTGATAGTTTTATGCTTTTTTATTATCATGGTGAAATATTCATTTACTGATTTTATGATGCCAATTCGTTACAGGCCATTGATTGCTAATATCGAAAGCTTATATTAACTAGCTAACTAGGTTAAATCGTTAACCAAAGAACGTTTGGATTTGTTGACCTTTATATTGGCAATTCAAAGATATTTCTATGCCCTCCATCGCCATAGATCATTGATTTATTTTCATATCCGTATGTTTTTCTCGATTTACTTTTTTTATCCCACCGGTATGTAATATCATGAGATATAGTCATCCCCCTGTCCGTCTGTCCATTCGTCCGTCATCATTTCTTTTCCATCTAAAAAACTACTAGACCTAGCTCACTGAAACTTGGTATGTTGGTCAATCAGAAAGTATTGGTTTCCCTTTAGTGATGTTCAACTCTACTGAATTATATTTCTGGTTTTTGTCATGGAAATTGAATATAGAATGGATTTTGTCCTCTATTGGGGACGGTGGTATGTCATCTTCTGATCAAATCTCATTCAAATCAGATCGAAACTTTCACTCCTACGTGTCAAGAAACGTAGCGACGTAGGAGTGAAAATTTCGAGCTGATTTGAATGAGATTGTTTCTGACTATGACTCTTGTCTTCATTTCGTCAACACACTACCTTAATTCCATATTTTTTCAGCTGTTTGTTTCGTTATTCATACTGGACAAACTAATTCTGTACTAGATATTTGTATTGTTTTACCATTGTGTTAATCATTTGACATTTTGATATTTGTAATTTGAAAATATACTCAAATAATTAAAAAATCTGTCCTGTTTACACCATCCCTCTGTCTCTCCTTTCATTACTTGAGCTAAACTGTTACCAACCTTACAACCCATGCGTTCAGAATTCAACACGTTTTATTATACATTCCCTGATAATGATCTACATGGCATTTGATACAGTGTGTGTACACGCACTAGCCTAACAATGTAACAAGTTTACTAAAGAAACACAGCCATTTGGAAAAGATGTTTCTGGTCGGGTTGTTAGGAAAGCTGTATAAACTAGGCCACCGGGTTCAGTTCGGCTTCTACCGATGCATGTAATTGGAGACCTGGCTCGAAATTGAAATATTTTTTCTCATAGCTAATTGATAGCTTATTTAGAGATGTGTCTCTACAGATGAGATAAGATCTTAAAATTGATATGCTTTGTTCATGTGTTTGCGAGAATTGTAAGAAATGAACAGTTTATGGAACGAAATCAGAAGTTATGTAAATAATACTTTGGGGATATAAAGAGGCGATATTCTATCATATCTGGCAGTTATGACCTTACATCGTTCTTTGTAGGTTCGTGTTGTAGACACTGCTTCACTTTCAAACCATAAAACATTGAGGTGTAAAAACGTTAAACAGTTTGAGCAATGATGAACAGCTGTGAACTTCGAGTGTAAGATTTAATGTACGGCAAGAGGACCGAAAAGATTTAAAATCCTAACAAATTTCACAAATTAATCCATTCCAGGACGCACTACCATGTTATTTTACAGCTCGTTTATTTAACATATCTCTTCTTGAAACCATGTTTAATTTCTCAGGCAATATCCGACACTATAAGATCCATTCCGACACGATCAGTGTTCTCTATAGTTACAAGCGTGGTAAGTTTAATGCTGAATCCAATAGCTCAATGGCGGCCTCCTCTCCTAAAAGAATGAGCCAGACGAGACGGGCAAGCTTCAAACTGCCAGTTCTCGCACCTGTTCGAGCGATTTACACCAAACAGCCGGCTTTTTGGGGCGAAATCGGGAAATTTTTGCAAGATCGTTAACGGAAATAAGTGGAGCACTATAAGGCAGCTAGGCGAGCCAACGCTATGGAAGTCACTGGATATATCATCAAGGATAGTGTGGAGCTCGCTGGAGTGAGTAGTGGGGAGGATACAGAGCTGCCGCATCATCTCATACTCGGATTGTCTTCACAGGCTAATAAACGAGTAAAATCAATCGTTGAGGTTCTCCTTAATAACGGAAGCTGTTACATATTATAAGGTTTCTCCCTTTTAATTGGTCATGTGTTTCTGGCTGTGTGTTGCATGCCTTGATTAGATTTATGTAATACTGTGTACGTTTTATATCAAGGGTTACATGTATCACGATTTCTCCCTTAAATTTGTCATGTGTTTCAAAATTGATTAAATTTATTGTTACATCATGTTATATATCAAGGTTTAAAATGTTATACGTATTGTTTTTGTTTCATCCACATTACCAAAAGGTGTTGGTAATGGTGATTTGCTGAACATAAAGATAATATATACCTAATGGCATTTTAATGTATACCATTCTTTAATCAATATAATCAATATCCATTCACACCTGTTTCGAATATTATCCAATTAACACATTTCCTCACATGATGGAATCAATTAATGACTTCATCCACTAATTGGCCATAAAGAGTTCCACATGTGGAGCGTTAGATTATAGTCAATATCTTGTAGCAGAAATATGTAATTATTAGATAGTATAAATATGTGTTCTTAAGGTAGTAGAAATAAAAGCTTACAATGTATCGTAGACACATGTAGTTTTAAAATGAATAATACTGAAGTACAATAATTTATTGATATCCAACTTCTTTATTCATAGAATAGCGTTAGGAAGAGACGTTGGGCATCCATTAGTCTGTTTTCAAGACACTAAAGCATAACAAAATTAAAGGAGCCTTCTTAAGTCTAGAAATATTGGCAAGTCTAGATGCCTCAGCTTTAGACTGAAATTAAGTTTTGTTCAGGGCTCCTTTGTATTTATTTTAAAGAAAAAGGTAAGAACTCTTATCTTCAGGAACTAAATGTTAGTCTAGGTGTCCATAAACGTTGTATATTTCATTACATGTTGATAAAATTTCTGCAGTAGAATATGCAGGTTGTAGTAGTTTTGTGTACAGAACATAAGTAATTAACGGTAGTGCAAAAGCAAATGCACTGCAATGTGATATATCTCACAATAATTACTGGAAGCTTTCAGGAAGACACCTATGTTGAAGACATATTATTGCTATCTAGCGATGGTATCACCATCAGTTCCCTCGCACTAAGGTAACGACGACTCTCACTAGAATACAGAAGCTCCATACTGTGACATTTATATAAGTTGATTACAGAAATATTAGCCGGCATAAGCACGGAATCAAAGATGTAAACCATTTTAAGCTTTTGTCTGATAACAGACTAATAACATCCATACCTTAATATTAATAGCTGTTGTAACACATGGCATTACAGCAATAACACTGCCTCTGAAACACGCAGTCGACGTTTAATGAAAGATTGGTGCTCTTTTTCCAATGTGAGCGATTGTTTAACGATTCAAACTATTTATTTCTTGTGTGAAGAAGATCCTCGAATTAAAAGTATAAGAAAGTGCTCATTTTTCTCTTACTGCGAGCTAAACTTTGAATTTCAGAACTGATGACTGGATTTTCTTACACTTTGTTATAAGTACAAGTTTCCCTTTTTAATGGGAATTGTTACATTTTTATTATTATTACACAAATATATTTTAACAGAAATAAAAACCTCGTTTTAACGTATTTCAAATATTTGGAAATTACTTGACGTTTTGTTGAAATACATATTGAATTTGATCGTTTTGACAAGCATTGTGAAACATTTCACGTAATTAGCTCACAGGTATGCTGTAGATATAACGAAATTATAACCTTCAATGCAGTTTTGTTCCCTAATCCCGCAATTGGTATGCGTGGTATATAACGCTAAGGTGTGTTTATCATCTTCGCTGAAAGCATGTTATCCTCGCATTGTGTAGTCTAAATGATATTGAGTTTACGTGGGCTTAACCGTGTCTTTCTCCTTCTTCTCCATGAAATGCGTTCAAGCGTGACATACCCAACACTATCAAGTTTCCAGAGCAAAAGACGAAAAAACAAATTTTAACTTTCATATTTTTACTTCAAATTAGTTATAGCCCAACCTCTCACGTGAATCGAGGCAAGAGTTTGGACTGACAGAACTCAAGACATAATTTACAAAACTCGATGCCCCACCTCCCCTCCCCCCTCCCGTCAAATCGTGCTGAGCAATTCAAGAAAACTCAGCTTGTAATGCCCTACTATGTTATATATTATGGGACTTGCAAACAACTGAAGAACATCAGAGTGTTTACCTTATCACATATTTTCTACTTAATGATGACCAATTTCCACTAACAAGGACTGCTTATCATACTCTTTAAATATCATTTGTTTGAAAATAATACGTTGTTTTTGTTACTGAAATTTTATATTTTGAATACAAGACTTGGCAACAAAGTCCCATAACAATATTGATAACAACAAAAGACCAACCTTAAAAAATCATCAAGTAAAGATTTCATTGGTTATCAACAGTAATATTAGCTATTCTGTAGGATCGTTTTCTTAAAATAGAGAGTCTGTTACAAAATAGTATGTCTCATTGATTGTAAACCAGTAGTTACAGTGTCAAATAAATTTCCAACAAATCATTCGGTTTTACATCATTATTAGATATGTTTAACTTTCAGCATCAGATTCCTAGCCTCTTCAAAGCAGGTAGTGTGTGGAAATTGGTCACAATCCCTCCCTCCCCCTCCCCTCCCCAAACTGATTGTGTTCATGAGGTACTGATGGGCAGGGTGTCATAACGACACTACAACGAGCTCACAACGCATTTTACGTTTTCATACATAGATATTATATACATGCACCAGGTAAAATGTGTTATGAAACCATACAATTAAACCACCGTCAGTGCACAAATGCATTCCACAATCTCAACATTCTCCCTGAACATTATCCGTCGGCAAACAACAAAATGCCATTTCCATCCTGTTCCTGAAAGAATTCGATATTGTAAGGCGAAGATTCCGACAATGAACCAGGCCAATAGAGATAGGATGAAGAATTTCGGAACGAGAATAAATTTAGAATCATCTGCTTAAAATGAGCGGTTTAAATAGCGTCTTGCATGCATCGACTCTGCAGTCAAATGTTTATGAATAATTCTAACTGCAAAAATACCGATCCCGGAAACCACGTAATCGGATTGCCATCGATTTTGTGTCCTGCCAAAAATAGCTGCATCAGAAAGGCCTGTCTCTTTGATTGAGTTTTCCCGATGACGTGTAATAGGAGATCTCTTTCAGACGTGACACTTTGAGAAGCATCTGCCAAATCTTAGCCTTTTAATAATTGGGAGAACACATGCACCAGCATGACCTCAGTTTTAATGTCACCGTGACTTTTGATAAATATTGTCAGTTTGTTTACCGTACTGATTGCTTTTACAAACTGCATAACTGTTATTGATAATGTTAACGTCATCGGGGATGAAATCGGTTCAAATGACAATTATTTTGTAACCACGGGATAAGATTTTGACTTCTAAACATCGATTACATATTTGATGACGAAAAGAGCGCCCAAGAATTCTTATCAGCTCAAAGAATTGCCATTACTCTAATTTTCTGCTTTGTTAAGTTCTATGTATTTGTGCACTGAGGGTGGCTGTAAGACTGAGGTCTGTACTAAGGAACCGGGTCTAGTCTGGAGGAGTTCCTTCAACAACTAGGGTCTAGTCAAGGTCTCCTGCACGACCATCTCCGCATCACCCATTGGATGGCGTACAGAAGGTCTCAAGTATTGGCCTCCGTGGTTGGCCATAGCAAAGACACCAGTCCATCTGTAAACAGAGAGTTATCACAACTAACTCTCTTCTAGCCCAGAAATGAAATGTCACTGTCTACTCTCATACTCTCTCACACACTCTCATACGGGCAAATGTCTGTGAACAAACAACATACACAGTAACACTGTCACTGTCACAAGCCACGAATTTTCTGCAGAGCTCCTAGTCCTTGATATACCACTATTGCCATATTCGCTGTCGTAACTTTCTAAGGAGGTCCTGTTGGCCGAGAAGCGGAAGGCCGAAGGGTCAAGCTCGACCACATCCTGCAGTGCCCTGACCGCCGCCAGAGCGAAGTTCTTATCACCTGTGGTCATCAAATCGAAAACACACGAGTCGAAGTAAAAATCCACCACATTTGATTCTCTGCATATACGTTCTGCCTCAGCGCGGGGCATGTACGATTTCTCACTGTCGGACAAGGATTCTATCCTGTCCTTCCGCTGGGCCAGAAACACCTGGTAGTCAATTCTCTCCCTCGCAGGACAGCCACTCACACACAACTGAAGGTTGTCATAAGACACACTTTTGTTTGCAATCTCTTCTGGCATGCGAATAGCAAAGGTGAAGTAGCGTCCTATCTGTCGCAACACGAGCGTCGTCTCGATATAGTGGATGTATATCTCGACATGCTTGCCCGGGTCCACCTCGGTTAGTTCGACACTCTTGTACTGTCCGTAGTGGGTCCGACCGTCGTAGAAGGAGCCGGGGAGGTAGTCGGTCTGTGCCTGGTACATGAGGAAGTGATGGGACGAGCACTCAGCGTTCTTCTTGATTATCACAGTAAGCTGCAAGGAGAAGAAACACAGGGGTCAGACAAGGTGCACGAGAAAAACACTTGCATTTCATAAATACATTATATTTGATCTAAAATAATGTTCATGTTCAAAAATGTAAATAAACAATAAATACCCTGACGTTGAAATTCCAAGTCTTGGCTTTTATTCAATAAAATGGTCTTGACTACAGAATATGAATATTTGGTTCATTACGTTCCAAATAATGATAATAATGATAAAATACATTGGACCTATATTGTCTGAAATATGTATATGAACAATTGCATTTCATAAAAACTCTTTACCAAGTCTTTCCATTTAAAGTGCTTTCAACATTAAATTTCGAAGGTAAATCGACATCGGTTAAATTGTCAATAGATAAACATAAATTTACATATATCCCTAACCATTTTATGTGCGACAGGTTAACAATAACGAACAACTATCAACTATGGTAGGAACCGCCGAACGTATATATATGTACCAAAGCTTTGTCCTATAAGGGAAAACCTAATCTTTTTATAAAAACTTTGTTGACAAGCGCTCAGGCAGGCGATATATTTGACGCGCGAGGATCGAGCAAGGCATGGACTGATCTACGGAGTGCAAGATGGAATCCAACCCAACTAGGGGTCGGTGCGAGATGTTATTTACTTGTGTAGTAAATACACAGAGCTCGTTAAGTGGGCCAACTCGCCCCTCCAACACGTAAACAACGTTACGTGGCCCTGGTTAACTGGAACCACGCTACACTCAGGTACATAGCCACTCACTTCCGTCAACATGGCAGTCACAACTCGTTCCTACAACCCCTCTCTTTGTGTTACTTTTATCTTAAATCATTCATTTTAACAAACATACCATTCCTTTATATTATCTATATAAAATAAAGCTAGAATCTACTCGTCTATTTTACCTTCCTACATTTGACAAAAACCATTTATAATGCAGTTTGTTATCTTTACTATCAAATTGTCTAATTTCGTATGCAATATCTGTATTCATTTTTAAAGACATTCAATTTAAGGAATCCTAGTTATATGATGGGAATCCTTCAAAACGTTGATCCATTTTTTCGTAATAATAGCTATTGTTTAATGTTTATCTGCATTTTTATAGTTGAATTTACTGTCTTATTCATATGTTTGTATTTTTTCTTGGTTCATGTGTGTTGTTCGATTTTTATATATGCATGAACAGTAACAGAAATAAAGTTAATTGTAACATTAATTTTAGCACATTGAGGTCCAATAGTTTAATCTTATCTGTAATAAAGTTTGGTTCGTGTTGAATTGTGCTTATTGCTTTGGCCGTCATCATACTGTTCAATGTCAATTAGTAAATCAAAACCTTTATTCGTACTTTTCAAATCTTGAAGTCATTGCTTTTATAGTGATCATTCGAGATGGTATTAACTACCATAACATAGATAAACATTGCAATATACATTATACTGTAACAAAATATCCGTCCTTTATATATACTACACATACCTATATACAAAATATTTCGTCCATTTGATAATAATTTGCCTACATTTCAGAGCGCGCCATGGCATACCTTTGTAATAATCTTTCCCTAAATAGCAAGTTATTATGTAGATGTGAAGGTTCGTCAAAGGTAAGAACGTTTTGAAATCTGCTTAATCATAAGCACCTGCAAAGTAATGAGGACTTTTAAACTACAAGACCTTTCAGCCAACCCTGAACGCATAAGTGATTTAGCATGTCACTGTACAGAAAAGCTCCATTAGAATTACTGGACAATAAGAGGACCATGCCCTGGTGGCTAGTGTATGTAGATGACATTCCACAGTCAGATGACATGTCAGAGTAGATGCAGGCATGCAGTGAGCTGGTCAGATAATTACAGGCCACATACTTCCCTGTCATAGATTGCTGACTGGTGTTATCTAGCATGGTCGGGTACAATATTTGCCCTTCGTCCCCCGTGTTTACAAATACCAGAACAGGTAGAAAGCTTTAAATAGCCTTGAATGTATGTATGCAAGGAGACAAGCATGTCAGCTGGGGAGGTGAGAGAAAGGTGATCATGGTTGGGACAGAGTGATCCACAGAGGAAAAGGTCATGATGATCCACTTTGGGACTTTGGTGATCCTTTATGAAAGGTGATCAATTTTGAAACTGTGTACCTATTATTTGGATGAGGGTGATCTAATTGATAGATATGATCAGAAATTGAATTGACAAAGATACTACTGTGGTCAACAAGAGAAGACCACGATGATCAGTAGTAGAGCGGTGATCGCAAAGAGGACTTGAAGCTCAATGGAGTTAAAAGTGTTAGGGGTGCATTGTGTGATGTGCCTTCAGTTTTTTCATAGTCGGTGAGGTTCGTGACCAACTCCAACTAACTTCAAACCCTCCCTTGTAGTTCCCTCTCCTCACTGAAGCATTCAGTGGCCCTACACTAACCCTCTACTATGCTTTCCCTGACTGATTTGATAATTGGTCCGAGGGTATGGTGCACCTGACTCCCAGCTAATTTATTGGGTGCGTGTGAGGTGAACGTGATCACATCCTGCAAACTGAAGATTTTAAAGCACAATCTTGTAGAAAAGACGCCAGGCTGAGATGTAACATTAGTTACGAGCTGTGTCGGCGCGTGTTTGACAAGGGAAGACTAAGTTGTCACCCATTTGTGAATATAATGTTCAGATGTTGAGATATGCCGTCCTACAAAAGGCTTTCTTTATGACGTCAACTAGAAATGGAGGCAAACTCGTGTATCAGTCTGCGCAGGTGAACAAAGCTTTAATTCGTGTCACAGGTTGAAATAACACGAACAAAACTTTGAATCGTTTAACATCTCCGAGTGCAAAAGGACATAACAATGAACAGTCGTGTAAACAAGAGGAAGGGGACCCCCGCCACTCCGCCTCACATAACCTACATCTCGCCCAATCTCAAAATGCAAATTTTAATACATAAACGAACAGGCTCACACTAGAAGCATTTCGCAGTACACCCCAGTGTCTCCTTGTGTCGCCCTAATGTCGTTGTAATGCTGTAAGCTACCCAGGTATGCCTTTGTGGTCCCCTAATTGCTCTGGCGTACCTTTCTGTGTATTACATGGACACGTGTTACTGAAGCTTCAGTGGGCAGCCCGGCCGAGTTGTGGTGGAGGGAGGGAGGGAGACACAGCTCACTTTCTCCAAGTCCTAGTGCTGTGAGACAGGGCCGACATGTGTCAGGCAATAATGGGGGCATAAATCTCGAGCATCACCTCTCACACCTAGCGTCTTGAATGCAAATATCTTCACATTCCTGCGGCTCCGAGCTCGCTCAACATTTAACAGGCTCAACCTCTCCTCACTCACCCGATTTAACTCCTTACTTCCCTCAACAGCTTTCTACGCTTTCACAAACCTTCTGTGAGAACCTTGGATACTTCCTCCTACATTTCGGACAACTCCTAACTCTAACCTAGTGTATCTATCTTTTTCAATGCTTTCCAAAACAAACTCATCGTAATATCAACCACAACTTCAGAAAGAATCTGTTATTTCGAATATGCAAACAGGTATATAAACGTTTATCAAAATTTGCAAGATCTCCCTAGTTTCTTACACCAAATATTATAATTTACAATTTAGTTCTAGTTTAATTTGAATAACTTGAATAAACTTGAATAGCTCCTTAGAATCCCCTTTCTTTCCCCTTTCCTCCATTCTACTCAAAGCCCTATTGACCTCACTCACAACATACCTTACAAAGAACAACCAAACCTCTAGATACATCTGCCCCTGATTCATCTTACCCATCTACCTTTTCCCAATTTCCTCTTCTAACGTTTTTTCATATTTTTAAAATTTCATCTTCTCATAACTTACTAAACTCTCTAGGCCTTACTTATCTAAAATATCCTCGGGACATAACCTAAATGTACTAAATCGACGAGGACTTAGCCAGAAACATCCATCTGCTTCAAATAACCAACTCTCATACAAACAGCTTTAAATAGCATTACCATGTTGTTAACGGATGGTTGGACATACATTTCAATATCAAACTGAGTGGTCAAGCATACATTTATTTAAGAGGAGAATTTGCATATTTTTGTAAACTGTCCCTACCCATTTATTCACAAGCCAAGGAACATTAATCCAGCCAAATGTTCTAAACAGGTTTTGAGGAAGTTGGGGATTCAATAACATTCAAAAACTGTGGAGAATAACATATTGTCGTTTAACTTTTCATTGTCATTTTCCTCAATATATTAAAAGATAACGAATTATAGTAAATAATGATGTTAGTATGAAAGTTTCAGTTAAAGAAACACACATTACCTCTATTTTCTTCGTCATAATATTCATATTTGCCACACTTCACATCCCTTCATTGGTCTATAAGATTGAACATTAGATAAATCATATTTGAATATTTGCTCACAGTCATACGAACAGAAACATTTGGGCATCTTGAGAGACCTTCCCTAAAACTTCTTGATGGACCATGTCTAACGTTCAACGTGAATGTATACGTAGTTTCTCGCAAGAGGAAGAAAGGACAATTATCGTTAAGCCAAGTACTCGCATTTTTGTACATTACAAACAGTGGCCTTGTATTTATTTCATTCTCACTGCGCGTCTTGAATAAACAAACCTTACAAGTGACCTACTTAGACCTATCTTTATCTCCATTCACTAAATAAAATGGCTAGGCCAGATGTACAACATTGTTTTACGATGCAAGCAACATAAATGGAAAATATTATTGTTCTGATATTTATCAACTTTTTGTTCAATATGTAGGGAAATCACTTGAGGTGCCCTTTTGAAAACTCCATCTCCATGTTTCTTGGAATTTATCACAACACCTAAATTAACTTTATGTTTACTTACAGAAAAAATTGCATAACGTATAATAAAATACTTTCTATTTAGAAATAATAATTTCTTTGTATATGTCTTAAACGATGCAAAAGTTAGACCTTTTTTGGGTGTAAATAACATTTTACTTTCTTGTCCTTTGTGTAAACTGTTATTTGTTATTGTAATCTAATATAGTGATTTGTTTTTGTCCTTTGTTGAAGAAGGTATATTCTTTACCATTTGACTAAAATATAATGACACACGTGTAAGATCATAAATGTCCAGTATGTGTAAATAAAGATGAAATCATTGACAAATATGTATAATTTATATTATGTATAAATGTATAATGACTTGCTTTAATTTGCCTCTATTGTCATTTTTGGAAGTCAATGTAACATATGATGGCTTTATAAATGTAAGATTTAAACTTATCAATTCGTAACCGTTGACCTTACAAAAGGTTCCTTTCCAAACATATAATAACAATCCAAAATTTTAATGTTTGTTACACAGTTGAAGACTGTGTTCATGTCACAAAATGAAAGAATTTATTTTGTAAATTTTGTCAGATAAGTTATGCCAAAAACTTGTAACGTAATGTATAAAGATAGAATGTGTGACACTGTCAAGACCGAGATTGTTTCATGGCCTGTGACACTTCGAATCACCGTGTACACGAATTATGCTTATTCCTCTAGTCGGGGAGTCATTAAGGTATTAACTGTGACAAATAGCACAGTTATAAGACATCGGATGAAACAAATCGCTCTGCATTAGTAGTCTTCCCTTCTATCTTACTAATCTGTCATTGTCAAAATGAAAGGGCCTTGAAACGCGTCACTTTAAGCTAAGAAAGTTACACAAACTTCGTGTGAGGAATATTATTGTGTTACACATAAAACGTGTGCAGTTTTTCTTAATGCAAATCTTAAAAGGCTTTGTCAACGAATACATAAGGTTACTGACCTGGTGTGTTGAAGATCTGGTTTAAGTGTACATTTCAGAACAAAATATTGTATTTTCATATTGTACCTACAGTTAAAAAGGCATTGCCAGGCAATTCGAGAATCTTGTTTATATTTCCAAATCGAAATTATGCGTTTTCATTGATCTTGCAAAGACATTTTCAAGCTTGTCAAGAACATTGCAATTTATCATTATGTTTGGGACCTAAATTATGACATTTCATTTTGATTATAAATCTTACAAAGGCATTGTGAGGGACTTAAATATACAGAAACAACAATTTGTTTTCCTGTATTTCAATTTGACAAAGGAGTTGACAACAATGAAATTGAGATTTAGTGTATGAACTGTTTCCATATTAAGGGTGTTTTGTAGCCTACCAGTAAGTCGACATTAGCTTTATTGATTCGACAAGGCCTAGAGAAGGGGCTGTAATTAGGGGCTATAACAGATCCTAATCCCCACTGTGTACTTCAGGTGCAAATTGGGGGCTGGTATGATTACTGACTGGAGTATGCCCTGGGGATTAGAAATGTGTTAATGGCACTCTGACGACTAAACTGTTTTTATTCCCCCATACGTTGTTGGTTACACCAGAAATAATATTACCATTATCAATTAGGACGTTGATTATTGTCTAGCAATTGATTGTACATTTATATTTTGTTTTTGTTGTCGATTTGAAACATTCTTGACGTAAGTAGATTGCAAGACTTGTGGATGATTGAACTTAATCGATTTTCATGAATTTATAAAAATAAATTTGATTCTGAATTTCTTGGAGAAAGACTAGACAGATAATGCTTTCGAAGAAATTGCTATTAGATAAAAAGGTTTCAGTGAATATTCTTATTTTCCTTCACCAAATATACTGCCATTTTCAATATAATATAATATATATCAGTTCCTTAAAATGCCAAAATCCACATTTCAAATTTAAAATGACTATTTATTTTTTGGCAATTCTATGGTATGTGTTCGAATCATATCTTTTTAGGGTTTTAGTGATAGAAACAGATGTTACTAAACAGGGACAGAATTTGACCACGCTACACTCAGGTACATAGCCACTCACTTCCGTCAACATGGCAGTCACAACTCGTTCCTACAACCCCTCTCTTTGTGTTACTTTTATCTTAAATCATTCATTTTAACAAACATACCATTCCTTTATATTATCTATATAAAATAAAGCTAGAATCTACTCGTCTATTTTACCTTCCTACATTTGACAAAAACCATTTATAATGCAGTTTGTTATCTTTACTATCAAATTGTCTAATTTCGTATGCAATATCTGTATTCATTTTTAAAGACATTCAATTTAAGGAATCCTAGTTATATGATGGGAATCCTTCAAAACGTTGATCCATTTTTTCGTAATAATAGCTATTGTTTAATGTTTATCTGCATTTTTATAGTTGAATTTACTGTCTTATTCATATGTTTGTATTTTTTCTTGGTTCATGTGTGTTGTTCGATTTTTATATATGCATGAACAGTAACAGAAATAAAGTTAATTGTAACATTAATTTTAGCACATTGAGGTCCAATAGTTTAATCTTATCTGTAATAAAGTTTGGTTCGTGTTGAATTGTGCTTATTGCTTTG
The DNA here is from genome assembly GCA_916613615.1 of Steromphala cineraria. NCBI lineage: Eukaryota > Metazoa > Mollusca > Gastropoda > Trochida > Trochidae > Steromphala > Steromphala cineraria. The sequence goes on from OU744720.1 coordinate 20,865,653, forward strand.
GCCGTCATCATACTGTTCAATGTCAATTAGTAAATCAAAACCTTTATTCGTACTTTTCAAATCTTGAAGTCATTGCTTTTATAGTGATCATTCGAGATGGTATTAACTACCATAACATAGATAAACATTGCAATATACATTATACTGTAACAAAATATCCGTCCTTTATATATACTACACATACCTATATACAAAATATTTCGTCCATTTGATAATAATTTGCCTACATTTCAGAGCGCGCCATGGCATACCTTTGTAATAATCTTTCCCTAAATAGCAAGTTATTATGTAGATGTGAAGGTTCGTCAAAGGTAAGAACGTTTTGAAATCTGCTTAATCATAAGCACCTGCAAAGTAATGAGGACTTTTAAACTACAAGACCTTTCAGCCAACCCTGAACGCATAAGTGATTTAGCATGTCACTGTACAGAAAAGCTCCATTAGAATTACTGGACAATAAGAGGACCATGCCCTGGTGGCTAGTGTATGTAGATGACATTCCACAGTCAGATGACATGTCAGAGTAGATGCAGGCATGCAGTGAGCTGGTCAGATAATTACAGGCCACATACTTCCCTGTCATAGATTGCTGACTGGTGTTATCTAGCATGGTCGGGTACAATATTTGCCCTTCGTCCCCCGTGTTTACAAATACCAGAACAGGTAGAAAGCTTTAAATAGCCTTGAATGTATGTATGCAAGGAGACAAGCATGTCAGCTGGGGAGGTGAGAGAAAGGTGATCATGGTTGGGACAGAGTGATCCACAGAGGAAAAGGTCATGATGATCCACTTTGGGACTTTGGTGATCCTTTATGAAAGGTGATCAATTTTGAAACTGTGTACCTATTATTTGGATGAGGGTGATCTAATTGATAGATATGATCAGAAATTGAATTGACAAAGATACTACTGTGGTCAACAAGAGAAGACCACGATGATCAGTAGTAGAGCGGTGATCGCAAAGAGGACTTGAAGCTCAATGGAGTTAAAAGTGTTAGGGGTGCATTGTGTGATGTGCCTTCAGTTTTTTCATAGTCGGTGAGGTTCGTGACCAACTCCAACTAACTTCAAACCCTCCCTTGTAGTTCCCTCTCCTCACTGAAGCATTCAGTGGCCCTACACTAACCCTCTACTATGCTTTCCCTGACTGATTTGATAATTGGTCCGAGGGTATGGTGCACCTGACTCCCAGCTAATTTATTGGGTGCGTGTGAGGTGAACGTGATCACATCCTGCAAACTGAAGATTTTAAAGCACAATCTTGTAGAAAAGACGCCAGGCTGAGATGTAACATTAGTTACGAGCTGTGTCGGCGCGTGTTTGACAAGGGAAGACTAAGTTGTCACCCATTTGTGAATATAATGTTCAGATGTTGAGATATGCCGTCCTACAAAAGGCTTTCTTTATGACGTCAACTAGAAATGGAGGCAAACTCGTGTATCAGTCTGCGCAGGTGAACAAAGCTTTAATTCGTGTCACAGGTTGAAATAACACGAACAAAACTTTGAATCGTTTAACATCTCCGAGTGCAAAAGGACATAACAATGAACAGTCGTGTAAACAAGAGGAAGGGGACCCCCGCCACTCCGCCTCACATAACCTACATCTCGCCCAATCTCAAAATGCAAATTTTAATACATAAACGAACAGGCTCACACTAGAAGCATTTCGCAGTACACCCCAGTGTCTCCTTGTGTCGCCCTAATGTCGTTGTAATGCTGTAAGCTACCCAGGTATGCCTTTGTGGTCCCCTAATTGCTCTGGCGTACCTTTCTGTGTATTACATGGACACGTGTTACTGAAGCTTCAGTGGGCAGCCCGGCCGAGTTGTGGTGGAGGGAGGGAGGGAGACACAGCTCACTTTCTCCAAGTCCTAGTGCTGTGAGACAGGGCCGACATGTGTCAGGCAATAATGGGGGCATAAATCTCGAGCATCACCTCTCACACCTAGCGTCTTGAATGCAAATATCTTCACATTCCTGCGGCTCCGAGCTCGCTCAACATTTAACAGGCTCAACCTCTCCTCACTCACCCGATTTAACTCCTTACTTCCCTCAACAGCTTTCTACGCTTTCACAAACCTTCTGTGAGAACCTTGGATACTTCCTCCTACATTTCGGACAACTCCTAACTCTAACCTAGTGTATCTATCTTTTTCAATGCTTTCCAAAACAAACTCATCGTAATATCAACCACAACTTCAGAAAGAATCTGTTATTTCGAATATGCAAACAGGTATATAAACGTTTATCAAAATTTGCAAGATCTCCCTAGTTTCTTACACCAAATATTATAATTTACAATTTAGTTCTAGTTTAATTTGAATAACTTGAATAAACTTGAATAGCTCCTTAGAATCCCCTTTCTTTCCCCTTTCCTCCATTCTACTCAAAGCCCTATTGACCTCACTCACAACATACCTTACAAAGAACAACCAAACCTCTAGATACATCTGCCCCTGATTCATCTTACCCATCTACCTTTTCCCAATTTCCTCTTCTAACGTTTTTTCATATTTTTAAAATTTCATCTTCTCATAACTTACTAAACTCTCTAGGCCTTACTTATCTAAAATATCCTCGGGACATAACCTAAATGTACTAAATCGACGAGGACTTAGCCAGAAACATCCATCTGCTTCAAATAACCAACTCTCATACAAACAGCTTTAAATAGCATTACCATGTTGTTAACGGATGGTTGGACATACATTTCAATATCAAACTGAGTGGTCAAGCATACATTTATTTAAGAGGAGAATTTGCATATTTTTGTAAACTGTCCCTACCCATTTATTCACAAGCCAAGGAACATTAATCCAGCCAAATGTTCTAAACAGGTTTTGAGGAAGTTGGGGATTCAATAACATTCAAAAACTGTGGAGAATAACATATTGTCGTTTAACTTTTCATTGTCATTTTCCTCAATATATTAAAAGATAACGAATTATAGTAAATAATGATGTTAGTATGAAAGTTTCAGTTAAAGAAACACACATTACCTCTATTTTCTTCGTCATAATATTCATATTTGCCACACTTCACATCCCTTCATTGGTCTATAAGATTGAACATTAGATAAATCATATTTGAATATTTGCTCACAGTCATACGAACAGAAACATTTGGGCATCTTGAGAGACCTTCCCTAAAACTTCTTGATGGACCATGTCTAACGTTCAACGTGAATGTATACGTAGTTTCTCGCAAGAGGAAGAAAGGACAATTATCGTTAAGCCAAGTACTCGCATTTTTGTACATTACAAACAGTGGCCTTGTATTTATTTCATTCTCACTGCGCGTCTTGAATAAACAAACCTTACAAGTGACCTACTTAGACCTATCTTTATCTCCATTCACTAAATAAAATGGCTAGGCCAGATGTACAACATTGTTTTACGATGCAAGCAACATAAATGGAAAATATTATTGTTCTGATATTTATCAACTTTTTGTTCAATATGTAGGGAAATCACTTGAGGTGCCCTTTTGAAAACTCCATCTCCATGTTTCTTGGAATTTATCACAACACCTAAATTAACTTTATGTTTACTTACAGAAAAAATTGCATAACGTATAATAAAATACTTTCTATTTAGAAATAATAATTTCTTTGTATATGTCTTAAACGATGCAAAAGTTAGACCTTTTTTGGGTGTAAATAACATTTTACTTTCTTGTCCTTTGTGTAAACTGTTATTTGTTATTGTAATCTAATATAGTGATTTGTTTTTGTCCTTTGTTGAAGAAGGTATATTCTTTACCATTTGACTAAAATATAATGACACACGTGTAAGATCATAAATGTCCAGTATGTGTAAATAAAGATGAAATCATTGACAAATATGTATAATTTATATTATGTATAAATGTATAATGACTTGCTTTAATTTGCCTCTATTGTCATTTTTGGAAGTCAATGTAACATATGATGGCTTTATAAATGTAAGATTTAAACTTATCAATTCGTAACCGTTGACCTTACAAAAGGTTCCTTTCCAAACATATAATAACAATCCAAAATTTTAATGTTTGTTACACAGTTGAAGACTGTGTTCATGTCACAAAATGAAAGAATTTATTTTGTAAATTTTGTCAGATAAGTTATGCCAAAAACTTGTAACGTAATGTATAAAGATAGAATGTGTGACACTGTCAAGACCGAGATTGTTTCATGGCCTGTGACACTTCGAATCACCGTGTACACGAATTATGCTTATTCCTCTAGTCGGGGAGTCATTAAGGTATTAACTGTGACAAATAGCACAGTTATAAGACATCGGATGAAACAAATCGCTCTGCATTAGTAGTCTTCCCTTCTATCTTACTAATCTGTCATTGTCAAAATGAAAGGGCCTTGAAACGCGTCACTTTAAGCTAAGAAAGTTACACAAACTTCGTGTGAGGAATATTATTGTGTTACACATAAAACGTGTGCAGTTTTTCTTAATGCAAATCTTAAAAGGCTTTGTCAACGAATACATAAGGTTACTGACCTGGTGTGTTGAAGATCTGGTTTAAGTGTACATTTCAGAACAAAATATTGTATTTTCATATTGTACCTACAGTTAAAAAGGCATTGCCAGGCAATTCGAGAATCTTGTTTATATTTCCAAATCGAAATTATGCGTTTTCATTGATCTTGCAAAGACATTTTCAAGCTTGTCAAGAACATTGCAATTTATCATTATGTTTGGGACCTAAATTATGACATTTCATTTTGATTATAAATCTTACAAAGGCATTGTGAGGGACTTAAATATACAGAAACAACAATTTGTTTTCCTGTATTTCAATTTGACAAAGGAGTTGACAACAATGAAATTGAGATTTAGTGTATGAACTGTTTCCATATTAAGGGTGTTTTGTAGCCTACCAGTAAGTCGACATTAGCTTTATTGATTCGACAAGGCCTAGAGAAGGGGCTGTAATTAGGGGCTATAACAGATCCTAATCCCCACTGTGTACTTCAGGTGCAAATTGGGGGCTGGTATGATTACTGACTGGAGTATGCCCTGGGGATTAGAAATGTGTTAATGGCACTCTGACGACTAAACTGTTTTTATTCCCCCATACGTTGTTGGTTACACCAGAAATAATATTACCATTATCAATTAGGACGTTGATTATTGTCTAGCAATTGATTGTACATTTATATTTTGTTTTTGTTGTCGATTTGAAACATTCTTGACGTAAGTAGATTGCAAGACTTGTGGATGATTGAACTTAATCGATTTTCATGAATTTATAAAAATAAATTTGATTCTGAATTTCTTGGAGAAAGACTAGACAGATAATGCTTTCGAAGAAATTGCTATTAGATAAAAAGGTTTCAGTGAATATTCTTATTTTCCTTCACCAAATATACTGCCATTTTCAATATAATATAATATATATCAGTTCCTTAAAATGCCAAAATCCACATTTCAAATTTAAAATGACTATTTATTTTTTGGCAATTCTATGGTATGTGTTCGAATCATATCTTTTTAGGGTTTTAGTGATAGAAACAGATGTTACTAAACAGGGACAGAATTTGACCGGCCAAGTGACAATCACACACGTAGAGCCCAAAATAACACAAGGGGTCAAAACTGACATGACAGGGGGAAGCACAACCCTTTCTTGAACTATTTATTTACATTCTCAATCTGGTCCGGCTCTATACCCTGGCCTTTAGTCACACTACTCTTCCCAACTTAGTGTTTACTCTGGGAGAATAACATGTTCCCTTCAACCCCCGCCCCTCTTCGCACCCCTCTTCGTGGAGCAGCTCTCCCCATATTGACCCGCATGCTCAAACCAACATGGCCGCTCATTGATCGAAAACTCGCTTCCCTAGCTCCACACAGCGCTATCGCTACTTTGTTGCATGTTCACGTGTTTTTCAACACATTAAACGATCTCTGTCGACACCCAACATACCCAAAATCAATGTCATGAGATTGTTGAAACTCATAACGGCCTAATAATGTGATTTTGAAGCAGCATGTGCGGTATTTCTCTCTGAACAAAAGGGTTCGTATTGTTTACATTTAGGTTCGCGAGGCGCTTGCAAGGCAGAACCAGGCGAGGAATAGTGGGTCAGAGTAAACTGAAGGGGGAGAGGGGGATTCTGGTTTGTGTATTGTGTGTACGATATGTAGTGTATTGTAAGTGGACATCTCTCGTGGACTACCTCACCTTGCTAGTGGCTGTTGCTCCAGTGTGTCCGGTCACAGGATCGTTAGTAACCTGCACAGTCAGATACTTATTATTGACAAGGGGCCATGCGCCCTTCACTTTACAAGTTTGGTAATCATCGTAAAACGTCCTGAGATGGGGATCCCCAAATAATCCACACTGGCGATACACTTTCTCCCCCTGATATGTGCACACTTCGGGAATTGGATCGCGACGCTTTGGTGTCTTCTCTGGGTCGACAGTTGGACCAACTTCTGTACAATTGTACCTTTTCATAAGCTTTTGCACACTGTTTCTCACACTGTAATATCTGATATCACCATTGCACCCCTGTGCTTTTCCCTGGACACAAATCCGGTAAGTCCTGAGGGCACTGCACATGTCATCTGTTTGGATGGGTTGAGGTAGACTGTCACTGGCCCTCTGGTACCTCATGTAACACTCGTCGATCATACAGCCAGAGCTGCTGGAAAAACCCTCTGCTACTGAAACAAGCAAAAAAAAAACAAAGTGAGAAAAGTTGGCACCCCCTGTGGATAGAGCGCGATGTAACATAGGGGCTAACCTACTTCTACAACCGTCAAATGGAGCTCTCTACCTGCTGAAGTGGCCGATCTGGGGCGACAACAGAGGGTTGGAGTTGCCCAAATTACGCGGAGGTTACAAACGGAAGATTACTTACCAGAACTGGTCAGCATGGCCAGGCAGAGGCAGACGAGGAGGGTGGACAGGGGTTGAGTTGGCGGGCTATGGTAGCACCGCGATTCCATGCCCTTCCATACAGGCCGCCTGGATTGGGCCTCGGCCGCTTGTGCCCCTGCAGGTCGCCTTCGCACTGGGTTTCGCACTGGCGCTCTGTGAACAAGAAAACACAACGTTCCATCAGCCATCAATCATGCTGACACATCTTGTAGGTTACAATCCTCTCGCTTCCAACTATCCGTACATATCTGCTGTGTGAATTCCCTTCAAACTATCACTGAACTAAGTCTCTATCCTCTAACCGCAGCAGTGGACTCCACAATGACCGACCCTACTTGTGCTTGAAAGAATAAGCCGACAGCCTAGACTGTGAATGTGGGTCAGGAGGCGGGGCCTAGATATGTCAACTGTCGGGTGAGGTGTTAGCTCCGCCTCCACAAGGCCCGCCCACTGGGCGATATATCCTATATCACCTACCAAGCTGTCAAGACGGGCTAGAAACAAACATAGCTAGCTGATCGTTGATTGGTTAGATGGTGAAGGTTTCACACTTTCCAACAAGCCGAACGAGCCCTCTTGACACTTAGGCTAAAAATAACCGCTGGAGGTTTGTAATGAAATGCTATGATTACTATCTCGCAGGTTATGGCGGAGGCTGTAATTGTAGCAAACTGCCTTAATCTTGAGCCGTGTATCGGTAGAAGGGGCGGCACACCATCTCTTACACCGGTGCCATCAATGTAAACTGTGTTTTAATATACTGCACATCGCGGGCTCTCACGGAGCAAGGGAGATAACTGTAGTTTAGCCTAACGGCCGGGATCAGAAAGCTTCTTTGATCTCTGCTGACATGACATAATTGTCCGACACGTTATAAATACTGAAAGCTGTTATATATTCGGTTGTGAACAATATAGCACAACTGTCGTCGCACCACATGAAGTCCTTGAGACTCACCGGGACACGCCGTTCACGTAATTTATTACTTGTGCCATAAATGAAATGAAAACTTCACTAAGGTGTGAACTAAGAAGCATATTTTTTACTGAATCACTCCCTTTTATCTGTATTGGAAGAGACATGTGCCGATTAACAAAGTAACAGAATATTGGTCTTTGTCTCGGTAAGCCCAAACACAGCTGTGACATAAGTCTAGCATATAGAGAGAGGCTAGCCTCCGGTTACGAGGCTAAACGTGTCGGTGCACTCTGGAATATGATAATCGGGTTATCTGTGTGTTTGTTTGCTCCAAAGTATGTATATCTGACAACCGATGCCCAGTTTACAATGAGCTTACATTACTGCAGTTTCTTATGATAATCGGTAACATGATGACTCGCTCAACTGTCGTGTACAATCCACCAACAGAAAATCTTTCTGTCAACGGCTCGGATCGTGTTTAAGTTTGGTTACATTCGTGACTTAGACCTGCTTGCCATGTCTTATAATCTTCTTGTTCTATGAAAAAAAATTATTCTGGAAATAAGACCATTATCGCTTACGAAAATTAACTATGCTAAGAGGTACTCCGTAACACTAATATAGTAGACTTAGTAACACTATTGGTTACAGATAACATAAAATGTTTTAATGTAGTACAAAGAACTACAATATATTCAAAATGTTGCTAATGATAGTAACAAAGTAAGAAATGTAACACAACTGAGTATTTATTAATGGGATCTCTTTAGGTTTCCCTCATTTGGCCTACACGTTTTTTGTCGACATCACCTGGTATTACCAACAATATACCCTTAATGCCCATGCTTTACCATTCTGCTACATAGCTACTAACAAATTGTCCAATGAAGTAAGCACCTCACTATAACAGTACTGTAGTTGTACAGGTAACCTCGTGTATTGTGTCGGGTACACCTATCGGTCCCACCTAACAGTACAGATAATACCTGCAACGGTAGATTAACGCGCTGCACCGATCAAAGCCACAGTAGCAACGAGCAGAACGTTCAATCAGACGTCTATGAAGCTTCCTAACTAATCTTCCCAAGTCACGCCTTGAGCTCACTGGGCGATATAATTTCCTAGACTGTGTAATATTTCTCTAATAACACGGCAAGCCGTTGATATTCCTTTGCTGGAATGTCTCAATAAAGCCGATCTACGATTCGGTGTCAACTCGGGTCAAATGACGTAGCCTGGTAGAGACGAGTTATCAGTATGTCAATCGCTTGACACTGAACCCGTATCAAATGACAGATTATTGTGTCGGAAGACGGTTAATATAATTGCGATGTGGTGCTCTCAAAACCTTATCCGTTTATAAAACAATCACCGGAGTTGTCGGGGGATGATATCAATCACTATTCAAATTTCTCATCGGAAACCTTTATCCTTGGTAATTGGAATATTAGGTTAAACAAATGTTGCTTTACGGGACTTGATAGATAAATGTTTGTCTTTGTTGAATAACGTTGTTACTTTTTGAAAATTAAAAGTATTTAATGATTATAATCTGTGATTTTCGCTATTCGGCGATATATGATTTTTTGAGAAATTACAAGGATACGTGGAGATGAGTGTCACACTTTAAGGCCAGAACGATTGTATCTAACTGACATATACAACATGGAGTGCAGTGTATCATTCTCAAGATCTTATACATTAGATGACCTGCGAAAAGTTGTCGGAATCCTTCCATATTGATAACTACAAATTTGGAACACGAAACATCAACAGAGGTTATGAATATCTGTTCACACTTTGAATTCAACATGGTTAATTACCTGCAGTATCATACGATAGTAACAGCATACCTCGTCATTGTGATAAAACTTTTTTTCAAAAGTAACATCGATGTTTAACGTTGTCTCGATGCATCACAGTACAGAAGCGTTTAGTGAGATTTTGCCTTTCGGAGATATAGATATGAAGATGATATAAACTCAGCTTGGTGTAGTTGCATGATCTCAATTAAATCTTTAATACCAATATCGATGAACTATATCTTGTAATTGAAACTCCATGGAAGTATTTAGTAAGAGTTTGGCTCACAACGATACCGTTATGAAGATTGATATCAAATCAGCTCGATGTAATTGCATGATCCTAAATTTGATTAGGAGATATACCCTGATAGTGAGTAACCCCCACATGCTCTCTAGTTCCATCCAAGACCACCTTCAAGCTCCTGCTGTACAAGGGGCTCATGAGATTTCTATCAATCACGCTTTGAATTGCCTGTCATTACTTTCCCCGACCCTTGGCTAATTTCACAAAATGAACTACCGCCTTTAGAGGTGACCTTTTGGTATTTTAACCTCATTTATGACCGGCGTCCCCATGTTCTGACGGTGTGCGAGTCAGATCATGTGGAATATGAAATATGCTTTATTCCTGGCAGATTCTTTGGTGTCTGTTGCTTTGACCGTCTCGACGTTCGGACGGTCTCGTGGATTACGGAGAAAAGCGAAGATGTTGGAATGCAAGACGGCGGGAGCTCATTTGGGCCAAAGAGAAGATAACTTTGAGGAATTACTCGTAAAGGAAGATACCGCTCGACCCTTTGATAGGGGCTACCAGTTTTGAAGATTCTGGTCGGTTCCACCGTCTACCAGAGTACCTAAGATAAGCTAGCACGTATCGTTTGTCGTCAAGAAATATAAACCACATGTTGTTAGCCTAGGTGCCAAATTCTTGCTAGGGGATCTGATTCAATGTGGGGAAATATTAATCACCAAGAGGATGAAAATACCTCTGATTTGGTAATCCGTATTAGATAATCTCTTTGAGATAACATTGCGTACGAGGGAGGCAGATTTGATGGGTTTTTATCACTGCCTCATTGACTAGAATGAGCTCGGATTTGATTCGTAATCTTTTCGCAGAGAGACGAGAGTTTACGAGAGTCGTGTCGTGTACCCGAGCCATCCCATTTCTTGGGGCTGCAGCTTTACACGCATGCGCGAAGATTGTGACATTTTACTGGGGATTTTCAGCCAACTTTGTACTGTTGGACTTCAAAATGCTTCACACAGCTCCGAGGACGGGCATATCGGGACGAGCTGTAATCTTTCAATTTCGCACGTAAGCCATGTTCAAATACTCGTCAAGTTTTCTAGCGGCGCGAAAACTGAGGTAAATAGGCACCTGGTCCAAGCGACGACAGTTGAGGGGGGCCATGAATAAACACCCGTACATTCATTCCCCTTGTAGTCAGCCTCTGGTCGTGTCCCCTATCTTACAATGAACTGGCACACAAAACAATCACATGACTGTTCCCTCTTCCTGTCACCGTTATAATGGAGCCCGTTTTCCATCAACAGTTCGACAAGCTCCATGGTCTTTATTTTGAAAATATAGATTTTCAATTAAAGACGAAAATGAAAACCGATGTACCATTGTCTCCTGGTCCTTTCAGACACTCACATTTATAACATGCTAATAGAGAAATTAATAAATGCCTTTTTTTCAATTTACGCTTGAATAAAGCTGAAAAGCCTTTCTCGCGTCCTTCGAGATTTGGTCAATCGAAATAATCTCCCATTAACACCAGTTTGTTAATTTGGCCAACTCTCACTAACAGCCTCGATGACGTAAGAGGATTAGATATAACACATGAATCCAAGGCGGGGGCATTCAGGCTGAAAATGGGCGGGACCTAACGTCAATATGTGTCACGTGACTCTTTGAGTGACGTAAGGGTAATTGGCACTTTCCTGACAAGAAAAGGGTTACAATCGACGTGAACTAATGGACATTGTTACGGCTGAATGAACAATTGTTTTTTAACGATTATGTCATGCACGATGAAAGCGGTGCCTGGTATTATTATTCGTGTTGGCAGTGAAGTAATTGCCTACTCCAGAGCTATACCGTTTTAATGAGTTCAGGGGTTGACCTTTATGGGAAACTTGTACGATTAAAATATCCATGTGTTGGACTATGATCAGTGTAATGCTGTACGTGTTTGAGAGCGATGCATCATTCCTGATTCCCTAAGAAATTTCCAAATCGAAGATAAGAGTTAAACTTCAATATACTAAAAACACCAAACTGCAAAATATGTCTTTTTCAGAATATTATTTACACTTCATAAGGTAAACTTGATCCTCTCATGTGATGAAAACACGGTAAAACATAAATTTCATGAGCCAATAGTGCATATCTGGAAGTACTCGAAGCTTTGAGTGGTGCAGTTGGTCTGATGATGTTGTAAGTCATATCGCCAGCTATGAAACACACGAGAGAACTTATAAGCGGTTACGAAAACTCAATTACAGAGAAGACTGTTCCACATGTGTGTTAAATCACACGGAACAGTTAATTTCCTATCAGCGAAACGTTTATAAGCTCTAGCAAGTTTCCTTAAGATTTAGGGCAAAAATATTTCACCAAAGCTGAGATTTAGCTTCGCCTGAAGGGTGAATACCTGGCTTTGTGTCTGAAGGGGAGTCGGGTAGGAGGAAAGGGGGGGGGGGTAGTTTTGGGAGGAACAACAATCTTCAGGGGAGCCTCCAAGCGTATAAACCTAATTCCAAACACACAATATATCCTCCATCTTCATTTATGGGGGATCAAAGTGTGTGAAGAGGGGGAGCTGGATGAAGGGGGAGAAAGGGGGACACGACAACACTGCCCGTACAGATGTGAGCCGCCGCTTAGTGTTTTCCAACAATCTTATTAAAACTGCGTAAATATTGTACCGACAGGAAGAAGCCCGAATTGAATACGTTGTTTACAGTCAATTGATTGTTAGTGCCAACTCAATCCACTCATATGGAAAGCTTTTCATGAGGTATTAACACTTAAATTATTTGTAGATATGAAAGATTTCGGAATTGCTTTGCGATTGTCACACTACAGGATTAGCAATCAGAGGTAAAATAGCCCCCGGTCTCATACATAAAAAGACTTTTGAATTTGTTCCGACACGGGGTGTTGGGTTTGGCGCTAACATGGATAAGCGGCTCCTGAACATCAACAATATGATGTATAAAGTGAATAAATAGTCTTCTCAACTAACAATAGCTTAGTAACAGGTTCATAAAATACTGTCCCGGCTTCTGAATAACATCACGATAGAATAAGTGGGAGATGACATGAGAACAGGAAGTCTGTATCTGACGCATGCGCTTTTATGTTAAACTTCAAAGTTTGGAAGCAGGAACTGGAAACTTTGTCAAATCCGGTTATGTTGAGATCTTAAACAAATTTAGTTTTGATCAACATCAAAATGATGAATGTTTTGATACATACTTGTACTTTTTTATTTCCGCGCACCAGTTACACAATAATATTACATCAATGAAAGATGAAACAAATGTCAAATCAAAGAGCCTCTTTTCGTTTTCCCGAAATGCAAATGTGTAGAATTTGCTCTTGTTCTGCTTATATCTCATTTGACAACGAAACATTGCATATGAAAGACCTCTTTAAGTTCACGATCAAAAGTTTCCTATAACTAAAACCCGTCACAAGATCGTTGCTGAATGTCAAACATCATAGATGAAGTTTCTTGTTTACTGTTATGTTATGGTATTGTGACCCCTAACGGAAGTGTTTACCAACTTGAAATTAGATTTGCTATGCAAGATTCACAAATAAACTTTCAATAAATGACCGGAAAGGTAAGATTTTTCAACAGAGTGTTAAGTTTACCGTCCACTTCAAGATTATGGTCAACTGAATGGAGACTGTATATTGGGCACATATATGTAATTATGAATCAATTGAAATGCGTCGTTTTACAAAAAAAGCCAGGTTTGCCGAAAGTCTTAACGCGGTACTTAGTTTTCTATGGCTATTTATTTTCAAATTAATGAGAAATGGGACGCTGTTGAACTAACGTGATGTTTTAGTCTGACCGGTCATCTGTGGGGTCAAGTAAACACTGACCAACGGTCAATCTGAGAGTCCAGTGCGTGGCCAGACATAGGTAGAATCTACATGGGAATTCCTCCCTTCTTTGCTCAGCTGACCATGTGTGTTTAGGTGGTGAAAAATGTGGAGGGTAGGGAGAGGGAGGGGGATAGAGTGAGGAGGGGGGGGGGTGGGGGGGGGGGGGGGGGAAGGGGGGCACGGATTAGTTACTCATAATGGATGCTATTTTACATATCTGGTATTCATAATATCTCAATGCACATATTGAAATATAGAGTCTGAAAATCTAAAAGTTTGATTTGCATTACTCCAAAAGTAAACTGTATTTGGTTAAAAGATAACAATCAAATCTCGAATACCCCATATACATATACTACACTTTTACAAATTTCTTCACAAATCCGCTTTGTTAGCTGATATATTCATACAGAATTTATATCTGAAAACTGTTGCTGAAGTGATGTTTTGTCATTCCGTAGCGCTGATCTCAGAGGATTTGATAGTGCCGTTCAATTAGCCTTGAAGCGGTTTAACTAGAAGACTTAAGAAACATCAGTTGAACTCCAGACAGAGATGAAGAAACAATGGATAATATAGAACCACACAGACAGACATGTGAAGTTATGAGAGAGAAGGAGAAACTGGTATCAGTGGAGTGTGAACACTGACATGTTGACATTTCTCCTCTCCGTCTAATTTCTAGTAATTTCGTCTGAGATTCATCCTTCCGGTGCGAGCAAGCTACAGTGGAACTGACGAGGGGGCGGGGCACTTCACTCGTCCTCGCTCCGTCCAGGTGGCCAGTTAGTGTTGAATCAATCAATTTGTGCTATCAAAGCCATCCTAATATTGACAGGGACAAAATTTGCCTCAGCCGGCACGGCGGGACAACACATTCACGCGAAAATATCCCTCGCTTTGTCCCTATAGGTGGCTGGTCGCTATTCCAACACACGAGACCTTGAAAGCTAGAAATCTCTCACTTCCCCAGAGCTCTAACCAGAGTGAGACTTTTCGCTGTTGTCTGGTGAATGTCGTGTCCCAGCTGCCCTCATAACGTGTATCACAAACAAGTAGATGTAAAAAGATCAGTGTTTGTACCCTTACGAGATCCCAAACAAGTCAACGTGATTACCCTCTTGCACAACAAGTCAACGCGATAGTTCTCATAACCTTCCTCACAAACATTCGCAGATCCGACATCTTTATCTTCTTCTCCTATAGCGTGCATCACAAACTGGGGTCAATCTCTCCATTCTTTATACATTATAACATTTCATGCACATAGATCATTTGAGAATTGTATTTTACTGAAATCTAATAACGGAAATCGAGGATTATAAACCGAGAGTATTGTGTCGACGCGATGTAAACAAAGATTCATGTGATTTCCTCTTCTTTATCAATGGTTTTGCAATAGGACTTGGAATGCAGTTTATCTTATCGTGTTTTGAAACAAATAATTTGGTATTAATCGTACGATGGGAAATTGATTGTTACAGAAAAAGATACTCGTAAAATGGAAAATCTATTAATCAAGAATGGGAGCATGGTATAGATATAACATAGCTACATTATTTTCTTGAATTTAATCCACGATAGCACCAACCAACTAAGACTACTTTTCAATACGTCTGACGAGTATTGGGGAGCTAAATGATAAAATATTACCGCCGTTCTTCAGATATACACAATGTGATAAAGTAGTGTCTCTCTGGGTGTATTCAAACAACTAACCTTCAGCCCTGTTGGAATATACAACATTATGCAGATACCAATTGCTCTAATAACGTCAAGTTGTCAACTGTACGTACGACTCTTTAGGTGATCATAATTCATAAACGTTTACTAGAGTAAATCATCATTAATAATTCATTGACAATACATTTGCCAAACATAATTATAAAACGGACACTTTCAACGATCAAATCATTGGTGAGCAAAAGTTATGAAAGGGGTGTAGTCATGTATGCTTTGAAATTTAATCATGTCGTTTTATAAAAAAGAAATCTATAAAAAGTTTATTTCAGTTCACTTAAGATGATGAACCATATCAATTAGATTAAGACGTATTACGGACGCTGTTAACGTTTTCTCAAGTCTCATTGTGGACTTGATAACATATATATCCGTGTAAACAACTAATTCAACTGATGATGAAATATGACTTTAATAAAAGATGACACAAAACCATAGGCACCAAGAGTATTGAAACATCACAATAGATGACTTACAAACTTCTATTCCATCAACAATTTAACTTATTGCATTTCAGAGAAGAATAAACATTATACTGTGACAGAGATTCCACTTAATCTCACCAAGCAGTTAACATGTTTCGATGGCGCAATGTAATTAATAGATGCATGTGGTAATAATGTTATATAGCCTTTCATTGTGATATTTAACACCTCAAGTTGAGTTTATAGCTCTGTGCGATAAATCCCATATATTGAAGTGTCAACGAACGACAGTTGTAAACTCTTATAGCGCTTTCCTTGGGTGGTTCGGAATGTAAATTTAGGGGTTTGTGATTATGATGAATAGGTAGGGGATTCGGTTAAGAATGACATGGATCCTTTAGTGGACAAAAAGTGGAAAATATGAATTTTAGAATCAAAATTTATGATTCATCTTATCATAGACAGATACATCAATCATCAAAATTCCAACATCTCTATCTTAATTGTCCAGCGTCTATATCTAGTAAGAGACTCCGAAAACTCCAAACGAATGCATAGGTTTTAGTTACGTAGATACACATTGTCCTGTTAAAAACAAACGAGTTACAAAGTTTTAGACGGATGTATTGCGACAACTGAACGATGATGGTTTTTTGGCTGAAATGCTAGCTTATTGATGATTGGCTCTATAAATCTATCTCCTATGTTGAAATTAAATCACTAATCAGGGTCCACAGGAGTTGTTGCCATTACTGGAGGACAAGCTGGTGACGGGTCACAACTGACAAGTAACAATATAACACTGGAAACATTTAGTGATTTCATCACGTCAGAGAGTTGATATATAGGTTTCAGCGACTACTATCTAAGTCTACCGTGCAAGACTGTAAAAGATGGATACTGAAACTCTGTATATAAAATATAAGTGTTTCGGCTACAAGGAAGCCGGGGGGTCTTAATAATGTAGGTTTATGTAACTACAGGTAATGTCCCATCAGGTAAAGTAACGGGTGAGAGTCTAGCGTTCCCAATGTTGATTACGCCTCGTATATTTACCCTCTGACGGCTAGCCGAATTGGTTCTCACTCTAGCCGCTAGAGGTCGCACGTTGCTAGGCGGCGGAGCTCACATTTTCAATATAGAGTGAGATTTTCCTTGTCGCCTTAAATGACGCTTTTTAAATTTGCTAAATCTGCAACACCGGTGTTCAAGAATGCACAGAGTGCAAGTCTTGTGTAATCGGCAGGCACGGGGAAGCCTGTGTGTTTTTATCACTGGGACGTCATAAAACGATAACAAGCGCTGCTTATTTCACTCCCTCACGAGGTTTGTCGTGTAGATGCAACCGTGAAGCGCAGACGTGTTGAAAACTCACAAACATTTCACGGTGAGGTAAAACAGTTGTAACCCTGCCCTTACCAAATCAAATGTTTACCTTACACGTACTTGTTACAAAATGTCACTGGATCCAAACGCTTATAAAAATTGGGCCAAGAATGAATCGTTACAAAGCATGGAATTGTCAACTTGTTTTTTCAAAACTACCAAACAAATCTAGCAAACTGGGCCAAAATAAAAAAAATCAAACTATTTCATTTATAAGGAAAAGTTTTCCTTGCAAATAATGCTTTTAAATTTCAGTTGAGATATCTAATTTGCAATGTATTTTTTAATCTCATAGCCAAACACGTTATGGCCTCAAAGCAACTTTAGCGAATACCAGCTGCAGAGAAAAACTCAAGAGTTACGCCCCTTGTATGCCTCTCGCGCGCTGAAGCGAAATAAGAAATGCATAGAATCTGACCTCGTGATGTTAACGCTGTATTAGAACCAAAGTTGATTAGGTCAGTGCTAAATAATGCTCTTTTAAGGCTTTGTATAAATACCCTTAACACCAAGCCTTTCTTCAAGCGGAGAGCAAAGGGCGAATGTGACATGTCCCACTAATTGGGCAGTTGACGCGAATAAGTGTTAGTTTAGACTTAACTCAAGTTTGTCTCCAACATAACTAGTATTTGGTTTAGGTGTCCCAACTTGTCAAGTGACCATTAGTTCAGTTGATGTCACCCAAGGGGCTAACGGTCAATGATTGCTGTAGACAGGAAACGTAAACATCAACTTGATTTACACCATTCCACAAACTTTCGACTTCGAGTTTCTATAAAATCTCCCCAGTCGCATATCCTCTCCATCTTATCTTTCATGATTGAAAATAACATTGTTTGTTCAAAGATATGTTCTCGCAATTAAGAAGATTGATAGCAGGTAAGGTAACTTGATAGTTGATTCTAGTTGGAGCACTGGATCTTGAATTAAATATTGAAACTCTAACTCATGTAAGTCAGAGCTAGTTGAACAAAAGTTTGCCTATCATTTTGATCATGGAAATTTGTATTTGTTCTCTTCTTATATAATGACTTCATTTCTCATCTATTCTCCTATAATCTAGGTTCCCCGGCAGATGGGGGTAAATGTGTTCTCGTTATAAACATGCCTTTATAGCTAAGATTAAAGTAGGGTACATAAACGAGTTCTATTCTGCTTTAATGACGCGTGGCTCACCGATGACAATTATGCAGACAAAATGGGAGCAGAGTAGTGGTGTTCTCACGAGATTCTACGAGACTGGGTTGATATGTGGGCTGTGAGCAGCAGTCGAGCACTTGTGAGATATTCGAGCCCAATTTTCATCAATATTCCGTAATGCAGCACTAGAGAAGCTGGTGAATGAGATGTGAGAGGTCTGGTTGAGTACAGGCAACACAATACCACATAGCTAGCGAGGGGAAGGAAGGGAGAAAATGTGCCTCATTAAGAAATGGGCTGTCTGATTTTGAGGATCTCGAATCTGAAAACCGATTAATTTGATTTGGATAACGTGAAATCCCGAGTACCCAAGACATTGATTCGACATCGATCCCCTGCAATGAATCAGTAGCTCTCATCGGTGTACAGAAAGTAGGATTAACAGTTATACGAGACTGTAACTTGTAGACTAACAAGCCCCGCTTACACCGTAGATACTAACGCTTCAGCTAAGTGAGGTTTCACTGCCAGTTCCTATCTTGCTTGTGATCTTTTCTTTACGTTTATGTTCTCTCGCCGTTTTTACTCGACAGTAATATTGCGCGTTCAAGGCAAGTTATCGACCAATGCGTCAAGACTCCTATAATTTTCCACTGACGGCTCAAAAAACATAACAAGCAATTTTTCAATCAGAACTCTCGTTGAGCTGTTGTTCCAAGTTGGGAGCTGTATGGATCTGACATTTGGTTTCCTTAAGCACAATTCGTTTATCTCGGATCCGAAAAGCGAAGATTGGGAGCATGACAACCAGTGATTGTGTTCAAATGAGTTTCCAAAGGTCATATTTTAAAATGATAACTTTAAGCCAAAACGAATGAACTTTCTTAAGGTTACGTTAACAATTTGCAAAGGCAATTTTGTTAAATATTGTCATCAGGTTGAATTTCGCAACTGACTTTAAGAACCCATTTTTCAAGAAGATTTATTACATGAAATCGAAAATGAAATCGTAAAATTGAAAATCTTTCAAAGCTTAATTCAAAAACCCGCCTTACAATCCGGGCCATGGGAAGGACATTTTCACCGAAATTCTAACATTTCAAACCGAAAAAGTTCATTAAAATTTTAACAGTGAGGCTCGAATATTTCCTCAAACAACAATGGCTTCTCCTAAAAAGTGCCTAGCCTTCACACAACAATAGTGTGTTCCTATGAGCCGTCACTGTCAAATTCAAGGGTTCCCGCTACTCCCTGACACTTTAAGCTCAAGATTTGCTAAAATCAATACAGTTGCCTTCATTTCGTAAAAGCGCAGATCTGTTGTGAGACACAGACAACGAAGACGAGGGAGCAGGGAAACCATGCTATGTCTTCTGACAGAGGCTTCCCTGTCTTGGACTCTGTCTGCCCTCAGGCACCCTCATGCTCATCATTCTAATTAGTCACTAATTGTTATTGTTAATCATTACTGTTTAATACGATACTATTTCTGGTTCCGTATTTTCTGTAGTATAATATTGTGGAAATCTGACGTTAGATATTCGATATTTTATCGTGTCGATGATGTTACGTAATGATTTTAATAGTGAAGGCCTCATTGATGGATTTATGTTCAATTCATTGACGGAGGAGCATGGGATTATTAAGAAACATATTTCACATCGTTGATTCATTATTGTTAATACGAGTTCACTTTTAATCTTATCGCGACATAAATGTATATATGTATCATTAAAGAAGCATTATGCGAATATCCAAAGGCAAATGTATGAAACAGACGACATTCTATGAAGCTGTCCTTAATGATGCAAAGAAACTACTCTTGGAAAGGGTTGTGCATTTAAATTTTCATCAAATTAGTCTTGCCGAACGCTGCTGTGAGGAAGAGACATGTCTGTGGACGAGAACGCTCAGTCACAACAGCACTGACTGGCAGACGACAGCAGTCAGCAGACGACACCAGAGTTTTGCGTGTGCATCTCTCGCCTAACCAATCTTTCAGCACCAGACGGATTATCAGATTATGTAGCAGTGTTCCTTATACCTTGCAATAATGGAGCGATATTGCTTATTTGTATACACAAAATTGTCAATAACGAAACTACGCAATCTTTATTTGTAATATTATGATTAAATTTTTACATTCTTTTAAATGTTGATATGAAAAACAAATATATTGTTCAAAGATAGTTCTTAGGGATATAAACGTAATATATAATTTATTACACCTCTTAGGTGCCGAGCTCCCAAATAATTCATTGCGATACGCTATTAAGATATACAAACATAAACATATATATTATATCGATGCACACCATCCATCTAATCGAGTAGTATATCATTACCCCGGGCGTCAGAACACAGCGTGTCTTATTGCGATGTACAATTTGTATTTACGCTGTTGAGCTGATCAGAGAGCTCCCATACCACGCGTTCCCAACATGCTTCAATATGTCTAGCTTCATCATAAACACTCTGCATGCAGCCACGGTTGAGCGTAGATGCAATCCCGGAGTGTTAACGTGCGGAGATCTGAAAGGCGATTTGGTGGAAGCGAGGTGACAGGCCCTTCACTCATTCACAAACTAAGAAACGTAACGGGGCTCTACACTGTTATACCTTCCACTCCGGCACGTCAAAACCAATCAACGTTACGAGCAGTTTACGCTTACGCTTTTATCTGATGAATGTAGGAAGTTGTTACGGAGCTAAATTATCAATGAATCCCTCCGAGGGTGGGCGAGGTTTAACAGGTAGATATATGAAGAATAACCTTGATTTAGCAACTTCTCGAGCACGCTGCTATGTCAGGAATCGCTAGGGACGCGGACTGGAATTCGCCACGCGAAAACAACGACTTCCGTGAATGCGGGCAAATATAAGTAATATTTGTATTCCCACTGGGCACATTTCACATTGTTTACAAATATTCTCAGAAGTAACGATTTTTCATGCGTTGCCAATACAACAATCGTGCACTTTGAGTGAAGTTAGAGAAATCTTACCGCGTTAGACAGAGAAGTGTTATCATTTCCCAACATCTGGTGAGTTAGGGTTCCCCATTGTGATCGGAAACCATGAACCCTTACACAGTAGCGTGGACGCTGCTCCAAACTTGGGGGACGTCGGTCGGTCGGTCGGTCGTTTGGCAAGGAGAACAGACAGTAAGGGAATGATAACTTGGGCGCTCAGTGAGCTGCTATGGTATCGTCTGCTGAATCGATCTCTCCCTCCCTTCCTCCCTCCACGGTGTGAAGGCGGAGTGACTGGAGGAACACTCTCCGGCTCTCCTCTCTCTCCACCAGTACAGGGGAGGAAGGCTTTAATTAATTGGTCGCAGACATGGTAAACTATGCGAGCTTTATTTTCACAAGAAAATTCTGTTCTGGGGAGAAAACTGGCTCACATGTGTTGTGTTCGAGTTGTGCCTCTACCGTTCTCTCTCATTCTCACATACGGCTCGTCTTTCTCACATCTCGCTGAAAGGTGTTGCTTTCCTATCGGGCTGTTCCCTTACCGATAGATATACCAGACGTGGAGGGAGGGGGAGAGGTCCAACACGGCACTTGGAGCGAATCTCGAGATTTGCACGTTCGTAGGGAGGGGGAGGATTATTCAAGACCCATGATCAACCCTGTAGACCCGTTAATACCCGCTCCAGGACTCGTGCGAAGAGGTGCTAGCTTGGATGGCAGAACCAGAAGCGAGGTGTGGTACTCCCGATGTTCTGGATATGCCCTGGTGCTAATTAGCTGCGGTGTTGGCAACTCCATCTTGAGCGCACATGGCAGGCGAGCAAGCGAGAAACAATCTGGCGCGGCTATTTACATACCTCCTTGAATTTGCGGTGCCGATCGCGCACAAACCCAAGTGGGACGCTAAAGCATAACGGGAAATATTGGACTCCCTTCTGCAGCACGTGTTGTTGTCGTTAGAGGTGGCAGCGATGGTAGGACGGGAAGCACCCGTTCCATTCCGCCGCGCACTCACTCTGCCGTACCAACAGACCCAGATAACCCGGGAACCTGACAAACTGAAGGTACCGACGGTGAACCTTCAACTAGCGGCCAGAGGTGTAAGCGGGCCACGTTTGGGCGAGAATGTACGGATCTTATGACCGATATAATCACGAAGCACGTAAGCAATGTCACTTTGCGTACATCTGGGGTGAAATGTAACTTTATGTTGCCGGTACCGATCTCAGGTTTGCCGGTGTTTGCAGACCGACTTCTCGGCCATTTCCTGACATAGTGGAGGGCGGTTGAGACCCTCTTTTCGGCGTCGTGTATCCCCCTGGAGGTTGGGTAACGCTCTCAGCGAGAAGTCTCACCTAGAAGAAATAATTTGTCTGCTTGTCAGAGGCAGGGGCAGACGATAGCAGAGCTGATGGAACGAAACACCGCCAATATTTTTTGCCTTCAGACCGATCAGAATTTGGAGTTCCCGCCGTTCTGGCAGGAAGTAAGCAATGGTTTCGAGTCGTCTGCTATTTCAGCGAACAAGCTTTTCCCCAGTCGACAGTCAAGTGAGAAGTATCTTCCCTGAAAGATACCGTCTGCTGTTCGGTGACAGGGAGCAGACGAACTTTTCAATCTTTTCTTCCCAAACGTCGGGGTTTACAGCATGGCGCGAAATATGATCTTGTAAACATCGCGACGATCAGCTTAGCCCATTGTTCCCGGGGTTAGGGCAACAAAATATGAAATGGACGTAAACACAGGCCTATAAGGTACTACTTTCTCTGGTGGAGGCTGACAGGAGAGGTGACAGGCGGAACAAGATTAAAGCACGGATAATCTGTCAGATCATTTTCCCCATCATTTCCGTCAGCATATACAACGCCCTTTTCACGCCATACTGATTAGATAATTGGTATCAAATAAAATAAAGGATTATTGATGTGCAGATCATAAGTACATATGAACACAGATTGGCCACAATCATTTAATATTTCTTAATCCACTATAGTTCATTCTATATACTATACTCATTCAAAGGGTAATTTTGAAAATCAGAGAATAAATATATACATTATCAATAACCATTAGAATGATATATTTGCTTAACTAAAAACTATTTATTAATCTATCCTCTAGACGTATTTTACCCTAGAAAGTTTTCTCTCCATATTGTCGGATTTACTTTTTCCCATTTCCGTCATGTTCAAGCCCCTGGTCATACACCTGTCACTAGTTTTAGTCCTATTTGAAGTCGCCTCAAACGAGTTAAGAAAACTTAACACCAATTAATCAGATACCTATCAAATACATCCAAATACTTTTGAAGGAAACTGTGATTCGGTAGGTGACCTGAAACCTTCAAATCAATTCGATCCCTGATTTATCTGTTGTCCTTCTCGCAGTGAGGACATTGTAGACAATCTCTATTTGCAGATGGGATTATGCAGTTTAGTTCGAGAAATATTTCTAATAGAACAGATACAAGGGCAGATAAGAGTCTTTACCTGTCCCTATTTTCCCTATAAATCTGATAAGCAAAGCTGGTCCTCGGCAGGGCGAGCATGTATACCCAGCGTTGATTCCGCAGTTGTCTCAATTCGCACGTTAGAATAAATATTTACAGCTTTGTATTGTTTGCAGGTGGGATATATGTCACTTAAAATTAAAGCAAATAGCCCGCTTGAAATCCCCTAAGAAATTAATTGGTTTTCTGTCGTGTTGTATATTATTGCAAGTTGAATTTCAAAGTTTGGTACGTTACATTTATCGTAATCAACGTTTAAAGTGTTAAGATTTGAGACTGTTATCAAGTCGCTGTTATCGTACTTCCGAAATGATATTATATCAGACGCATTCCTATACCCATTTAATTATCTTCAAGTTTTCTAAATATTTTAAATGATTTGTTTTTCCCGTACTGGTAGATGGTCAATTTACAAATATCATGAATGCTCATGTAATAAAGAGATTATCTCGAACTAGTCAAACGATTATCGCTCTAATTCCTTGTTTTTTTTAAATTTGTATCCGTCAGTGTTTTATTATAGCACGTTAGTTTACCTTCTTCACAATAAAGCAAATAATATGCATATAATTATGTATTTAGATCGCAGAAAAAATGTCGCAGTATGTGTATGCATCGCCGCTAATACACACACCTGATCATTCCCTGATCAACTTCCTCCTTGATTATTTACAACTATGA
The DNA here is from genome assembly GCA_916613615.1 of Steromphala cineraria. Lineage (NCBI taxonomy): Eukaryota > Metazoa > Mollusca > Gastropoda > Trochida > Trochidae > Steromphala > Steromphala cineraria. Next base: position 20,890,252 of record OU744720.1, read on the forward strand.
AGACATGTTTATACTTTTTATATATTTAAATCGAGTCTGTTAGATATGATATAATCCTATATTTAGAGAAAAAGGTTCAAGTAAACAGGTGTTGACAACATTTCTTTTAATAAATCAACTTCGAATTTTTAGCTTCTATAATATATTAGAGATTGAAAAACTTAAACCTAAGATTTATAGCTTTAATCCAATTTTTTACATGAAGTTCTGGAGGAACATAGCTTTTGTGACCCTTTATTCACAAGTTTAAAAGAGACTTTGGTACAGAAAACCTTCTTAAATCAAAAAACATTTTTTTCATTGCATGTTAAAAAGGCTTCTTCAAGCTTCTTCTGAACTGTACCAGCAGACGACAATTCTAATTGGCGTCTGCCTTGTGTCGTCTGCTTATGCGATGTTGTGAATGGACCTGACAGGGGACAGACCTGATGTGCTCCTCACCCCCTAATTGTAGCCCAGGGGGGACCTGCGTTCTTCTACCCCACAATTTGTAAGATAGTGTTCAACATCGGCCTCTGGTCTGAACCGTTTCACGCTGACAGGTTGACTCTAGGAGCTGGGGCAGACAGTTGTTGCAGGGTATCTTAGGAAATGCTTTTAGTTGTTGCAGGGTGTCTTGGGTATTGTTGACAATTGTTGTAGGGTATTTCAAGTACTGCTAACGATTGTTGCATGGTATCTCGGGTACTGTTGACAATTGTTGCAGGGTATCTAGAGTACTATTGGCAATTGTTGCAGGGTATTTCGGGTACTGCTGACAAATTATTACAAGGCATCTCGGGTACTGGTGACAATTGTTGCAAGGTATTTCGAGTACTGCTAACGATTGTTGCATGGTATTTTGAGTACTGATGACGATTGTTATGGGGTATTTTGTTAATTGTTTACAATAGTTGCAGGTAATTGCAGAGGATTACAACAGTTGGCTATATTTTGCTGGCGATGGTTTTATGAAATACTTTTAGTTGTTGCAGGGTATATCAAGTACTCCTGACAATGTCAGGGATAAGAGATGACAAGTTACAGCTTACAATATTTTCGGGAAACTATTTTATATAACTATTATAGGTATTTTGAAAATTGTTACATAATATTACAGGAACGATAGTTGCACAAGAATGCTCCTGCAACGCTACATGCATTCCTGACATTAGAATAAATACTAGATACCTTTTCGTCTCGTGAGTTATTGTAAAATAGATCCTGATATCGTCAGAATAAGAGGAAATGTTGTAATCAATGCTCACACGTTCCTGACTGATTTTAACAATATTCATGTAAATAGAAAAAAATAATTAAGAAGGTTAAAGAAACAAATGAGGTTTCTGCAACCCGAAAATGATTAATCTTCCATCATATTTATACAATGTTTTTGTAATGACTTTCGTGGAATGGAAAGTTAGGAATATGCGGCTTCATTGAAAATGTTAACGACCTGTCGTTTGACAAAGAACCAAATAAAATCGATGTCATTGATCAGTTCTTTCAATAAATTGTTAAAAAGGATATTGAATAAATCTATTTGAGCTTTTCAACATAAGTCGATAGATTTTAAGACATCTTTTGTTTGATTTGAATGCTTTGATTAAATTTCTGTTGTATTGGTTGGTTTTTATTTTAAATAAAAAAATATTAAAAACAATCAGGAAGAAAGGCTTTGGTCTGATTTCGACATAATATTTGTGTAGGAGACTTCTATATAAAGTTAAGAGTGAGTTTTATGATTGATGTTTGCATGAAAATAGTCAAGGTATCCGAGAAAACGTCATTAATCAAATGTAATGTTAAGAAATATCTTATTTCGAAATATTGTCGAATGTAGGGGATCTTCTTAAAGAATGATTGAATTGTAAGAGGTGAGGTTCAAAGTTTGAAATATTACGTATTGTGATTTTTTGCGTTTATCTTTGAAGATCAAATGATCATGTAATATCTGGACACCGGGATAAGATACAAGCAAGTGTATATTTATTGCCTCCAGTTACCTTCTAATTGGATAGAGATAACACTCGAGTCGGGAAAAACGCTATTTACGACTAAGTGGAGACAATGGGTCAGGTAACTGTTATGTAAGAAATATTCCGTTGAACGTTTCAACTTGGCGGAGAGTAGGTTTTAACAGGTTCACTGCATAAGTCAATCAATTTATGAGACACAAATTACTTTTTTCACAAGAAAAATGCAAAGAACAAGCAATTTCAACTTGTTTATCGCTTTAAAGTTGTCTACAGGGCCAGCAAAGTTATCCACTCGTCTCACAAATCTTATCAAATTGAAACTTCAAATATCGTAAGTGACAACTCAGAATGGATTATATTCCACCTCTGCCTACCTCTAGCCTTCCCCCCACCCTATTCTGCCACACCCCGTCTATCAAGCCCACCTGAAGCCACCCCACCTTGCAGTGGTACCCCGTCTCCTGTCCCTCCTCTGATCTACCCCACCGTCTCCTTCCCCACCCCTGATCTACCCATCTAGTATCCCCCCTTCAAGATCTACCCCTCCTAGTAACCCCACCCCTGATCTACCCACCTGGTATTCCCCCTTCCTGATCTACCCCACCCTGTAACCCCACCCCTGATCTACCCATCTAGTATTCCCCCTTCCTGATCTACCCCACCCAGTAACCCACCCCTCCCTCACCCCATGCCACCAGGGTGCATTGCGTGTTCAGTATTGTGTGTCGTAACGCACACACGTTGATGACTTTATTTGCTCAATGGAGCGGAATGGAGTTGGTCTACTCTTTCTACCAAGACGAACAAGCACGGAGGCGCTACAGTGTACACTAGATTGTATCAAACTTAGTATATAGTCTGTATAAATGTAGTGCTATTAGTCTAAACATTATTTAGAAAGTTTATCATCGGTGGTTGTTGAACATGAGGTTTATACGGGATTAAAGTCTCTGTTGAAAAATGTGGAATTAAATCGGACGTAAGTCTCACCTCTTAGTCTTTGATTTCATTCGTCTTTCGTTTACAATCCATCCGGCTTTGGGTAGCAGACGCCACAGTAATGACAAAGTATCCGATCCAATAATGCGCTCCACGGGTAATGTACCTGTGCCAGAGTTAGGGCCAGGTAAATACGATTCAAACACTGAGTACACGCAACTTGAGTCTAACACCCAACCTGTCACTCAAAGCTCAGAAATTAAAATGTCTTGAAAAGTTCAAGTGATTCTATTAAGGCTGAAGACGAATTCAAACAAATCCCGTATTAATGCCGAATCGCCTCACACGCTGAAATATCGATGGCTTTCAATTGGCTGGTGCTGACAACGTCACGAGTTTGAGGAGTTAGAGGAAGCCGCGTCTGGAACCTCCTTCGTAACGCAGTCCCCCTTCATACCCAGCGTCCGTCGATCTGTCCCTCCTCCCCATCCACTTCCCTGTAGTCTCCTCCGACTCACACAACTCACTCCTGTCCGTCCAGGTAAACACTGCAAGTTTTAATTGCAACAGCTCCGAGCCGGGTAGGGGGTAGGAGGCAGGTAAGGGATCGCCGTGCTATCTGCCAGATCAGGCAACGCTAGCTCCAGTACACACTGAACAAATTGTCCTAGACCACGGCTCAAACAGCACAGTCAAGCGAGAAGCGCTCTAGTATAGTCGCTCTCCCTCGCTCGCTATACTGCCATTGTCCGCTCTTCTACTCGAGTGAAGCGGTTCTCTATAGCTATCTGAAGCGGCCTTTGCATCCATCCATCCCCGCATAGCCATCTCGCCTTACATAGCAGCAACAATAACACCCTCACAAAGCGTGTATAAACGGGAAAATAAAATGAAATTAAGTAAAGGAATTCTCAAGGAAAATGTTTTATCTTACTGCCTATTGGTAAGGCGTTCATCACGCAAGGGCTCGCTGGTTGGTAGTAGGAAGAGAGGGGTTATCTGATCAAACACGACGACACTGTTGAGGAATCAAGCCCATTATCTCTTGTAATACAAACGATGACTAATTTCCACACAATACCATCTGAAGTCGTATACTGGATGAGGGTAACAAATATGTGTGGACGATGAATCTCGACTTTATCTCTCTCACGAGATTACTTACAGGAAACCGTAACTGTAGCTCGGTGACTCCGCATAGGCGACCAGTGTAACTTCTTACTTCATAGCTAGCGTGGATATGGTGACTTTAACCATATCGCTTTTGGATAAAGGTCTTCGTTTCCTGCTACTGAATTGTTGATTATACTTTATAAATTACAAAACTGAACAAAATTAAAAATTCCCGCCTAATTTGCCTAATGAATAAATCTTTTTGTCGTTTCCATACAAGCGAATAGTGTCTAAGGTATCATGATATAAATCTTACGTTTGACGTCCAACTTTATCATCTAATGATAGACCAATTGTATATCAATCGAATTAAAATACGATTGACGTGAAAAAAATTCGACAGCTTCTTTAACAATGATATTTCATTCTCAAAGTAAAACATCTAAAAGTTAATAATTTTCCGTTGAATGAAGCGTTACAAATTGAAAACCGACTGTCCTGGTTAAGTATCCTAGGGAACCTTTCAGTGATGCGACACTCATTACTCTCAAGCTTGTGTTACCCAACTTGTATAGTGTTTAATTAAAGCTGAACAAATATACCACCAGGGCCCACTAGTTCCGAAGATACCAATTTCAAACAAAAGAAGTTCAGATAATAGAAAGCGAGTGAGGATCAAAGACGAAGAAGTATCAGAAAACAAGACCTTCTTCATGGAATGTGTGCTCCCAAGAAAACCATATTAAAGAGTCGATACAGGTTGAAATTACACGTTACGAAATAACTGTTTACAAAGCACTCAACAAGCGTCTTGTAAATAAGGCTCAAAGTAATACCAATGAAGTGAAAGTTTGTGTACCAAAGTCTTGGGTTTTGTAATGAAATATCCACCCAAAGGCTACAGTGCAGCCGGATGTGACGTCATAAGGTGAAAGGGGTAGAGCAAGATGAATAAAACCTGTTTGTGTTTATGCTAACCCCCACCTGTTTTGTTCGAAGCTTGTCTTCTTTATCCATGAAAATTAGCAGATTTAACTGGTCTTATTTTATTCTTCTATGTTCACCTTAACTATGTTTGTTAAAAATTATGAAGTATTTTAGGATTTTTGAAATACAAAAAATAAAACAGATGACCGCGTGCCATAACTTAATGTATACAGTTTAATTAAAATAGTTGTAAACGGAAAGAAATGTACTAAAATGTAATTATTATCATAATGGCACGAGACTTGATATGGCATAAAGTAACACCTCGGTAGAAAATTTGAATGTAATGAATTTTTTTGCATCGATTCATTATCATGATGATGTATGATGACAAAAAACATCTAATGGTTAACATCATCATATACAGTTTACTTATCTTAATAAGTCATTTTATCATACTTTTTAGTATTCATTTGCATCTAAATTTATAATTTAATCAAGAATATAATATGATTCTGTATGATAGCCCCATTATTGTGCTTTATATTTTACTTATATATTATATTTTATATTTATAACTTATGTGATTTGCTGTGTATTATCTGTAACAACATGTGTCATTGCAACAAACTACCTTTCTTCTTTCTTCTCCTATCATGGAATTATATATTGCGAGTCCTACCTGGTTTGATTGAGCAGATGACAGGTAAGGAAATCAGGTGGGATAAAGAGACTACACCTGTAGTCACCCTCTTTGATCTCGTGATTGGGGAAATGATCCATATGTTGTTATCACCTAGTTTCTGTCGAAGGGGTAAAGGGTTGGATTTCGGTCATATAGTCGATATGGCTTTTTTATTCCAAATAAATAATCATATTTAATCATTATTTAAGTATTTTATGACTTTTGACTCAAGTTAGAAATATTTCACGTTTAATTTATGAATATTATTAGAGTGAAAACATGTGTCTTCCATAAATTTTGTTGTTGTTATGACTTTATTCTTTTTTTAATTTTAGAGCATATGTTGATAATAACATATGAAAGGTAATTCCGAATCGTATATTAATTAAATATGACTATTTGAAACAAACCATAACTGCTTAATCGTGCAATTTTTAATTCGCAGAGGTACTTTTAAACCTATTTTATAATTCATCGATGTTAATTGTATGTTGACGAGTGTGTATGACTCATGGCAGCAATCAACAGCAGGCCATTAACGTTGTATGATTGCAAACTTGTGTGTATATCATGATAACATATTGATGTATTCAAACACCTGACACGTGGGAGATCCTCACCTGGTGTTACCTATCTCAGGTGTGTCATTTAAATGGCCTGTTTTAAAGACTCTAAACATTGATAAAGGAATTTGTAAAACTAAACACAATATTTTTTGGGAACAAAATTATTCTTATTAAAAATTCGTTGACAATCATTGGCCCTGACAATTTTTCATTAAGTAAAAAGAAAGTATTCATAAGATTTTTTGTTTTTCAAATAATCAAAACGATTTTATTTTAGTCGATTCTGTTAATTTTGAAGAATTTATATGGTGTAATTATTTATTTTCTAAACTAAAACACTGAAGTAAGAAGTGAATGTCATATTTGATCATCTATATCTATAAAGTTCAAGAACAATTTGTTAAGCTTTGGCCAGATACACATATCGTTTTGCCTGTTTATTATTTCACACATGCATTCTTCAACCATGGGTCTTATTGAAAACTAAACGTGGGCGAAGACGTTTTTAAAGTATTTTTTTATGTTAAATAATCCAAAGTAGTTGTTGCAAAGTGTTTATGTTTGAGATTTCAAATGAAGTTTTCAAAACAAAGTTGTATTAGATATTACCTTATGAGAGTTGGAAATACCATGACTCTTGTTAAGAGGACCTGTTGCCATATGTTCTTGAACGAGTGTCTCACACTCTTCTTATCTGTGACGTCTAAAAGAAAACGGAACTAAAACAGTCCCGAATTGATCGATAAATGCCAATGTTTTGCGTGCGAATGTACTTTTAAGTTGAGAAAACTTTATCTTCCGAATAAAAACTCAAAACGGCAGTAAATTTTTCTTGCGGATCAGCAACGGTAAAAGTTTGGAAGTAAAATGCTTCAAGGATCAGCAACGGTAGGAGTTTGAAGGAAAACAAATAGAAGAAATAGCTCACCTTGCTTCAGGCATATGTGCGATGAAGTTGTCATAACAGGCTAGGAGGAGGAGTTCGCTGAGCCTACATCCGCGTGGTGAACAGCGTGAAATTGTTACAATTAGTCCGGGCCGCTAGTGCATATCAGAGCTACTGAATCTAGCCGAGCACAAACAGTAATCCAACTTGTAAGGCATCACGGGTTGACGAGAAATGTCACACTTCATACAACACCTTTTGTGAGAACGTATTGGCCAGCCTTTGATAAGTGAATCTACCTTGCCTGCTTATCGCGCTTTCACTATTGTTGTGGCGCTCATGGACTAATAAATTATGCAAGAGATCGTTTCTCCTCACGGCCAAAGGAAACGTGGAAATCCACTTGAATCTAGTTGGTTACATTCTATTCACACCCTCACAACTTTCGTCCGCTTTCAAACACCACACTTTGACCCATGAGCCCCAACATTTTATTGTTATACGTTTGATAACCATAGTACAAGAATTCAGGGAGGCGGAACATTTCTAAGAGCTGAGAATTAAAGGAGAAGAAAGCCCACTCCCACAGAGAAGACTCTAAAGGGCGACCTCAGCAATGACCAGTCCAGAGGGAGGGGAGGAATTGCCAATACTTAAAAGCAGGGTAGCTTGACTAGACCCAATTGAAAGGTGGCATTTGAGGAGGGACAAAGAGGAAGCTACCTGTTTCAGTGCTATTGAGAGGAAAATCTATCGAACGAAGCTGACTGAAGGGTGTGTTGAGGGTTCATTTCTTATGAAAGCCTTTGATCTGTTCAGGAAGGGTTGAATGGACCAGGAGACGATGAATGTCATAAAGGGGCATGTAAAAACTCGTCCCTCCCCTTGCAATTAAACATGCCGCTTGATAATGGCATATAGAACTTAGTGTATGGGAATTGTATATTTGGTAATAAAATATGCTGGAAAAGGACAATACAGAATCCATATTTTTCAATAAATTTCTGAAAGCTTTGAAACATAAAAAGCGAATAAGAGGAAAGAGGCATTGGTACACATAGGAGCTCTTGTCTTCCCTTGCAATAAGTCTACTGCTTGATAAAGGGAAAACGGACTTGTATGCTGGAACAGGGCAACATTCTATCAATTCTAGCAATTATTTTGGATTTTATTATAATCTTCGTACAATAAGCTTTCACACCTTTATCCCCTACAAAAGCGTCAAAGGAACTTACTCATATATACGATCAGGCCTTTGCCGAAAAACGTATATATATTAATATCGAGAGAAAAAAATCCATAATTAAAATCGTAAAACTTTTGAAATGTGTTACAAAGATGATGCAAGATTAAATTCAAAGAAAAGGTTGATTTATAATATTGCAATATTGTATAATTTTGAACTACTCAAAGACGTAAAAAGCGATGGATTTTTTAAAACAAATTTGAGTTTTAACGTTCGCCATTCATTCATTCATTCATTCAAACATTTGAGTCACGTCAACCAACTAGAATGTGTGAAGGTGTCATATAACATGTATTTTTTTAACAGAAGCAGAGGAACCATTCTATATTAGTTATGTCTTGCTTGAAGCAGGGAGTGATCACGGTTGCATGTCGCGTAGACACTTTTATGTAAAATTTTGGTTTTATTAAAAATGATAATTTTTTTATCAAGTTGTTTATGTGCCTAAATGTCACTCGAGTAACACGTTTACATATGCTCAACATAATTTCCCGCCCGTTTGTCCAACAATGTAACACTTTTGATGATTAATTTGTGTAGAAGTTAGTTCAAAATTTATTTTATATGACTTAAAGTGCATCAAGTTTAACTACAAGCGAGTTTTCTTTTTTCTGTGATTTTGATTTCCATAAGTTTCTTTAGAACCTTGAAAATAGCTACAATCCCGTTACTCCTTAACATGGTTTTAAGATAATAGAAGGTCACTTTATGTGATGTTTGTTAATGATAGTTTAAGGGTTTTGACAAATGTTTATCGTGGCGTACCAATGAAAATATTGCCTTGTAAGTTAAAAACCAACGTCATCAGTTACTGGTTAACGTCAATCTCATTCAAATCAGATCGGAACTTTCACTCCTACGTAGCTACGTTTCTTGAAAACGTAGGAGTGAAAGTTTCGATCTGATTTGAATGAGATTGTGGTTAACGTAGGAAGAATTAATCAAGTACGACATGAAAAGATAGCGAAAACAATTAATCTTCGAAGTATTAATTGCCTAAGAACTTATATCAGCTTTACTTTGTTGAAACACACGTCAAATCATTTGCCTATTTTCAACATAATGGATCGTTTTTAAACGTAATATCTAAAAAATGTATCGTTAATCCATTGTCAAGCTATAAACGTGTTGACATTGTAAAAATGAAATTTGTATATAACGGTCAGATGCTGCTAATTGAGTTAAGAAACAATTTCAGGCAGGAATTCCGATCACAGAGCATTACGTCTAACTTCTCTGTAACGGTATATGAGCAATGATGCCGAAATAGTGCTGACTCAACATCTAGAATACGTTGTCGTACGTACAAACCTGGACTTAGATTTTCAAAGCTCTCTTAGTGCTAAGATTGGCGAAGGTACCATACAACAACCTTGGCCCACGACTCTCTTAACGCTAAAAGTACTTCGAAAATCTAGGCCCAGATTTTAAAGAGTGTCATGACGTTTTAAAGACGTGTTAGTCTGGTTGACAGAGTTTGAACACTGTCGTGAGTTCACCTTATTTTATTTAACTAACCACTCTGTCGTAGTTCTGAACACGCTACCAAAAGTGAATGACAGTTCGACCACGGACACTTTCTTGAAATCCGTTGAAAAATGGAGGGTCGAACTACTAGAGAAATTGCAGTAAAACGTATGCAGTATGACGTGTAAGTTCTGCAGTGCCTACATGATGAAGGAGATGAACTAAAAAACGGTTAAGGACAACCCTGACTTTAAATATTTAGGTATTTAATAATTCGAATCTTTTCAGTGCTGAATTTCTGACCATTGACAAAGACATTACCTTTTTTATAAGTTTGACATACCTGTTTATGCCTCATCTTGTAATCATCATATCTGAAATATGTGTATATTTAATCAACGAGGTGATATATAATTACTCATTATACGACAATGTTAGAAATGTCCTTTGCTTACTGATAGCAATAACTTAAGAAGTGTAGATAGATAGATAGTGTCCTATTGTGAATTACGTCTTATTTCGCGAAACTACACGGTATTGAAATATTCAAGGACCTCCGATGCGCTTTACCATTTGTTTAGTCAAACTACCTGAGACTCCAGAAGTTATCGTTGCACGTAAAGGTAATAGAAAACAAATAACACAACCACACCGGCTATAATTCTTAAAGTCTTATGAAATGTCAAACTCGCATTGTTTAAACTGCTTATCATCAATCATCACTAATTTGATGAAAGAGGTGATTTTAAAATTCAAACAGAGTTCTACAGCAGTGTTGTAATTGATGCGTGGATTTAAGTTGCGTTTACATGAGTAAAGTTATTTATATATAAAATAATATTTCTAACTATTTTGACAGTTTACAACGACATTGGTCAACAACTTGTAACATATTTTTTATTGTCAACATCACATCACCAGTCGTCTTTAATGCAATACCAAGTGATGTAGCTATAACATTCATTAAAAAGTTCCACTGGGATTAAATTTATGATGTTTTTTAAAAAACATTTTAAAAATTACTTTTGCCATGTCAGTGAAATGATATCGGACGGTAATGACGAGGCAGTGTGTCAGGTTTCAGCGTCAGCAGCTGAAACAAAGCCAGTGAAACTGACGCGGACATAAGATACAGTTCTTTCTGGATCTCATTGCAGTGTCAATCACAGCCGAAACTAACCACGTAATCGAAAACAAGACACGTAATCCGCGCAGCACAATGCATCGGAATGTGGTTAAATACCTATGTAAGATAAGTTGTCAGATACGTCCTCTAGTGACAGTGACGGTGACACGCGTAGTGACGTGATCGGCTTTCTCTCTCAGCGGGCTATAGACTTGCAATCTGCTCTATCGGTGTATATCATACTATGTCCGCCCTGATAGATTAACTATGTTGACTTACAATAGATTACGGCCAAAATGATTAAAGTTCAAGCATTTTTTTCATAACTTTAACTTTTCATTCAAGTCATTGTTGATAATTACCATTATTTCTCTAATTTGCATTTTAAAGATGTGTTGAACAATGTGCACTATAATTATTTCAACCAATTCTGCGAAGGTGACGTTTCGTCATAATTATATTCTAATATCGTTGTCAGGCAAGCGGTGAGGATATATTTCGAAAATAGCTTTCCCCGTATAAAGAAGTTTTTATGAACGAAAACTAGTTTCACCATTCCCCATTACCCCAGAGAAAAGTAATTTTTTTATTTAAAGTTGACAGTTTTAAGATGAAGCACTTGCTAATATACTCATGTAATATGAAGACGACAAGGAGTCTATGGATTATTAACTTCTTTATTGTAGAATGTAGCGACGTTTCGGTCTAGATACTTATACCGTTTTCAAGCTTTCTTGTCTTCTTGATATTTCCAACTTCTTAAATACCTCTCAAACAACTCATGTAATATGCCTTAAATTGTAACTGCAAACGATCAATGCCAAACCCAACAAGTCAGAGAACACGTTGAAGTCAAGGTCAGAAGTTGACCTCTCCTCCAGCAGTAGAGGGGATACAGACCGGTACGACCCGGCACTGATGGACAGGTTATCTTGTCTTATCACCCGCCGCGTAATAATACATGCGGAGTGATATTGCTCTTGATAAGGCACCAGAGACCACCAACCGCGCAATCTGGTGCACGTGACTCGAGACAAACTAGAGCGTGCAGCGTTCACGTCAGATAACGTACGAGATGGTTACAGTGCGCATGTCAGAGCCTCGACCTGAGATAGCCCAAGTTGAGTAAGATCAAGAGAGGAACTATCTGGAATCTTATCTAACAGGTAGCCGACTAGTACGTAGGTTCCTCTTCCCACATACCTTCATGTATAATGCATGTCTTGGACTCGGTTCCTGGTTTTACATATATCCAATGTTTGGTAAACATTTCTTGGTTCCGGGATGCCTGTCCGTAAATCAAGGTTGGATTGTTAAGGAATGTTTAAATTCCAAATTATTTTTATGCTGAACATCCTTTCGTGAACTTCATCAAGACAGACATGGTAGGAACAGGTTGTTCAGAACTCGTTGGAATCTAACGTGGTATTAGTCTTGATTGATAAGGTTACTTCAACGCGAATTCTTTTTTTGTTTTTCAAAATGACTGTTGAAATGACATGTTATCTTGTAAACTTCCTGAATTTCATTTATTTGACCTGTTATTCATCCGTCAGTTTTAGAAACTGATAACTTCGGAACTACAGTACTACACCACACCCTTGCCCAAAGAGCCCTCACTGTAGGAAACGGTTCAAACATCAAACACTTGTACATGTGTTCATTATGTCATTATGAATTGTTTTTTAAAATTTATGAATAACATAACAATAGCTAAAACACAGAAAGCCCTTGGCGTGTACCCTCAACATCAATACATTACAGTAAGTGTCAACAGGGGACATCTAAACCGACAGATCTGATATGTATATTGGACTGTAAATGGTAACACGCAATGCACGTTCAAATCAACTGGAAAACTTTAGCCAATCACACGTCAGTATCTAATTTCATGTCTGTATCCCTCCGCGCTGCAATCAATCTGAGCTCCCCGGTGAGTTGGATTACTCAAACATGGTAACCCTCCGCGGACTCACTCCTCAATCCACCATGAGGAGGGGATACATCACGTGTACACCAGAGAGATGAGAACATCAATTCAGCAACTCAGCCAGCTCTGTATTAAGCTCACAGGATTTGTTTTATTACCTACAAGTCGAGGGTTATTCTTACCCATTATAGGAGCAATTGGGGTCAACCCGCCAACAGCTAACAAGCAAAGTAGCCAAATTTATTCATTAGAAAGTTATAAAGTGTCCTTACGAGAGAGGAGATTTACCATGTTGGCATGTTTGAGGGAGTTTACTGCTGTGTTGCTGATGGGGAAGTGTAAAACGCGAAGGTTACATGCATGCATATCTGTCAATATGCTAGTCGTTGACTTGATTCCCAGATTCATAACAATAGTTGATGTTTATCTAGTTCTAAGTTTATGGTGCTTCGGACTCATCTCACACAACGCCCATGTGTAGCGATGACGTGTATCGAATATTTTGCTGTGTAAGAACACTCGATTATGCAGTTAAATGCTAAGAGCTTATGCAGTGGTGATATTTTAGCAATTGTCGTAAAGAAACTCTACTTTCGCTTTTAGTTATTACTTTCTATGTAAATCAGCATTATCATGAAGGAACATGAATGTTAGCCTCGTTTCACTTTACCCAAAATAGTCTCTTTTAAATGCTTATTGCCATTGCTGCATTTCGTCAACTGTTCTATTAGCTCTCCAGCATAATGTACCTTCAGGGGATTGGCTTGTCCTAAATCTCCTATACTGCTTAGTGCTTACTGACGATGTGTTTCACTCAAACCAAAAGTTTGACGTAATGACACAAGTGAAATGTCGACCAGATGATGTTATAAATAATCCCTTGTTCATAACCACAGGCTCTTGTCCATATCATTACCTTAAATTAGGGGCAATCAAGGCGGTCATATGCATTATCCTGTTACAAATAAAACTTTTGAAACCCAAGATTGGTATTGTCTGAAATTCTCATTCCTCTATGCTTAAATGATATTTAATAATGTAATTTGTTGTTAGTCTGCCGCAACATCTTCCACGTGCATGTCCACATTGTGACACCTGGCGAGAGAGAACACCACGTGACACCTACATGTACCTATATAACACCTGGATGATACCGATAACTTTATCTACCTATCTGAGTTACCTGGTCGAGACACCAACACCTGCAGGGAATTAGGAATCCGAGGCAATAACTTATTTTGTGCGCTACCTTGAATCTCAATGCAGTGCGACTTAGACTTTGGATCGCTTTCAACTCAATTAAACCTTTTCGATATAGGCGTCACCTTGAATTTAACCCTTTATTTGACATAAATGTAACCTTCCTGTTAAAAAGACATAAATGATTAGAACGTTAATTTCTATATTAACCACCTGCAGTGCCCGTTTGTATGCACATGTTGGGCGACGTTCGATATCGATGCCTCTGGCATGACAAGGATTAAGCTTTTAGATGGTTAACCCTCAGGATGTTGGGGGCCACTTTCAGGTTCAACATATTTAGCTTTGACGAAAGGGGTTAATTCTAGCTTTATCTCCACAGCTGCGACCAATTGGGACGCTGAAGTAGTTAAATTCATTTTCTATGTCGACAGTTTTATTGCTTTTGGTAAACTAAGGTTTTTCCTTTTTCATAGAAATGCTTTAATATTTTGTAACAAATCAAGGAGAAAGGGTTTTGTATCTAATTGTATCAAACGATTTTGTATCACGGTTCAGAAAATGTAAATGAAATATGAGCACGCCTCATGAAAACGTGACTGAAAAGAAAGTATATAAAGCGAAACTCTTTACACTCTTTGGTTTCAATGACTGTACCCAACTTCAAAACTGAAATGCCAAACCACAGATGACAATAGACTATAAAACTTACATATAAGTCATACGAAGTACGAGTTTCAATGTCAATTCCTTTGTATGAGTATTATTGTATTAAGTATTTAATTGAATCATGTAACTTTTTTTCTGATCGAAGTTCTGCATAATAATCAACGTAAAAAGCGTTTAAAATAGAAACGAATGTATAGTTCTTTAATCGTTGTCAGAGACTTTGGAAATATTTTAATAAAGATATATCTAAATATTCTATATTAGCGGTTCTTAATGTCAATTCAACTTTTGATTCATTTTATAATTTTCAAAACGTCTATTTAATCGAATACTTAAGAACACATAATACCGAACATTTGAACTTAGTTCAAAGAAGAGACGTGCATAATTATGCATCCTTGACTCAAACAATTATTCAAACTTATAAATAAACAGCACCTTAATATGTGCAGGCACACCTTTCTTGAGAACATACATTAATATATAATTGCAGGTGGTTTACCTGTTATTTTACACAGCGTTCACTTGATTACAGGTAAGTCAAGGTAAGAGGACAATAGTGTACACCTGGCAGGTGTCCCGCGTCCTTGATTACCTCACTGTCATCTGTACCTTACACTAGACTTACATTTACCTAGACCAAATCATCGTTTTCTCATCCATTTTATTGGTGCGGCTACATATCATCGTTTACAGTCTGTTTGAGATGTTTGTAGTCATGTTTTGTAAGGAAGACAATTGTCGTATAGTAGATGTTCTGTAGATATACAGTGTTTATTGATGCAGAGTTGGGCGTGTAAGCGTTGTGGGTTGAAAAGTGTGTGTTGCCGAGTGTGAAACGATCAGAAGATATAAAAGAGCATAAATGGTTGTCACGAAGGCCGATATTTCATCTCATTTCAAATTTGCTAACTTGGTTTCGCATGACTTAATTTCGTCTTTTATTGTATGGATGTGTTTTCAAGCATGATTTAGGACATTTCTGTCACAATAAATTCGTTTTACAGAGGTACGTGTCAAATGAACATATATCGTACAATAAAATGTTTTGCAGAATCGACGTAAACGTCAAACATAACATGGGTACTGACATTAAAGATCCCAATCATGTTCTTCAGCGTGTGTCAGGGGACCATAAGAGGTTAGTATTATGTTACACACTGTTTAAACATAATGTATATATAGAACTGAACATCTGTTAATTTGGATTATACCAAAGATATGATAGAAAAAAACATTGATTTCTCATTAAAGTCCCTTTGTAGTCAGACATTAATGATTTCTTTTAAAGATCCACCAAAACTCATTTTTCAAGAGACTTTCATATAAAGACTCACAGACTAATATCACTTTAACATGTCGTTTGCACCAACATACTTAATGTCAATCTCACATGTCGAATGCATCTCACTGACTAAGAGTCATTTCAATATCTAAATATGTCTCATGTCACGACATACTTAATCAGTTTTAGTCGTAACTACTCAAAGACTAAATTTCAGTTTAAAATGTCGAAAACAGCCAAAATTTTATGTGTCATTTCACGTGTAGTGTACGAGAGACTAGAGACTTAACCCAAGTCTAGCATGTCGTATACACCTCACAGACAACACTTTAACTACCGCTACAGATTAACCAATGGTTAATTATGTAAAAGTGTAATATTTATTTTAATCAGATCAGACCACTGCCTAACAGTAAACTCCCTGCAGTGCCGACCCGTCTGATGCAGGTGTTATAAGTAGCGCGATACCTGTCGCGTTCGGCGTCATAATCACCACACACCTGTTAAAGTAACAGCGTTGATTGACAATGCCAGGTAGGCGAGATAACGCACGGTTCTCACCTGTTATCGTGCTTTATATCCTATATCAACCTACCTGCAAGGCGCTACTTTGATCTGTACCTACATTCCTTCCATAGCAGTGTGATAAGAGGAAGCTGTCATACCTGTGTGAGGAGACGCGCATCATATATAATATAGAAGAAGAAAAGAAGAAAAATAATTTATTTAAGTGTCAAGCGATACAGTTGTAAAAGACAGTAAAACACATAACTTAAAACATCGCCCGGCCAACTTGGGCCTATTTGACACTAAGGTACTAAAATGTATACAAGTAAAAGCACTATGGTGCTAAAATATTATTACATATATACATAGGTGTTACATAGGTGTAGAATACATATTTATGAGGTATTTTGTGAGAGTCTAAATCTAAACATTTTTTTAATTAATGCGGCAACTGAGTAATTTAGTTTATGATGATTCATTAGAAATACGAGTTGATCGTTCGCCGAAAAGTTGGGAAAATTTTGATCTATAGACGAGGAGTAATTCCAGAGAGGAGTTCGTATATCTGAATATAAAGTGCAAGTAGTAAGAAAATGAACCTCGTCTTCAATTACATTAGAGTTACAAAATTTATATAGACGATTTTCAAGTGGAGTTTTAGGTTTTGTAAAACGACCAGTCTCGATCTCTAAAGGGAGGGTGCCGCTTCTAAATTTAGCTAAATAGCCACGGAGTACTCTATCATTAACAAATTTAACATAATCAGAAGTACAAAAATCACTCTTAAAACTACGATATGTCCTTAATTTATTTCCATTGACTTGTCCCCTATCATTCCATAATTGTGAACACCAACTGTTAATATCTATTTCTAAAAGTTTATATTTTAAAACCACGAAATCTGCACACAAAGGTAGATTAAGACTTTCAAATAACTTAACTACTGTACAATCCCAGGATTTAGGTACTGACAATGACCATTTATGTATACGATAAGGTAATCTATTTTCATTCACAAAACATATTCTTTTATAAAAACGAGCAATTTCAATACGCTGATTAACTAAATTAGAAACCCATCCCATATCACCTCTCACTGCTAAATTTGGAGTCTTATTGCCTACACCTAGGAAAAATCTACCTGCTCGATGTTGAATAGCATTTATGCAGCTGAATTCCCTTGTACCCCAAATAGCTGCTCCATAAGATAAAATTGGTTTTACAAGATTGTCGTATAAAGTTGTATATACCTCGTAATTCATACCCCCTACAGATTTGAATTTACTAATGATAACCCCCAATGCCCTGCTGGCTGACTTAGCAATAGCTTTAGCAGTGTAGTTCAGGTCCAAATGTTCTTCTAACCAAATACCCAAATATTTATAAGATTTAGCTACTTCAATACAATCCAATCCACATGTAAAACTAAAACTTGATTGTGTCATCGACTTATTACGATAATGTACAATTTTTGTCTTAGAAACGTTTATCTGGATGCGCCATTTTTTACACCATTCACTTACACAATCCAGCATACGTTGGAGTGAAGATTCATCAGGCGCTAACAGTGCAATGTCATCAGCATACAAGAGTAGACTAATCATATTGGTGTCTATATTTATACCACATCTTAATTCGTTAATTTCAGAAACTAAGTCATTAATAAACACAGAGAATAGTGATGGCGACAAAACGCAGCCTTGTTTTACACCGCTATGAACCTCAAAACCGTCGGACATATATCCGTTAACAAAAACGCGTGATTGGTTGTTTTCATATAAGGATTTTACGGCCGAGAAAAATTTACCATTTATTCCTAATTTAAGCAGCTTATACCAAAGGCAATCTCGGTTTACGCGGTCGAATGCTTTCAACGCGTCGATATAGCAGACATACGTAGGGAGATTGACAGACTTGCGGTTTTTTATGATCGAGAAAAGAGTGTAAATATGATCGGTCGTGCTACGTTTACTTCGGAAACCGTTTTGCTCCTCTGCTAATAAATTGTTAGATTCTAGCCACGTCGAGAATCGCGTATTTAATATATCCGCGTAAATTTTGCAGGGAATAGATAAAAGTGAGATTCCGCGATAACCCATGGGGTCGCGAGCATCCGTGTCGGGTTTTTTAATAGGATAAATTAAACTTTGTCGCCAAGCACTAGGACATGTGCTGTTCTCAAAACAATGTGAAAAAATACGTAATAATATATCAATACAATGGGTGTTTTTCAAAGCCTCTGCTGGGATTAAATCTAAACCAGCTGATTTGCCACATTTGGCTTTATTAATGGAAGTTATAACCTCACTACGAGATATAGGGATATTTAATAACCTAGAGTCTACATCATTTTCACAAGACACTAAATTGTTTGAGACACTGTCTGTTACGTGTTGCAAGTGATTATCATCAAATTGGTTGCTAACGTCACCATTATATAATTTACAAAAATCGGTCTTCCATTTTTCCACAACAGCAATCTTATCAGAGACAACAGCCCCGTCTTCAACAACCTCCCAGGGAATAGAGTTATGCCTATCATCAGCAATACCTATCTTCCCAATAGCCTTCCAAAAATGCCTCGAGTCCTTATCTCTATATTTATCCAACAATTTCTGCTGCTGTTGTTTCTGATAAGATCTTTTTCTTGACCGTAGCATTTTGTCAAACGCTTTACGTGCCGAAGTGTAATCATATTTCAATTGTCGTTTTCGAAATGGCGACTTACATTTTAACCATTCACGTTCACATTTAGAGACAGTGTCCAACTTATCTTGTAGACTATCACACCAGTAAGGTTTATATCTAGATTTACATTTAACACCATTTACAGTACATTTATTACGAGATACTATACCAACTTTATCAAGCTCAACATACATACAGTTCAAGAACTCACCATAAGCTGCATTAATATCATTTTGTGCACTCAAAATACTTTCAATCTTACAGATCGTTTCATTTAAACGGGAAACACACTCTTCATTTACCAGAAAATCACCTTGAATCTTATTTTGGTTATATCGTTTATGTTCATTATTCAAATCGTTAGAATGAGAAATGCTAGTTTCGCCCTGTTGCATGGATACAGGTAAAGAGAGTTCACAGAGTAAAACCGAGTGAGTGTATTGTAGTTGTAATGAGGGGGAATACTGCAGTCCTGATGGTCAGATATGTCACATCTCTAACTCGGTGATTTATTGCCTTATAATGGATGCTTACTTACACCAGATAAATTTACATTTTCAAATTTCCAACGACTAGTGCTTCTGTAAGATTGGCATTGAAAAATTTTATGTAAATTAGTTTTCTTATTATAATAATAATATATGTTAGATATCTGATTGTGTTCCACAAAATGGAGTTACGGTATATTCTTTCTTAACTGGGTGAAATAAGAATAGGATATTTGAATTCTATAATGAAAATATGTATCTTTTTTCAAGTAAAAAATTAAGGTATTGCCCCTTACTCTTTTTAAATAAAATTTCCTCTAAAACAAACACCCAACAACTAACCAAAAATTAACGCCCAAATATACATTATCAACTACAAACAAAGGTGCTGATATAATATAAAGTCTTTTGTACGATGATGCCCTGAGATGATGTCCGAATATTCATCATAACATCAGTTATCATATCATTATTATAACACATAAACAATCTGAGTAATATTCAGTTGCCTAGTGTTGCACTCAGACTAAAGTAAATAACAATTTAACATTAACAAAACCAAGCAAAAGCAAGTCTAAATATGTAGTGAACTGAAATTTCCAATTCTCCGAGGCTTATATTTGATATAAAAAAAATCAGAGACTAAAAATAAGTTCTTAGGTTGCCATGAGAGCTCCATTCCTGTTACAAATTTCATGAAATCATCAGCTCCGTTTGATCGCCTTATGTTCAGAGCTCAGTGCAAACTGTAAGTGAAATTCCTAATTGTTAAATATTTTTCGGAATACTTTATATAAAATTATAGGTCCTGAAGTTTTTTAAAAAATGAGATAATCATTCAAAAGTATATAAATTAATGACTACAAGACAAAATTCGATCTAATAGACATTTGACATTTTATAATAGATCGATAAATATTGCCTTTAAATATAATTTGATGTTTTGTGAAGGTTCTAACAGTTTGTAAGTGGCAAAGGCAACAGCAGTTAAAAATAAATTCCAAAATGCACATATACAGGTAATATCCAAAAGGAAGTCTTCATCTTAGGCATATAAATTTACTGTGTATTGTTTGTTCATTGTTTATTTTTATAAGTAGGTAGAACAACATACATAACTTGTACATGATTGGTGTACAAGAGCTGTTTCTACTCTATCACCCCAGTTGTTTGGAAAGTAGTACGAAAGGTTTAAACAATGGCCCTGTGAGCATTTGGAGCTAGCGTTATTTACAAGTCTTCTTGTGGTCAGAATTAATGTGCTGTTTGTGTGTCAGAGGTGTGAAGTCGTAGATTAGTGAGACTCAGGTGCTAACTTTACCTGGCACAGGTGTGTAGGTGTGATTAATTGCAGGTAGAGTTAACCTACCTTGATTTCCCGATAGCGCCATATATGTAAATACCTCTTATCCCGACATCAACGCTCAGGTGGCGTGAATAATGAATTATTTGAAATTTCGAAATTTGTCAAAAATATTACAAGTTTTTTCAAGTAATAAGTTGACATAGTCAATTCTAAAAGAATTTTAGTGATGAAAATGATACAAATGATAGTGAATTGCAATATTTATATCGACATTTTACTAAGATTAAAGTGAACTTGTTCATTAGATTTTTTTTATCATGTATTATTTTTTATTATTTAAATAAAAAGCTTGCATATTTTATCCATTCAATTAGTTAATTAAGTTCATTATTCATTACGTACAAACTTTAACATATGCTAAACTCAACATATGTTTGTTCCTGAAGTTACGTAATATTTCGAACTAATGATATAAACGCGTTTTAAGAAAAAGCAATTAATGTTGAAAATTGCAAACTGATTTATTTGCTATCAGCATTAATCTCAATTTGCAGAAAGATCAAAGATATTTGTCATGTAAGTTATTCATTAGTTTCCTAATATTTCCCTCCAGAGCATGTTGGCACTCACAGAGGCATATATCAGCATCTATAGATCCATCAATCAAGATAAAGATTCAACTCCCCTCCTCCAACTCCGTATTAACGGCACTGCTATCGCCACACATGCCCGATGTGAAATATTTTGACAAATTATTCCGGCGATAAGAGTGCGGTATCAGAAACATATTGTAACACTGTAGGGAGTGTGCATATCAGTACGGTGTGCGGAGCTTTAGCTGCTCATGCTGTCCTTTGAGGAATGAAATGATTTTCTTGGAATGGCTATCGTGTTGACAGAATGTACATATTATACACGATAACGTCAAGTATATAGATGGGAAGACGGGCTGTACCAATGAATAATCAATGGAGCTAGAGAACAAGCTTTGCTTCGTAGACGATGGCCTTGCAATCAGTACAAAAGTTGTTTTTACAACGAGAGTTATCGGTGTGGCATCGCCTATAAAGCACATCAAGCATTACGAAGTAGGAAAAGTATCTTTAAAATACCTTCCAAACATCAAAAAATAAATGCATAATTATAACTCGTTTATAATTGTATGTGACGCGAGAAGTATATGTCAAAGAATGTCAAACAAGGAAATTCTTGAATGGTCCAAACTTTTTTACCGTCTTAGACGATGACCTTGGCCTTCATGACGTTTGCGATAAAAAGTGATCCTAATAAATTGGATATTAGCTGGTGTCTAGATTGTTATAGGTATTTACCATTGCGATATAGGTGTTATCCTATATACTGGCGTGTGTATATCACATACCGTATCGACACATGAGCAAGAGTTGTAGCGGGGAATGCTCTCACAGCGCGAGGAAACTCCCGCAAGCGTGCAGGTGCGCTCAGGGTCCATTCGAGTGAGCTCAAAGGAATTGACTAGATGTTACTTCTTCTTAATTGGGCTTTCCTTGATAACACTTGGAAAACGAACGTATTCCGTGGTTCAGACACAACATTGCTTGTTGTTGAAGAATTTTGGATACATTTTTAACGCTTTTTAAAATTTTATTTTTGATGTTTACATGGCACTCGTATCCAAATCAGTTTGTACCGACTTTGTTCATGTTCAGTGAAAGTTCTGTTGCATTTATGATTTAGAATATTCAAAGACTTGCAATTTAATTATATTCAGACAGTCACACTAGCTTTAAGTAAAAATCTAATCCGAATAACCAGTAAACCTCCAAAGGTACATGAACAAGTTTCCGGACCGCGGTATGACATCATTTGGAGTTTAAACATTATCTAAAGCTGGAATTATTTACGTTTGACATTTTCCAAAGTGTTATTGTCCGAATAAGACACAGATGCATCATCTAACAAGCATATTTCTAACCAAAAGAGAATCCAAATTGTCCACATTTGAATAGTCACTTGGCAAAAAAACTCTGCCAACACGCTAAAATGCCATAACAATCAGAATCTGACATTTAATATGGCTTGGTTAAGCATAGCCGCTCTTCTTGTGGTAGAGCAACCCACAATTTCCTCGCCTGAATACAGAACTAACGTGACCGCTTAACGTTTTGTCACTGTTATTACATCAACGCTAAATTGAGCTTAAACAACCTCTAGTAAATGGCCAACATTCACTGGTGACTTCTCACGAAGGGTCGCCGAGTTCTGGAGTTGAGTTTGGAGTATTTACAGAATTGCATTTCTTTCGTCACCAATGTCATTACTGTCGTTATTTTGAGTTCATGTATTGATGTCCCTATCGCTACACGCCATTTAAGTCAAATGGTGAACACATATTCTTCTCGTCGTATATGGGGTCATTTATCAGATTATCGTGATATTTTCACAACGTTATCGATAAAAACAATGTGAATAGTGATGTCGTCCTAGTTGTTTTCATCGTTGTTGTCGGTTTCATCACCTGCCATCATCGTTGTCTCCGTCAAAGTTTAAAGTGTTCCATTCTATTGCATAACCATAATCATGTAAATTCAATAAATGCACAAAAGCATCAAAACAAATCATTAAGTAAAAAGGTATCCAATCGTTCTTTAATCAAATTGATTTCTTTTTGAAACCCAGTATGACCATATCTACGATGACCTACGTGTAAGGGTTAACATTGAAATCTATGATGTACAGCGTAGTGATGTAAAAGTGTGGTGAAGTGTTGTGCAGTGTATTGCATAGTAGTTCAGTGTTGTACAGTGTCAAGAAGTGATGTGCAGTTAAGTGAAGTTTTGTACAGTGTAGAGAAGTGTTGTACAGTGTTGGTCAACGTTATACAACGTTCAGCTTTGTAGTGCAGTGTTGAAGAGTTGTGTAGTGCAGTGTAGTGTAGTGAAGTAAAGTCAAGCCTATCTCGATCCCTGTCATCTGTTCTCGTGTGTCACACAGGCTCTAAGTAGCGGGGTAGGGAAAGGTCAGTGTTAGACAATCACTTTGTAATCTGCCACAATCACTGTGACATCTCCCCTCTCATCTCAACCTTTGAACTTCCAACACTCGGAGCAGAGAGTTTCACAGAACGCCAGTCCCGCCATGACGACACGCTAAATCACAGACCATCGTAATTGTGCACTGCCTCGTCTCTCCCCCTCATATTACCCCCTTTCTCTCTCACAGCCCTTTGAATCAGTATAAGACCAACACCAAGTCTTTAAATCATCATTCCAGAGAAAATTAGATTATGTGTAGAAAAATCAAAAATCGTGTTTTTATCAATTTTTTTACTTGGATATTTTAAGGGAAACGGCAAATATTTATATAGGTTTGAATATCATTCTTTATGAACTAAACTTGTTTCATTAGACTATACCAGTGTTAAACTTTTGCATTGAAGTTTTCTACACATCAGTTCATGGTTCCCGTTTGTTGATGATGGTAAGGTAATCCCATATTTTAACACTAAAATGGTTTCCATGCTCCCGTCGAATGACACTAGCTTCTTCTTGAATGCTAGGAAAACTAAAAATACTTCAGGGAAAAGAAATAATGTCTGTAATTTGACAAATCACAGAGAACAGACGGTGGCCATAATACCATCGTGGTAAGTTCAGACTCGGCTATAACGTGTTGAAATAAGCCAGTGTATACAGCTAGATGAGAATGTGTACAGCCGTGATGGTATACTGAGGGATCGTTATTGAATATCTGGAACTATTATTTCGGCACGCCAGATCACTAATTGAAAATGTCAAAGACAATTCGAATTGGGGATGTTGATTTCGTCAACCCAGCATGAAAGAATCGGAAAAGAAGGCGAAATGCATTATTGTATACGTTTGTTTGTTTTTTTGTGTATGAACACCAACATATTTAAACATTTTGAACTTGAAGCATGCTATTGATATTTAATGTTGAAAAAGCGAAAACAATTTTAATATTTATATGTCACTCATTTAAAAAAAAATTTAAACTCAAATTCACTGATCTAACTCAACTTAAACAAACAAAATAATTATCTTAATTTGTGTATATTTCGATATCTATACTAAAACGTATAAGCAAAATATTATTTTCATAACTGCAATTTTACCTGGAATGTGTTGATATATATTTGTTTGTACACAATCCCTATCATACATAGATATGAAAATTGGCTTCACCCGACACTGTGAGATAAAGGGATAACTGCTTCTGAAATTCATCCGTGTGCATCACAAAGCGAAGCGACCTAATCCAACGCGCCCCTGAAATTAGATATACATCTATTTGAAATATTTTCACCGCTGAGCCACGCTGGAACACGTGCACGAGACGAAAAGGCCAAAACTCAGAAAGCTTTTAAACTGTCGAGGAAACTACAGCATAAATGTTATATAAGTAAATCATACGCTGAAACCCCTTTTCGATTATGACACTTGATGCCAAGGCTTTTGTTTTTTGCCTGCATGCATATATGTATATGATACCGTTTTTACGACACCGTGTCAGTATAGAGGAAATATGGACGGAAATTGTGGAGGGGAAGAAGGGTCAAAATAACGACTTATGTGCACATCTCCCGGCTAAACTCTTTTTATATGTAATTAGGGGATAAATCCATTCTGTTTTCTATTTTGGGGTTGTATGTCGTGCATTCTTTACCCCTAAATATAATTTCAAACCGAGCTTGCGAGGTTTGAAATGTTTATTTAGGGGTAAAGAATGCACGACATACAACCCCAAAATAGAAAACAGAATGGATTTATCACCATTCTAACATGACTAATTAGTGAAAAAAGGTGGAACTATTTTGACTTGCGCAAAAGCAATGTGATTAGGTCAAACCGGTGCAGACCGGTTCCACTCTCTTGCAAAACAACGGTACAGTCCACTTTCATAAAGAACACATAACAATTAAAATGTCATTACATACAGAAAAAACGTGTTTAAATAGACTCATCTGTAATATATATAGCATATTATCAAAAGAAAACAGATTTCAATATCGTCAAAGTTACGATTTTTTAAAACTAAATACATGGGTCGACCCATCACCCCTACAAGAGCGACAAGGACTGACCAAATCAAGGGACGTTACTCTGAAAATAGTTGTCCACTACGTGTCGGTGAACTGTTTCAAACTCAGGGGAAGTTGTCAAGAATGGTATATTTTGTGTCATGGTTTGGGAGACTGTGACAGGAGAAGTGGTCACTTGTTAATTAGAGGTAGGGGCACTGACAGCATTAAAGAATAAAGTCGCTTCCGTTTATTTGATGAATCGCTGTATGAGAGGTGTGCGATCGTTGATTTTGTTTATAGATCTGTGGCCTGTGATTAATTTACATCGCGAAGCAGTAAGAAACACTTCAAACAGGAACCAAAAACCTCGTTATTCGATTAAAATTTGTAGGTGTTTCAAAATGTCGACAAGTGTCGTCGCCAACATGTATATTGTAAACAGAACGTCGTTGAGTGCACTGCAGATTGTATATGAGTGCGCGGAGGAATGTGAAGCGGTCGTAAATATTTAGAGGTGATTATCGGTGAAATAATTACTCCAAAATGTTTATGAGTAACCAATCAGAACGCAGTATTTTCAAACTAGTTTTCGTGTCATGTTAGAATGACGGTTTTTGTCTGCGATAAACGCGAGATAAAAGGGCAGGAGGATTGGCTGTAGATTACATAATTGGATGCGGTGGCTTGTGTTTGAAGATGATGTCATGTGATTGACGTTTGGTGTCAAATGTGACACCGATTTCAGAGTTTTGTATAATTGAATCATAACGTTGATGTATAATAGAATACACCAGTTGAATAGTGCAGAACTATGATCATCACCACCATCATCATCATCATCATTATTTTCATGATCTTCATCAACATCACCATCACCATCGTCGTCGTCATCTATTATATTCGATAATAAGGGGAAACGCAAGGAATTTGAAATTTTGAAATATGATCTCTATGCATATGGATATATTTATTCTTTTGATTTTGCTAATAATGTAATTAAAATGTATTTTTATATAGCGTTAGATTCCATGGAAATATGCTCAAAGCGCAAAATATTGTATGCAACTATACTGTGACAAGTATGATAAGTCAACTGTAATAAGTCTTGAAAAGTTATAAGTTAGGAATCAAGAATAAATGATTGTGATGTTATCTTTCAATCAAAAGTAATGTTTACGACATACCAAGATGTCCAACTAGTAATTACAAGCTCATAAACACAACAAATATTTAAAAATCCATCATCCAAAGTAAAATCTTTGATTAAAAATATAAATATAAAAATAAAAGTGTACAGTTCAACGCTAAATTCAACAAAAACGTTTTAAACTTATTCGCTTTTGCATTTTCAATAACTACAACGGTCTTATTAACATTATAATTGTGGCTAGGAAATATCGTTGAACTGAGATTCGAGATCATTTCGAAGCGTTGCCTTTATAAAGAATTTTTTAAATGTGCATCAAAGAAAAAAGTCTCCATTCTTCATGTCATTGAGTAATGAATAAATCAGGTGCTGTGTAACTCGACATACATAACAATGAATGCATACAAGTAAATAAATACAAATATAGTAATGGTTGGTGAACATACGCTTAATCATAAATCTTTATTTCATAGGATATTTATATGTATTGATATAGGAAAATATAACTGAAAAAATTGTAGTTGATACTTGAACGATTTTGGGTTCTGTAGTTCTCATTGCAAAGATTATACATGTTCACGTGTATTGAAAACGGGCGTATTAATTCACATTTTAACAGTTTAAATTTCTCACCGTTCACGTTCATATAAATAGCAGTCATTATGAACATCTTTAAAATCGATAAAATCAATCACTGCTTAAATGACTTCATAATATTTCGAATTATATCATATTAAATTTGCAATATATCATATATATATGCTATCAATATATCAGCGCTTTAATTAATTGATTTATTTGACTGTAGATTCAAAGACCATATATATTTTCAGTAGTAGTCATATAGCAACACCAGCAAATTGTGAATTATAACTTTACATAATTTTGCCCGTCGTAAATCTTTATACAGTAACTACAGTAACACCATGCAAATCCCTGCTATAAAAATAAGTATCTAATGGCACATATCTATATCTAATTTGTTTATATATATCTCAAATATTTGCTTTAGTACTGTAGTGAAACAGTAAAGCTGTTTTGCCAAGATTTACTGCCCATTGTGCAAGATTTAAACTAAGTATCGCTGCTTTGTTTTCTCTCTGTGTATACCACAAGCGATAAAGGGATAGGTTTACAGGGAAAATAACTAGACTAGTGATAGATGCACGCCCATAAAATGACTTTATTTACTGTAGAGAATGTGTTTAATGGTGCCATGTATACATCTCCCAGATAACAATGTGAACATATATTGATGGCATTGTTGAGAGATGAATGATGGGAGAGATATAGAGAGAGATACAGAGAGAGAGAGAGAGAGATACACAGAGAGACAGAGAGAGAGAGACAGACAGACAGATAGACAGAGACACAGAGAGAGACACAGAGAGAGAGACAAACAGACAGAGAGAGAGAGAGAGAGAGAGAGAGTGGAGAGAGAGAAAAATGAGGAGATATCTAGAGAAACAGGGAGAGGGAAAGAAATACATAGAGAGAGGGTGAGAGACACAGTGAGCTACAAAGAGAAATTCAGAATATGAGGCAGAGGAGAGAAAGAAAAAGAACGAATGAGGAAGGGAAGGACAGATTCAGTCAGACAAAAAGATAGACAGAAAGCAGAGAAAGGATAGAGAGAGAGAGATAGAGAGGGAGAGACAGAGACAGACAGACAGACAGACAGAGAGATAGAGAGGGAGAGAAAGATACAGAGACAGAGTCGGAGAGAGAAACACATACACACAAGTTTGGGGAGTGGAAGTCTTATTTATAGGTTTTTATGTATAGTTTTTCTGCAACTGTACAACAAGAAAATGTGACAGGGGTAGATATTGCAATAATTACATCATTCGGAAGAGAAAGATATGAAAGTAAAACGAAGGATAGTATGGTAGACAGAAAGTACAGCAATTTTGACAGAAGAATAAGTCCAATATGAACGGAGAGAGACGGATAGAAAACAGGAAAGCAACTGACTCCACGAGAGCATTTTACGAAGATAAAAATGGTATACTAGGGAAGCTAGTAACCTGTCCAATAATGAATACAAGTCATTTTGTTAAATATCTTTAAAAGACTTTGCATCAGTCAAAATGATGAGAATTGATACACTTTTTACTAGTTTTGTCAAATCAAATCGCATGCCTCTGAAAACAACCTTTTAAGAGTTTTATTTTTACAAAATTGCCATTCGTATATAACCATTAATCTCATTTTACAAAATAATAATGTCTGAAATGTAAATTTATTCAAAAATTCTGACATAAATAGTAGGAATCCTATCAACTATGTACGACGGAAAATAAGCACGAGGATCAGTCATCTCTATAGATAGTGAACCACGACATTAACACTGACAACAGATGTTGAAATTTGAAAGTTTAACAAGCGTCGAAGTGAAAAATTCTATCATCACACCAGGAAGATAACGAACACTCCATGATTACTGCTTATCGAAATGTGCAATTCAAACTGTCCTCTGAGATTCTCTATAATGAAATAAACTAAAATACTTGACAATACATAGCCCAAATCTTCAAAGCGCCTGCTACATTGTTCAACAAATTGTGAAAAAGCCGATTGAATAATTTAAAAGAATTGTTTGGTTTTGTAAAACTGCGGCAGTTTGGCGTCAGTGAAATGATGAGATGACGCGACGCTCAGAAACAGGCGGTTCCAAATGTAGAAAACAGTTTATGTTAAACGCTTTTCACAATTTCCCGATAATGTCATTCTTGAATTATTCATGCATTAAACTAAAATATTGTTTAGTTTTTGATTTTCTTACATTCCTCAGAGAAGGTTATTTCCTGAAGGAATAACGTAAATTGTTTTAATATTCATTTTCTTTTCAGTTCCATCATCTTTCTGTTATTTTTGTGATGCTTTTATTTGTTGTGAACCATAAGAAATGTTATTGCTCAGAAAGAATTTATGATGTATAAGTAAAATAATAAAACGCATATCACTATCGAATAATTGTTTTAAAAGTTTTCAAAAAGAATTAAAAGTTGAATCTATTCAACAAACAAAAGAATAATTCACACATAAGTTGAGATACAGTTTCAACATGTAAATTTTCCTTAAATTCAAAATATAAAGATAAACCCGATTATTAATGAATGATAAACGGGTGAAAATGTGACCATGTTGATAAATACACTAGCCGAATATCTTAGAAATAAATCCGCGTTAACAGAAACATATTTTATGATAGCTCTTATAATTGCGGATATAGGGTCAAATAATTTATGTTTACGTGAGGTTAAGCGTTTCGCAAAACATAAACTCGCGTCAGTTACTACAACCGGTCCCAACCAAGACGGAATACAAAAACCAGTGTAGTTGGCTTGTTGCGCCCGTCATCTCGAGTTAAAGGGACGGTATTTTACTTACATGTTTCTCGCAAGACTTTATGTGCTCATGTAAGAGTGTATATCGGCGTAAGTGTGAAGTTTATGACACGGATACGTTTCATCACGCTGTAGACTGACCTTCTACGCGCTTTTAATACTACAGCGATAAAGCAACGGCGGCACAGAACAGAAACCAGTTGAGATATCCTAATGATAAATATCATGTTTTATGTATTAGGGGAAAAAAGGAAGGTATTTCTATTTCAACAGATTTAACTTTTCAGTGTAATTCTAAAATAAGATATGTTAACATAAATCTAATTGGTTTATTTATTCTCTTAAATATCTAAAACAAAATCTAAATGTCTTAACATATTTTTATGTCACACAGTAATCAAGATGTTTGTTCAACTATTTGATATAAATTCAAAACAAGATAAAGGTCATTAAAACAAAATAACTCCAAGTTTTAAAATATTTAGCCTACCTTCCACGATGCGACTTTGAAATCATTTTTTCTGTCCTCCCATGTTAATCCAAATGTTTTTCATAACGCATTAATCCCGTGTTAATCCTACTAACTCACTTAGGTATCTGGTAATTCGTCAGAACGCCCAGATTACTCTAAGCGATGTTCGTTAGTGCCGCACACATATATATATATATATATATATACATTAGCAGATGGATAAATAAGACTCGGGCTGAGAACAGTTTTCTCGCCTTCTGCCGATATCGTCTGCTTGTCGAAAGTCAGTATTGGAAGAAGCAGACGAGATTTGATAGCTGCTTGACAGAAGGGTATCGACAGAATCAGGAGAGATGGCGAGAAGTGACAATACATTTCATAATGAGCACCGTTTATAGCCTATACACCTTCATATCGCCATGATTTAGGGGCAACGATTTATGGTTTTGGTAACTAATACAGAACTGGAATTGTCAGTCGCTAAATGAAACCTGAGTCCCATTGTAGGTACTGATTACTAAATATCGTCTAGTGTAGAGCTTTAACTTGTTTGTGTGTTTCAAGATTATGTGTTTGTAATTAAATATAGTTATATTTTAGTTTACTCATTACTTAATACAGATTATTGTAGAAATATGTTGAGGTTTTTTTGGTACAAGATCATATGACTGAAGTTTGGTGAGTTACGTGAGAGGCAAGGTTAAAATGTACCTTAGTTAATTAAAGAAGGTTCCAAAAGCAAGTTCACGAGTTAAATTAGAAGAGTCTAGCTGCCCGTGCAGCGTGGTGAAATGAATTGAGAGTTTTCTTCTTAGTCTATATTTATGATCTATTAAGCTTTGAAAATCTCGAATTTAATATCAAGGAAGTGCAAGAAAATTGCTTTATTTTCACTATCAAAAACCTAGACATGTTGAACCTAGCAATATTATGACAATATACCAGATAAAGTTCTGCGTGCGTTACTTTTCCGCTTCAGTATACACGGTATTTGATACTGTGGTCTCATCACGAAATAATGACATTGCATTTCTGTTCACAATAATCTAGTATCGGTTGGAAGCACTTAAATCACATGTGTACTCCAATACATGGTGGCCGGAGATATGTGATAGTAGTTTATGAGTTTTACAACTTTTAATGTTAAAAAGTGCAAGATTTTATGAAATCAAACTTCTTTATTCAAAGCATACCGTCGTTTCGGTTCGTGTGCTTTTACCGTTTTCAAGCATATTTTCTAATGATCTATATGTATATTTAAAAAATCCGCTATTCTTTGAAAAAAGAAGTTGGACCATAAAATCTTGTATTTTATCACCCAACAAGTGCTTCAATGCAAAAAAACAGTTCAGCTTTAATTTTTTTGAAACATATTTATGATAAATTGTATTCTTAAATTGTTTAATCATGTTCTAAAAATAGATAAAGCTCAATTTAAAACGTAAATATGGTGAATGTTAAATGATGTTTAATGTTTTATATATTTTGTACAACAATAACAACTTCAGTTTTAAAAGACTCAAGCCTGTTTGCAATTTAATACTATTTGCCCAAGGTTCCAAATTTCTGTTTTAGTTATAATTAGTGTGATTGGCGATAACATTGATGATAACATTGATTGATAATACTATACAAATAGTAGTAAATGATGACATGAAAATGATGATAACCATTATAGTAATGATAGTATTTATCTGAGTAATGATAGCATTAATAATGGTAACAGAGCGTAAATGGTAATCAAGTTATCGGTATTGTTTATCTTATCATTATGAAGTAGCAATATATACTTGATCTTTATTTCATTCATGGGCCTATGTCGTTGCTAAATAATCAATAAAAGATTTAATCTTGTTTTCTTCATTGTAATATAGAATCTTTAGGTGCCTTGGTTTCCTATTAAGTTAGTCTAACTATCAAAAATAGAATTGAAAAAATAAACGAAAAATAATACATGCAAATAGAAAGTATTTAATTTCAAATGTTAAGGAAAACGTGTGTTTTTAAAGATATTCATTCCACACTAATACACATTGTATGTAGGACACGCAATGTACATACATTGAAAGAAAATATGCTAAATGCTTGAGTGAAAATATAAAATAATGTTAATGTATGTATGTGAAAAAAACATTCCATAAAATAACTTCTTAAATCTGAGTTTAAATACTAGGACAGAGTCAACATTTGCGAGAGTTATTAGAATGATTCCAGTTTTTAAATGCTGAGATTCAGTGTACATCGACCCCTCTCTCCTTTCCCCCCGCCCCCCGGCACGTCTTCCGTACCGATTCCGGGGGTAACCCCCTCCCCCTGACAGTGACAAATGCGGAGGGAGAGAAAATAATCAAACTGATGGATTTACCAGCCAGGCGCTACACATGATCGCTAACATTAACGCCAAGTTTCAGAACCGGTCGGGTTCGAATCCCAAATGATCCTAGCAGAATGGTGTTGTCAGCAGATCCAGGTTTAGCTCCGTCTCCTCTTACTAGCCGTAATGCTAACATTTCCTCTCTGTTGGTGCAACATTTGGCGTAGACTGCAACCAGTCTCCTCTTATTCGCTGTTACTCAATGGTTACCACGCTGATGCCACGACATATGGGAATATTATCATTAACCAATAATTTCAACTAGTATAGGTTGAGAATGCCTGCCATGCCACGAGATAATCGAATATCATCACTAAAAGAATTACCATGGTGTTATAAACGTCTTGACATAGCGCATCATCATTCAAACCATTTGAATCCAAAATTCGTGCTTCGCTCCGTTTCTGATCTGGGTAATAAGCCGTAAGGGTTTCTAGGGAACTTTATAATTCGATCACATTTCAATGAGCTTATTTGATTTTAACAGACTTTACATAAACGATAAAGAGCATTATGATCATTGACATCATAAGATTTAACGACTGTATGATGAATGGCAATATTTGCAACTATCGTCAAAAGGCTTAAAGCCAAAAAGGTAGGTCTTTCTATACTGTACTATGAAATTAATCTTTACAAAATTAGGAAGCTTTTTCTGAAAATATTCATTTCAAGTCCCTTGCACCTATTTTTTACCAAGAGCAAAACAAAGTATTTCATTCAACATTTGTGAAATGTTTACGTGTGAATGTAGTTCGTGACACGTGAGTGCAACGTGACATGATGAAGGAACCGTTCCAATACTCGCCAGCGAGCCGGGCCCAACTCGTGTGGAGAATGAGTTAACATTCTATCTGTCATTAGGCAAGCTAGGCAATCCGTCATAGAACGCCACGACTGACACGCTACACGGGTTTTAACGTAGAGTCAGAAGCCCTTGCTTCCGTACAAACAAGAGTGGAATCATCACACAAGTAAATCTTTCGCCATTTGGTTCCAGATTGGGGTCCTCTGATACAAAGAACTGCAAATTAATTCAAAGTTCTCGAAAGAAAATATTATCTTTCCTCGTGGCACTCCACCTGTCATAGTCAGTTTCCTTTGCAATCATATGAACGTGCTATGACGTCATAGTTTCCAAGGTCAAGGATGTTGAAAATCTCGACTCGAGATTTCCGCCATTTGTAATCTTCAATGTTTACGGAAGTGAAGCTACTTGTACCTATTGAAAACTTTCAAAATATATATATACATGTACTTTATGCTCTTCTATGATAATAAGTGCACAAAGATTATGTGACCTGTGAAGCTGGAACTTACCAAAGTCATACCGGTAATATTCTAGTCAAATGTGTATAATCTAAATGAATTCAAAATCAATGTGTGGATGCTGATGTTTTAATTCATAATTGATAGTTCATTGCTTAAATAAAACAGGGACCTAGCTCAGTGGTAGAGTGTCCGCTTGTCACCCGGATAACCGATGTTCGATTCCCGGTCGCGTCATACCAACGACGCTAAAAGGTGGGAGTTGTTGCTGTCTTGCTTGACACTCAGCATTGAAAAGGCAAAACAACGCATTAACTGGCGCTGCATTAAAGTACTTGTACTTAGGAAAATAAAGTGTTATATTACAATGTTTCATCACTATTATTCAATTATTCACTGTTATTTAATCAAGACGTTTTTATCATCAGTACATATTTACATCATCAAAAGCAATTTTTAGTGTGTTAAATCTAAACGTTTGGAAGAAAAACACCACAACTTGGTGTCCCCGCACTGTCCCATGACCATGTCATTTTATAAATTCATTAGCGGTACCGGCCAGTTAGTAAGTAATAGGCACACAATCAGATATTAAGGTATCCGAAATTCTTGGCCACACATCCGTGACAGTTTTAGGAGACAGCCATATTCCTAAACAACCATTCAGCTAAAACGCCCCTTTAAATCCTCGGATAACAAAGGGCAAAAAAGCTGACCTACTTGGAAACATAAAAAATGAGAGAAATTCGAGTGAAAGCGAGCTTTACGCTGTGTAGACCATTAGCGTATGTCAGTGAGTCCTGGGGAACCGTTTTGTGGGGATGGGGCGTGATAAATCTCCACCATTTGGAGAGGGACTAATCACCATTACATTCATGCAAAATACCTTGATGCCGCCATGAAAAACGCTTCACGTTATTTTCAGCCGTGCAATGATGTGTATTTCGTGTGAGGGTGTTGGGAGCTTCTGGTTTTTGGTGTTTGGGATGTTGCTAATGAAGGACCGGCTAAACGTTCCGTGCAAGAGAGAATTATTCCTCCAGAACTCGCTCCGTAGGCGGCACCCCTTCAAAGCTCTCCACAGCGCTGGGATAAGACAGCGATGCCGTTCCCTTGCCCCCAGTGTTGGGAAACCTTCAAGAGGTTACCGCCGTCTCAGTAAGGAGTGTTGGTTCCATTCGGATTTCTCCTTTGGTTGTTCTTTGTTTTTTACTCTTTTTATTCTGAGTTTTCCCTCTTCCTAAGATCTTATGTTCTACAAAAAGTATATTTCCGACCTTTTGTCTCTCCCTCTCAGAGATCTTTCATGATACAATAGATGACCACACTTTCATTACTCTGTTACAGTCTCTCAAACAATAACAAACGTAGAATGGTGAACAATAAAAATCAACTTGGACAACTTGATTTTTTCTGACTTCCTCAGATGAAACAAGTTCAGAAAACACATTAGGATTGTCACTTCTTTTTAGACCTGTTACACATCAACAACATACATTCTTCATTTTTACGCCCGAGGGACATTAAAGCAGCATAAATGTGACAAATAATAGCAATAACTGCATCTCTAATCTTCTCTACCCATCCATGCATATCTATACGTAAGCCTGCTAAGCAAGAGAACACATACATTTCCCATCGACTTCCGGGTGACATAAACCGTAAACTGGCGTGATCTGGAAATACCTATATAGCACATTGAGGTGTCAGAGATGAGAAAAATTCTATGTAAACATTTCCGAAGTCTCAGTGCGACGATAACCTTCGGCCTTTTCCGTCTGGTGGGAGACGACGCCGAAACTCCGCTACACTCCGTGCAGGGTTGTGTTCTGGTATCGCTGTGCGGAGCAGAGCTTATCTTTATGAGTTGAGAATACACGTGGTTTCCACGGAGCAGATAATGCATCTCAAGTTTACCAATTTGTCAGGAAGGGGAAGATTCGTGAGTGTTGCTGAACATGTTAGGCCGAGGCGTGAGTAACGATGGTGGCCCAGGGGATGACGGGTACGTGCTTGAGATGAAGGTACTGAGTTCGAACCCAAGTGCTTCCTCGACGTCCTAGAAGAATGGTACACAGATATAAATACATAAAACCTAAAGGAGAGCCCTGAGAAAACATAAAATTGTTATGGTTAACTAGATAAGAGTATCAGTTATTTATGATTATCAAATATCAATTGAATAAGCTAGTAAAGTAAAGATATACTACCGTATATTGTATTCATATTTTAAGAATTTTTTTTCCAGAAATGGCAATATTTAGACCTCCTTAACAACCCTTCATTCACAAGATTCTGCAAAAACGTGTGAACAAAGCAACAATAACCCTCTAGGTGCAGTCGAGCTTTTTCAACAATAAATCTGAAATTCATGTCACAAGTATGTTTTTAGACAACTAACGTCGAAACAGGGCGGGTTTAGATTAAACAGTTCGTTGCCTTATTATCATGACTCAGAGTCGTACAGTTCATGTGCAGATGTCATGTCAAGATTGAATCCTTATAAAAGTGAAGTCACAAGCAATGTTGAATTAACTTGTAAATGAAATGTAAGATGTGTCATATGCCTTGAAGTGACACTCTCAACAGTAAATTACTTTCAAGGTTGATGTATGATGCTTTGGGAGGTGGTGCCATTGATCATTGAGCCGGATATGCACAGACACACGTAATAAAATATTTCAGTTTTTCACTATCTATTATATTTCTTACATATACCTTTTAACATTTGATATCGTACAAACAGAACATGTCATCAATTATCCATCCTTAAATATTTAGACCAACCTATTTATGCACCAACATATAGTCCATGAAAAAAGGGCGTTTGACGGAAATTTTAATATTTATATTTGATACATAAATTTTAAAAAGAGCCATGAACAATACTTAATTTTAGGCTGAGCCAATATTGTTTAGACTTAAGAAGGCTCCTTTATTTTTTTGCCTTAATGATCTGGATAACAGACTAACCCATTTGTGACAGGAGATCAAAAAGTAATTTAGTTCAGGAAAACATAACAAATTAAATGAATTTATAACATCATTCCAATTTCCTTTTAACGTGGTTGGCGTTGTACTTGATTCCACTTACTTTTCTCAGATTATTTGATCAACGACAAAAACAGTTATTAACAGTCTCTCAACTGATCCCTCTTACCATTTACATAGTCTATTTGATTTGTGTATAATGTTTCTCTGGTGTGACACGAAACCGTATACGCTTCATATTTGAAAACTAGTTTCATTTTCAATCTTTATCATCAATCGAAATCAAGAAATTGTTTCGCCATCGAAGATCCTTAATGGGCCTATCTGGGTGTACAACACTGTCAAGGAAGTCGTAAGCAATCTGAAGGCCTCTCAAACCCTATATAAATCCATAAATATCGCCTAGCCCTTCTAATATCGAGGTCCAGGGTACTTCATTGCCCTAATTAGGCCTCTGTAAAGAAGAAGTATTGCTTACGAATTACTGTTAAAGGACGGTATGTGGGGCCATCCTCCCAATATCAGTTCTGACGACCCCTCCTATCAGAAGTGTCCAGGTTCTGTTCAAACATTGAGACAAATTAGACCCTTTCTGTGCACAGACCGGGGTGAGATATGCCCACTTGATGTTCTTTATGACAAGAGAATCAATAGCATATTTTCCGAAATGCGAAAAGATGTAATTGCTAGGGGCTATCTTGGAAATATCCCCAAACGAGCTCAGGAATATTGTTTGCTGGAAGTCCCATGTTGAAGTGTCGTGTCCGTGTGAGGACTTGGTGACACTGTCAGATATTGCCTTCAGCAATAATGCATCGAAATTATCAAATTGACTTGTGATCGATAGCTATTAAACTAGCCATTATGCAGTATTAAAGCAAGGCTGAGCATCCTAACGGGTTCATAGCTGTCACTTTAATACTCAAACTTTCGCAGATGCATTGGACAATTGGGATGAGAAATATTTTCGGTAACCTACAAATGATGTTTTCAGTTATGCAGTATTAAACTCATCCTAACGGGTTCATAGCTGTCATTTCTATACTCAAACTTTCGCAGATGCATTGAAGCAATTGGGATGAGAAATATTTTCGGTATCCTACATGGACGTTGGATAAATGATGTTTTCAGTTGAACCTGTACGAGATCCTGACTCTGTGCAGCGAAATAAAACCAGCTCCGTTACACTGAGGAGTTTCGACTTGCAAGCTCCATTTCACAACGTCACTTTGGACATGAATAAAATGTATATCAACGTCTAAATCTCATTATGTTTTATAACTTGCAGTTACGCGCTCAAACGATGTAGTCGATCACACTTGTGATGATACAATATGAGATTTGCTGTCCAAATTCAACAAAAAATCCATAAAATATTTGACTGAAGTTTGCGAAACGATTGGTAAAGACTCTGAAGACCAATGAAGAACTACACGCCACGAAGCGTTTTCAAAGCGAATAGAGACGATATAAATAAAATCGATTCCGCATCTGACAGAGGTTACAAGTTTTCCGTGGAGGGTTTTATCCGATATATTTCCATAATTGACTCTTGTTGGGAGAAAGCCTGTCAGCACCAATCACGTGCAAGCCGGTGGATAGTGAAAGTGGGAATGGTGATAGCTGATATACGAAAGCGGAAAACGGGCGATTCATTAACGTTGGCATTTCCCACTAAATCCCATGTCAGAGACCAATCTATAGGCTTTGTCCCGTAGATGTTACTTCATGTAATTTTTCTGATGGGAAACAAAATGCATTGAGAGAGCGTGGTCGTCTTGGGAATGGATTGTTTAAAGAGCAACAATTGCCGAAAGAAGATAAAAAGGAATTTCGACCCAGTGGTCATATCTGAGCGCTATGAAGACGGACAAGGCGAGTTTTACCGCCGCTAGCACATTCAACATTGTCAAGTGTTCACCAGTTCAGCAATTAGAAGAGAATGGTTTCGTCAATTTGTTAGGGCTTGGAATCGATGGAAGACATCAAAGTCCCAGGATGAAGACTCACCGCTCCTCTGACATGGGGTCCGACAAGACGTGTACTCAACAAATGGGCTTGATGATGGGAAGCAGTGCTCAGTCCCAGCTCTCGTCATGTTGAGAGCGAGTTTAATACAAACCCACCAATATCAATTTATAGTCCCCAAGGCATTTGATAATTAAACCATTTGCTTGCATAGTGCAGATCCGGAGTACTTCACTGAAGTGAATAGACCTTCTGCATCTGCATCTCTTTGCATTACGGCACAAACTGTTGAATCCGGACGGTCACTGGAACATGAAGACATCGACGCTTCCACGTCTTATGTTCAACGTCTTGATTGATATCAGGTTAAGCTGAAATCTGTTAGTTAGAAACAAAAGTTCTGAGGTTCAACTTTCGTACGGTCTTTGTGAATGCCGATGACAAATCAGACATTTGTTGAGCAAATCCAAACTTTAATATGTAGTACGGTGTTAAATAGTGGCGGTACGTTGTCATACTCTCTTTTAATAAAATGATATTAATAATAATAAGTTCATTTCTATGGCATCAACTCCATACGCTAAGTGTTTGCTCATAGCGCTCAAAACATGATGAATATCTCTGTCAATTGGTACAAATGGGGGTAATTATTCAGTCCAGACAGAAAAATGTTTTCTAATTTGATTTGAAAAGTGACAGACTTTTGAGTTATTTATGTTCAGTTGGGAATTTAACGAAGACTAGGTATGCTGGGGCTGATCCATGGCAGCACCACGTCTATAATTGAGGGAGATGCTTTCAAACGTAACTAAATATCTAGATTATAATTGTATTTCATTATTTGAAAAGGGAAATTAATGCGATGAAACAGTAAAAGTATAAAATCACATGCTACTTAAAACTGACATTTGCTGAGGTAAGATATGAAAATTTCGATATAATCTCATTCTTTAAAAAAAATGCCCATTTGTCGTTGATAAAGATATTATAAAAGTGTTTAAATCATTCATATTTAAGTGAAAACGATAGGCCCTTAATCGTAAGACCCGTTCATAAACATACACATTCATTTCAATATAGATTGGACTGGATTAGTTTCCAAACAGTTCACCGTTAAAGAGTGCACTGATATCTGAAATTATTCCTAATCTTCTCCGGACGACCCTAGTAACATACAAATCCCTGCAAACTCGCCACGTAGGACAATTCAATTATCACCTCCGTAATAAGACCTAATGCCTCGCCATATGTTTCTCTGCTAGGAAGACCCCCAATCCCTGATGGTCGAATAGCCTGGCGCCAAACCAAAGACAAAACAGTAATTAAGGGTTATACACGGTGGAAGGCTTCGTCAATGCAATAACTTCGACAAGGGGTCAAAACGATGCATACAAAACAGATCTCGGTAAGGAAAATAATTATTTTCTCAACACGAAACCGTCTGTTGGTGATCAGGATAGAGGGATGGGGAAATCCCGCGCCATCTCGTTTCCGTCGGGATTATACGAGACGTCATCAAGACATACACCAATAAATTGATGTTTTCATTTCGCTTCTTCTAATTCTCCAATGCTTCTTTTTATGCTCCCTGAAAACATTTGTCGAATAAGATGACTCCATTTAGACGCGGGTGAAGATTTCCTTTAATTACCTCCCTTGTTGTTTTTCCACAAGAAGGTTCAAACACGGGATATATGTTGCGAGTGGACGGTGCAGTCCAGTGTTATAGCAATAGGATTACCGGAACCGTATTAGAATTGGTGTTTTTCTTCAAAATTGTCGCCATTGTCATGGAAGTTCTGTTTCCCGATCCCTATTCATCATAAAATTGTCCATTTAAGCCTCCTGACAAATCAACAATCCCTGTTTTCGCCTAACAATAATGGGTGACATTTGACGGAAATAAAACGGAGAGGGGTTATTTTCAAGGACACTTTATTTGAAAGAAATGGTCAAGATTCTCATGTTGAAAGCAAACTCTCGATGATAAAACCCCGGAAATGGGATTGTATGTTGCATTTGTTCTTCAGGTCTCTCATCCGCTCCTTTTGATAGTCCATTCAAGAGTTTGGGTAATAAAGTAAATTTATAATGGTTACAAGGAAGTTTGTTCCATGAAGATTGTAGCCCTCTAATTGACCCTCATCGGAAACTGTGCCCCCTGGTACGGCACTTACCATTTAATTTAAATAGGCCAAAGTGTGATGCCACTTTCTGGTGCATTTCACCATCAATATATCTTTGTATCGAAATGTAAGGCATTGTGTTGTTTTCCGCTGAAAATTGTTCTTGAAAACACGCGCCATTCTGAGATGTAATATCAGGACACCTTTCAAACACTTTTCGGGGGACTTGAGATGTAAGTTTACTTCCTCTATCTTCTGCAGTTGATTGAGCGTCTTTGGTTCATAATTGTGCATTGATGAAAAAGGAAATGGCTAACAGAAAGAACAATTATGTATGACTCCTTACTGTAATTGTACATCCTTGTCACCAAATCTTTCTGTACTTTCTGTATTGTAAGTAGAAACAAACATATTATTTGTAGATTTTGCCTTGAATTGCCTCTAAAATTTATCACTTCCGACTTAAAATTTCAAGATTTATTAAATGATCATAAAATGTATTCATGATTGCATTAAAACGTTGTCTAGGTGTAAAGCATTACTTTTAATCAAACAAAAGCAAAACCGCTGTACTTAAAACCTGCCGGACAAACTTCTAAGGTTTGATTAAAAAAACGTTTAGATCTTCAAAAAATAAAACAATAAAATACAACAATTCTTCTAAAAAGTTATTTTTTTACAAAACGCATGGCAAGAGCACAACTCCCTGTCACCGTCCAACGCATGATCTTCAAATACAGGAAAATAGCTCTATGCATCGTCAATCGTTAAAACCAATAGTTCTGTCTGTCTATCAATAATTAGTTCCCTCTTTGTCAATTGTCATTCATTCCGTTTCTGTCCTGCATGAAAGACGATGACAAGAGAGTAAAACGTTATCCGTGTAGAATGATCGGATGAAATGATGAAAACAACTCATCAAAAGGAGAGCAAATTGGTTCTTTATTGATGAGTTCTGTGTGGGAACACTGGAGCAAGCAAGTCCCGGAGACGTACAAAGGACGTGATGGGGTTAAGAGTGAAGTGACAGTTTCCAAACAATGGACTCAGTCACTGTGAAAACTTATAATTGACAGCAACATCAAAACATTGGCTATTGGGAATCATGAAGGTACGCTGCAGGTCAAAACAAATGCTTTGGTTGACACCTTTATACAAACTTTTACCATTTGAACCTTTAAGTCCGCTATCAACCATCGAAAGTACATTGTGACTGGTATAACGTCAGGAAGTTATGAACCATGAAAATGTTGATTGAATTAAACTGAGGGTTCAATTCAATCTGGTTTTCATCTATTGCGTTACATGAATTATTGAAATGTTTAC
Organism: Steromphala cineraria; assembly: GCA_916613615.1. NCBI lineage: Eukaryota > Metazoa > Mollusca > Gastropoda > Trochida > Trochidae > Steromphala > Steromphala cineraria. The sequence continues at coordinate 20,933,284 of OU744720.1, forward strand.
AGATTATAGAACAAACTTATTTCATATTTATACTGAGCGTATATGATATCATATTTTGATTTGATCGATAAGGATAGATTCAGAAATCAATCGCTGACACTGTTGAATATCATGGTGTTAAGTTAAAACATGTTTTAATATATAAAAATAAAAAAGGTACTGTTCTAAAACAAATTATTATTATAAAACGTTATCAACAGATTTTTCTAAAATGTTTTTCTTCAGATGCCTTGCCTGAATAGTTTGTCTACTTTTTTTGGGTTGATTAAATAGATCACAGCACCGTCGTAACATTATTCCATTATACTGATATCTTGTCGTTGTTACCTTCCGTTTCATGTTCATGTTTCATATATTAAGTATTGGAGCGGTCTTCTCGTAATTACTTTAGATTGCATTGATTTTTCAACAAAGTTGCATATAAAACGTTATCAAAATAGCATATTATATTGATCCAAGATATTGCATAATTTCTTAAAATAATTTCAAGCGCCATTTAATAGCAACATCTCCGGAACCGAAAGCCTTTGAATAACTCTGTGTTCATTTGAAAACTCCAGGAACGATATGGAGCGATTAATGGTCAATGCAAATCGATATGACTCTCACTTTCACAGAGTGTAACAAACTCCTTACACGGTCATGTAGCGAGTGATGAATATAAAAGTAAAGGGAATAATGCAAGGAGGTGTAACGAGTTTGCGGAGGTGATTGAAGAGTTCCATTGACTCCATCCTGGTTTCCTCTCTATGTTACGCTGCGCTGAACGGTGTAGCGCAATGTAACATACACAGCGAACCAGGATCCACTCAATAGGGCTGATAGAACTCTCAGAGAGCAGAATTTGTCAAGTTGCACTGTATTGATGTCCGAGTTGAACGTGAGAGTGATGCAATTTAATGCTTCATGGCTCAAAACGGGAAGAACGGGAATACAAAACTCTTAAAGTGGCATCGGTTGAAGCGTCATAGTGGAAAACCACTCTTCAGTTATATCGTTGAACTTCAAATTATTGACTGGCGAATTGGCCACGCCGTGTAACAATTAAAGAACATAGCTTTAATTTTCACAATCGAATATTTACTTTGTTGGAGCGCTTTCATATTCATTTTGGCATCACAGTGACTTTATCAAATGATTCTGTTAATTTTTATGTGAATATATTGTGAATTTACCGTGCATGAACTAATTCAAACGTAAAACGTTTGAAACTATCAAAGAAAGATCCATTAAACTTATTATCCATTTTATAAATTAAACAAACTGTAGCCAAACATCCAATTCAACAACAAAATTCCAATCCCTAAATCGTCTCTCATCTGCATGATTGAAGCACCAGTGACATTACTCAAGCTCATAATATCTGATACTTTTTCCAGTTGAGATAATTTTAGCTAACTAAATACCATTCAACTTTATAACCGAAATTACAACTCAATCTAAAGCAATATTTAAGCACCCATTTATAAATCTAAACTTCATGAACACAATTTCATACTTTTGATACAAAATTAAGAATTTAAGCGAAATCATTATAACTTCCATTTTAAATTCTTTTGGAATTCTCTTTTCTTTTGAAATGCTCATGGCATGTGTTGCATGTGACAGTGCCTGTTGAAAGTGTGAGACTGACATTCATATTAAAGAGTCACATCTCGTAATGTATAATAGACAGAACAATACTTTATTTTGGATTTGCACGTTACAACATCAACACTAACACTGACATGAAAACCTCATACGATGCTGTCATTAGCAGTTTACACACGTCTCCTGTCCTTTACAGTAAATCTCATTGAATTCAGACGAATCTGTCACTCGTACAGCACATCGTTTCTGATATGAGCAATGTTCCATATGGTCGTTCCAGCCAAACTCACATTTCTCGTTCAATAATTCAAATAATCAGAGAGCCGCTACAATATAAAATAGAGTCGGTGGGTTTGTAGACTTCTCGCTGATTGTCCTTTACAGTAAATCTCATTGAAATCAGGCAAATAGGTCACTCGTACAGCACAGCGTTTCTTATATGAGAACTGTTCCATATGGTCGTTCCAGGCTAACTTACATTTCACGTTCAATTTACTCAAACAAAATCAGAGACCCTCTACAATATCAAATCGGACCCAGGCATTTGTAGACTTGCCGCTTATTGGCTGGAGTACAAAGGTCAACACACACAACCTAGCAGCAATCAGATCGGAAGGCAGCAAGAGTAGTAGGTTGGAATGATTCAAATGGTATTATAACTTTCACGTTAGGTTCATTTCATTGCTGTAAAGAAGAGAAGAGTTTGTACAGTTATACTTTAGTGCCCTCATGCTGTCTGTTGTCTTTATCTCTATATATTGATGTTCGATGTATTTTTTACACCTTTGGCTTCGAAGAAAGGGTTTGAAAGGTTACAATGTTGGTCTGAATGTATCAATGCACAGAAGAGAGATTATTGAATATTTAACCTTTACGTTATGGTTGTTAACAACATGTATACATGTTTGTTTAGAATTTACTCGATGTGCTGTATATCAATGTTTCCTCTGTTACTATTGACCTCTCAGATATGTTAAAGTCGAACCTGGTGTTGTTGGATTGAGGTTTAACGTCTTCTTCACCATTGGGTGATGTCGCCGACGTGGGGGACTATGCCTTAGTTAATTCCAATGAATGGGGAAATAAAATTTAGAATAGATCATAGACACTCAAATAAAGTTAATAAAAGTTCTAAAAATTAATTTGGAATAGAGGGGGAGGGGGATTGGAAATATATTAATATATAAAAAAGTCGAACCCTATTAAACATTCTTTATAAACAATGTTGTTTTCTAAGTGTTTTCTATGTTACAGGTTCAAATGTTGTTCCACTACCTACCATCCTGTTAACCATCAAACTCACACTGTGTATCGATCAACCTTTATTGACGCTAACAACTCCTGACGTAATGCCATCAAGAAACGTATCTAAACAAGTAACGGCAACATGAAAGAGAATAATTGATGTATTTGTGCTTAATCCCCTCCGAAGCTTTTATTTCTTTTCACACCATAACAATTTTGATTGTTTATATTGTATCCATATAGCATCTAAACTGACGTATTCACATAAAACATTTAATGTCTTCTAGCCCATGCTCTAATAAGATAATGAATTATAAGATAATTATAAGATAATGAATAAACTAAAGATAACATCCTTGATATCGAAACCAGAGAACGGCGTAAGTTGCGTTGTTAGAACAGTTGACACGATGCTATTCTATTAAACAACAATCTATCAAATCCTTCTTGATCATAATAGACAGACGTTTGACCATAAAAGTACCCTTCGACATGGACATCATAAACCCATGACTGGCTTTCAGTTTTTGAACCAATGATTCTTAAAATATGATTCTTTGTTATTCAAAGAGGTTTCAGAGAAACAGCATTTTCTCCTCAAATCTTTTCAAGAGCTTATATTGGGCTCGTATCCATTATGGTTGTTTTATCGTGGACTACAGCTTGTAGTACATTTATTTTTATACTTTTTCATATTCTCAATGTTTAACCAGTTACACTACTTCGTTTTGTATGCAGAAATAAAAAGTATCACGATATAAATATTTTTAAATATTCATATTTTTCAATAAAATCCAATACTTTATGGTTTCAGAACCTTCATACATAAAATGGTGTAGACGATAAATTTCTTAATACAGACAAAATATTGTAAGTGACCAATCATCGCATTGCCTTCTTGTAAAATGGGTCTACATTTTAAATGTAAGAGATATTACGTATACTGAGCGATTGGAGCTAAATATTGTGTGTAGAATAGAACCAACACTTATTATCATATATAAACCTATATTGAACAAGTTAAGGTGTTTAGATAACAAAAGATGAGTGCATTGTTACAGAAAACCTTTAAATTTAACATAACAGTATAAACTTTCTTCATTTATGTTGATTTCCATAATTTTATTCAAGAATTCAAAACCTAGAATAACGTTTCATTGAGTTTCATTTCAGTAGGACAATCATAGAGCAAAGATTAGTTCTGTTTAAAGGTTGCGTTCAGTTTGATTTCCACATGTCACGAAGAGATGAGAAATGGCAATAAGATAGGCAAATGGGGTAGTTGAAATATTGATGTTTGTGGAATCTGGTGCTGGCTGGGTCCAGTAAGTCTGGAGGGAAGAGGTTGACCATAAATGTCGCCGGTCAACTGTACACAAGCTTTGATCATTACGTACGTCAGAGTTATTCTCAACTCCTACAAGATCGGCCTTGTATAAATACATTTGATGAAAGGCTCTTAAGTATTGATTTCAAAAGCATCTAAGCATGTTTTAATTCGTAACGATTTATAGCAATTTGAATAATTCTAGAGCTTGGGTCAAATACCGATCTAAACCCAGGAAAACAGTCGCCTGTCATGCGACCCAAATAGGTTTGTAGTTATTGTAATTATAGGAGAAAGGAGAGACGGCGCAATACATAGGATGTAGCCATAGATTAAGTTGTAAAAAGCACGGTAAAAAGATCACATATCACAAGACCAACGTAATGCTCCGGCAGTTTCCTTCGAGCCTCGGAGTGATCTCTGGGTAGATGGAGGCTGCGCACGCAACCGAGCCAAGTCACGTGGAAATAACGACAGTTTTTAGGATCGGCGAATCACGCGCCGTATAAAGAGGACGATTTGAAATCGGGATTGAAGCTTGACAGATCACATTTTGTGTGTTAATGTAATCAGAGTCATATAAATAGCAGGATTTACCTATATTATTACTTATCAAAGATATACAAAAGATGTTTCCGTAACTACGTATCCTACAAATATACCTTGTTGATAAACCTAATAAACACTATATATATAAACAACTGTCGTTTACAAGTAAAATAGGAAAGATCTGTTAATTTACAACGTATCACGCAAAATATCTAACTTTACAATTTTAGCAGCATAAGCAGCACCACTATTTAGACGGAAAATATGCATAACATACCAGTAATTATGCTTACTGTGCAATTGGCCATCAATGGATACTAAGAACACGTCCTAACGGACTACATATTGAATATTTGAAAAACTTAGTGTTTCATCAATTTTGATATACATAGGATTTAGAAAAAAATAAAAGGGGTACATGAACATTCAATATAAAGTATATGTACATTATTTCTGTACTCGTAAATAGATAAACTTCCTATGTCTGTTAAATAAAGCTCGCACCAGAAACATGCATATTGAATATTTCAGGTGGGTCATTTGACTTTAATTTATCTTAAAAGAACACAAACGAAAGCTAAACTCTACATAACATATCTATCCTTCCGTAATTGCCTGCAAACACCAACTTCCCATGTAAGGAACTGGCACTGTCTGTATTCTACGAGTTTCGGTCGTCAGACCTGACATGTGGTAATAGGCTTACTTTAAGTAATCCGAGTTCGTTTTTAATCTTGCAGAGCACAAGACATGCTTCACTTGTAACGATGCAGCTTTTCAAGACAACCGCACAAGTTGCACGTCCGGAATAGTGCTACAAGTAGTTACCGGGGGTACTGAAACGGGGTGCATATAAAACTCGAACTCGTCAAAAAATGAACTCGGATTCCAGACGTGTATAGCGCTTACGACACAGAACGTTCCGTTTCGGCCTCAAGGGGTTGTATTAAACCTATTACATACGGTATACAGCCAGTACGCGCTTCCTGATGCATTCTCTTGTGCCTTGACTTATGTTTATGTCATGAAAAAGCGTAAACCTAAACCTAATTAAAATGTCTGCACGCATGATAAATAAGCTTCGACGGGAAAACGAATTAGCCGGTGTAGAAAGTGCCTGGGTGCTGTTATTTCTGTCAGAAACGCCGACTAACTCACGCGGGATGCTTGCTTTCTCGCACTACGCAGATTTTTTACTTGGAAACGCCGAATTCTTGAGTATTTCTCCAGAAGAAAAACAGGATATTTTCCTCCTTTCCCTTCTGTTCCTTATGGCGTTATGTTATGATTCCACAATTGGCATTGTTGATTGATGGGATGAAATATGCATGGCTACTCTTCTCCTCGTTTGTCTCAAATCGATGTTTGCTTTCAAAGAGTCCGGCCATGGTCCTGCTGTTACTTCAACTTTTTCTCTCCATAATCTCTTCCACAGCCCAAACCAGTCATCTTTCCGCGAGTCATATTCGCACTCCACTGTTGATATGATTTCCATCTTTATGAAACGAAAACAATATCTGGAGACTGGATGGTAATCCACCATTGCCAAGCCAAGGACACAAAAACGTTTAGATTAGGCCTGCAAGAAACAACAACCGCCTCGGTCACGCAAAATTTCAATTCCAATACAAGATTGGTAAATAGCAACTATAGGGATTAAGAGAAAGGAGATTTATCTCGTAGTTCCAATATGGCGAATGGTAAATCTGGTACAGCAGAGATACAAACGGAAAACAAAACATTCCTGATTTGATTTGGGAAGGATTACGAATTCAGACAAGCAATATCTTAAAAGTTATCAGAATACACAATTAAAAGTTAATTGTATCTTATAAGTAGCAAGGCTTTGTTAATTATACTATAACATTCTTGTACTTTACCATTAAGCAAGTAAGTTGAATATATTTGTCAGATCTAATGCGAAAAGTTAAATGAACAAATTCGGTATTTCAGATCTGTTCTTTGGGTCGTAAAGCTACTCCTTATCTAGATAGATGCGAGAATGCCGTGTCAACATACATGTAGTTAGAGAAGACTAGTGTAAAACTTAAGCCATGTTTCAAGTTTGTAGTGATATAAACAGCACAGAAACATGAAAATAACCTCTTAGAAAGAAAACATTACTCTTGAAACGCATTTATATACTGCTTTCTGAAATCGATATATCAAAGAACAAAATAGTTTGTGGGATTCAAAAATATATTAATCATAATTTAAAGAGGGAAAGGAAAATGTTTGGAACACGTGTTCCTAATGACTTCTGTCATCTTGACACAATCCAGGCTATTAAGCCAAAAATCTTTAAAATGTTTTTAATTTGTGTTACAATTGAGTTGAAACATGGCTTATAAAATACAGATTTCGGAACCTATTAACCCATAATGTCGTTGTTGTATAAATAAACGCTACAATATCAAAGTCGCAACTCTCTAAAGAGGTTTCAAGTAATTGACCAAATCACCCAAGAACAAAGCGCCGTTGTTCGTTTTAGAGCAACATGTGCGCGCGCAACATACCCTAGGTAATGAGGTGTTGCGAGGGAGAGAAAAAAATCTCTTGAAAAGTCAAATGGTGCTGGCAATGCCTAACGCTGGCAGAATGAGCTGAAACTCGTGACAAATAAATATTTGAGTTGAGCTCGGGTTCGTGGAACCCAATCTCTTGCTGTTATAGAAAGACAAGACGGAGTCAAGACGACATGCATTCTATACCCCATCTGCCAAAACACAGACCTCCGAACAGGGAAGGCTAACTGTTTCAAGAAAAACATTTCCGAAGCCGCGCAGCTGATGTGACGACTCTCCGTTAACAACGGTGTCTTCTACAGCCGGTCCTCGCACGTGAACAAACACCTCATCCGCATCGACTCCACCAAGCTCGGACCCAAGTTTCACAGGGAACATTTCGACAGACCACCGCCTCGGTGTAGGGTGAGGCTCTTTACAGCGATCATCCTGCTGGTCGTGTTGGGAGTTGCGCAAGCCGATACCAAAGACAACAAGAATCGTAAGCATATTGAGGATCAGAATCTGGCATGGCAAGGTTTCGCCAGAAAACATCCTTCTACCATTACAAATTGCCACAGAAATATTTCACACATGCTTACATTCATTTTCTGTGAAAATATCTCACGGCAAGAAAGAAGAAGCACAACACAGTTTTCTTAAGCAAGTGTCAGCTGCAACATCGGGTGTTTCCGTTCTTCTTTATTACATTACACATTTCTTTGCTTGATTTGCATAGAGGTTTTAAAGACTTTTTATAGATTATTTATCGTATACATTGGGGGCCCACGTACCTTTAATTCTATACATTCCGTACAATTTGAAAGTTGTTCGAAGTGTATAATATAAATATTTCACTATATACACACATCTGTTTGTAAACGTCACACATTTTGTAAAACGCAGTACTTATACAATCCTTGTACTTCTACAACTACCTGACACTTTTTACCGAAAAACGTGTAACCCAAGGACAATCATTAAAGTGACCGATCTTTCAGTGTTCCGGCAGTCATTTTAATTTTTGTGAAAATGACATGAAAAGCGACTGTACTGTTACAATTTTTACAATAAAGTACAAGTACACTTTATGTATCTACAAATTCTCATTGGTAAAACAAATTAACAATGCTTAATAATGGTGTAGCAAGGTTTTCCACACTTGTAGTGTCGATGAGTGACTTCACTTCTCACACTACGGGTGTGTGCTCTCCTTTACCAAGTTGTCGAAAGTAAGTCAATAAAATTACTTCCAAAAGTAACAGGTTTTAACTGTATCGTGTTAAAATCATGTAGTTAGAACATATACAATAGTGGGATGTCCCCTTGAATATCGTTTCCACAAAAAAATACCCTGATAGAACTGTCCCTCCAAGTGACCAAAACAAATTGATAATGACATTTTACATGTAAGGATTAGAAGTTCACCAACATGAAAGGAAGCTAAACAAATGTTAATTTCTGGGGCGATTATCGACTTAAAAACTGTTTGAGTTGTTCATTGGACCAGAGACCCTATATACAGTTGTTATATAATGTCCCTGATTGGACCCATACTACAGAAGTTCTTAGTAATCCAAGGAGGGCCACCGGGAATGCTACCTAGTCACAGACAAGTATGATGTGTTTTATTGCTAGGTAATATTTGCATTGAGGTGTTTAAACAGGCATGTTTATAAGCATGTTGTTATGTAATACTCTTGGGTCAACATTCTTATTTTTTAAAACTCATAATGACTAATGATTGAGCGACTATGAATTGAGAAAAATGCATCTGCGCTTTAAGCAAAAAATAAAATGATCTGGATTTAAGCTAATAAACACATTAAATGCTATTCGAAATTTACAGTTATGTATTCAAAGGAATTTTATGCTCGGCCCCCTTTAGCATATCGAATGATATTAAGTAAACATAGTATAAATTTATAACGGAATTGGTGTGAGAGTTAACTGAAGGTTAATGTTGCTTTGTTAAAAAAATCGTTTTTAAATTAGAGATAGCTATTATCATAAACGTGAACTATATTCGAGATAGAAGATTAACTCAATTTAATGTAACTTATATATCAGTTCACTCTGATATAAGTTTTTTAAAAGTGTTATGCGACAAGGAAATGTTTTATATCCCACCCTGTTCTGCTAAAGAGGCAAGAAGCAGTTAAATAGCGGCCATTTCCGTCCAAATCTCTAGGCACTTGTTAAGTGCAATAAGTCGGTTTTATTTGGCGTGATTTATCAGTCAGAGCACACTTAAGAGGCAAGTTTGGGAGGTATTCGTGATATTGGAGACTGGCAATAAAGACCTAGACGTGTCCTTGCCCAGCACTGGCACCTTCTTATCCACACTACCACGAGGGTGTGCTTCACTTCAACACTTGCATCAATACCCCTATAAATCCAGGTGACTTACTTTATTGATCTGTCTCCCCCACACCTCCCCGACACCCTGATTGAGCAGGTGCGACCAGGGTTCCCCCTCGATCTCTAACCTGACTCGCTGCTGGGGGTCCCTCAACAATCAGCCTAAAGAACACTTTGAGCCGTATCTCGGTTCTGTGCATGCTTATTGGACATTTCAATGTATTACTGTGTCAATATGATGCCGGTAACATGAATTATAGCCACTGCTGTAAGATTGGAATACTTATTGTGTTTGATTGTTGTTGGAGGGGGGATCTGAAAGAAAATGACACGTGTTGCATGTTTAAAACGAAAATTTTATCATTTTTTTTTATTAGAAGTTGGTAAGATTTATGACTTTTTCTTGACAAGACTTTAAAAAAAGCGGACAACGCTTAAGGAACATGAATAGGACTTGGTCTCCCCTTGAGATTATTTATCATGGCGTTATAATGATTGTCATTGTAGAAACAACGCCTCCCCTAAACGGCAATGGTTCACACCATACAAGTCCTCTTTGGCAATGGTTTTCAAATACACTAGACACCACGTAACAATAAGAATTCTTTATGATGGGGGGTAAGTAACCTCCGCCACAGACGTTGCAGAAATTTTGCAATATCTCATTACAACTTTACCCAAGTTTTATCTCGACGATTTCTCCCGTTCCCCGATCAATGAGCTTCAATCCCTCGGAAGCAATAAGTTAACACAAATATACCATCTCAACTCTTTTATAGCATTTATTTGCTTGATGAACCAAACGAGTGGATACGAATTCCGAACATTTGAATACTAGATAACGATTCTATTCTCATTAAGTGTTCTAAATCGTCGTCTACGAGCGTGAAACTATCTGCCGACAACTACTTTCAGAGGCGCTGAGAGATTCTACCAAAAGATATTCATGCTTTGTAAAGCAGAGAGGATATAAGTCATTAATCCTTACGAAAACTGCGGTATAAATGAGAATCTACAAGTTTTTATCTGTAAGCTGGGTGAGATCTCTTCAATGTTAGCTTACGTTCTCCCTTGATGGGACGCTTAATGTTATTGATTCGACCTCGCCAAGGAGATTTCTATTCTCATGACTTACCCGCGAGAGCTCTTCGTCGCGGGATTAATGCTTTACAGATAAGTTGCAACTATTTGAAGATTTCGTATCTACTTCATCCGCGTTTTAAGTTTTCCTAAAGAGCATTTCTGTTCCGTTCGATATCTTCTTGAGTCTCGTGTACCGTTACATGCATCATTTCTCTCAACAACACTTAATATTGGAATCCCTATCCATGTAAATAGGATAATATGAACGTCCGTAAAATGAACTCGGTAACTTCTATGAATTTGCTGAATTGAAATATTGGTAATGTTTCATTCAAAAATTATCTTTTGTAGATTTACTGAAACATGACCACAAGAAACTTTGTAATATATTCAATAACATACACATAACGATACATATCAAATGTCATCGATGTTAATGATGACAGAATATTTGACTCTTCTGGTAAACCGCCGTCACCAAAAATCGGCAAATACTCTCAAACTTTATAACTTTATAACTATAGCCTTCCTATACAAATAACACTTTTAAAAGTGCATTAAAAACAAACAAACAGTTCTCACTCAAGCTTTTGATATGATCTATGTGGACTCATTTCAGTAGTTATACAAGGAGCATCACTTGAACTGAGACTACGGTCTTCATAAATATGATAATAACCAATCAAACTCCTGACGAGACTAGTCACCTCTGAACCACCTACTGTGGAGTATAAAAGCGACTAGATGGAACCCCCGTATATATCATGGTGCTTGATAGAAACTTTTAACAGAGGATTAACTCGCACTGCTTCAGTACCCGTCCCCAGTGAGATGAAACCTGCGCTTCTTAACCCTCTCGCTGCCAAGTTCCAAATAAGAGTCATTACAGAAAAATTATTTCAGACTTTGGGTTAACTCTTTGTATTCCGAGTAAGTTTATCAGCACCTGTTCCTATAATGTTTTTGGATATTAACCCAAATTATTCGTTGTGATGTTTGTAGCACAAGAGACACTTCATCGCGTAAAAGGGTTAATTCTAAGTATGGCCGAGAAGCGAACACGTCCCATTAATCACCGGAGTCGTTGAGAAACTTCTTCATAACGTGCTCTCGTTTGGAGGTCTCTCTTTCTTACGTGGAAATAAATCCGATCACCTTTGCACTAGCATACAACAGTTATTGAGCAACCCGCAGTGAAAAGGCGCGGAAGAATCACTAGTAATTTACATCAAAATAGTCCCAGCAGGCCTGACGCCCATTCGCATCAAAACTCCTGTAAGGATTCGAAACATAGAAATTGAAAAAGGACGATTTGTAATTGCCATCACACGGCGAGAGTTCTGGTCATTTAACAACACGCGTCCAATTTTTAATATTTTAAGAATTTTAAGCTAATTTGCATAGATGAGAACGGTAATGAGTGTGTGGAATCAGGAAAACACGCTAGCAGGGGATCAATCTAAAAACATGAAATTTTCTTGTCACTTGGCTAATGGCGTCACTGGTTGTGTAACCAATCTCCCTCGCTGGGGATGGTTTAACCACATATCTGTTCACAGGTACTTCCAATACCACCTTGCGTCAGAGAGCTGATGAGGGTTAATGCAGGGACCACATAACAGGTCTATAGTCATTGGTTAGCAGAACTCTCAAGGTCATGAAGAATATGCCTCCGGTTGAGAATTGGTGAAATTTGATGACAAAGTCCAATATGTTTTACTTAGTTTTTTTTCTGAGGAAACATACTGTCATTTATCACGAACAAGGAACTTCACTTATCTTTGTTGGCTTGGTTTCAGAAAAAAACCTTATGACAAAAATCTAAGACAAGTCTGGGCATCAAATTCAATGTAGTTTGACTATATCCTTCAAAGGTCTCATTTCCTTGGTTGCATATAAAGAAGTTGGATGCTCTACTGAAAGTGGTTGGATTATCCTAACTTACAAATTTAGATGTGTACAAGACGTACAGTCACGAGTGTACATGTGCTTTCCGTAAAAGATTAACTATTATTTAATTTGTTCCCTTGAAATCGTAGCATAACCTCTTAATCCTTCAATTGCCTTTAAACTCTTAAGCACTACTAATCCATTACTTATATCCTGTGTATAGTAGTTTAATTTTACGTTTAACTTGTTGTCCAATTCTCGATCATAAATCACGATAATGAATGTATTAATATGGATGTAAATTAAATCGACGGGCAAAAGATACAATATCAACAAAACATCTTTTCAATTGGTAACATTTTTCCATCATGATCATTATAAATACTTACCGCAGGTAGCTCAAGTTGTAACCTCCTCCGCTAAACATTAATGCGTTCACCTTTTATTCTAGCATTATGTGTTTCTATGTGATGGTGTTAAGATGTACGTCTATCTTTATGTCATTGTTACGTTAAGAAAATATTATGCAATAAAAACATGCTTCCATTTCTGAATACACAAATATTTATACATTTAATTCAACATAGTATTGTGTAATCCTTTCAAATTCAACTGTTCTGATATGGTGTAAAATCGATATGTCCAAATTCTCTTGGTAAACATGACAAAAGAAAGGAATTCGTCAGTTATTTGCCGTGTCTATTCCTATTGAACTCCTTTTTACTCTGGCATCGACTTACTCTTCTGTTTAAATCTGGTAAAAAACTGAGTGATTGATGAGAAAAGAATGTTTCAAATTTGATCTCGAATTGGGTCAGATTCCTCCAAGGTCACTGTGTGTCAGAGTGAATAAACGGTGCAGGGAAAAAGCGCTGACATAACATGATGCATAAGCAGAGAAGCCGATCTTACGATAACTGGGAATCGGGATTTCCGACAGAAGCAATTTAAACTCGTGAAAGATGTACATAACCAGAATTTTGAACAAAAGAGTATTTGGACAATTTCATTTCTCACCTAAAGAAATGGAATCGATTTTGAAAATGACTTCGATACGATTAGTTATCTGTACGAAGAAGTTGCGGAGATTTTGTATTTGATTTAAGAGCTTCTGCTTCATGACCAGCTATAAACAATATAAATACGAAATGGCGATGTGTCACTTTTAACCGGTCAAAGGATATGAATAGATACCGTTTATAACTGTTTAACAAACTTTTTCTTGATAATTATTTCTGAAATATTGGTTCGAAATGTATATTCTTTAATGATATCTTATGTTTGCAATTTGAATGAAAATAGATAGAGTTCATAATCTTTGCGATATCTCGAGATAGAGAATTGTCTTATTAAAGTTCTCTTCCAGGTATAGATATAATGAAGAGATAAACATGAATGTCAACTATCGATAAAGTTTTTCGTGTTTTCAGAGAACATTCCGTCTAACAGTGATATTAAATGTAGGGCGACAATCTGAGATAATTATGGAGGCTTATAAACGATAAACTTTACATTCAAAATCACTATTGTCAAATTGGACAACATTCATTCCTAGAACGACATTCGCATATTTCAAGATCTTATGGCGTTTATGAAGAAATGTCGGGCGGGCAGGACATGCCCAAAACGCTTTTGTCAATATTGTCAAATATCATATTGTTTGTAGTGAATACGCCAGCCTGTGTCTCTAAAAATGTTTTATCTATGTCTTACAAAGTATTGGGAGTATTTAATTGCTAACCATGTAATGTTATCAAAATATGTACCTTAACTATCATAAATAGTTCGTTAGCCATTCAAGTCATCCAACTGGTATGCCAACGCTCGTATCATATTGTTAAAGTAACAAGTTTGGGATTGGCAAGGGGATATATTGGGTCCTTTGTCATTTCATGTGTTTGATTGACAGGAACACGAGTCAGAAAGCAATATGTCAGGTGACATCAGACTCAAGATCTACCCGTCTATGTAATCCACCCGCATTGAGACACATGGGTGTGGCTTGAAAGGAATACGCCCATTTACATCCTTGGACGATTCCAATTCACCCGAAAAGTAATACCTGCATATATTCAGGCTATATCTGCCACGGCTACAAAACTGGGGTGCCTTGTGGATTAACCGATTAGTTTATATTTTGCAACGGCATGCTATGTGCCGAGGAGAAGAATAGAGATAGGAGGGCAAGCGACACCCGAGACCCGACTCTACCTGTGTGATTACACCCGTCTTTACAAAGCACGGGTCCGCAGTAAGCCCGAGTGTAACTTTTCAGACTGGAGACAGAGCCGTGAGAGACCACAGAGAGACGCGCTGTCTTGTCCAGGGAGGGGGAAATAAGGGGGAGGGGGTGAAGGAGTTTTCAGTAAATCTGAAGAAATATTCTCTTCACATTTATCATATTTTAATATCGATGCTATGTTATGACGGGAGAAAGAATGTTGACTGAATGTCAGAAACAGTTCCCCCAGGTTTCAATCCATATCTCAAGTTCTATAACCGACAAAAACTAACCACTAATCTCAACGTTGGTGCACTTATATGTATATTAATGAGGACATCAATGTCCTGTGATCACCCAGACCTCCCTATCCTAGTATCAGTGAGTAGACGAGTCAAGGGTAGCCCGTCCTGCTCAACCTCCGCGAAAACACAACCCGGATCAGATGTCACATCAGGTGTCATTACAGCTTACCTACAAACAGAGGTCGTGCGACATGTATAGTACATAATGGTCCACGTTATATACTATGAGGTACCGATCCCTGATTTGACCATTGGTTGGGTGGTCAAATACGATTGGTCGAGATAGTACCTCCCGACCCATCATCAATGTAACACTACGTTGTTCATTGTGTGACGTAAGCCGAATGCAGATTCAGTTTTGAGTTCTAGGGAGAAAAGCTTGAGGATGTTGTTATGGATATTGCAGGAAGCAATTGCACCATTATTAGAGTGATAAAATAAGACAGGTCGGTGTACTTCCTCTCCACCCATCAACAAAGTAACACGTTGCATCTTGCATGTCATACACCGTAAGCCGAGAGTTCAGTTAATGACAGATTCAGTTTTGAATCTGTTCTAGGGACAAGTTTGAGGTTGATACTGCAATGGATAAAGCCTGACATACAACGTAAGAGGAGTGTTAATATAAATGTAGTATTGGACCCAGTTTTCAGTTCAAGGAGAGCTTGATGGATATGTCGTTATGGATATTGTAGAAAGTAGTTACACCATTGATAAAATAAGATAAATCGGCGCACCTCCCCTCCAATCTACAAAGAAATACGTTGAACGTTACATGACATAGGACGTAAGCCGAATGTAAATTAGTAATGGACTCAGTCTTTAGTTTGTTATACGGAGAAGTTTGAAGGTGTTGTTGCAATGAACATTGTATGAAGCAATGCAACCTCTTACCAATTGGCAATTGAAATGAAGATATACTAAAACATGATGTTATCAATTGAAATATATAAGATTTATTGGATGTAAAGTACTTGGAATCTTCTGGAAGTGAAGCTATTTAGTCACTGAATTTTATGTTGAGCCTTCTGAATCCCTGTCCAATTTGGAATTGGCAATATACATAATAAAAATGGCCAAAATTTCGGGAGTGTTATGTAAACTTTAAACTATAGCTACATAAGCATATTACATTTAATCACGTTTTGTAAAGCCACATAAAATGTCACCAAGGACTGTCCCTTTAACGACAGTACCTCGTAACCTCATCATAAGAACATTCACCATGAGCATAATCCATTCACTAAGATGAACCAAATGCTAGTAGACTATTTCTAAAAGAACTAAAAGTAAATTATGCAAATGGGCTCTTACAATGGGCTGCTCTCTATCATGCAGCTGAGCATGCAGTCTCATTGAAACACATCACCAAGTCTCTATACATATTTATGATAATGTTGACGAGAAAAATAATCGTTGGTTTTATCGGGTACTTGATAGCCACCCTATTAAGGGTAAGGCTAGACTGTCAGCTTTTGCAATTTTCATGACAATGTTTTGATTTTAGCAGACATGTGACCTTTTCATTGTTTTTTTAACATGTCTGCAAAGATTTGAAGTACATGTGTCCTATTTTGTTGATAATTAATCATTTACTTAGAAAAGTTGTTGGTTTTTCTAATTAACATTCATGATGAGTACACAATAACTGCAGCTTGACCACAAAGTACAAATGAACCTGAGACACAGACTGGTATCTAGAACCTCAAAAAAGATAAAAATCAAAGTCATTAAGATTATAGAGTTTGTTTCTTTGAACCTGAAGATATCCCAAGATATTGGAAGCAAATTTAGATACAATTAGACATGTATCAAAGGAATGAAAATATCGTGGATTAAAGTGACGAAACGTTTTCGTCTTTAA
Organism: Steromphala cineraria; assembly: GCA_916613615.1. Classification (NCBI taxonomy): domain Eukaryota; kingdom Metazoa; phylum Mollusca; class Gastropoda; order Trochida; family Trochidae; genus Steromphala; species Steromphala cineraria. Next base: position 20,950,223 of record OU744720.1, read on the forward strand.
AACCTTTTTCAATTAAATTCAATTAGAGAGATTGGTAAGAAATATATTAAGAGGAAAAATTATTAGTATTTTTTATTAGAATTTAATAATTAAAAATACACAGAGATACGTTGATAGATTAACATGTTTTCCCAATAGTAAAAACGGGAAATAAGGTTTAAAGAAATTATCGACCTTTCCTTTAGTGAAAACACTTTTGAATATGTATATCTACAAGCATGTATAGAATATTGGGTATTATTGCCGAGGTTACTCAGTGCTTGTGTCAGATTCAACCTTTCATATTGTAATCGAATTATTTTAATCCCGTCGCTGAACCGGCAATACCAATGTACAATATTTTCTCTGTCTACACTGCTATCAGTACATGCACTCCGGTGACAATGAGAACCATGCACGGACACTGAAAGAGAATATACCAACGTTTGCACAGACTCTGAGCCACCCCAACCCTTCCATGTTGCCGACCAGAGGAGTTGGTAATCTGACGGGTATTAGTGGCTAATCAAATCGGGGCCACTTGGGCCAAACACCCTTATTATTTCTTGGGTAATTTGAGAAAGGGCTTGAGGTCTGGGAGTGCATTCACCACACGTATATTTCTACTGTCCATCAGGGATACACGCCTGTCAATATGTTCCTATTGAGTTAGGTTGATACACAGAGCACTTGAAAGCGACCTGCAGACGACCATTATGACACGATGTGTATTACGTCATCACTTTGTGTGTACAGTGTCAGAGGCTGTTGACATGCATCAAGGAATGGGTAACTGAACACCTTGAAAACACTGCCTTTCCTTTAGACGGACTCGGGTGGTAGACGTTTGTTTGTTTTGGCGGGAAGCATCAGGCAGACGACAAGACAGTCTTTTTGAGCAGACGACAGTTTATACAGTCTCTTGCGATGATTGATTGGCTGTTGAAATGTCACGTATTGTTTCATTCATAAACTGGCTGAAGTTCAATACTTTTCATTCAGGTCAACAGGCTAAAATTTCAATGATATACAACTAAGGTTAACGGGGTTTTCCCCCCATTTTTATCACTGTAAATCGGATTACATAGTTTTAAAACAATCAAAAAACATTCAGCGCCGTGAGGTTAAACGTCGTTTCATTGTTCACCAATATCGTAAAGGACAGGTGAACCAAAATTATTATAAAGTCAAATGTAAGACAAATGAAAATGACTACCAAAACTAATGATAAACATTTTTCAATCGCAAAATCAATAGCAATTTAGTATTCTCGATAGTCACGATGACATCAATTTGAAGTTTTTTTTAATAAAGTTCGTTATAGTCTCCATGAAAAGATTGAATTACTACTTGTAAGATTTACTTTAAATTGTTCTGGTATCTACTTCAGAGATACATTTCAAGCCATGGATGTTATGACTTTATTTTCTTTCATTTAATTACAAACAAAGCCTATCGTTTGTCAATGATACCTCAAGCAGCTGGAAGGTCAAGCGTTGAGAAAGTAAGTTTACATTTGACAAGGTCTGGAAACAATTTGTTTTACTTGTACATTAAAACATGATTTTAATTTGTGTTCGTGTAATTCTTACACAAGTGCTTTCTATGCAACAGGTTTAGATTAATCCAAAAATATGTACAGATTTCGTTCGAACTTTTAAATTTCGTAAATCTCAACATATAAAAGCGATATATGAGTGCACAGTTGAGATTTATATTGTTTATCTATATTGTATTATGTCAAATCAGCCGTGTTACTTCAACAAAGGTTGAGTGATCGGTTATGTGAAGTTGCATCCCGCTTTGGGTTTAGTTTGAGTTGAATTCGAAGAAAAGGATAAGTCGCCATCCCCTAAATGAGATGAAATTTCAAAAGTTACCATTTTGTTTTGATGTTGATATCTCATTGTAAGTCTCTCACATATTCACGGTTTCGTTAAGCATATACCTATTCCGTGTGATAACGACCCTGGTTGTACTAGCTACTAGGACGTCATACTATACGATAACGATTAGGTGCAGGGGTGAACAGATTATAATTGTTAACGGTTCTATCGACTTTGGAGAAGTCCAAAATTCAAATTTCCATTTTTTTAACTCCATTATTTTGCATAATCGAGGAATAGCCTGGAGAAGTGACCCTACTTGTTTCGGTAAAAAAATTAAACAATGTTCTTAACTTTTTAACAAAAGGCGAAATCAAAGTAAAAAGAAATACTTCTGGACATGACCAAATGGATTGGTCATTCGTCTCCAAACAGGTTTTAATGAAAACGTAAAGATATGCTCACTGAATTGTAATCTAACAGTTAATTAACACTGGACATCACTTTCAAAACCATTTGACCAAACACTTCATCAAAGTAAAAAACATCTTCAAACACGTGAACAGCGTATAGAATTACTGCCTTTCGTTAAAAACACGTAGAGCTTTTTTCAGTTGGTCATCTGTTTCGAAAATTTGACACACAAATCGTTTTATTCTCAATCATGTGAGTAACGTAAAGAATGACCCCCTACGTTGAGAAGCTAACAGCTGATTACCACTGGTCAGCTGTATCCGACAGATCTAACGACTTCCAGTGACCAGCAGCTATGTAATGTTATAAAACAGAACGGCTCCTCACAGCGACCAAAGTGCCGCTAGCGAATCCAGGAACTCGCTGTTACGGTCAGGAAAAGCTCGTCATCCAATCAATCGAGTACGTTCTACTCTGAAAGCTAGGGGCTCCTGAGTCAAATTAAGAAAATATTTCTTTTTCTGTCCCGCTTGCCTAATTTGAGGGAACAAATTGTTTAGAAAGGGGTCGACGACATCGTATTGCATAACGTTTTGGTAACTTCAGATTCGGCCATGTCCTGCAGGCTAGCGATGCTCGGAGCTTAGGTTCCATCAATTGGAAGACACGTTGTATCAATAAGGTTAAAACTGAACAAACGTTGTTATGTGAGCTGTCAGTGGCACATTGAAGCGGTAGTTCATGTTGCTAAGCCTTTGGGATAATGCTTAATAGTCCGTCTTCATTTGTCTTCGAATTCAGAGCAAAGAGTAGCTAGAATTCCTCTGTACGGTATTAAAACGTTTGCGGTTGGTCGAAAATCCATTTACTCAGGTGGTCAGATGCTGTAACTTGTTGGCATTAAGGATCCATTAAAACTTTAATGTTTACCCTGTTATGTTGGACTTGTACTTGCCATCCCTAGCACTGTAGTCTATGTAACAAGTGATTCTTGTTAGGATACATTTGATTACTTTATTACTTGATTGTTGTCAGTACTCTTTTAAAGGGGCAGTAGCACGTTTTTTGATAATTTTACATTTTAAAATTTTCACTGGAAATTGAAAGTTAATACTAATTGTATTATTTTGACAGTGTCAAAAATCTCATTATACAAGCCAACAATCCCTAGTCAGATGACAAAGTATGAAGATTCACATAAAATCCATTGGCGGCCATTTTGTGTGAACACCTTTAATTCTTTTTGTGTAAGAAAAAGCACTGACTAGACTTAAACTAAACGCTATACATTGGAATTATTACTGCTCAATTTAGTTTAAATACATTGTCTTTCAATTGGAACCATTTATTTTCATTTTCCTGACATCACCTTATATTCCCCCTAAAAACGTGCTACTTCCCCTTTAAAATCATTGTTTCATGCAAGGCAAGTCAACCAGGAAAAAAGTAAATCATTTAGATGAAAATATTTTTGATTTAATTCCTTTTGTAACTTCGATGTTTACTTCTTTATTAGCAAAACGTCTGAATAGTATTTGCATTAAAATTGTAATGAACAACAGCGTTAACAATCAGTAGTTCTCGGTTAAATAATACCAGTGGAGGGTAAGAGACTTATGTATTTAACTCCAACTATAAATTCAATGTCACTTGAAAAAAAGTCCCTTTCTTACTTTCTCAATAAGACTATACGTTATCGTAAATTTAATGCATCAGGCCACATTAGTAGCATTAAAGTTCTGTAAGTTGTTGGGACTCACATATGACAAACTTCATAAATAGGATCAATTGATCGAGAAGTATGGACTGTTGCAACGAAGTACCATTTTAAAGCTAATCGACGTTGTATAATGACAATAGGAAGTTTTGAAGTCGCTATCGTGATCGAAAACCGGACACTGAATGACGCGCGTCTATCAGTCAAAGGTAATTTTTTTTTAAATTCGAAAGCATTCTGAATGAAAATGACAAATTGATCATGTTCGATAGATTGTATGAATAGTTTCTATGTAAATTTGACGTGTGAATTTTCCTTCAGCATTTAAGGTTGTTTTAAGATTTTTATTGAGAAAAGGTATTTATCGTATATTGGCCACTCTGAGATGAAGGAGTGAGATTTTGAGGATGTATGTAATTAATTATATCATTAATAATCCTATATCAAAGCAAAATTATATAAGATGAAAATCGCCGAGTGGCTCTTTAAAGAGCAGTAGCACGTTTTTTGATAATGTTATTTACTAAACCATTCACTGATAATTGTAAGTTAATGCTAAATTATTTTGACAGTGTCAGAAATATCATTACACAAGCCATTCATCCATAGTCAGAGGACAAAGTAAGAAGATTCACATAAAATCAATTGGCGGCCATTTTTTGTAAACACCTTTAATTCTTTTTGTGTAAGAAAAGGGAATCGCACGGCAAAACTTTACGTTATATAGGCCTACTTGAATTATTACTGCTTTATTTAGTTTAAATACATTGTTTTTCAATTGGAACCATTAATTCTAATTTTCCTGACATCACCTTATATTCCCCCTAAAACGTGCTACTGCCCCTTTAAGCCATATCAGCAGCAATAAGCCATATGACAGGTAATGAGGACAAGCGCCAGAGCTCCCATGCCCTAATTGTCCCTTCATTTCCACACACAGGTGTCGGGTATCTGGTTCACAACGCTGCCGTGAACCCCCCGTAATCCTATCAGATACAAATTACCCTTTAAATTCATTCTCACCTCCAACGATATTAATTTCGATTGCAATGTTGGCGAGAATCAATATCAAGCGAGTATCTGTCAACATGAAATGATAAAGGAATTAACCCGATCACATTCCGATTCTTAAAATCACCCCGTACCACAAAACAAGTCAGCTGTATTGATCAATCTCATAACAATCACCACGACGTAATGGGAAAAGGTAGAAAGGTGAAAGGGACGTTTTTGCTGACGTTCAAAAATGAAATACGAAAGATTATGTTGAAAGCTTCCCCTGCTTCTTAAAACAATCTGATATCAGAAGAAAAAGCTAGATTTTCTAGAAAACAACTTATTCATTGTGAAATTCATATTTGTTACTCCTTCACCATATTGAATGTTAATCGTCACTTGATGAAGTGTGAGAATACACTCCAGAATGTCGTAAGTATAACCCTATTACATTATTCACTGATGGCATTGGTCTGTTTAAGTCATTCGACAATTCATAACATTAAGCACATGAAACCTTCTAACAAAAAATTTAATTCGTTGTGAAATTCATTGACAATATGAATTATTGAAGTCATATTGGAATACACATTGGACTAACAATGAATTAATAAAAATGCAGTTATCCTTTTTCTTAATACTAGTTATTCTCTGATATAAATGAGGCTACATGATCGCAAAACCATTCCAAGGGATATGACGTGCATGGCAATATCTCGCATAGCCTACTCTAACCTTTTCCTTGTTTCAACAGCTCTTTCCTGAATCTCCGGTGTACTTTGGATTCTTATTGTGACATGAATTCACAAATAAACGGTGGGAGGTGACTGTTCTTTAGAGTCAGTCAAGCGTATAACCCTCTTTAAACTAAAGTGAATTGCACTTGATGACGACTTATACAGTAAGATATCGACAACAAGCTACTAAACATTATTAAAGCCTATGATTAAGCAGGTGTTACTTGGTTCTAATGCAATAATAGATATAAGTGATATATGTGCATTATGTCAATAAAGCTTGATGTTCAACCAGATTCATGGCGTCAAATTTGGAAGGTTTTCCTTTTGCTTTGTCCCTGAATAAGCAAATCCTTCTGTTAAACCTTATGTCACGTAGATATAATTGGGTGTCTTTCTACTTTGTATAACCTGTGAATTGCCAGAACTCGCTGTTTGGCTACAGATATTTGAAGTTTATATGGTTACACCACTATGGTATTTCAAAGGCTTTTTTCTCCTAGCTGAAGATGAAATCCCTTTTAAATTAAAAGCAACGACTTTCAACAATGGAAGCGATCCTCGCGAAACAGGCTTATATATGGAAACTGCAGTGTATGAAATTGCCCGAATAGAAAAATACTTAACTAAATAAGTCTGTGATATAGAATGGATAGTGCGTCGAGGTGAAGGGATACGTCTATGCAAACAGTATCAGCCAAAAAACAGGCTTTTGTGTTTGGTTTTGTCCGCTTGTAGCGCTAATCACGATGGGTGACAATAACCCCATCTTACCATGCAGACTGCACAGACTTGCTGGAGCCGGCCAGAATAGACTCTGTTGACATCGGACGAGTCCTATCGAGTAGGCCAAGAATCCGAAAAATCTGCTACAATCGCTAACAAACACTGTCAGAGTTCAAGTAGTAGCGAGAAACCTTCAAGGGGGTTGTTCTACCACTTGTGTTTTCATGCCTCAACTTGGCAATGTCACTAATTCCTCTCAAACTTATAAGTAACGCTCGTCCGCCCAGGAGTCGAACAATGGTCACACCAGTTTTAATACTCGCCTGTATCCAGCCAGAAAGCGACAATGAAAAGACTTGAGGAATGCTGTTTCTTCTCAATCAGTAGACCCCACGAGGATTGCTACTGCTTTATTGTGGCCGCGATCCTTGTATTCAACCTCGTAGCCTCCACTCATATCCAGGAGATTATTGTCCAACTTGTTGAATCGGCAGATTGGAAAATATCCCCGAAATCGACGGAGGTGAACCTTTAGAACGCTTCTCTCCCTAATATAGACTAGCAATAAACGGGATCTGATTGCTAGAGCGACTAAGGTCACGCAGTTTATCGTTATATACTTGGGAAATAAGTTTGGGAAATGTGAGAAATATTGTTATGATTATAATAACAAAATGTTGATACTTAAAATTTAAATATCACTATAATTAATGATTTGTAGTACACGCCTAATGGAGCCAGGCAGGAGTGATATAAAGTTTTAAACACAGTGAAAAAGTTAAAAGAAGTTGTATATCCATAAAACTATTCAGTTTCATCTTCAGATCTCCTTTTAATGCATCTTATATATACAACTACTTTATGCGATTTAATGAACGTAAGCCCTGTCCCACGACTCATGTGACCATGCACACTAAACACAAAGGAATATTTTAAACAAGCATTAGTTCTTACTTAGCAGGCCTTGTCTCAACTCATTTAGATATCACAACCTTCAAGCACTAAAATTATCATGTTAAATGTAATTACTCAAATATGATACATGTACAATATTTGGCTGAATTTTCAGTTTGTAATTTCCATATGATGGAACCTCTCCCCTCTGAGTATTTTAGGACAACCGCATTAAAAGGATTAGTATTATAACTCATTTTGTCTTTTCTCTTTACGTTGGTCCCATGGTTAATAGTTCATTTTAGGACCTACTTAATAATCATGCGTAGTAAATCTAAATGACATATTCATGAACATCTACTATAATTTCAATGGTACAATAGATATTCCCAACCTTTCTATCTAAAAGAAAGTTATTTAGCATAAAAGGGTCCTGAGTTTCTAAATTTATTGATCTTAGCTAGAACTGAATTCAAAAATAATACATTCTTGTACCAGCCTTGTACCGACAAATTATTTTTCATCCTAATATTCATTCACTATTTAGGCTTTACCGAGCATATTTTTTAAATAAGTCAACGACATAATGTGTTTGATTGATTGCAATTATTAATAATATGGCATTTGCGACTATTATCGTTCTTGTTTTCTTCTCTTTCGCAATTTATACCGATATAATAACTCTGACCAGAACTGACGTAACAAAAACCATTTATCTATTTCTGCACATGCAAGACAAGTGTCTGTTCAATGTAGTCTTTGTAATCTTACAGTCGAGTTTCGAGAAAGAAAACTAGCCAGACAGACAGATAGTTTATTTAAGTCTCACCTAATTACATTAAAAGACAAAAATACATTTAAAAAAATAAATACAGACATAAAAATGATATTATAAAATGCAACGAGCCACTCTTTATATAGAGTTATGAGAGAATATCTACCATTATCTACAATGGTTGACAATATGATTACCTAGACAATCATACCATGCCGTGTTGTACGTATGTTTGATTTGATGTACAGCGCCATGTGTGTAACAGGTGGCTACAGTCCTGATTGGCAACACCAGTCTAACATCCCATGTTTTAAACATTATTGCATCCATTTATGAAAATACCATTTTTTCCCCGGAAATCCCAAAAGACATTATCGTATGTTAGGTCTTGTTTAGAGTCCACGAGGCTTTGTTGATGCATACAATATGTGTTATAACGATATATTGAATTATCAAGAATATAGTTGTTGCATTTCTATCGTTTGCCTTGAATTAGTACGACATACGACTGAAATTAAATAAATGTGTGTAATGTATCGCTATATACTGTTTAACATTAAACAATTGTTTTAATAATTTATGTGTAATACGTAATTGTTGTTGACTTAACAAACATTGAAAGATTTAAGTTTTTTTTTATAAAAAAAACACATGAACAGCTTTTATTTCAAACACCTCTCCTTCTCGCACCATTCCTTATAATAAATTAATTCTATAATTTCGAAATTTCAAACAAAAGCCTTTTCGTCATGACTTCGAATCTAAACTTGTTCAAGACTTCGCAGTGTTACGGTCTATCCTGGCCAAAGTGCCCAATCAAAAAAAGGAGTTTTTAGGCAAGACACCGAAGATTGGTCAAATTCCTGAATAAACAGATGCGGCCATGTCCTTTTAAAAACTATGTCTCGGTCTTTGGATATCTCAGTTCTGGAAACAATATGTGTTTTTACAGTTTGGTCCAGGAAAATTTAGCTGCAAGCATTATTAATGTCTGATGTATGATTGCATGGGAAAGCTTCCCATGTCCGTCTTCAATATGCTTCTCTTTCACAGACATTCTTATTACACATATCAATCAGTTGAAGATTAAAAACTTAATCTCTACAGTCAACAAAAAAGGATAACATCAACCACAAAGAATCGTTTTGTTTTTGGGTCTGGTTTGATGCCATACAGGTGATATTTGGTGGTCAAAATGAAAGGTTATCGGGACTCATAGATGTGATGTCCACCTTTGGGGAAATAATACAATTATATTTTAATTGTTTGACAAGAAGCTTCTACTTTATTCCGAAGTTAGAATAACTCTCACAAGCCCTCCCTCGAATTAACGAACCAACTTTCAACTATCTTTTGAGATATCATTCCGTATAGTCAGCAGAAAGTCTTATCTCAACCAGAATAGTCCTAATTATGAAACTGGTTCCAGTTGGTCTGTGTTGGGACATAATTAGACACAGAATCGCGAATTCGGATTCTACAAGTGCCTTACACAAACATATAAACCCTCAGCGTCTAATTAATCTTTCTTCCAGGTGCAAAGTAAATACACTCCTGATATTGTCTCACCTGGCTAAATACATAGGTATATTCACCTGTGTGTCAAACTGGCAAGTTTAGCCCTATTAAGCCGAACGGGTGCTGTCAGAAACTTAACAGCTATGTTTGGTCAGGCCCAGAAATCGAAGTTCCGCCTAAATGTAATTGAGTCTTTGTGGACTTTGGCAATGTAATCGACAGATCTTAAACCAGCTCGTTAATAGCCCGACGGAATCCATGGAAAATCTTGACGCCTTTCTCGAGATCTCGCGCGTGCTTTGCTTTGCAAACTAGCTTGTTCAAGCTTAAATGAATCAAACTCGAAAGATAAACTAAGCGGCGAAATGCAAGAAAAGGAATTGTAATTGCATTGAAAATCATTTCCCATCGTGATCAACATGAGTGAATGTGCTTCTGAAAATCTCAAAGATGGACGGTTAGTCATGGATGCACAAATAGCCAATCACGACAATGGCGATGCCGGAAAACGGAACGTTATTTCCGGTTTAAAGAGCTGTAATGGTAATCAGGCAGGTTTTGGTGAATATGTCGTGATTGTGATCAAACACCCGAATCCATCTCGTCAAAACTCAACTCCGCGCCCTCTCCAAAGGGAATGCATATGACTAACGCCGGGTCAGCATGGCCTCGATTTAATCTTAAACATTCAGAATCCAGTTGATGCTGCACATCTAACCAGGAACTGCCTGCAGATGATTCTAGTTATTAGCTTTTTTTGAAGATATTAAATGTATGTTAGATTAACGATAACTATCTTTAGTAAAATTTAATTATGTAAAGAGGTATATGTATACCCTGACATGTAAGTAGCCAGGTTTGCTAATTGTTTCTGAAAACCTCTTGGTTGTTATAAAGACATTTGCATGATTTATACATTTGCAGCGGCTTGATTAAATGATGGCAAACACTGAATTTATTAACATATATCCTATCAAAAGGGTGATCACGTTCCGATGATCCAGTTCATCGCTGCTTCAAGCTCATCCTCGGCTGCGGGTTGAATGTCAAGACACTCTTGGCTTGATTTGAGAAGGTTTGGGAACATCGATATATTATTCTCAGAGCGTTTGTTTCAAGAAGACTTACGAGAAAAACCTTTTACAGCAAGATACAAAGTATTCAAACCATAACTTATATCTATAAACATATAGTGACCAAAACACTAACTAACTTAAAACTTAAAACACAGAAAACCTTTATATTATATGTCAAGCTATAATGAACTGAAACTTCTCTGCATCAGGAACTGTTTGACAAATTCTGGCCATTTCATGTTACTTCTTGTGGTTCTTCTCATCAGTTGACCATCGGCCTCCAGTCTCCACGGACAGCGGGCACCTGCTGAGAACCTCTTGACCAGTTGGGTGAGACGGCTATTCTCAGGTATGACAATGAAGGGCCAATTAGAAACTGACCACACGAAGGTGGGAGGGTCAAACTCATAATGAAAGGCCGTCTTAGAATCAATAGAAACATTGTGGAGAGTTCAGGGCCTAACTTGAGTAACAGTTGTCTCGCTTATGACAATAGCGATTTTCGTTTTCACTGATGGAATGGATTGCAGTAACTTCTAGAGTGCTGACTGTTCCCACGAAATGTCAAAAGGATTCTAATAATGACAACTCTCAGAATTGTAAATAACCAATTTCAAGATGGTTGCTTTGCTTTTGAAAGAGATTGTTTTTTATACTCTAGTGTGTCATATTCTTGCTTTATACCAACTGATCACGCAATGGTGTCAATTTCTTATTGTGATTTTTTTCTCGACATCAGTGACACTGAATGTTTCTATTTGTATTCCTTGTTTGAAAGAAATGTATCTAAGTATTGTCATTGATAAACAGTGATGTATCCGGTTCTTTTATCAAGGAATGGAGTTTACTCCCATCGTGCAATTAACATGTCAAATGTCCTCCCATATCGTTATTATTGAAGGGGTCTTCTTTGAGTTCGGGACAATCCCTTACGCTTTTCTTATCTATAATTGTGTCAATTCTCAATGGAACTTATAAAAGTAGCAAATAACAAACGTTGATTTTATAACAATGAAATGATTATTATGTCCATTAACTAACTTGATTTTTCTCTTGAGAACTTTGATGAAAGTTGAATACATATAATATTTAATAATTTGTGTAGTTTAAAATATTTATAACAATTTGCACTCATTTGACCATTTGTTATCATCCGTATTTACTTAAAAGATAATAACTCGACCTCATAGGAGAGTTGAAGAAATGAAAACAGACGCAAAGAGTTAACACGCATATAATTATCTTTCAAATGTTTATATGTCTTGTTGAGTAAACAATTTGCAATTTGATTAATTGTTTCATTTTCCTTTGTTTGCAAATACGGGATATCATTACCAACATTGAATGTGATACGACTATTGTTGTTTTACCATTATGTGTTAAAATGACCCCGCCAGTGAGTCTATCATAAATATAAGAATATCAATTGCGGTTTATAGAATATGTGGCTTCTGGAATCAGTATACAGTTTCAAACCCTTCTTCCTTATATGAAACCCGTGTCCCGTATGGTAACAACTTTATGATTTTTTTTATAGTTTAGTATCTGAAGACCGAAAGCGAGTTTTATTCCGATACAGTATAATTCCATATTTATGTTATTTCACGATACCGATTTTATTATTGTCGTGTTAGTTAAACCAAAATTAGTCATCGTTGTTCAAAATTCACAAGAGTGCAGACCGCTGTCAATTCTTCGTCAAAGGTTGACATAAATCTCCTTGCACGTATTGCAATTAATGCACGCTTTGCACGTGCACGCACCTGAACAAAGCTCTACCATCATGTGCTGTTAACTTACACTCAGTGTGTGAAATTTCAATCTCAAAAGATTAAGATCTTTATTGCTCCACTACGTTACGCAGATTACGCTAACGTAGTGGAGCAATGAAGATCTTAATTTATTGAGATTGTGTACAATTTCATCGTCATGGTAAAGGTCATTTTATATTCCATATAAATCATGTCCGAATGACCAGATGGGTTTATGTCTGGCATCGTACGTAAATATTTCGTTTTCGACTTTTTCTTAACAGCCACTTGGACTGCAAGACTAATTAAATTAATATTTGGACCTGGCACCCTCGTAAATCATGATTATGAAGGTTTCATAGGAGTTGTCATCGTGAACTTCTCTAAATATACGTAAATGTACATAATGAATAAATTAATGATTAAAGGAAAAGCACCTTTATAAAATTCATTTTACGAAACGAAAATTGTTTAAACGTGAAATTAATTACCCACAAAACGTGAAGGTGTGAAACCTGACCGCTGATCTACCCAGCTGCACGCACCAGAGTCATAAAAAACATAAAGCATGCTGCACGTGCGAAACACTCTGTGAATCAACACGTTCTCCTGCTATGCAACGAGGCTGTTATCTGGGAAATTAATGAAAACGAGGCTGAATGTTAATGAGTACACTACGAAAAGTTAGGTGCAGCTTCTACTTCTACATACGGGATTAATCACGTCATTAAATACTGTACATGATTAGGCGTGATAAACACTGGCTACACAACATTATCTTCTGACCCGAGAAAAACATCCGTCCTTCAGGTCGGAAGGTTTGTGTTTGCACATTCGCAAATGGTTTAAAATCGTACATAAATATTTATAAGAAACAGGATCGGGTCAGTTGACATATTTTCACTTTTATGGGTCATTTAGTTTTAAATCGGATTCGTGAGAAGTAATGAGAAACATTCATTTTGTTGGAAGTGTTACCGGGTTTCTGACATATCCATATTGTTTGACATGAAACTGACGTTAACTGACATTTGTCAAAGAAACATGTTAAACGTTTTTTAATAAATCAATGAAACTTTATTGGTTGAAATGTGAAACAAAATTCTTGTTGGACACGAGGTTACCTTATTTGTGAAGAATTCAATGTAATTTCTTAGACATACACTCTCAAACTAAAAACAGAAAGAATAAAAGTTGAATGTTAAAATGAATCAGCGTCGATTCTTGTGTTCGTGAAAATAGGAGCGCGTCATCTTTTTTTACAACACTTGCTTGTTGTCTTAGAAACAAGATATAGAAGAGCATCTTGTGCTTGTATAAGTCAGGTTTTATATTGAAACAACCCTTAGTTAATCCTGAACAATCTACTTTTCAATCTTGTTCAAACATATGCATGTAACACGTCTTACTAATTTTGTGGTGTATTCTAAAGTTACCAAGACTCACACTTTAAAAAAAAATTGATTTTCAGTACATTACCACGTTTCGGGTGAAGTAATAATTGAACCCAGGGACTACAGGACAAACTAAACGCTAAAGTGGAATAATAACTCATGACATTTGTTGAAACAATGGATACACTATCTAATCAAAACCTACCCGCTGATTTTATTAATTAACCTAGTGACACTCATAGTTTGCGCCAAGCCTTTGAATTAATGGGTATTGGAAACCAGATACGTTACAGTGTTGCGGCTGTAACTGAACCGTTGGTCATAAAGCTTTATAATCGCCGGTACCAAAACTGAAGCCGGAGATTTAGTGGGAGAGAAACTGATACCGCCTGACCATCACCTCGGTCAGGTCAAGCACCCTAAATAGCCATTATAGACACTCATCAGGCCACAAACAATGACTAGTCACGAAAGTGGGTTCTAAATATTGTTTGGGACCGTCAAGTAAGAAAGTGAACCATTTATCGATATCTTGGCATCCTCAGAGTGGTCCGAGGTATCCCCTGACCCCCGCCCGTGCCCCTCCATACTAGCCGAAACTGACCAATGGTATCCCTGTTCTTGAGTCGTGCCAGGCCTCCTAATCGGTCAATCTGGGAATGATTGCGTCGGCCCCGAGTAGCCCTATTGTTTGCAGAAGCAATTACGCCGTTATGCTGTAAGAACAGGGGAGATAATTGACGTATCTGTAATGGAGGATAACGTTTCACTTTATCCAGCTGTCAATCAAACGGCGCTGTCATTTGCCACAGCTCAAGGGGAGATAATCCCCGGGAAATGAACGCGTGGCTAATGTCCTGCTGTATTGATAAAGTGTCTTTCAGACCGATGTACTGATCTCGACTCGTCTGTGATAGAACGTTTTATTTCATATTTCAGAAATTGATTCTGAAAGGAAAGTGAAATAACAAAACTGAGGTTCTGTTGTTAGCCTTTAACAGTCAAGATCAGAAATTGAAGTGAATCATAAACCCGTTGTATAACATTACTGAAACATTACACATTGTCATACTCGTCAGTTTATCTCAAGTACGCAATGTTTTATTGACACTTATTCCACTAAACAGTAACGCATAGTCTCGGCAAATTATAGTCTCCTAATCCAAGTACTGTTGCTGCTCTGAAATACGGGAACCATTTTAGTAACACCCAAATTTCTAATCATTCTAACCGTTTAACCATTTTACGTACGATTTGAGAACATGTTGCTGTTTACATACAGGTTTGATTATATAACAAATACCGCTTAATCTATCATAATAAATAACGTGATATGTATGCTTGAAACATAGCAATATTTGATAAAAATAAATAGCAATCTTGTCACATGTGTCATGAACTAACGTAGAAGGCTCACGAAAGTCAATGAAAAGCCTACCTAATAAGTCAGCAAATCAGCAAGCGTTACATCAGAGGTGTCGGCCTTATACTTACATGTCATCTCATCATTGATTGGCCTGCTCATTGGCCAGTCAGTCGCCATTGGGCTATTATCGACCAATCGCTGTCCGTTTCGATTACACAATGACATTATTAGCCATTCAGGCGTCCGCCAATTCCTTATTCTGAACCAAAGTGCCCTGTTATGTCGGCCATTAAGATTCAGGAGAAGTAACTGCTGTTTTGGACATCTGCTTAATTTCAAGAAAAAATACCGATATTCGGCTTCTGTGAAATTATATTTGTTCTCTTGCAGTGAATGGGTCAATAGTTGAACTAACGTATGGTCTTTGAATATATCTTCGAACTTGACACAGATAAATACAAGTTATTACAATATAGTTTGCCTTGGTACCTAAATTCCTTATTTCATCCGTCTTCTAAAAACAAATCGATAATATTGTTTATGCTGAATCCCTTTTTCAAGATAAAAGTAACTTTATGTCATTTCATTATCAATATATCAATATATGATTATAAGAATTATCAAGTTATTCATAATATTGATTGATTTATGGATTGATATGTAGATGCAACAGCTAAATTAAGAGTTTAATTCCTGTCACTTGGTTTTGGATGGCATCTTGTTTAGCAGGACATTTTTTTAAAAAGTTCACTGACATTTGTTTTTCTCCCCGCGTTTCCTTTAAATGTTGACACTGAGGCAGATCGGTAGTGCTATAGTTTCCATCTGCCTGATGTTAATGTTCATTCAGCGATGTTAGCCTTAACAGTGAACCCCTTGCTTGCAAATGAGGGACCATAAACCTGGAAAGAGTCAAGATTGTGTCCCCGGCAAGCATAAACAAACTCTTTGGAGGTGTCGGCTTTAAAATGCTAATGCAATAAAACCGTATCTAATTTTCGGTTAAGAGCAAATGATTCAGAGCCCGCCGCCCAAGAAGGGTTGTCTGCCCTGATTTCAATCGGAACATCGTGGAAGAAAACTTAACCTCGAGGAAAGTGACAAAAATGTAAACAATACGTGATATACAATTTATGTAATCACAAAGAAAGTTATTCGGGAAAGAAAAGCAAGAGGTTTCAACTTAATGGCTTGTCTATATGTAAATAAAAGAAACTTCTGGGATATTAAGATCTATGATAAGCGTAACGATTGCACAGATGAAAAGCTTGGGTGAAGGATGGCTGCAACGATCGAGACGGTGTCGCCAAACATCTGCACCCGTGTGATAAAGTCCTGCCATAAAGCATGAAGGCCCTTCGCAGGTGACGAAAGATAAAGTTTGGCTTTATGTGACGGTAAATTTGTTCACACGCAGTCGTTGCGAACCATTATTACGCGACCAACATGGAAACGCGCTTAGTTTTTATGACTGGGCGGCACTCAATACTTTAATGCATAATTTATTCACGTCCTTAAACTGTAAGCAGCAATTGGTTCATTAAAAGGTAAAATGATGTTATATAGGCCCTACTTTGCGTAATGTATCCATTCGAAATATTTCGTAGAAAATACCCGGATATGTACATCATTCTTAATTTCTTTGATTTTGAATTCAAATCGAAAGATTCTCATTTAAGGTAAATGTATGCTTTAGTCAAAAGATCTCAAAGTATTATTATCTTTGTGAAAATCGCTACGTTTCACAATATATGCTAATTTCATCAACTTTGATGTGAGGATTAACCTCCAAAATGGATATTTATTAAACATTAAACATGATAAGGTGTTTACATACAATCCAAAACGTCGTGAATTACAAAGATGTTTTTAATCAAGAAAATATTCCTGTTCTCATGTAAATACCTCTTAATACCCATCAAATAACGTATCTTCATAGGACATACTTGAGGACGAAACCACGACCACGTGTCCAAGAGTTCCTGGCTCAGTGCCCCGTGTCTCACTGGTCTGGGACCTGTAACTACTGGAGTCTCCAGCTCAGTACTACCAGATCTCTCTTGTTGCCTTTGATTGTCTCCGTTTCTCTGAAGATCTTCTCGAAGCTGACTGCAAGGTGCATATAAGAAATAATCAATGATTGTAGCATGTTATTATAGTTTACCTCCAGATTTCACTGTATATTTCTTCAATCTATTTCCACCGAGTGTTTATTTTGTAGTTTATTTTCCCGTCTTCCCGAGCAATAAGAGAGACAGAGAGACACGCTGGAGTCGATGGCAAGAGAGTTTCATTGCACGTGTTGGATGGTATTCTACAGCGTTCTGCCCACATTCCACCCACCTGATCTGCACCTGGGTAAACTGAGGGGTAGGTGACACGTCAAGACTAGAGAAATGGCAACTTGTCTTGGGCGAGATGGTCTTCAGGAAATTATTTGTAGACTTAATCATTGTCCTTTTTTGAGCGGCATTGAAAATTGTTTAATAGATATTCAACCGCCTTGAGGTGGTGTTCGCAAGTACTCGCGAACACTCGATGTTAAAAGAAGGATACCCTCCGCGACAGTGCTAACAGTGTCATTTCTTACTTGATAGTGGTTTGAGAATCTACACATAAACATCGCAACCTTGGTATAAAGTTAACGTTCAATATAACTTTCTTTATTCACAGCAATTGGCGCATGGACATGGATCATTTCGTCAATGTTGCGGCACATGCAGAATGTATTCTTCCTTTTTAGTCCACATCTGACGTCATAAAACAATGACTTAGCACACTCGAGAGCTTTGGTGTTCAATTATTGAATATCTAGCACTAAACTACAGCATCATCAAATGCTCATCCCACGAGGATGGCAACCCCTGCCTTGCATTGCACATGCTACTCATCGTCTCCATGTGCACTTCAAACTTTACCCGTCGATTGAATTGACTGGCAAACAACCAATGTGATGACAGTATCCCGACATGATATAAATTTAGTTAAGGCTGTAACTATTAATATTTCGGTATTTGATGTTGACTGTAAACGGATATTACATTTGAACGAAATGTTTAACTTCTTTGTGAGGTCCGTTCATGGTACATGTATTCTAATAAAGGGTTGTGGTTGATATGCTCTTTTTATTATGATCACAAATATTTTCTGGGTCAAAACTCCTGTGACCCCTAAATTTGAATATAACCATGCGCATTGATACGCGCATGCCTTCCTTTTCCGGTTTACGCGATCTTAACTCTAGCACAGGAGAATTCGCTTCTTACGACCGACGGAATGTGTGCACGTGCAAGCCGTTCAAACATGTCTAATTAATTAACGCGAAGCTGGTAAGGATAGCGAAGATATGGAAACATTTGTTTCTTTTAGAACTAGGCAGGCTCATAGATTGGGTTTCGAGCAAGTCGTAGATTTTAACGTCTTCAAGGGTATCGGCTGCATTCGACTCGACAAGACATCAGTTGGAACGGTTCTGGGCCTTGATAAGATTTAGGAAAGGGGAGAATCAAACAAATATAAAAACATGAAATTTATATCGTTAAGGGGATGGGTTATGTACAAATTGGGGAATGCTTGAAGTTGAAATTTAATGCTGAATGTAAGCAAAAAGGAAAAACTCTTCAAATAAACCATGACAGAACAGCGCTCTCATTTGTTAGAGCTACTTTCTTCTATTTTTTTTTGGGGGGGGGGGGGGGGGGGGGTAGACTTTCTTCGAATTTTTAAACTTTGTGTTGTTTGAAACTGTTGCCTTCATGTGTCCATGAAGATTGTTCGAGGTGGTTTTCCCCTTTTGGCTAACCTCTGAACCAATATGACTATAGGTTATAAATTTATGAAATTAATATCAAAACTTGCTCCCATTTTTTGTCTCTTTGTCTTAATTTTGTAGAAGTATATACTTTGAATTTTGTTCAAAGGAAAGAAGTAGAAATAATGATTTGGGAGACTGAGAAATAGACGAGCCAACATCACAATGAACTCTACCTTCCAAACGGTCACACAGTTCATTCACCTCTTTCCATAAGATGATGATGGTTTAGTGCCAGCGGTCACAAGAACTTTTACCATCACTATTTACCATAGTAAATAATACCAATTATATTCGACAAATAAATAGTTACTTTTCATTAGCGGACTTTCAAGATTCCGAATCCTCGAAGAGAAAAAGTGACTTCTATCTTTCCTCCATTTACATCTATATTTCCGTCATTCCACCAATGAATCAACATTTACAAGGAAAGCAATTTATAATAACGAAGCCCCCGTTGCTTGTTCAGCCGTCATTGACAGCAGTAAGCACGCAGAAGCGTCAACATGGCCGGGGTAATGAATCGCAGTCTAATTATAATTTTGTTGACTTTTGTCTAAATCTCGACTTCAGTGACGTCCCACGGCAGGTGAGTAAACGCCAGCGGTTCCAATGTAAACAGAAAACATATACGAAAAATATCAGTGGTAAGTGGAGGGAAAACACACCACGAAAGTCAGAGTTCAGTTAGCGTCGGATTGGCCTATCCTTGCGTCCGTGAAGTACCGCTTCCTTGGAACTGAGTTGTTCAATCGCTCTCCAAGAATTCCATTCTCTCGTAGCACGGTTGTCATATCCCTAGACTGATTCCAGTCTTTTAAATAAAAGTGGTTAACGGTAACTAACGCGTCTTTTCAATGTCAGCATGCCACAAGTACGCTTCTCAGTTTTGATTTATGACTTTGATGCTTTCAAATGATATCTCGTCTTGAAGAATTCCATTCTTTGAAAACGCTGCAAGGTTGTTTCGAATGGTTTGTAGGAGAGTGGATTATGGTACTACATTTTCAAGTACTCTACTCAGGTCTGATTTATGGCTTTGATTTTTGTAAATAACATATTCTCCTTGATAATAATTAGCAGCCCCGTCTAAGGACGGGGCTGCTATCAGTTTTTGTGAAGTTTCCATCGCCGCCGCCGCCGCACTCGTATTACTAGCTATAACTTTTTTCCACTAAGCTTTCCAGAAGTCTTATTCATACCTTACTACTCATACCTAGGGGGAACGATTTTGACATGCTCACTTTCAAGGTCAAAGGTCAAGGTCACGAGATATGTATTCACTCTAAGAATTCCTTGTAAACGCGATAACTTGAAAAGTTTTTGTGCTATGAAGCTCTTGCTTGGTATATATCATCCTTGGAAAAGTAAAAAACTTTGAAAAAGTTTTGA
This sequence comes from Steromphala cineraria, assembly GCA_916613615.1. NCBI lineage: Eukaryota > Metazoa > Mollusca > Gastropoda > Trochida > Trochidae > Steromphala > Steromphala cineraria. The sequence continues at coordinate 20,970,595 of OU744720.1, forward strand.
CTACAATCCGTCAAAGGTCAAGGTCACAGCAAGGTCATGACGTAAGCATGTTTTAGCGAAAATGCTTTATTTTAACTATGAACACTTTTAATCAATACATGATTGTTATACTCAATAAAAAGTGTTCAATGATTGTGTGACCTTGAAGGTCAAAGGTCAAGGTCATGAGATATGAGTTATTACAAAATGCACTAAATTTGGGTAAAACTTTATCCCATTTAGCTTTTCAGAACTCATGAACATGTCTAAATGTTAATACTTCCAGGGAATCATTATGACATGTTCACTTTCAAGTTCAAAGGTCAAGGTCATGAGTTATAAAATCACCGCAAAATTCTTTGTAAACACGTTAACTTGAAAAGTTTTTGTGCTATGAAGCTCTAACTTGGTATATATCATCCTTGGAAAAGTAAAAAACTTTGAAAAGGTTTTGGCTACAATCCGTCAAAGGTCAAGGTCACAGCAAGGTCATGACGTAAGCATGTTTTAGCGAAAATGCTTTATTTTAACTATGAACACTTTTAATCAATACATGATTGTTATACTCAATAAAAAGTGTTCAATGATTGTGTGACCTTGAAGGTCAAAGGTCAAGGTCATGAGATATGAGTTATTGCAATTCCTTGTAAACACAATAACTTGAAAAGTTTTTGTGCTATGAAGTTTAGATTTTGTATATATTATCTCTTGAGAAGTACAAAATTTTCAAAAAGTTTTGGGTACGAACTGTCAAAGGTCAAGGTCACAGCAAGGTCAACATATATGGAGAAAATGGATTAATTTAATTTTAACACTTTATTTCATTACAATAATGTTATACTCAATGAAATGTGTTCATTGATTGTGTGACCTTGTGTGTCAAAGATCAAGGTCACGAGAAAATTCCCAATTTGGTGAGGCCTGTAAAAGGCGGAACAGGGTAAGGCGAAACCCCAAGTTCCGGGGCTGCTCTGCTTTTGCGGTATCCCGCAAACGCTAATCTAGTTATTACAGTCTCTGAAAGCACCGATGTCATTCTGCAAAAGTGAGTGATTAATTGAGATCATCTATCTAACACATGCATGTTTCAATCCAATAGAGAGTAGGTAGATCAGGAAGAAAAAGGATATAAACGTTTAGGAAAAAGACGAATTAAAGACAAAGTGACAGGAAGACAGTAGGCATCAGAACGGTCAAATTTGTTCAGGCTTCTACCTTGTCCAGCTTGGTAGACCCTTCCAGGAGCGTATAGGCTCTGGCTGACATAACTCTCATGGTCATTGAAGAAACGAAACCGTATCACCACGATAAGGTATTGAGTTGAGTGTCATTCTGTAATACTGCTCTTAGGTTTTTGTAGTTAATGTCTTTGGAGTTGAAAGTTTGTGCAAACTCAAAACAATTTCCACATTTTATTCATTGTTTATTCATTCTATGTAATATCATAAATATCTTGTTCAAGCATCTTGTATCTTTGGGTGACCTTAAATGATTGACAAACATATGTGGCCAAACATTAATAAAGCATTTCAATTTTAATATTTATTCATTTAAGATTTGTGTAAATTTCAATCTGCTGAACATGTAATTAGTTGTCAAGTCAATTTTACATTAGATAAATTTTGGATAAATGTAACGATTTATTTCAAATTATTGTTAAATTGCTCATTTTCAATTAACACTTGTCGTCAGGTTCAGTTGGTATGAAAGAAAGAGAAAATTGTGATTAATAAAACAGGACAGAGGACTCCACCCTGCTGAATACTATCTCCTTGCCCTTTCTCTTTCATGCTGTCGCTTTCTCGTTGGAAAACATGTTCCGTGTGACGAACGTGCTTTTTCTGAGGAAAGGCAGTCCATAGCAAATATTAGATAAGTAAAGCTCTCCAATCTACACCCGCTGAGTGACACGATGGCCTATTAAAGATCAAATAAACTTGTCAAAGGCCAGCGTCAATTTTGGACCTCACGCCTAACGCGAATTAAATGTTTTGTTGTCCTTTCTTAACAACGTTAGGTTCAAAGAGATATAATATTCATATGGCAATAATGACGAACTTTATCAAATGGGATATTTCCCTCTTTGATTTTAAAAGATAAAAGATGTTGTTCCTTACTACCTGTTATTAAAGTTATTAAAATAGCTAAAACATTCAGGTAATTGAATAAGAGTAATATGTCTCGCATACGATCGTACTTCGTTCGACATTTGGCAGGTAAACAATGCTCGCTTACCATAGCATAGGCCAAAGATTGGCGGTTTTTGTTTGTGACATTCACGGTTAAATCAGTTATAAAGTGATAAATAACATTATCAAATTGAATGATTTTATCAACGCTTCGTTGATATGATGAATAAGTGCACATATATATCATACATGCATTGTTTGTACATTGTTTGATATATAAATTGTACATTCACATGTGTAAATTAAAAAAATTACGACTCTTTTAAAAAAAAGTGTATTGCCTGTTTACAATTAGCGCCATGTTCGAAATCCAAGTTATAAGTAATGCGCATACAGTGTACCTAGACTAAATCACTGCATAGGAAAGGGAGTTATTGTGATTTAGATAACTTGATAACGGGGTGAGGAATATTATTGCATTGAAATTTTGATTTTTTAAATTAATATACAAGCTTTAGGTACATACATAACTGTTCAAATGAGTCGACGACACGGTCCATGCCATAACATAAACGTCGACATTTTTCACATGACATACACGATTAATAAAGATTCGTGTGATAACCACCTACAGTCTCTATGCATGAAAGTCACCACACATCGCATGAACATTTATCATTCATACATATTCGACTGATAACAATCGATAGTCTCTTCAGAGAACACGTGTGCGTACCGCCCTAGGTGATTGTTGCACACCTGTGTTTTTGAGAAACATCAAAGAGACCGCCGATCCGACTTGTCAGCTCTTCAACAGGTAGACTTCAATCATCATTGCTCCGCTGCCTAAGGCGTTGCGTTTATACTCTCGCTGTCACTTTTACTTACTTTATTTCTAAAAAACAAATAGAAAGTCAAATGTGTTCCGCACTTTATATCAGAAAGGTGTAACTTTTAAGGCCTCTTCCACAGTGCCCGCGGGCAACCAATAATCCAAATGGGGAATATTAATGAGATAGATTTTAGATGTATGGTATATAAAAGCGAGGCAACACCTGTGAGTATATTTCATTTCTAATTAGCCGGCAGGTGTGATCTGTTTCGCTTTAAAAATTTGGCAAGCCTCCATTATTTTTTAAGATTTCATAATTGATTGCCACCTTTTTGCTATTTAAGAAAATACTTGCACGTAAAGTATACATATTACTTTTGGAGGGAAGGGAGAAGCAAAGCATTTTTAAACAGTAATTTAGATAAAAATGAATATTTTTAAAACTTGTAATGAAACCGGTTCCGTGGTTGTGTTGGTGCATGTACTGAGCGAACTAAAGCTCCGACAAGAAACCTCATAACCAGACCATGGCATGGTCCTCTTCATTATCATTGTCCTTAACATCGTCGTCATCATCGTCATCATCGTCATCGTCGTCGTTGGCATCGTCGTTCTCGTAATGACGTTGCTCTTTTCATGAGCATCAACATTGTTTTCAGCGTTATCATCTTTGTCAACGTCGCCATAATCATTTCGTTGTTATCATCGTCGTAGTTATCGCCATCATCATCATCGTTGACCTTAACCTAATAATAATGAAAATAATTTTCATTCTTATCCGAAAGAAGTCTTTGAGTCACTTGCAAAATAACATAAATATCAAAATATCTAGCTTTTTATTCACGTATCCGACATTTAAGAAAAGTCCTTTTGTTTGTTATCATTTTGTTGATGTGGACAACCATGTATTAGTTCAATAATCAAAATAAAACACAAATCTTGCAAAACATCGTCCAAATGATTTCAATAAGGGAAGGTTTTGTGTTTGTTGAATCGATTTTAGAAATTCAAATAAATCTCTCTTTTCTGCTTTCAAACAACACGGAAATATTGAAACCAGAGAAGCAAATGACGCAATAGAACGCGATCAATTAAATCGCTTTCAAACTTTTTGGTCACGTAATAGCCCCATCAGGCACAACCGATTTTTCTGAAACAGTCTTATCAAATTAGGAATTGAGAAATCAAACTGAAATTTGTCAGCTTTTTAATGGAAACGTCGATTTGGGAGAAAACACTTTGACCTCCATTATATAATGTATAAAGTTGGTTAGGAAAATGTGGAGCTTCAATGATATGAGTTTTCCTATAGGAAAATCAAGTTACCCACTGTGGGTATCTGGTAACGACCGGCACCATCTAGTCACTATATAAAGAATATCTGGTTACCGTATTGAACATTCGGGTACCACGATGGGATAAATGGTGACCTCAGAGGATATTGGTTATCCTAAGGGAAGTTAACGTTACTATACAGGGAATGTATTGTAACCTTAAAGGAATATGCGGTAACCTAACTGTATATGCTGTGTTCATGCAACTTAGGTAACCAAAGACGACCCTGTATGGATGGTACTAAGTTACCTTCCAGATGGATTTTACTTTTCAATATATTAACATCGTTATTATTCGACTTACAACAACTCAATATGTAATTCAAATTTCAATACAGAGAAATAATAAAAATATTAGATTTTGATAGGAACTTTTCAACTTTTTTAGCCTCTGAAAGAAGATTTTCGTTCTTGTAATTTTTTGTCCTTATCCATGTTAATGATCCATTATAAGAGTTCAATACTTTTTAAAGTAATTTTACTGTTTTCCTTGTATTGTTTGCCATATTTGCGACCAACCTAAGGAAAATCGGACCAAAATTCAGAAAATAGGAGATAATTAACCAAAATTACCAAAACAGCAGTCGACATAAAGGCGAATCACGTGTGGCAACCCCACAACTTGAAAATCAGTACCGAGTGAAAGTATACAGTTTTTAGCTCATGTGGCCTGTACGGCCCTGAGGACTTATGACATGGCATGGCATGGTGTCCGGCGTCCGTCCATCTGTTCGTCCGACAAACCGTCCGTCTATCCGTCCGTAAACTTTGTGCATTTAGACTTCTTTAGAAGGCTTTGATAGCTGAAACTTTGTGTAAAGAGTCCTTGACTATTGAGGATGATAATTTATTGCTTTGATGGCCCTGTGCCCCCTTAATATGGGCCACAAGGGCTATACGCTCTGAAAACCAATTTTCATCTTCTTCTCCAGAAGCATAAGGCATAGAAAGCTGAAATTTGTGTATAGACTCCCTGACAAGTGTGTATTATATTTTTGTGGCCCCAAGTGAGGGACACGGGTGTCATGCCCTTTCAACCTATTTTAATCTTCTTCTCTGGAAGCAAAAGGCATAGAAAGCTGAAACCTTGTGTATATACTTCTTGACTAGTGAGGACTATAATTTACAGTTTTGGTGACCCTACGGCCTCTAAAAAGGGCTTGGTGTTCCTTTGCATCCTGAACCTCTTAATTATTAATTGCAGCTTTTGTAGCATTCTTACTCAAGAGTTGGTCCTTTACAACTTACAACTTTTTTTTTGAATTTTTGAGCAATTTCCATTTCTGAGTTGAATACCGGTATCTGAAATCACATCGCCTACATACTAAATCGCCCCTACTAAAACCGTATTCCATCGTCTTTCTTGAAGCACAAGGCAAAGAATGCTGAAAGGTTTTGTAGAGACTCCTAAAATAATTGGATTCTAAAATATACATTTGATACCCTGTTGACCGTACTAAGGGAGGAATCACATTGACCACGCCCAAAAGCAAAATGGAATATGAAGCCTGATGAGCTACAGATCCAGTGGCTCTACTTTCAAAATTTCATATGCGTTAAAAAACAGCAGTCTTAAATCAATTGCACAACTGAGAAAGCTAGACATTCTACACGAAGGAGGCTTTTTTCGTAATAACCAGCCTCAGTATGAACATTTAAATTCAAATATTTTAAACTTCTAAACCAACTATGATTATTTCTTAATGGCGAGGATCAAATAAACATGCAGATACATCAATAATTTAAAACCGAAATTCGTTAATTGATATTCATTATCAAAACGATATTTTTTCAAATGTTTGCCGTGAATAATAACGTTTGAAGTGGTAAATTGGATCTTACAAAAACATCCAGTCTGTAGAATCCTTTTAGTGAGGATACATAAATCCCCTTTGTGTTGAAATCTGGGGATCCCATTTCGACAAGAAATGCGCCTAAAGCGTTAATGCCATTAAATCGCCAATCGCAACTTAATTTCTCTGTATTTGCTCTGGTCACAAAAGTATCGACGGCGTCCATTGTTAGTGGACCATGGGAAACTCGTCAATATTGACCTACGTGGGGCACGGTTACTGATCAAACATGCATGTAACCTCACCCTCGGGTAATCACTGTGCGGGAGGGGAAGAAAAGGGAGGGGGGGGGGGGAAGAAATGGTGTTAAAGTGATGATTCATTGAAATAAAACTGAAACGTTATATGAAACTGAATTCAGAATTTCGTGATTATTTTGAAGGGGAAGAAGGGCATAACTATGAATAATTTGTTATGGTAAACTCTGTAACTTACAATTCATTTAGATTGAGATTCTCTGATTTACTTAATTCTAAAGGGACATTAGCACGTTTAGGGGTATTCATGGTGATGTCAGGAAAATGAAATAAATGGTTCCAAATAAAAGACAATGTATATAAACTAAATGAAGCAGTAAGAAGCAGTAATAAATCAAATCTATAATGTAAAGTTCAGTCATGCGATTCCTTTTTCTTTCACAGACTAAATTAAAGGTGTTCACACAAAAATGACCGCCAATGGACTTTATGTGAATCTTTATATTTTTTCTCTGACTATGGATGATTGGTTTGTGTAATGAGATACAATTATTAGTTAATTATGTTATGTTATGTTTTTCCAAAATGTTCCACTGCCCCTTTAATGTTAACCTTCTATTAGATATACGATGTTAAAAGTGGTATACGTTTCAGTGGTATGATGAATACATGTACCTTATTTTCAATCGTTGTAATAAACAGTTTGAAATAACTAACTACGAGGGGGTGGGGTACCGCAATGCTTAACGCGTTCGGCTTCGGATTTAGAGGTCCGGGGTTCGAATTCTGCTAGATGCTTTGCAATTTTGTCTGCAGTAGAGAACTGTTCAATACGGTAAGGTGTTTTTCCAATGCTACACTGCATCACAGTACCACCGATATTACGACTACCAGCATAACAAGACGATGCTCGCATGTACATAGGTTGCGGGTTTCCTCCCTGCATGATTATACTAGTAGCCGTAGCCGTAGCCGAAATATTAGTGAAATACTCTTGAAGATATATAAAAGTAAGACATATACTAAATGAAGTTAAGGGGCATTACCTATTTCTGCCTGATATGTTTCTATGCAAAGATATGGATTCAAATTTCTAAGCAGAAATCTTGTTGAAATGGGTTCAGTACTCTGACGACAAAAATTATGGAAAAAGTTTCGGATCTAATTATTTATAGAGATCAAATAAAACACAAATATATCGCTAAAATCTCTTTCCGCTCTCTTGTTTTCGGTATACTTATATTCATGTATAGCTACTATTTTATAGCCACGGTCGACGGTTTTATGCTGAACATGAATCCACATTCAAAATTGTTCAAACGGACATAAGTCAAACAAAAAGGTTCGTTTAAGTATTGTATAACTTTCGTATTTCTCTCTTTTCTCTTCTGTCCATCTTGTTAAATGAATGTGAATAATATTTAATGTACATAAAAGGTTGAGGAATTTCTTAGTTTTATAACTTGTACCCAATCCATTTCTGACGAATGAAATATGTTTTAAACAATGAAACCACATTACGTGTAAGTATATATACTATTTAAATTGTACATAACTAATCATGTAAGTGTCTTGTGTTGAAATTCGCCAGTCGAATTTTCAAATGAATACGACACGAGGTACTTAGTTGTTTCAAATTGAAAGAAATGTATTTAAACTAAATAAGGCAGTAATAAATCAAATATATAATGTAAAGTTCAGCCATGCAATTCATTTTCTTACACAAAATGAATTAAAGGCGTTTTTTCTCAGACTATGGTTGATTGGTTTGTGTAATAAGATTTTTGACACTGCTAAAATAATACATTTAGCCTTAATGTACATTTATTAGTGAAAAATTCAAAATAATAAATTTAAAAAAACGTGCTACTGCCCCTTTAAAAAGTTTTCTAGCCAGATAAGAGGCAAGGAGCGTGAGCCGTCAAGGGAAACTCGTTTACGTACGCTTCATTTTTAACTGGTCTCTGGCAAACTGTGTAGCCTCAGTAAGATATTTTTTTCCTTGTAGAGAAAGTGAAAGTATGATATCCATTAGGATTTTCGACATTCCTACATTTTTTGTCGAGAATGTAAGTTCAAACTGAATAGATTTGATGTGGTTGATAGTATATTCGATGTTCAGTTTTATGAGTGCAACTTCATAGAAAAAAATAATTTACCATTGTTTTCAAATCAAGATCATACGAGTTTTAAACATAAAATTTATATGTTTCTTTGTGTCTTAATGTAAGAACCGAAACTCTTTAAAATCATAAGACTACGTATCGAAATATTAGAAAACCAACATAAATAAGTCTGCATGATCGCTGAAACTCCTTGATGTAAATTAACACCTCTTTCAATTGAAACTCTGAAACTCACATCATATCGACATATTTTCTTAGGGCTTGTCTAATCCTTTGAACATTCACCCATGTAACATATTCCATTATAACACATGTATGGAATGTTTATCCCAACTAATACATAAATCATCCTAATTCAGAGATCGATTTACTTATCAAAGCGCTAGGGGACATTTGCATGTGATTGAGACTGTATCAATATTTGCCGTCATCGAACTGTATTGAGGAGAAATACAAGTGTTGCTATTGCTTCTACCAGAAATCACATCGCTCATACTTGCAAAGAAAAGGAAAATATTTATCCGCCCCGCTACTCGACCAAAATATCCTTGTGCTCGTCTAGATGGACGGGTAGCGGCCAATTGAAGGGGCTCGTATTTACATTTTAGCGGAGCTAATTTCCTGAGAGTGGGAGCGTTGTCAGGCCCGGGTCGACTCAATCAGAGAATGTGACAATAGGTCAAAGGATTCTTCAATTTTGTGGTCAAACGTGTCTTGTTTAATAAGCCTTTATGAAGTGCCAGCGCTTGGTGTTGTATTCTTGCAGCCAACCTTGTTCGTAAATGAAATACTCGTGCCAGCTTTCAACTTGAGATAGGTTTATTGATTTGATTAACTGTAAGTAACGGACTAGAAGGTTTTGTTACAAGGAGTTTCATCAGTATTTGTGATGATTGGGTTGTAAAAAGAATTTGGTAACATAGAAGGGTTAGTTAGTAGCGTTCCAATCGGTTGAAAATGAAACCATTAGGGTCACCATGATTTGTTAAGGTATTACTGATTGCATTTAAGGGTTTGGTCCTTGTTATATTTATTCAAGTCATCGTAATTAGCTAACCAATAACAAAGTTACTGTAGAAACGAAGTTTAAAATAACAATCGTTACACTGGATAATCAAAATACAATGGTTACGCAGATATTGAAGACATTAAGCGTATGTGTGGATAATGTTTACGATGGCTGATTAAGCTTTTAGGTAACACGTACTGAACATGGCAATATCGGTGTCGATTTTGCAAAGACAGCATGGTAAAAGTGAATATCAACGATTGAAACGTAGATAGTTGAAGCACTATCACAACATTGGATGTCTGTGACAAGTGTGAACTAAATCTTTGCAAAAAAAGGCAATATTGTCAGCATTAAAAGCACCAATGGCAGAATATCCCTAGACTCAATATCTAGTAACAAGTAAGCTTCGTAAATTCATTACTCTAGTCTATAGCCAGTGCTATTCTACACCATTGTCAGTAAACAAAGTCCTTTTTTTCTGTATCCTTAATCAATGTCTGGGTCGCTTGGCGTTATTCTTTCCATGACATCGGAGCATCCTCAAACAAGTAGCCACTCTTCCGTAATGAAGTCAACAGTAACTGTATGGAGAGACCACTTCACACCAGCTAGAGTGTTATCACTGCTATACTCTTACCAAGTATCCACGGGTGTATATTTAGGTACCCGGTGTGTATGATGTTAGGCAGCGAGATGGTACGTATTTAATTAAAGGGATGTTCGCTTGTTGACCACACCGGACACTCGAGTGGACTTCAAGTACTTCACATGCAACACGGCACCGCACAGCACACAAGAAGGAGAGACTCAATTCAACCTCAGGACAGCCCGCACCAGACTGACTAACTTTATTCAAGAATACAAATATATTCCATGAAGTGGTCACTAACATTGGACGGTATTGGACGGCATGACCATTTATAGTCAAACCATCCCGGGCATTCTTATCTCAACACTGTGTCCAACCTTCCTACCCTTTTTGTCTCAATTAGAGACCTATTGGTATCATTAATAACAAAAGAGTCTTTCCTTTTGTTTGCTATAGACTCGCCTAACCGTGCATACCCCTTTAGGCAACTATTTCTATTTGGACATTCGGCCGAAATCGTCCATCTACTGCTGATTCCTACTAATGCTATTGACTTTGCGGCCACGAGTTGTCCCTTATAGCTGATTCTACAGATTTCAGTCTTGTAAACTAACAGCGAATATTTTGATTAGCCAGACCAACATGATACATTACTGCAGTGTAGTGACCGACTTAACTTATTTGTCTGAATGTTTCTTTCCAATTTATTCATATTTTACCTTAAATTATACCTTAAATTATCCTCTGATATCTCACGGTTGCTCGATTGAGCACGACCCGTGCTCCGAAATAACCCGTTGTCCTTCCGTATTCCTAAATCCCCGTGGTGAAGCGTGGACACAGTCGAGAGATAGTGTTGTCTAAATGGTTTTATGTGGATGGACAATATCAGAAATTTTGTTTGCCCGTCGGTTTCTTTATACACTTCACATGAACAACAAAATTAACTACATTTGGTATACAATTAGGCTACATCCTATAAACAATAACTGGCAATATATTAGCTGTACAATTGCAGATAACAATATTATGAAATTATTCTTGGTCCCTTCTCGTCCTGTTGTCAGGTTTGTCTGGCCACTCAGATATTTAAGCAATATACATATGAACTGGATACATATATTTTATAGATTTGAATTTTTGAAAACTGATTTTGAAAAGTGATGATATTAATATTAATTTCGATTGTCCCTGGTTCTTGAGGAGAGCTGTCCTCAGCTCTAATTCGTGTTTTCATATTATTCGATATTTCATGGATTTATTCAAAATATATTTATATATATATTTTTTAATCTTGTTAAAAATATGATTTAATCATTAACGGTATGAGTGGATAGTTGTCAGACAATCATGTAACAGTGACGTTCCAGGGTACATTTCTACACCAGTCATCCATAGTTAAAACAATTCGTCGGTTGATCCAAGGGTCAAATTGGCGATATGCATGTAGCAATTGGAGTCCCTTTAGATGGCGTTAGTGTAGCCGGTTGTCCACACTGATCAACAGTCCAGTGGGTGCCTGACAGGATGTGGATGAGTGGTGAGAGGCTCAAGTCGGATCTGCAAGACAGGAGTTAACACACAGTATGCTGGTCTATATAGATACTTTAATGCATGCAATACATTCAACTCATATAGTATGATTAAATATGGGTTATACCATTACGCTACACGAAACAAGTTACGTGATATCCATTATGCCTCTTATTTGAGCTATAACACAGAATAATTAGAAAGGGTGAATTTATCACTGTTTATCATTAATGTAGGGAAAAGATAAATACGTATCAGTAAAGGATTGGTGGTACTTCTGCGTTCAGTGGTCCTGTCTCTTCGTCTAGGGAGCCCTGAGGAAGAAGGGAAGCCTCGTAGTTGCAGGGGACGAGAATGTGTGTGGGTTCCATCAGTTGGTAGGGTCCAGCATGGATAGGGTAGATGGTGCCCTGGTACACAAGATAGAGGTGAAGTAGGTAGTTTGTTCGGAGGATGGTTGTCAGTTGACGGCCAGTCCATGGGCAGACAACAAGCGATCGGGGAAGTGAGATGCGATGTCCCGTCAGTCCGTTCTCAATGGCAATCACCTTTGACTTCATAATTGGGAAGGTAAATACCTGGCTTAGAACAATCATAACTGTCTAACTGGCGGTTGGAAATACACACTATTCCATCAAATAATCTTAATATGCATTAATGTTAAACTTTTTAATTGTAGTTTGCCCATATCCAATTAAAGTATGTCTTGACGTCTAATTTGATGCCATTTCATTTATTGCTGTCCATAAGTAACATTAAACTTCCCTACAAAAAGTCCTGTTCATATTCGATCTAAAGTTTTAGGATTCTTTTCGTTTTATTTGTTCTTGAATTATTTCGTCATTTCCCATATTCGCAATGCCACGTTCAGTTTTATCACATATCAAGTCATGTATCATATCAATATTATCACAAGACTACTACCATTGTCCCTAATATTCAAGTGATCATGTTAACCACGTAACCTCTGTTTCATGTGAGCTCCGTATGAATTCATCTAGGGACATATGCACAGGTGCCTACCTTGTAAAACCGTAACCTTGTATAAAGATTCTTCAGAATTATGCTCTGCCTTGCAGAACGCCGCATTCTGGTATTCGTCCATCGGAAACTGCCCAGCAGAAATTCCGGAATAAAACCCTCGTTAACCTGAGTATACAGGCAACCCGCACCTCTAAACCAAGTTTAGAGGGCAAACATCATGTTAGCACACCCAAACATGGTCGACGTTGGAAATCTATGCTGTTCCCAATTTTAACTATACAGGACTAGCTATTATGTCGCTGCAATTGAGAAAAAGGTTGGCCATACCCTTTTTCTCTGACAAACTCCTCGTTTGTCCCTTATCCACATGTGGTTGTGCTCCAAGCACACGCGCGCAGACTTACAATGGTAAGTCCCCCAGTGATTCCCAGAATCACTGCAATCCAGGTTACTGCAGACGCCCTATGCATTATCTCAGTTCCTACATGAAGTCACATTGACAGTGCGTCGCCAATACACTCACATATACTTTTACATCACATCTCATTAACAGAACACTGTTACCATTTTCCGGCATATCGACATCGTCAGCAATGTATTTCTATATGATAATGTCCGTCCGATAATTTGCTTATGTTGTTTTATTTAGACTTGATATGGTACTGAATGCTGCGTTGCGATATGTTTCAATGTTTCTTCCCTGAATTACAAGAACAATATTACAATCATTTGTAATCTAAAATAGTACTCCTTATTATGTCAAATCACCAAACTTTGAAACATTGTAATCAGTCACAGATCTATATTTCAATAACACTATAAGAATTATTTCAATATTATTGTTTTAGTTGTTATATGGCCCTGTCTTTTTTTTTTTTTTTACTGTAATTTGTATTCTATACCTAAAAAATGTAAAATTCAATATTACCAATGATAAATTCGGCAATAATTAGCTAAATATCAATTTGATCGGCGTTCAATCATTTGTAGTATAATGAAATATGACTCCCTTTTGCCAAGTATAGGCAAAGTATAGTATTCTTATAATAAACTGATTTATTGCCTTTATAGGTCAATATTGATACTAAATGTATTTTAGTTCGAATACTATTGCAATCAGGTGTCAATTTTATAAGCGTACGTTACATATATTATCTTTCAAAAAATACAATTAAGGCTCCTAGTATTTCCTGTACTAATGTTGCCTTTTTTTTTCTAAGTAAGTTACTTTAACAAATTATTTACCTAAGAAAGCAACAAGAGTTATTTAATGTAATCAAATTATTTTGTTGTCAATATTCAAGATGGGGGAAGGGGCTGAGTTCGACCAACAATGATTGTGGTCACTGGCAGTCTGGTCTGTTTGTTGTTTCTGTATTCCATTTTGGTGTGGACTGCCTCAGGCACTGCATGGTATCAGTGGCTCCCTGGCCTTTGATCTCGCCTCGTTATAAGGTGTGGATTGGCACTACCTCTCGCCTCACAGGGTGTCTCGTCTCTCTGCAGTGGTGTGGGATGTTCATCGGCGGGCCTTCTCGCATCACGGTGTATGCTTTTAATGTTGTGGGGTCAGGCGGGATATAACGAGGTACCTTTGCTGTGGTCAGTGACGTAGTCTGTTTACAATACTGGGGGCTATCGAGGCATGAATGGGGAAGCTGAATGGTGTAGTAGAACTTCTAGACTATTTATTTACAATCGGACTGGGTCATCTAAGTCCATTTATTCGTTCTGTTTGTCTGTCTCTCCCTTGCGTTCTTCAGCCAAACGTTCCATTCTGGCCCATGCAGCCCGTGTCTTCCCTACCCATGTTCGTCGTGCATGGAAATCTTCTATTAGTGGCGCCGGTAGAGCTGCTTGTGCTATCCACTGTGGTTCCGATTGATCCTTGAAGGCAACTAGGTAATGTTTGAGACCACCGATACGCTTCGCCTTTCTGATTTCCACTGTCTCTGGGCTGAATCCCGGTTTGTGTTCTTGGTGTCTGTCTCTCGCTTGTGTGAGTTTTCGTCGTAGTACTGACAGGGGAAGCTCGTCTTCTGGGGACCAGGTAGACTCTGTCTCGTGCTCAGTCTCGTGGTTGACGATGGGCTCGTTAGTGTCCTCATTGCTGTGAGTGTCCTGACCTGCATCCGTGTCTGCGGGTGGAAGGGGTGGTTCAGGTGGGCGACAGTCTGGACCATGATATGGTTTCAACCTATTTGCGTGTATTGCCGTTCTAACTGGTTTGTTATCACCGCAACGTCGGAGGAGGTAGTTTGGGGTGTCATACGCAAATACTATATAGTATGGCCCATCGTATGGTCGTTGCAGTTTGCGTGACACATGCGGGAGAAGATTTCCTCGTTTTAACCAGACCCTTTGTCCAACTTGGAAGGTAGGAGTTTTAGCTTTAACGTCAAAACGGCGTTTGTATTCCAGTTGTGCTGATTCAACGTTGGCATGAGCGATGTTGCGTGCTATTTCAAGGTTGGAGAGAAGTTCTCTGAGGTCGGTGTTGATTTGTGCTGGTAAATCATTTGAGATAGGTTGAAGGATGTTATCAATGGGAAGTCGTGGTTCCGGGCCGTATACCATGAAGTAGGGTGAGTACCCGGTAGAGTTGATACACGAGCTAAGTCTGTAACCTGCCATTATACTTGGAACTTCACGTTCGTCGTCACAGTTGACTCTGATTGCTTGTGTTATTGTCAGTCGACCAGGGGGACGAAAGGCCTGCCGGATGGGCGTTAACTGTGGCGTAAATGGCATTGTCTGATGTCAAGATATTGGTTGCAGTAAGGCTTTTAGTAGAACGTGCGACAATTGGTGAGTCTGATGGTAGAGATATGAAATGTTTGTTATCTCACCTGGTTTTTCTGCTGTCCTCCGACAACCAATTGTCTAGATCCTTGGTGCTGTAGAATGAAGAGGTAGGCGGTGGTAGGTGATATGTTCCTGGGCACTGAAGCTGGAGCGATGGTATGTTCCTCCGAACGGAAATCACAGTGGCACTGAAGTATTTTCTCAGGTCGTACCCCGCAAGCTCCGCCAGATATCCACGGGTGTATTTTTAGGTACCCGGTGTGTATGATGTTAGGCAGCGAGATGGTACGTATTTAATTAAAGGGATGTTCGCTTGTTGACCACACCGGACACTCGAGTGGACTTCAAGTACTTCACATGCAACACGGCACCGCACAGCACACAAGAAGGAGAGACTCAATTCAACCTCAGGACAGCCCGCACCAGACTGACTAACTTTATTCAAGAATACAAATATATTCCATGAAGTGGTCACTAACATTGGACGGTATTGGACGGCATGACCATTTATAGTCAAACCATCCCGGGCATTCTTATCTCAACACTGTGTCCAACCTTCCTACCCTTTTTGTCTCAATTAGAGACCTATTGGTATCATTAATAACAAAAGAGTCTTTCCTTTTGTTTGCTATAGACTCGCCTAACCGTGCATACCCCTTTAGGCAACTATTTCTATTTGGACATTCGGCCGAAATCGTCCATCTACTGCTGATTCCTACTAATGCTATTGACTTTGCGGCCACGAGTTGTCCCTTATAGCTGATTCTACAGATTTCAGTCTTGTAAACTAACAGCGAATATTTTGATTAGCCAGACCAACATGATACATTACTGCAGTGTAGTGACCGACTTAACTTATTTGTCTGAATGTTTCTTTCCAATTTATTCATATTTTACCTTAAATTATACCTTAAATTATCCTCTGATACAAGCACTGTGATTGGAAGAAGCACTTATTCGTAGAAGCGAGTCCAAGCCTGTAAATGGAATGAAACTGAACATTGCTGAGGTGAAAAGTGATCCTACAAAATTTTTATTTTATTAGATTTTTTATACAAAGGTACAAACTAGTCATTCCAAGCAGGTGACAGGCAGAAAGAACCAAGCCATTACTGTGAAAATGGATCTTTTTCGGATCGGCTTTATTGATATCCCAAAATGTATGCAATGCATCAAGGCTTAAAATTGTGAAATAACAGTTTCTATAGATATGTATATATACATCTAGATGTATGCATGTTCTTGACAAGGAAAATAAAGGGAACAACACACATGTTTTCTGATAGGCCGTATAAGAACTAGAGATACATGCTATAAGAAATTTGCTGAAACAGAAGCAAACTACATTTCTTCACAAGTGATAAGTTATAACGTGAAAGACAAGAAGTTCCAGGAAGTTAATATACAGTCCTATAATGCCAACAAGAGACGAAACAATAAGAAACTGATATCCGTAGCAAAATTGAAACATCTGTATGTTTAATAAAAACTCGGTTGTACGAGGAACTGTAAATATGCTACATTACACACCGACTCGAGATTACATGGTTTTAGAACCCCCAGACACATCTAGACATACAAGTCGAATCTTCACTTGCGAAAGTCCGTTATAAATATATTTTGTATCAGATTTTGCATAAGACAACAAAAGCTGAACTGATCATGACAAAAATAACCAAGACCTTTTATCATAAATTTTCTTTGAAAGAAAACGTACTTTAACATTTGCTTTAATCTAGGTTTCTACACAGCCATCAAAACGAAGTCTCAATTTTAGGATTTCCTTCTCGGATCTTGATGAGAGAAAACCGAGTCTGATAAAATGAGAGATTCTCTGAGTGAGTTTGCCAGTTGAGTTGTTCCCGCTCTTGTATTTGCCGATGTTACATCCGATAGTAGAGACTCAAAGTCATTCTTCCGCCATATCTCCCACAGGAGATAGGAATATGCAAATGACGTTTGTGAATTCTGATATTGAGAGCTGTTTTATTAAGGGTTGTCAGGATCGGACGGGAAAGAAGAGTTCCTGTGAATATCTTGTCTCATTAGTCGTTACTGCCGAATGCTAAACGACAACTGCCGGATACCGTTTTACAGGCCTTTTCCCATCAATGCGGACTATTCTGCAATGAGAAAACATAATTCAGACCAAATACTTTGGCCAATAAATCGTATATGTCGGTCAGTCTATATCTTGGGGATAGAAATACGTCCCCCTTAAGACTACCCCCTTATGGATTCGACGTTTATTTATTGTACGCCTAAACCGAGGTCTTGACCTCATACAAGGAGATATAACTCAAATGTCACAAAGCGAATTTGCAACTTTGAATAATTGTTTCCGGTTTACATTGGTACAAAATAATTGAATTTGTAGCATCATGTATGTCTTTGTCAAACTCTCCTCATTTTTTATTATGAAGGTGTCAAGAACATTTTCTTATGGTTGAATAAAATAATTTATTAATTGTTATATGGAGCACAACTTGACAAGATAACATTTTTCTTAATTTTCAAGTATGATAATCATAAGGTTGACATTGATAGTTTGATTATGTTTCTAAAGTAGAACGGGATTCGTCATGTTCTGTGGTGACACCGTATTTATTATCTTTGAAAGTGAATAATACAAGCCAGTGTTTTTGTATTTTCTTTTTTTTTTGTCGATAATTACAAAATAAACTAAAATACGAAAAAGACCACCTGGTGTCAATGAATAATGTTTATAGCTACTAAATCACTATTTATGACAATAACTATGTTTCTTACATGTGTTTGAAAGGACATAACTACATTTGTACAATTATTTACTTTAACTGCTCGCTGATTACAGGAACAGAAAACTGGTAATACTTTGGGAAAAAACCAATACACTGGACAGAAAAGGTTATCTAATTAATGAAATTAAGAATAATGAAACGTTTTATTGCTGACCTATTGCTGAAATATCATAAGAAATTTAATACGCCTTACTTTTGCTCATAATATATACTGGATTTACTAAGTTAAAGATGCATTGTTGGTGTTGGATATTTTATCCGATGCTCAATGAATGTCATATCAATGTTGATGGTTTTAGATTTTGAATTTAGAGAAAATTGAGATTTTACATTTTACTTTTTTCCTCCAGAAAACATGCTCAAATAGATAATGCTTTAGTAATCTATCAATAAATATTTTTAGTGATTTTTTCCCTACTCAGCTGAGTACGAATGACTGGGGTGTTAAATGAGAATTCTGAAGTAAAATGAATCCGGTCACAAGACGTAAGATTTACATACTCGACAAAAATTGCAAAATATTCCAAAAGACTGGAAGGAGACGGAAGGAAGAGCCTTCTGGAAGCGATCCCGAGGGAGGTGATTAGAAGAGCGGATGGCGGATGATCAAGTTCTGACGGTGCAGGTGTTTAATTCATATCATAACTGAGGGAATGATTCGCTCCACGCCGTCAGTTTGGCATGTCATGTTGAATGGGACGTAATGAGAAGGAAGTGATTAACCAGCTGCACATTCACATACATGACCTTTCTGACAGAATATATGCCGGGCTATTCTGAAAAGAAGATGTTGAGTTACTGCAACCTTTAAATCGGAAGTGTACATCAGAATCGGAAAAAAACAACCCACAAACAGAACATTTACAGTCAGAAATAAGCAAATACCATGAATTTGTTTTATGTTTCAAGTATAAGTGCATACAGTGATACGAAGATGTGTGAATGACCGTTCCTTTAGACTCGACAAACACAAAGTTTGTTTTAAACCAATAGTGTGAACGTTAAATGTCAAAATATAATAATGGTTAAAGAGTTTATTGCATGAGTGACAGAAGATGTTTCTAGAAATGGTTAGCATATGACATTCTTCCGGAAGTATCTTCACATACAGTTCAAGAAATAAGGCAGTACACATACAGCAAACATGGTGAAAGACGAGCATGAAGACACGTTAACTATACGTTAAGTTTGAAATATAAATGGGTCAAAATCTTGTGTGGATATTGTGAGAATTTAAGATAATTCTGATAGGCCTTTACCTAAACTAAACATATATTTGATATTTCAGATGTAAAATTTTAACGTCATGGTTTATGTGTTAAATATTCTTTTTTTAAAACATACTGGTGTTCATATAAACTCATTACCCACCATCAGGGTAACTTATACATTGCATTGGTAATGGTATATCATATAATATATATCATATATATATTTCGTGATAAGAACTAGAACTATACTGAATTCGAAATACAAAATCAAAAGGGAGAATCATTAATCAAAGCAATGACAAAAAACAGTATTGCCACTCCACCAAATCACAAATATGTATTACGAATACAATCCTGTAAATGAGCCAAATGATCCATGGACGGTTAGCTCTGTATGCACATGCATGTGTAGCATCACGTCTCCAGATATACATCAGGTAGGAGACAGGACTACAGTGTAGACTGACAGGTCAGGAAGACTACACCACACTGGGGCTGGAGCGTGGCATCAACCTTCGTGTAGGGCGCCAAATAGTAACATAGATTATCACGACACGTCCACGAGCAATCCTCTTGCGATATTTCTCACTGCCTTGCATGTTTTTTTCTGCTTGCTTTTTGTCGTCCATAAGCAATTCTCAAGCTTTTTGTCTCGGTATTCTGCTAGTTGTTACTTGCTTGTTTCCCACCTACAGTTCCCCAGCGATATGTCCAGTGTTCTAAAGTTGCTTAAAATCTTTTTTATGTTTCGAACCGAGAAATCGTTACTTGTGCCATGTCAATTGATATGAATTGATTGTAAGGAAATTATGTTTTGTTCAGGAAGGTTTTCCCAAGGTAATCATGTGTGATAGTCGTATTGCTTCTATGCGACAGGTTAACGGTCCTCTGTGGTTCTTCAGCACGGTCCATGTCTTCTGGAATGAATAAACAATACATCTTGGCTTCTATTAAGCATCATGTATGGGCTTGTCATGAGAATCGAATCTCATCCGTGCAATCGTGTATATGTTGTTTAGTTATAGATATGGGACTGCTCTAATCAATTTGAGTATCTACTTTATATAATATCACATATATGAGGAAGTTTGATATATGATTATTACGAAAAGAAAGAGGGTGAGAGTTATTCAATAATTGCGAGATGTTCTTAAAATATTCACATGACACATGTAAAGTGTAATATATCCGTAATACGAATTTTTGTTCATTTTAATTTTCTTGCATCAAATGCAATTGCTTTGGCCGTCAAAAAAAAAAAAAAATACTCGCTGAAATTATCCTGGGCAATAATGATTCGCGACACATGTGAATCTAAAATATATCAATTCTAGTCTACAAAATGGGTAATAGTTGACATAAAAAATAAACTAAAGTCAAAATTAAAACTCAAAGCGACATTGACAAGGGATCTTTAAATAGCACAGCTTTTTGTCAATTGAAGTAAAAACAAGTGTTATGATACTGTTAAAATATAATGGTAGTTGTAACAAATTTATTTTGCATGGTGATCTTCCGAAAGGTCAACTGTTTGTATCGTTTTTTAATCAAGTTGAATAACCGGTGATTCAGTTCAATCGAAAGCAAACAAAGCTTTTGACAATTTCCTCGATTACTTAATCGAAACCATGGTGGTTGAGAATCGATGAACACAGCTTTATTTTGGTTCAAATTGAAATTCTGAAATATTAAGTCAATTCTATTATATGCACAGGCATGCTTACAAATCACTTCCTTAAAAGACATCTTGTCATGTCCAGAGTGCACAAGCTGCTGGATAAAGCCTATCATACATCCTGTACAGTTGTCATATCACTCACTTTTTAATATGGCCCATCATAACAAGACGGGGTAATATTTTTAATACTTTCGCCCGAATGACAACACAATTTCTTGTGATAAAACTGATCTTGACAGAAGCAAATTGGAATGCCAGGGTTGTACAATGGAGGGTGATCTTATGCCATGATGAGACTGTCTCGGGTTTCAATCATACAAGGAGACCCTGGCAAGCAGAGACAAAACATCCGAGACTCCAGATACACAGTCTGATGTGGATGCACTGGTATTACACGGGGCTTATCCCATTGCTCGCCTCGCTGGACAAGGGTTTTGGGTTTCTAGCGGAAGATAGGATTGATCTGTATATAATTCATATCGATCTGAAATCAACATATCACCAATAGATTGATTGGCATTTTGGAAAATATTTTTTAAAGAATATGCTTTGCAACTTCAACAACGCTTTTCAAATGTTTGTGGTGTATTAAAGCATCGTAAAGCTTGATCTAAGTCGATGAAATAGATTTCACCATGCTAAATTTGGCAGAAGACCAATACTCAACAATTTACTTATAGAAAAAATCTTTTGACATCAAAAAATCAAATAATTTCAAAAGAGTAAAGAGAAAACTCTATATTCTTGTGAAAGTTCGAAAATAGTGTCTTTGGAATCAAGATGTTATCTCAAGTGAATGCATTTCGAATAGCCGTAGGTACTTTAATGTTTTTAATTTTTGTTATTCTTCTTATAGTTACATTTACCATGAGAACTTTGACTCGAAGAATAACCTTGTCTTTAAAGTCGACCACCATCAAGTTTCTGAACAATTACCTTTTTACATTTGGCTGACATTTTGGTTAGTCGCTTTCTATGATTAAATCAAGAATACTATAACAATTCCCTGGTACCTTCAACTTTCAGAAATAGATATTTTTCTCGTACCATGTATACGTGTATTTGACTGATATTCTGGTACGTAACTTACAACCATTAGTTCAGTTTCCAGTTCATACCAGTGTTCCCTAGTTTAGCTCTCCGTACCACACACAGGAACCTAGCGCCATTACCATTCCACATATGTTTTACACGCCTAGAATCACTGCAAGAGTTGCTGGGAACTCGTGAGGAGAATCTGTACAAGACATAAACACTTGTCTGCTAACTTCATTACAACTGTGCCGGACATGGACGTGGAACTGATTGCGACTTAATTAGAGGTAATATGGTATACCAACACATGCGCACAGCAAGAAAAAGTTCTTGTATATTCTGAGTAGGCTTTAATGTACAATAAAAACAGATTGGCTGTTTGATGACGCTAATTATGGACGCACATATGGACGACAGGCATTTGTTTGCACACAGAAAACCGTTTTTCCAATCTGTTTTGCATCATTTTCCATTACACAACAACAGAATGTATGGTAATTTAACTATCCATGTTGATACAATGATAATCTGTCGTTTCGGAATGGCTCAAACAGATACGCATGTTATTAAGCCGACAAGAAACAGATTAAAATAACACAGTGCTGGTATGTTAAACTTTTGCAGAACAAATTCGTTTATAGAGAAATAGGAATAAGCTCAAAAAGCAGTTATTTCTTCACGAATTCGGAAATGTTGTTATGAAGACAAACATTGTTCTGACAGAATCCTTGCATCAATATTATTATTTCTTTACATTTTGAATTGCAAAAATTCAAAATATTGAAACTGTTTGATTTGCCAATCTTCCATCTTTTTAATTATCCTAGAACAAGAGCGCTGCGGTGTCAGTTCCGTTAACTCTTACATGATTCTTTGTAACATAAACCAAAGTAAAAAGTTCAACGTGAATGAATGAATAAATGAATGAATGAATGAATGAATGAATGAAGAATGAAGAATGAAGAATGAATGAATGAATGAATAAATGAATGAATGAATGAATGAATGAACCAAAGAATGAATGGATATTTGTTTATCGCCTAGAATTCACGAAGAAAAACATGACTTTTCTCTGTTAAAGTGATTAGAGAAAAGAAATATTGTGATATTAGATATCTGAGGAAAGAGTTCTCCTTGGCGGAGTCAGATCTCAAATGGAAGATCATTCGAAACTTTTGGAAATTAATGAATATGATTTTGTTTATAACGTATCACATTTATATGAATATTGATGCCCTGTCGTCAAATCTAATGATCTTTTGATTTCACTTTAAGGAATATCGTGAATATCTTAAGATAAACAAACTTTTATACCGTTCCACTGCACATAACGTGTCCGTATTCAAGGCAACGTTCAACTGGATAGCAACGTTATGTACATCGTTTAAGGCAATAAAGCGGTTGAAGAGTCCTATCACAGATACTCTGATTCAGAACCAAATGATAAAGAGGACCGTTTTCTTGCTTAGGTCATGATGGGTTACTCAATGGAGTCATTTAGTTGTTAATTTTATGTAAACTGTCACGTCGCAATCTCAGCTAATCCTGTCAGCGGTGTTATTATCTGAATTATACGCTGATGATTCCTGACACGTCATAACTGCATGAAATCTGGCTGGATATAGCAGCATTGAACATTAGGAGATGAATGGTTATCCATCAAACACTGACCCAATCTCATCTCAGGATGCGAGTCACGGGGGACATACTTTCTAGATGCTTTATTTCATTTGTGTTTCAAGGAGAATCTATAAGGAAAATGGGTGCAGAATGTTTTGGAACATAAATGATATTTTTAAACAAAATCATTAAAAAATAACTTTCCTATTTCAATGACTTACATTTTGAACAAATTTTGGTCGACTTATATACTGAAATATTTGAGATATTTACTGCATATCTTACCATGATAATGTTTAGGCTTGTCATAACGTATACAGTCTTTCTGAAGAAGGACCTAAATTAATTCAAGGTTCTTAATTAGTACAGTCAAGAAGCCACACAAGTCGACTTTAATGAAGATTTCATTAAAGATCTTCGGGATATGTCTGTTCAAATCTGTTTTAAAGGTCTAGGCCTTGGCTGAAGAACTCTAACTTAAATTCCTAGAGCTTCCGGAATATTTTTATATTTCGTATCACTGTCCTCATAGTGGTTTCTCAAGTCATTTCTTCCGGAGTAACCTCTGTTACAAATCTCATTAAAATAAGGTCATAATTACGTTGCGTAGTGTAGCAAATAGATCATATTCTAATAAGATTGCCTCTGTAATTTGAATATTTTAATAAACAGATATTGAGAAACCTAAATGATGGTAAGCTTAGTTAGATGTGTATCAAAAACCCTTGAGAAGACTATGGTTACTTCATCTGTGCGATGAGCACATTGTTCTCACAAGACAAATGCAGTATTAGTGATGGATGTTTTGCTAAAATAAAGATTAGGAGATTAAAGATTAAAGATAGTATTCGTGAGGCTAAAGAAACTATATTATCTTATCTAAACTGTATCTATATAAATCAAAATCGATACTTAAGATATTTTCTTGAAAAAAAACATAATGGATCAAAAAGATATTGACAAAATCTTATCTGATTGTGATTAGGCAGAAACTGTGTTGAAACAGTTTTGCTTGGGTTAGCGGATATTCTTAATAACTCCGTTCATGGATTGTACGTTCGGTTATGAGAATTGTGTGCCTATTTATGCATTACAGCTTTATTACCACAAACATGTATTAAATAGCTAAAAATAATAAATGTAAAAAGTAACAGAATGAAAGAATGTTGTTGCCAGGTCTATGTTAATCATAAGAACTAGAGGAGTGGAATGGATCAACTGATGGTTGGATTAAGCCTTGCTGTTGGTCATCTTGGTCGTGTCAGCTCTTTGGCGTGCTGCGCCTTTATTTGAAAGTCCAATCAGAAAGTATCTGAAAGCAACGTTCAATCGCCGGTGAGGCCGCTTCAGTCAAAACAGGAATGTGAATCGTTTTTACGAAAGAAATCGGAAATTTAATCGCTACAGCACCATGAAAAACTTGATTATATTATCGCACGCGTGGCCACAGCTTTGTTCTATTCCGTTGCGTTGTAGAAGTCTCGTATGCATTCATACCATGTCAAACCAACATGTACGAAGTAGTTGTTTATTGAAATATTGAGTAAAATCTAAAATGCCGTAAAACACTACTCCAAGAAGTATAAAAGTAAGTTAGTGTATTTCGAGTTTGTTGCCAACAGCTTGCCATGTACATGTGGCTGAGATCAAAGTAAACGGGAGCTACTTATCACTGTTACCTGTCACGAAACATCGAACCACCACTGAGCGTTAAGTCTCAGGTAGATACTCAGGTATCAGCACACCTGGTCGAAAGGCTCATTAACTCACCTGCCCATACAAGGCAATACCTATCACATCCGTTGTGAGTATTTCAAAGTCATGATTTCATGCTCTTAAATATTTAACTCGGGTTTGAACACTGTAACTTGATCATACCTGTCTGCACCTGCGAAACGTTTATCAAACTATCAGCAGTAAACAAAGGATAGATTTGACATACTTATGTAAGACGATGCACCTCTGAGCTGCTAAAACTAACACGGGATGTATCCACTTCGCTAGATCCCTTTGAATAATAACGTAACACGGTGTCGCTAACATGCCATCTGTGTAAACACCACTATCTTGCATAAATCGCAACTCCTAAATTGATATAAAATATCCAAAGTTTGAAGTAAAGTTAATTTACCATCATCTTGTTTATTTATCCGAGACATTCTTTCTTGTATTGATTTTAGCTTTGAAGAAACACCCTGTAATTATAGAAATGAACATTTGGCGGAATGGTGTAATTAATCTGCTTGCGGTACATTCTCACGCTTCCTTTAATCTTCCTCATAAAGAAATGACAGAGGAACGCGGTTTAAAAACTTTCCACTTGTTCCGATAAATTTCTCCTGGATATGAAAAACAAATTCAAATGATTTATCTGAAAAGAAAGATGTAAAAAGATCATAAATGCAATTTATTAAGATGTCTATAAATGGAAGGAATGTTTAGCACATGAAACGTGTATCAATCATATCTCAGTTCTCGCACAAGGTTGCTTAAGTAGTTTCAAATTTAGTTTTAAAATTTCTTCAATTTTGACATAACGTCGCAATTAACATTACCTTATTAAAATGAATTAAGGTCTCTTGTCATGCACGTAATCAATTTATTAACCTTCAAGCTAAATATTTACAAAACATCAATACAAATAAAATATAAAAATAAAGAATGCATGAAGTATGAAGACAAATTGATAAGGGAGACAAAAAGTGTCAAGATTTGAATTTCAAACAACTCTTTCATGTTTATTATATATGATCAATAAATTTTGAACGTATTTTATTAAATGGAAATGAAAATACATTGAGATCAATTCGCATTTCTAAGAAATCCGGCTTTGATTTATTAAGACAAGACACTGTATGATACCATGACTCATGTAATATCCTCAGTGACTCAGCTTCATACAATTGAAACTTGCAACTACTAACCGTATTGCCAGAGCTTTCCCACAGTTTATAGCGTCGTCCGGATCAAGTCACAATATTGATAATGTTACAATAAAGAGGAAATATAAACCCTGCCTAGGAATTTATGATGAGTATGGACGCAAGCATTTGAAATCCACTTTCCCTTAACTATTGCATTGTACTATGTGTGCAATCTAAATCTATGTTTGAACTTCAGGTAAATAATATTAATCACGCTCAAATATTTTTAAACATTTTTTTTTCATAAATTGATCTATCACGTAAATGAACAATCAATCTGAATAAGATTTTTCTTTTGTATATTACCTATAATAATATAATGGGCATTAAAGGGTACACTTATCTTGGGCACATGGAAGAAACAGACAATTGATGCATGAACGTGATTGATAGAGCAAATGGTCACACATGTTACTAGTATAGAAAGTATAAAGTAAGCTTTATACAACTCAGTGAAAACAGAATATGAATAGTTCACTGTTTACCTTTTTTTGAAAATATTTTCTGCATACCACTTTTTATAACTGATGTGATTAACGATGATTTGAAGTTAAGTGCATCAAGTATGATTGCAACAATGTGTTCTTTACATCTATTTTGCAACAATGTGTTCTTTACATCTATTTTGCAACAATGTGTTCTTTATATCTATTGTGTGCAACAATGTGTTCTTTATATCTATTTTTGCAACAATGAGTTCTCTACATCTATGTTTGCAACAATGTGTTCTTTATATCTATTTTTGCAACAATGTGTTCTTTACATCTTGTTTTGCAACAATGTGTTCTTTACATCTATTTTGCAACAATGTGTTCTTTATATCTATCTGATACGTATACTCTTAACAATACAACTGATATTACATCAAGTACTTAAGCAGCAACGTATTCCTAGTTGATGTATTCGTTTCTAATGGTAGTAAGAACGATTCGTCCAATTATATCTCATTAAGTAAATGGTTTGGACACAATTATTGACTGTCGACAATTATTGCAAACACAGTTAACAACTTCCAACTCTATAATCACATAAACACTTCTTGGAGTCTGCTTCTGAAAGTGCAATTATTGGTAATTCTTATTCTTCCAATGCAAACACATCCTGAATGCTACACAATTATCGTACCCTAAGATATAACACAGATATTGTAAATCTGTCAGCGTTAAGCGATTACTTTCATTTCAAGATGATGTATGAAGAGGGATGTTCCTTTTAGTCATAAAAAAGGTCTCGCAATGACCAATTCTATCCTCTCGTTACTAAACAAAATTGTTATTAGCTTAATGTTATTGATTTACCATTCCCGAAGAAGGTTTCCCCATAAAGAACATAAGATCACTCAATTAAACACAGTGCTCTCTCAAATGCTGCAATCATTCCAACAGGATTTGCCATTTAGTACGGAAACGCAGTAAAATACACTCGCCCGATGAATACTTGTATTGTTATTAATGACCACAGGATGGAATTCAAAACAGACAAAAATCATTAAAATATCGAAATATGCTGACAAAATGGAAATTCATTGCTTTTTAAAGGAAATAAATTCATAAAAATATCAGCGATTTATGTATTTGTACAAAACCCGCTTCAATTATTTGTCGAACTTTTGCTGCAAGGAAGATATATGAATGACGGACAAAAAATTATGTCCCAACCTGTTTGCAAATTATAGAACATTAACAACGTTTAGAAATAAAAGTAACCATTTAAATTCTGAAACGATGTTTGACGTTAATTACAAGATATTAAAGCAGTAAATCTGCAGAAGAAAATCCATATATTATTGTTGAATCCTAGCTCAATAATTTCTTGCAAATAAAACACTTATAGGTTGAAAAGATATTCTCAAACTCAAAACATAAGTTCGATGTAATAAGGGGTTTATTTTGTAATTATAATGACAAATATCTTGATTAAAATTCAATTATTATCAAATTATCTCTTTGGATAATGTCTTATGATGTTCCTATTTTGATTTATATTATTTATCACTCTTATTATACGTATATGTGTCATGGTAATTTTAGTTTTTCGTAGGTCATTTTTGGACGAACAATCTTCCAAGTGTGTGACACTCAAACTCTTATTGTTCCTAATCATCTTCTAGTCTGTGTAAATCAACAATATATTCTTAACAAGCCTGCATAATTATGGCAAGTCGAGTTCATTGCTGTTTCTGGAATGAACAGCTTCATTTGGTTTCGTTTTCTATTTAATACTAAATAGTTAATAATGATAATAATGAGTATTTGTATAGTCCTATATCCATACACAAGATGCATGCTCAAAGCTAAAAGTAAATGAGAATGAAAGGTAATGATTGATATCATAAGAATGAATTTGAAAGTATGAGAAAGAGCATGAATGATAAAATATGAATAATTGCAGCTTATAAAGTCAGTTGTTTAAATCTTGCAAGGGAAATATAGTGAAAATATAGTTATAGGTATACAAGTATTTCCATTTAAGAGACTAGATTTAAGTCTAAATCTTCTTCTTGTATTTCTTCTTCTTCTTCCTCTTCTTCTTCTTGTGATGATCGCCTCAGTTGACTGGCCGCCCCTAAAGTGAAGTGACAGGGAGGAAATGAGGGTTGGGGACCTGTGTACCGGGTCCTGGCCAGTGTCAGTCCTCGTCAGCTGACAGGACAGGCGTCAGTTATAACAAGCACTGACTTAACCAACAACCATATTAAATGTCATTGATTTTCAGTCCTCGATAATAGTCATCACACTCACCCTGGTTAGGGGAGCAAGGGGCTGCCTTTATTGAGGGTCGAGAAAGTTTAGAGTCGAGAACAGAATTTGTTGTTCTTTGAGAATGTGCATGACATCTTGTCCAGAAGAAGCATTGTGATGGTAACCTTCTGATTTAGCAAAATATGATTTTATGGTGAATTGTCTGTGTGTGATAAACATAAAACGGTTAGGGGCACCAGGGTTTTAGAGTTTAGAGTCGAGAACAGAATTTCATGTTCTTCAAGAACAGTGCATGGCATATTGTCCAGAAAAAACATTGTGATCTTAATCTTCTGAGTTTCCCTGATTAAATAAATATCAACAATATTATATTTTACTGAATGTCTTCTTAAACAACGAAATACAAATAACAGAATTTTCGTTAAAAAAAATATTTGGATCATTAGGTTTCTTTCAACGTTCAATTTAAAACGTCATCTCTTAACTTAACTTAGAATTAATTAGAATGTGTTAACATTGTCGATCGAATACAAAAACAAGTATTCATTGCGTCTTAATACCATATGTTCAAATTGTACTAAACATTCTATCTAAATATTCAGTTTTCTACACTGATATACAGTTTTAATCTAGGCTGCCGATTGACTGACCAAAGACATATATAAGTATCTATCTATGTCTCTGGACTGTAACCACATCAATCTTGATTCAGAAATTTCAAAATAAAAGAAACTTTACCAAATTTGACGTTTTTTCCAAAACACAAATTATCTCATGCGTTTAAACCAGTCATCAGCGCTTTACATTTGGCTTTAAAAGGGAGAATCTTCGCTTAGGGGATCTATTGTATGATGTAATCAAGCATCATCACACATGGGATACCTTCAATGTGGTAACCGAGTTCTATCGAAGCGAGTACGAATTAAACGCTTCACAGTTTGGCCGATTGCTGTCGTAATTATCCAGTGAATCTACCACCGATGGGATCTTGTAAAATCCTTTCAGAAATTGGATGGACAGCTAAACAACTTTGACTGACAACCGTAATTAAGATTTATACCAATCAAGCACCAATTTTAAGCCCGAATTACTAAAGTTGAATGGTCATTCCATCAATTCTGTCAATATTTGAAACAAGCAAAGATGAAAGTTAATTTGCAAGTTCATGTATTGACCCGGGGTAATTAGTAGAGTAATATCACACTGAAGTTAATTCACGCTATTTACTCTGGTTCGGCCGGTCCATACATCAAAAGGCAATATTTTTTCCTTCGACTGCATAAAATATATTGCTGCTAATGAGAAATAGATTAATTCCCATCAATGCTCGTTTAAATGGTATAGAATTCTACAGGGAAAGCCTTAGTTTGAATTCACATTTGAAGAGCGAGAAAATTGCAAATGGTGAAACGACGCAAATAATGAAAACAATACATAGCCGGTAGTTATGGCTATTCATGGGTGGAATTCAGTCTGATCAAAAGAGCATTAGAACAATCAAAAACTTTGCTGCTGAAATCAGTTGAAAGAAAATGTAGCAAAGCAAGATACAAAAAATATCCTCAATGGCCATTTAAAGGAAAATAGCCCCAAGAAAATCCTTTACCCGCTTGCAAAGCGATTCATCAATTCTAAGATCACAATCAAAATCGCATTAAGGCGCAGGAAGGATAGAAATATTCATATAAAATTGAAAAGAGACTCGTCCAACAGAAAATTATCTGAAAATCATAGGCAATGACAGGCTTAACAGGAAATGGAGCAGCAATGGTCAGCCGGGAAGCCGAGACTATAAATTATCTTTCTTCCTTCTCCTCAAATTTACATCAAATATTGAAAATGGTAATGACCGAAAATACAAGATGGCTGATTAATAAAGAGGAAGTATGCTGGAACAGTGATGCCAGAAACCAATAAAATCTCTTTCAAAATATCAAAAGGGGACGAGTCAATAACCACGTTTTCCAGAACATAAAGATACACAATTTCATCAATTTTCCTTCCATTTGGAGAGCTCTTTTCAACAGAGTGCTTTAAGTTTAAATCTAAATGAATAACAACTGGAATTGAATACATATTTCAGACGCTGATAGCATATTTATTTTGAAAATCGGTTTTTCTTACCAAAACAATCTCTTATTGGTACTTAAATGTTTCCCTGCAGAGCGGAACCTTATTATGAATTTTAACTCTTTGTGGTTGATTTGACTTTGAATTATGTGAGAGACACTTAAACAAGTCTACACAAAATAAAAATCAACGTATTTGTATGAGATGATACAGATTACATACATATATAGAATCAACGTAAGTGATAAGTCTGAGATCCCAGACTTAAAATAAGTGAAAGACACATAACCATTATACACGTACATAAAGTTCTCCGGATAAAACAAGCTAAATGACGACCGTTGAGATGTTAGAGCTATTCTTAGCTTTTTACTCAGAAACACAAGTCATAATAAAAATTGTTTACACATTTTACCCAAAAAGAAGAATATTGTGCACTTTAGAGTAACAAATCTTTAAATTATGCATTTAGGAGTAAAATCACAAATCATTGTCATAAAAGTATTATCTGATATCTCAACAAAATTGTATCATCTGCAAGTTGTTAAACGGGCTAAGTGCTACATACATTTTTAATTTCCCATTTAGGAAATCTTTCCATATGAACATAGAACTGAATGCCTAAAAAAATAAAAGAAAATTAATTTTCTGAGTAAATCTAACAAAATAACACATTTAAGTGTAAAAACACATTTATAGACATAAAATCATTATGAGAATACAAAGCACAGTACAAAGCGGTCCTAGTTCCTATGATCCAGAATAGTCCAGCGATTCTTCAGCTGCGAAGACTCCTCAGAACTGACAGCGTACACGTAGCTAAGCACTAATTACTGAGATGACTTGCATGTGGTAGCAAATGCCAACAGGTGGGTAAATAAATCCAAGATGGAGAACATAATTAATAAGCAACTCATTGTGCGTAATGGGGAACATCTGATGTAGGGCCGAGGGAACATTCCGAACATGTTCCCCAGATCTTTGAACTGATAGCCCACATAATCAGGTGTTTCTTATGGAACCTTGTGGCAATAGAAGGATACATCTCACTTGGAAATCTATCTCTTAAAATCCTATTTTTCTTTTTAAATCACAGACAGTGAGTTTTGTAATGATAAGACAAAATTTGTTGTGTGAAAGTATAAATGAATGATGATTGACAACTTAACTTTGATGAATAATAATTAGATTGAGTGATTTTCCTGTTTCTGTTCTGGATGTTGACAGTGTTTTTCATAGGTTTTACCTTTTGATTCAAGGGCTTTTGCAGAAAGAATATTGGGTAATAAACAATATATCTAATATTTTGTTTATCAACATATCGTAACACTCGTAACTATCAGAATCATTTCAGAATCATCGTCTTGTAACCATTAAGACATTAAAACTATTTTTCAGCCAGATTTTTATCGTCGTTGACCTTATTATTGTCAACCCAGACAAAAATAACAGAGATGTCGAAATTACAAAACACTCTGAAGAATAACCATACAATAAAATACAGTAGATATACGAACGTACTGTAAAGGGCATTTATCGAGGATAATAGGAGCAAACACAATTTTATAACTGATTTGACACCCATTGATCTTATTTACCATTGTAAATTATTATATACGAAAGAAATAATTACTGTTGAACGATGAAAGAACATTGTACTCTTTGGTGATACAAAACTGGACATCAATGTGTATCCATGATACAACACGATAAAACAAGGATTACTGTAAATAAATATGTACGAATGAAGAACTGATTGAGCATGAACCATTGTAGATAGTGTACCATAAAATGACTAGTACGCGACAGACCCTGAGTGCATGCTTGTGAAGTGATTGATGTTCCCTGGGGGTGGGATTAGAGGATTTCATTCAAAATTCATATCCGGTATTTTTTTCAATGAACAATTAGACGATTAAAGATTACCTAAAATCAACATTGAGCACATATATCACTCATCATAAATTTTATTTAAATTTAAGTTTCCAAATGCACAAATACACAAAAGAATCAGATATCAATTGTTTCCAATGAGCAAGTCGAAACATTAAAGGACACATGTAAGTATAATTGAACACGGGCATGATCCATCCTAATTAATTAAACTCAACAACCATAATAAAAGATATCCAATTTTTCTGTAACCGAACATGTAGAAAATTAACGAGCACATGTTAGTAACATTGAACAACATCCAGCCTAATTAATGATTTTAACGCACTGAAAAACCAACAAAGCTATCCAATTTTTCTTTTCAGCGAACAGGTAAGAGGTTCCCAGTGGTGTAATCAGCCCACAGGTAAATTCACCTGTCCTCTCCTCCCAACCCCCTCCGTCCTCATACCCGAATCTCCAACCACCAGCCCAGTAAACAAACACTATCAATTCCCACCCGTCACACCAGCAACACTCTTAACCCTGATTAATTTGACGAATTAGCTGGCTCGATCGGCCTGGAGTGTGAATTATCACATACTTGAACTTCATTTGTTATCATAGACTGGACCCTTGGTGTGAATCCCCGCATGGCGCTGGGACGGGAGAGATTTCCTATCTTGGGTCAGCCGGATCGTGGTGGGTTCGAACCTTGGCGCTCAGTGGGTGCAGCACTTGCACTGACTCTCTGCAGGACAGTTTCTTTCATGGCTCTGCTCTTGCTTGACAACGGTACATCGGGATGTATCGAAAAGAGACACAAAGGGAATCGAGTGTTGTCCATGAAAGGTGTCCTCATACCCGTTACCGGGGATCAATCTTTATACAATATCGTCACTGATAACAACACTGATTCCCTATGCTTCGTTAGTTGGAAATAGTTATGAAGAGAATTCAAATTGTTGTCATAGTTTATATGATTTAAGTTGTATGTTCTGAGATTATAATTGGCGTTTAGTTTATTTTTATTGCATATTTTGAGAAAATTGTTGTCATACTGAACGATTTTAGTATCATTTTATTAGATAATAATTGGCGTATGGTTAAACCAAATTTAGGTGAATATATTGAGAATCTTAAACTCCTTATTCCATAATTATTTTGTAGTAAGGATGTTGGAGTTCGGAATAAGAACAGCGTTTTAACCAATAAATAAACAGAATTGGTGTACTTGTATAGAGTTTTTGCACGAAGAGAAAAAGTTAAATCCCGATGATGATCTATGATAGAAAATACATTAAATTATTCTAATCACACGGACTTTTGTTAAAATTATGAACACTGCAGGTGCAATATGACTCAAATTGAAGTTCAGAAGATTTGAGATTCATCTCCACAGGATGTCAGACAACAAAGGGTGACTCTGATCTGCTATCTTCACTGACGTGTCTATTGTTTACTGTGGCAGGCACGATAACCTATACACTCATTTATTGTACCTTTAGCAAAGTCATTTGGTCCCCTGTTGTTCTGTGGATACCCACCTTAGTGAACCAACGGCTTCATGCCAGATAAATTAATGGACTGGATTTATGTATTGTCTGTCACAGTATTACGCCCTGAATTTCATTGTCTTTACCTTTACGTTCAATGTTATCTAAATATGAGTGCATATATTTGGAACGATTTGAATAAATAAATGCCATGCCTGGTAAGGTGTTGTTTTGCAAATTGTATATATCAATTGCTATTGGCGATCTGATAGTATTCTATGGATACCACTAGCATGATATCGATTAACTAAAACGCCAATACCGGTCTTTATGGTGAGGATTCGATTTGAGAGTTGATTATTTGTTAATTTCAGTTGATAGTATGATGTAAAATTATTGGTAAAGTATCATTTCTCTATGAAAACTTTTTGTACCAAATAATAACCATCAGGGGTATTAACAACTTTCAACTTGAAGCAGCAACTTTTCAAAATGAAAACCTAGAATAGATCATCCCTAAATGTACCAAACAGCAATAAGGAAATGTCTGGAAAAACTATATAACTTTGGAAATTAAAAGAAAATAAACGAAGAAGCATCCAACTTGAATCTATGACACATCCTGAGGACAGCTGAAATTACACAAGAATATGTTATAGCAGACACTCTTCAGCAAAGAAATCCGAAAGAGATCATTAAGAACTCTTTGGTCGTGGAGGTATTAAAGGAAATACTCTTCAATCCGGGAGGTATTTTTGTGTCTTCTTGCACGTGCTGTTCACAGCTGCAAACAAATAAACAGAATTATTATTATCCTGGCCTTCCTAATGGCCAAGTATTGAGGTAATTAACTGGATGAATAAACAAGCTGACAATTAGTGCACGTTTATCTGATACATATTTGTTTATTGTTCCTGGATCCACCCTTCTCTGTTGTAGTTAACACGATCCGGCAGCTTGCATCATATCAGAGGGGTGTAGCATGTGGAAACAAAGTGTGCTGCTAGTTCATTCTGGGCATAACTTACACATAACCACCCTCAGAATCAATAAACCTCACTCGACATATAAACACCAATAACACTGTTTATTTCATAACCAGAGCTTCAATTAAAGGTATAGTTAATTATACAAGGACTTTTTTAGTAAATGTTCCCTTAGGATTCTTTGATATTTCTTGAAAAAGATTAATTAAAATGAGATGTTACTGTATGCATGAGTAGATTGATTTCATGTAACTAGTACAGCCAAATTTTGAAATAATTGGTATACATATGTTCTATATGTTTATATATCACCAGTTATATGCTTTAAATAGACATGCATAATGCTTTGAATTTTTAAACATAATAGGTAAAGCAATTTTTTTAGTCTACATGATTAGTGATACATAAAGATATACATGTATTCACAAATAACTTATCCTTTCACGACTTTCAGTCACAGGCAAGAAATCAGGTTAAAGAAATGAATATGTTTACTACTTTTTGGGGGTAAAAAGGTAAATGAAAACTTACTGTTTTAAAAAAGATAAAGGAATACAAGAACATATGACAATAATTTCAGGATTACAGTACAAGAACGTTCTAAAGAAATTGATGCAGAAAATGACAAATGGGTAAATGCATATGGAATCCCCTGGTAAATGACACAAGCTGCTTTATGCAGAGTATTCCATCTGCCATCTTGGGTGGCGGACGGGACGGGACAAGATGGTTTTTGAGGAACACGTTGAATTCATCTGTCTCCAAATATCTTCCTTGCTCGCCCAAATGTGCTGCTAATGTCTTCCATGATGGCGTAAACACCATTGGCGTAAATATTAAACAAAGCTTGTTGAAATCTGAGGTATGACATTTGCTATTATGCTTTTGCTAATGGCTCAAAAAAGTTCTTGCTAGACTCTGGTATCCCAAGGTTGGTTTACTGTTAAACTGTTTGAAATTCACTGTTAAAATGTGTTCTACATGTTTCATTTTAATCAAAATTAAAACTTCAACCTATGTTTATTATTTATTTGATTCAAAGATTATCACTTAAACTTGTTGCATTTTATTTCTATCACTTTCAAATCAAACAGGATAGAATTAACAAAGGATATATTTTTAAGCTGTTAAAATCTTTAAGACCTTAAGGAAAGACAGTTGAGAAAGTTCCATGTTTATATGTTTTCAAGACAAAGAGGTCGGGTATGACTTCAAGATGTTTTATTTACACTGCAAACAACAACAGCCTTAAATGACAATTAAAGATAAAAACTGTCCAAGCAGCAATGGTATTCTGGAAATGATTCGGCTACACACAGCATCTGGGAAGGAGAACGTGAGGAGATGGACAACACATTTGTGGGAAAGCATTCCTGAAAAGAAATTAAAACTCCATTGGACAAAAAGCTGTCTCACAATGGAATTTAAATTTGATATTGTTTGTACAAACCATGACAATTTTTAAGATTTTCTATTTAAACATCAATTTAAATCTCATTTTCCCTGGTGTTATTCAAAAAGAATACATACTTTCTGTTTGAAGTGTATCACAAAATAAATAAGTTTCTAAATCTTTTCTCAGCCTTTCAAACATGCTTATACATTACATGCTAAATTCATTATCCTAAGATATCTTTTTTCAAATAAGAACCATTCTTTTATTTCTTAATTCTTTCAATAATAGAGTTCATTTATCATTCATAGCAACCATTTGCATGAAAAAAACAAGAAAAAGAAACTACCAAAGTTCAGAAAATCAGTAAAACAAAGCCACAATCATATAAACAAATATCCAGTAAGTATGAAAAAAAGGTTTTTGAACCTAATAAATCTATGAAAGAAAAACTATCCATTGATTAAAGGGCAGTTATGGCTGCTCCATGAGTGATCTAAATATTTGAGGCAATTATTGAACTAGCATTTTAGAATCTAGGATTTCTAGACAATCATGTACAATCACAATTTCACAATTTCCTCAGTATACATCACATTTCAGAAAAACCAAATGATGAAGACACAAAAATCGGACAAATTCCATTCAATCAAGCTTACCAATGGCACATCTCATGATTGGTAGAAACGGGACAAGAAATGGGAATATTTAGGATTCCGAGGCACACCTGGGTCAGGTTAACGATGATCATTCTCACCTGGCCGCGCTCTGCTCACATCTAATGGCATCAATCAGGAGCAAAAACATACGCTGATAATGCACACCGACTGCACACTATTATCAGCACATGTGCAGCATATATGTAACCCAGACTCCCGAGATAATTAGACAGACCCTCCGATTCATTACTTCTCTACATACTACATCACCCCAGCTATGTTAATTAAGACAACGGGAACTGTTTACTACCAACAATTTTTTCTTCATTTTTTTCATTGTTTTTGTATAGGTTCATCTGGTTGATACATGCAGGTTTAGTTAGACTGGACCAACTGGAACTATTTACTACAAGTATGAATATTCCTTGTCACAAATGCAACTGAAATTTAGTCTTTTTGTACCATGCATCAATTATATTCTTAATAATACTGAAATCTTATTCAAGTTTTTGTCTTCTAAGCATTGTTTATTCTTTTATATGTGTATAGTTAATGTTTTTAGTTCTTTATAACTTTTGTTTATTATTCTTACTGCTGTTATCATCTCTATATTTTCTTTATTGTTTTTTAATTGATGTATATTTTTTTTATCTAAAACATTTTGTGACTCACTATCAGTGTATTGAAGTTGAAATAATTGATTTTTAATATTTTGAAATTTATTCATAATACAAAGTCATATTGTTGATTCTTTGACCTCTGAAATTGTTAATTTTATTAAATTTAAAAATATCATTTAAATCTATTAGCAAAACATCCTTTGGCATAGAAGATTAAATACATCAATGATTAGTTTCATAAACGTTATTGCTTACTTAATCAAAACTATTATTTTGCTCCTAAATAACAAATAGGGGTGAAGAGAACACAACTTAGAAGAATGCACATATGAATACACATTGTTTTAGCACAGTTACATTTCCTGTTATATTTCCTTTACCAATAT
The DNA here is from genome assembly GCA_916613615.1 of Steromphala cineraria. NCBI lineage: Eukaryota > Metazoa > Mollusca > Gastropoda > Trochida > Trochidae > Steromphala > Steromphala cineraria. The sequence continues at coordinate 21,009,400 of OU744720.1, forward strand.
TCCCCCCCCCCCCCTCCCCCTTCCCTCACTTCCCAACAATCAAAATGTACTATTCTCCTAAAAAGGTAATAGAACTAAAATGTAGTCTTTGACCTGTTATTGTATGAATAAAAAGCCTTTTCAAAGCTAGTTTGTTGTCTTCCTTCTTTGTACATATAAGTGTTGCAGTTGAGCCTATACTTTCTATACAAGGATATTATGATTTATGAAGCAACATTCCAATTACCTTTTTTTCTATTGTGGCTTTTCGATAGATATTTTTTTTCTATTGTGCCTTTTCGATAGAAAATATCTGTAATTCTGAGTGAGAGATTTGGGTTTAACGCAGCTTGTGCAATATTTCAGCCATTTATTGGCTTGTCATTACGAATCGACAATTCCTTTTATAATATCAAAGAATATGCAATATAGAAATATATCTATCCTTGACATGATTAAAGACATGTAAACAGCAATCATTCACAAATGTCACTGTATGTACATTAACATACATGAAGATAAAACAAGTCTCCTTATAATCTTAAACATGCAATAAGGCAAATCTACACTAGTTTTTATCTCTATATGTACAGTGTGACATGTCTCGGAAGAATTATAGTCTCAACGATTAAAGGTTATTCATAATAACACAATTATAAGTAAAAGTAGATATATAATACATGTTGATTGCAGAATTGGGGCTGTCATTGCCTACTTAAACACCTGTTTCTCTTTAATTCTCAGCAATATTACCACTTGCATGCACATTGGGACTCATTTACTACTAACTATCATATTTCTCTGTGCTTTATGTAATTAACTTATTACTGTAAATATGCTTCCTGCAGTTACATAATGGTTCCTGGTTATTTCGCAACATGTCATATATATATATATATATAACCTTGAAGCGCATGTGAAAATCTACTCCTTTTTGATGTAGAGGGTTTTATGCAAATAAGGTTTTATCAAAAAGATTTGCATGTTTTTCATCTAGTTGAAAATCTTTAGCTTAATTGTTTATAAGTGATAATTATTGTCATCTCTAAAAGAAAATAAGCTTAATATTTTATATACTCAAACGAAGTTAATTACCAATAAATGATAATTGAAATTGATTGAAGGTGACCTTTGTGTTGGATATGAGACTCATAATTATTTAACCTTCATAGTAATTATAAAATAAAATATGTTTTATACTACTTGGTAGAATGTATGATATATGTTTTATAATAAAATTATCAATTATATAAGTTAAAGAAGTGTCATATTTTTCAATTGTGCACATATCACATTGCCTAGCAAAGATTGTTGCAGCATGAATAACCATATTAGGATTTCATTAAAAGTAGCTTGATTCTGACATCACTGTAACAAGACGTCCTGCATCAGACTGTGTATCAAATAGAATCCTTTGATACAGTCTAATTCCTAATTCTACAAGTTAAAATTGACTAAATAAATGCACATATGAAAAAACTAAACAAATAAAAATAAAGCAATGAAGATATATAGTCTATATCTGTTTCAAAGTATCCTTTGGATTATCTCTGACATTTGTTCACTATTTATAACATGAACTTCAATAAGTGGTTATTAAACTTTCTGACTAATCCTCAAAGTGTGTCATTTTGTTGTTTTGTTGAAATTTGCCCACTAACTACTTTGTTGTACTTACTAATTCAACATTTTCATTTTTACAAATCAAATAATTTTAAATCATTGTACATGTACTTAGTTTTCATTGTGAACTCAAAAAGCAAGATTAAATAATTAAAGACACAATTTCAACAACTCACGAAAAGGCAACAACAGATTCTGCCAACCCCTTAATCCATAACAGTCTTAAATTCAATCTTGAATTTTAAACATTAAAAAATTTATGATTGATTCTCCAAATAAGGGCAGGGCTAAAACGGTCACGGAAGAATAAAATCAAATTTGAGTGCTGTAACCGTGGTGATAGAGCTTGCATGGAGAAAACAGAAAACAATTCAATCAAATTCCCATTCAGCTTCAAGAAGAGAGGGTTGTTCCAACGCTGGGCACTTTTACCGATTAACAGTCCACGTCTGACTCACTCTGCAATATCTGCTTTGCAATGTTGAGATTCACATTCAGCACACAATGAATGAATCAGAGGTCTTAAAAAATTGGTGTACAGTGTGAAGAATATTTCTTCTTATGAATGTAGTAATTAGTTAGTGGTCTTTAATCTAATGAAGATGTCTTGGAGTTGAAGTAATTCCAGACTGATGACGTCTGCTATGGGAGCAGCCATATTGGTTTTAAAGTAATTGACTGACAAGCAATCAAACCATAGGGGAATGAGAGCAAATCCAAACTATTCTTCATGTTTAAACATGCAAATAAAGCTGTGCTGTGCTGATTTGTTTCTGCTCTTTCACAAGCTTTCTATGTGGAATCAGTTTTACAACTTCAATTCTCAAAATTTGGGCACATAAATTGTTTTTAATATTATGTTGACTATATCAAATGGTAAAAAAAATTAATTTGAGAGATTACAAATTTTCTAATTAAATAAATGGGTTATTTTTTTTAGAATAAATTTGATCTCAGATTTGTGAATGTAAATTTTCCATATAAATATATCGCATCTAAAAGCATCATCCAAAGTGATATTTCAGAGAGAAACAATCCTATTGATCTGATATAACAATAAATAATAAAAAATATACATAAATGTTAGGATTTTCTCTAAATCTGACTAAAATAGCATTGCTTTGGTTTTGCCTTTGCTTCCTCATTAGAGAGTATGACACAGAAATGATGAAATATTATTAAAAACTAAAAACTAGAACTAGAAATTACAAACAATATACATAATACTAACAAACGAAGAATCATTTAATATGTCTCCTGCACAATGTTTATGTTTATATAACTATGATAATAAAAAAATAAAAAATGCTTCAGTAACAGGAAATCAGCATCAGGTTCTTTTGGAATAGGTTCTTTCTTTTGAAAAAATATAAAAATAGGAACTTAAAACAAGTACCCCGGTAATAGAAATAGAAACTAAATCATTCATTATCAAATTTAGTATACTGGTACATGAGTAAAACTTGATAAAAGATTTGCATGTTTGAGTGGCTCTGTAAAATAATTCATTTATTAACAAAGACATTGCATCTCTCTTATAAATTTAAGTTTAAGGTTTTTGAAAGAAAAGAGAAGGAATTAAAGCAAATATTCATTAAAAAAAGCTGACAATTTCTGTTTACAAAGTGACTTAATTCCTGGATGCTTGAAAACCTCATGATAATTATGTTGTGAAGTGTTAAGAAAAAAGAATCTAAAACAAAATGGTGTGCACCAATTTTTCTTAATGCCAGTTCAAAAGACAAACTATATTGCTTTTTTATGATATCCATTATATTTGTTTTTATGACATCAATTACATCTTCAGTTAGTCTTTAATAAAAACGCAAAATAGCAAAAACTGATATGGTAATATAGTAAACTTTACAAAAACAGGTATTGTATAATTGTTATTTAACGCCAAGGGAAATTCTCTTGTGTTGCAATGTCTGTAACCAAAAGTAGTACCAAATTGGTTCAGTTTACAATGAATGCAAGTTGTTACATTAACACATGATCCAAGATTGAAAAATACAAATGTTTTTTCATCAGTCTCTTTTTTTAGACGATGGAGGTTTAAAAACGCCATTTGAATTCCATCTTGCCTTTCTTATAATGACATATGGGTAATGTAGCAAAATTTGTAAAGAACATATGTTCTCTAAAAAACATTTATTTTACAAGTGAAAAGCTTTTTTCACAAGTATCAAGTTGCAACACATTGCAATTTACAGTATTGAAAGATTATTTGGTTTCAAAAAGAGTTCATATAAATCACTAAATACTTCAAAATTAAAGTACAAAACCTTTTTTAATCCAAAATATGTTATAATATACTTTATAGTTGATTTGTTTAAACTTTGGAAAATATTACACAGTGGTTGGTTTGTGTTTTTTTTTAAAAAAGAACAGCCACTAAATAAGTGATTCTAAATATCAAATTTTGGAAATGGTTTTATCATATTAATCTGCATGCTTCTTAAAAAATATTCCTGACCTTTCAAAATGAATGACATAACCAATATAAAAGATATCCAACATTCAACAATAAAGAAATCTGCTGTCAAAATCTTCAGTCCAAATGTCCTAACTTCATTTTAATCTGAAGAAAGTCAAATGACAGGCTTGCATGCTTAAAATGAAATTACATTTTATTCCCCAAAATTAGAACAAAATGCATAAAATGACAGCTGACTTTCGGAACTTCATTTATGATTGTATCCCTCTCATTCTGAGCTTAAAATCAGCAAATATCAACCCTTTGTAGCAAATGTCAGTGATTTTCTCATTAATGTTAAAGGCCCTCAGACAGATCATTGAAATTCTAATTAGTTCTCATGACACATGTTACAATGGCCAGGACAAAAGCTATTGTTCTTCAATCTACTGCCGGACTTGACAGAATCGCTGCCTCCGCAAGTTCAGATCTGATAGGGATGTGTGCATTATGGCTGAACTTAGAGAATAGGACATGAGGAGGAGGGGAATGGGGGGAAGAGGGGGTCTTTGGGGTATGCGCAATTTTGGAACCCCCTAAGCAAACAAACACACATTATGTGAAAACAGGAAATTTGGTATAAGAGTTCACACCACAGCACATAGAGGAAGGGAGGAAGGGAATCATGTATTAGCAATGGTACCAACCTGAAGCCCATTTTCTCAATCATTTAGTAACTATAATGTCAGCAGTGCACAATTGGTCTTTACCTCCCTCCTCCCCTTCACTCAGTAGAAGTTCACCGGCCATCTATCATATACAATAAACTTATGTCTATGAAATAGTTAAAATAACGACTGTACCTTCATCCATGATATTTTATTTTCTAAGTTTTTCATTGCAAATTCAGGCAATCCTAGACTTGCCGAAAAGGTCTTGGACTGAATAAAGGCTCCTTTTCAATACACAATTCTGATACAGGACTATCTACAATCTGATTCAGAGAACTTCGGAAAAAGAAAAACAATCACCTAGACAGTAGAAATCAACAAGTTTCACATCTTAAATATAATCATAAGTCTACCCTTCCTTATATTAATTTATTGAATAAATGTCCTCTCAGTGTAAAAACACCTTTTTATCATTTTATCAAATTTGTATTTCTTGCATTTAACCATCACATAAACTGATAGAAGTATGTGATAACTATTCATACCTTTAAACCCATGTACAAATTGTCATTTTCTTGTCATTGTAGTTTCATGGGTTTAAGGGCCTGAAACTTCATGAAGTAAACAGATTAGCTTAGAAATATTTATAATTATGCATGAGTTTAGTGTCAATGTTGACATCCTTGTTTACAGAGGTTTGGTTTAGAGATAAACTTTCACATATTATCCTCTACACCCCATATGATTCATTGATGTAGGGTTTCAATAGAATAACAAGAATATATATGGCGATAAACCATATTGCTTTGAGGGAGTGAAACTGAAGATACTCACGCAAAATTCCAAACAAACCTAATATTGAAAAGGGATAACTTAAAGTAATTTAAGATTGTTATGTTATTACAATGCACTTCTTTCTCAGAAACTTTCTTGCAAACCCATAACATGTAAGTAGTACAGAGGATAACTTGAAGAAACATATGTTTATATTCCTTAGCAACATCATGATATACTTGATTAAAGATGTCTCAATATCATACATCACACTGCATATTTTCTAGTCAAACCAACCTCCAAGTTACTCTATGTTATATAGGGAATGTCAAAAAGCAAATAAGGGTTTCAACCTAGAGGTGATAAGAAAACAAGTCATCCATAAAATTAACCAATCAGTGAGCTCGAAATAATTTGCTGCCATCTGCCTTGTTTGTGCGGTGTTGCTGTGTCCAGGTTTATCATCCATGGCATAATATACGAGGAAATAACTTGTTTCTCACACTCAATTTCACCCGGTTGATGGAAACAGCCTTCCTGAGACCTAAAGCTCGTGTATAATACATACAGCTAATAGCTTGTTATGGTCCTTTAACCCTCTACTCTGCTTATACTGTATCTTGTAAATATGCTTGTGTGACACAAACAACAACCAAAAGTCTGCAAGAAACTAAGTTTAGATTCAACATAATAAATTTGATATTGTACCTACTTAAATAGTTGAATGAAACTGTCCCATAAATGACACTTATGGCTTTTTTGCTGTATATGTTCAAAAATTTACAAAAAGTATGTTAGTAATCATCACTCAGCTCTCGTATCTTTTATTCAAACTAGATGATTTGACAAAAAATTTGTTTTAATATGTGTCTTAAATAACATCCAAAGGTATTTTATTTCAATCACGTAGAACTGTCCTAAAACTTTTAACTAATATCCATTTATTTTTAATTACCATGTTTTAATCTTTAATTTCAAAGAATTATGACATCAATAAATCTTACTTTCTTACGTTCTCTCAAAATCTGTCCTAAACTGCCTTAAATGGCCTTAACTATTGTTGGTATGGATTGAGGCTAGGGCAATGTTGTTGATGTGGGATGGTGGAGGTATGTTAGTAAACCAGCAATACATGTACGACAATAATTTAACATGAATTCACACATATAAATCTAAGGAATATTGTCTAACAGTTCTGAATTTAATCTGTCAATTTGATGTGCATACATAGAGTATTCTCTTGCGATAAATTTCCCTAGAAATGTTCTTTTCAAAATTCATAATTCATAAATTAAATAATCATTTGAACAATATGCCACCACTCTGGTTTTCATTTCCTCCATTTTCAAAAACAAACATTTCATCGTTTCAAAAGAGTATCTGCTGAAACATCCCTGCCTTTTAGAAAGATAGAGTCTGCCCTTTAACAAACATGTCAATAAACCATCAGAAGTTATGAGCTTAAATAAACAAAAATAACCAAATAGCCTAAATTCTGAAATTCCAATTTAAACAGCCTCAGGCAGCATATATATAGTTTTATTGCTTTTAAACATAAACTTGACATAAACTTCACACAGTTAGACATTTCAGTAAATATTCACATAAAAACACTCAGTGCAGTAATATCCAGCGAAAGCTTATACCAAGGGTATTACACATTAATATGGAAAAACACAATGTCAGTCCAAGTACTTTGTATTTTACAGCGCTCAAGCTGGGATCATAAATAGCTCCGTATTTCAATTTAGAGATCGACGATTCACATTTGTTAAATCCAATAACACAGGCAATCTCCCCAGGGCTTCACTCAAACCAGACCATAAAACACTAACCTTGCTCAGGGTAATGGAGCCTGCAGGACCACACAGGCCGTACACACACTGGGGTGGACGCGATGGGATGATGGAGGGTGGGATGGGTGAAGGTGGATCAGATGGGATGATTGAGGGTGGGATGGGTGAAGGTGGATCAGATGGGATGATGGAGGTGGGATGGGATGATGGAGGGTGGGATGGGTGAAGGTGGATCAGATGGGATGATGGAGGGTGGGATGGGTGAAGGTGGATCAGATGGGATGATGGAGGTGGGATGGGATGATGGAGGGTGGGATGGGTGAAGGTGGATCAGATGGGATGATGGAGGGTGGGATGGGTGAAGGTGGATCAGATGGGATGATGGAGGTGGGATGGGATGATGGAGGGTGGGATGGGTGAAGGTGGATCAGATGGGATGATGGAGGGTGGGATGGGATGATGGAGGGTGGGATGGGTGAAGGTGGATCAGATGGGATGATGGAGGGTGGGATGGGTGAAGGTGGATCAGATGGAATGATGGAGGTGGGATGGGATGATGGAGGGTGGGATGGGTGAAGGTGGATCAGATGGGATGATGGAGGGTGGGATGGGTGAAGGTGGATCAGATGGGATGATGGAGGTGGGATGGGATGATGGAGGGTGGGATGGGTGAAGGTGGATCAGATGGGATGATGGAGGGTGGGATGGGTGAAGGTGGATCAGATGGGATGATGGAGGTGGGATGGGATGATGGAGGGTGGGATGGGTGAAGGTGGATCAGATGGGATGATGGAGGGTGGGATGGGATGATGGAGGGTGGGATGGGTGAAGGTGGATCAGATGGGATGATGGAGGGTGGGATGGGTGAAGGTGGATCAGATGGGATGATGGAGGTGGGATGGGATGATGGAGGGTGGGATGGGTGAAGGTGGATCAGATGGGATGATGGAGGGTGGGATGGGTGAAGGTGGATCAGATGGGATGATGGAGGTCGGATGGGATGATGGAGGGTGGGATGGGTGAAGGTGGATCAGATGGGATGATGGAGGGTGGGATGGGTGAAGGTGGATAAGATGGGATGATGGAGGGTGGGATGGGTGAAGGTGGATAAGATGGGATGATGGAGGTGGGATGGGTGAAGGTGGATAAGATGGGATAATAGAGGTGAGATGGGATGGTGGAGGGTGGGATGGGTGAAGGTGGATAAGATGGGATGATGGAGGGTGGGATGGGTGAAGGTGGATCAGATGGGATGATGGAGGGTGGGATGGGATGATGGAGGGTGGGATGGGTGAAGGTGGATCAGATGGGATGATGGAGGGTGGGATGGGTGAAGGTGGATAAGATGGGATGATGGAGGGTGGGATGGGTGAAGGTGGATCAGATGGGATGATGGAGGGTGGGATGGGTGAAGGTGGATAAGATGGGATGATGGAGGGTGGGATGGGTGAAGGTGGATCAGATGGGATGATGGAGGGTGGGATGGGTGAAGGTGGATCAGATGGGATGATGGAGGGTGGGATGGGTGAAGGTGGATAAGATGGGATGATGGAGGGTGGGATGGGTGAAGGTGGATCGGATGGGATGATGGAGGGTGGTGATGGGAAAATGGAGGGTGGGATTGGTGAAGGTGGATCAGATGGGATAATAGAGGTGGGATGGGATGATGGAGGGTGGGATGGGTGAAGGTGGATAAGATGGGATGATGGAGGTGGGATGGGTGAAGGTGGATAAGATGGGATAATAGAGGTGAGATGGGATGATGGAGGGTGGGATGGGTAAAGGTGGATCAGATGGGATGATGGAGGTGGGATGGGATGATGGAGGGTGGGATGGGTGAAGGTGGATCAGATGGGATGATGGAGGGTTGGATGGGTGAAGGTGGATCAGATGGGATGATGGAGGTCGGATGGGATGATGGAGGGTGGGATGGGTGAAGGTGGATCAGATGGGATGATGGAGGGTGGGATGGGTGAAGGTGGATAAGATGGGATGATGGAGGGTGGGATGGGTGAAGGTGGATAAGATGGGATGATGGAGGTGGGATGGGTGAAGGTGGATAAGATGGGATAATAGAGGTGAGATGGGATGATGGAGGGTGGGATGGGTGAAGATGGATCAGATGGGATAATAGAGGTGGGATGGGATGATGGAGGGTGGGATGGGATGGAGGGTGGGATGGAATGATGGAGGGTGGGATGGGATGCTGGAGGGTGGGATGGGATGTTGGTGCATGGGATGTGATGATAGTGGGTAATGGGTGGTTGATGGATAATGGGGATGGGTAAGTGCATTTGATTGGATGATGGTTCAAGGTTGGTGGATGGTTTTGGATGATGTGGGGTTGGTGGATGGGATTTGATGATGATGTGGGGTTGGTGGACTGGATTTGATGATGGTGAGAGGATGTTGGATGGGATTGGATGATGATGTGGGGTTGGTGGACTGGATTTGATGATGGTGAGAGGATGTTGGATGGGTTTGGATGATGATGTGGGGTTGGTGGACTGGATTTGATGATGGTGAGAGGATGTTGGATGGGATTGGATGATGATGTGGGGTTGGTGGACTGGATTTGATGATGGTGAGATGATGTTGGATGGGTTTGGATGATGATGTGGGGTTGGTGGACTGGATTTTTTGATGGTGAGAGGATGTTGGATGGGATTGGATGATGATGTGGGGTTGGTGGACTGGATTTGATGATGGTGAGAGGATGTTGGATGGGATTGGATGATGATGTGGGGTTGATGGACGGTATGGGATGAGGGTGCTAGGTTGGTGGATGGGATTGGATGATGATGTAGGGTTGGTTGACAGGATTGGAAAATGTGTGGTTGGTGAATTGGATGATGGTGTCAGGTTGGTGGATGGGATTTGAATTTGATGATGGTGCTAGAATTGTATAAAATATATAAAATATAGCCCGTCCGCCAGTCCTTAAACTGGCTACTTTTTGTCAGGACTTGTTACTTTTTGGTCAGGACTGGTAACTTTAAAAAAAAATTCTTTATTTTCCTTATAAGAATTGACCAAGTAATTTTCAGGACAATCTATTTTATACACTGGTGCTAGGTGTGTAGATAGGATTGGATGATTGTGTGGTTGGGTTGACCGGATTGGATGATGGTGGCGGGTTGGTGGACGGAATTTGTAAATGATAACGTACCCCAAAGAGTTTAGCAGGGGCACGGTCCATACACAATCTTTTGGATGGAATGATAGTGCTAACTGGGATGAAGCAGGGGAGAGGTTGACATATGATTGGGTTGGGGTTGTTTCACAAACTGTGGGTGGACTGAAATAATGTAGGTGCACTCAAGTAAGTAAAGCAGCTGTGGGTTAATACACATACAGTGGGTTGATGGGGCAAAACGATTTCACCAACAACTGTGGGAGGATGGGACTGAATGCAGGTGCGTTCTTGGTAGGTTAGTAGAGTTAAAGTCAAAACAACTCTTGGTAGTTTGGTTGCATGTAAAGCTTGCCTTCACTAAAATACTGCAGGGGGTAATGGGGGGATGGGGCATGGTTTTTATTTAAAAAAATCAAAATGAATGTCCCAATTAGTTTACTATCAAATAAAAGTTTAGAATAACAAAAAAAACTCTTTCAAGTTGATAACACAACTTTGTTATATGTCATAATTTCATATTTAAAGTTATCTATCTAAAGTTTATCAGCAATAAGACACTTCTGAACAAAGGGAGAAAACCCAAATTTACTGGCTTGCATATTCCAGCACCCCAATGAGAACTTTATTATAAAATATCATTCAAATCAAAGGAAAATATTATCAAGATTAAGATGATAAATAAATGTTTTGAAAGTATTTTTGTTTAAAACTACACTACAGCACTTCAAATTTTTAAACCAAAAAATACAAATAGAGGATACAAACAGCCTTGAAATTTAATCAGATTTAAATTGTTTTAAAAAGTTAAATTAAAGTAGGATTACTAACATTGTAAAGGATCGCATAATAGACGGTAATACAGAGATTATCTTTTCAGCAGTAAATCCTTAATCCAGACTCTCAAATGTTAAATCTAATATCTAAAAGGGTAACCTTATCCTTTTATGTCCCCAAATCCTATTACCTGGACCAAAACCCAATCTAGAATGTACCTACGAGGTGGTAGTTACCTTTTGCTTGCTTTTGATCTACAATCATTAATCACTATATTCGTGGAAGTTAAGCTTCTTTTATGAGCTTTCTGTCTGTATAATGTTTCTATGTTTTGCACTAAATCAATTTTTATATGTAAGGAGACAAAAGAGTTGTTTAAGAATCTTAATCTCTTACCTGAACACTGATGAAATAACAAAATAAAGCCAATAGCCAATTTACACCTGGTCAATTTGTTAACACCTCTAACGAGAATTTTCAGACAGGTAAGTATTTAGGAGATCAATGACCTGTTTTCATGAAAATAAAAATAAGAAACTGATTTTCTCAAATTAACTAAAAAATTCTTTCAATCAATGAATGATAGAACATGTTGCAATGGAGTTATGGTCAAAATAACAAAGACTTTTTTTTTAAAATATAATAATGATGCAAATTAAAACATTAAAAAAACATAGATGACTAAAAGAAGATTTAAGCAACCACCGTACATTTAATTTTACTTTAATTTTTCCATGTATAATACACCAAGGTTTTCCTCGTTAAAAATTTAATACAAAAAAGCCTAATTAGTTTGACTAAAAAATATCCACACACACCAAAGCCATGTTACAAACATCTTCCATGGCAATTTAGTCTGGATGATGTAAGAGTGTGAATAAACACCATCTAATTAGGTCCTATATCTTGCGAGAAAGTACAAGTACGTATTACCGTAGTTAAGTACACATATTGCCAACAGCTTCAGTAATTGGCCTTCATCTGCAGGTGTGTGATCTAGAGGCAGTATTGAAATATATATGCTAGCCCAGGAGAAAACTCTCATAAACTCCCTGAACCAAGACAGAACTGGGCGTCCATTCTGAATATAATGACGGTGTTCGGGTGAACAGCCAAATGCAATCCTGTAACCATATCATGCCAATATTCTTAAATTTCAACAAGATTGGTTTAAGGGCAGGCACTTACACGATAATCTTGTATGATTATTTCTGCACAATTAAGATTGAAAAGATCAAGTACACATCTCCTTTTTTATGATGAGCAGGGATGATTTTTTGTTGTAAAGATGGTTAACTTGAAATCCGAATTTGAAAATGTAATTGCTTGATGAAAAATGTTCTTAACCTAAGGTAAATATACAAATTAATGCAGTTACTTCTAAAACAACAACAACGACAACGACAATGACAATGACAATGACAATGACAACAACAACAACAACAAACCAACAAAAAAAGGAGTAACTACTGATGGAATGTTATTTGAATGGTTATACCTGATTATTAATAGATATAAAAAAATTAATAAAGGAAGGAATAATATTGAGCCCTAGCATAATTATTCTTATAGAAATTAATAAATATAAAACATGTTAAAAGATAGTAACTATTTAACCAGTTTCTGTTCTCACTAAGACCACTACCTAGCTATTTATACAAATAGAAAGGTTTTAGTTTTGTAAAGATATTGTCAAGTCATCTGTTTTCAGTCATCAATAGTTTTCGGTCAGTCATTTTGACTCCCTTTTGTGAGCATATCCAAAGGGATATCAAAGTACCTTGTGGATTATTTGCAGCAGAGGGTTCATAGGTTCATCTAGGAAAAGTCATTTAAAATAAAATTTGCTTAAGAAAAAATATTATGGCAAAAACATGAAAAACATCACATTTTAAAGCATATTTTCGAATACCAATTTTCTATGGCAAAGAAAGTCTTTTTATTTTCAAACCTTGCTCTAATAACTGTCCACCTTATTTCCTTGTAATTCTTTACATAATGAGATGTCTTGATGTGATAATATTTATTGTCACTTTTCCATTTTAAGAAAAAATATATTCATTGTTTTCAGTGTTATTTCTTATCAAATTCATTTTCAAAACAATAAAAGTTATCTCAGTGGTTTTGAATGGTTTTCCTAATGTGCACAATACATTTTTTTTAAAATATGGACACACTCCAAGGGAAGCCTTTATCCAAGCAACTTAAACTATCAGAAGTGATATTCCTGTCTGAGAAATAGTAAGCTCACCCTCTAAACCCAGTGTTTCATGTTTTTCGATTTTTCATTATGAAATATGATAAATCAAAGTTATTTTTATTTAGAATAATATTTACTTAAAAACTATATATTAAATAGTTTAAGTCAGACTTATGTCAACTTTCTGTGTCATTATGGAACATAAACTTTGAAAAACTGTCCTGCATATTCTAAATAACAGAGGTTCAAGAAAGTGACTGAAAACACATGACACTACTTCCAAAGTCAGAAGTTTTTTCAAAGTTGTTAGCATTCTATGTTGTACAAATGTTAAATATAATTGGTTTTCATAAATTTTCTATTAGATAATATGGCAGTAAATGATTAAGAGTAATTTATCATGCATGACCCATTTTGGATGAACACTGAGTCTAAAAAAAGAATTTTTTTAAACTTTACAGCATTGGGTTTTTTTAGCTATAGATAAATATTTTAAATATTTATTATATTTTTAGAATATATTTCATAGAAATTTTAAACAAAACTCAAAAGTCAAAACAAAGAAACACAAATGAGAGCATATTCTGTTTCTTCCTAAAGCTATTTTTCAGTCAAAGGGAAGTAACTCGTGTCATCAAGCAAGGGAGACAACCTTTCATCAACTTCCGTTTCACCTGTAATGCCTCTGAGGTGACAAAACAAACTAAAATCCTAACGGAGGAACTACATTCAATCAGATAGGTAGGCATAATTTTCTTTCTCCTCAAGCTTTTGCCTAGCAGATGATAATCGTCCTCGATGTAATATTTTCATAATTTATTAATAAAGCTTTCCGGTTTTTTAAAATTACGTAAATCTAGGCCAAGAATATTATTGACGAAATGAGGAATCATTGTTGACATTTTTCTCTGATTCAACTTGGATTTCTTTTACCCCCAAAATGCTCATTTGGTTCATCATGGTTCTACTAGCCTAAAATTGATAAATTTCCTTTTGTTGTATAAGGCTTGAGAAAGCCTCAATTTTAATTGTGATATCACGATATATTTCTTTGATTAGATTCCAAATGATTAGGACATCAACATCTTACATAACTAATGTGATTTTTAGGACAAGCTTTTTCTGTTCATTTTTATTTCAATGGAACAGCATATTTCAACAACAATATTAAAGTACTTTAAATTTTTAAATTGTTTGAAGAGATTTATTTCTATGCAAAAACCATTTCTGAAAATCACATCTTTAATTGAATTCATTATTCTCTGATATTATTATTTTGGACAAACAATGTTTAGATACTCTCTTTACTTTCATTGGGATTTTTACAACTCAGATCTATTCAATGATTTATCATCATGAAATAAAATATAATTATTGTATATTTCACAAAAAGAAAGCAATATCTATGCGAACTATTTCTACAATGAAATGAAAGAAACCTTTTATCATGACTGTTGAGTAGAAACAATCCTGATTGACGTTTGAATGCTAGCAAGAATCAAACAGTTGAAAAAGTTGTTTCCATGTAAGGTATTCTCAGATTGTTCATGACATCTTGGTACAATATGAAATACAATCTATCGTTAATTCTTTATCAATCTTTCAGAATAACATCATTGGTATTAGCAAAAGAAAATGCCTTCTACCAAAAGAACTGTCCTAGTAACAGGTACGTCTTCAGCTTTTAGTCATTGAACAGTCTAGCAGAACTTGCCCTTTCATGTTGACTAGGCCGAAACAAAAATATGTTGTGTTTCAGGTAACCCTACCAACCAATAATTTTTTGTGCTACTGGAAAGTTTTTATAACACATATATTTTCTCTTAACAAAGACCTACCAATGGAATTTGTTAAAACATAAGAAAAATCACAACAAACACATATTTTAAACAATAAATGAAATAGAAATTACTCATTTTCATAATTTGAATAATTATGCAGATACATTTATGTATTAAAATATGGAAGTAGGTTAAAAATTGCCTAAATTTTAGATGAAGGAAAACATCTTCATACAGTGTTGTTCTATAAGGGGGTCCTGGGGAAATTTGGCCATCCTATTTGCTTGATGTCCCTTAACATTTGGAGATGTATGATACTTTTACCATTCCAATCTGCCAAAGGCCAAAATGATCCCCTCCACTGACCACGAAGGAAAAACACTGCCCTACTCGACGTTTGTTATGGATAGTCATCTCCATGACCATTAGGGCAAATACATCAATATGTATATCCACGAAACTAGTCTCTCCTGTTTTAATTCATGGTATTTACCTGTTCTGTTAGAAGGTCAGTGTGCCATTGGCCTATTTGGAAAATAAGAATAATTTCTTTTTTTGATTACTTTGTTACAGAAAGATTGTTTTATTTACAACCATTTTAGAACCAAATTTATGCTATTTTGATCTTATAACATAAAGGATATTCAACAACATTGAATTTTGATTTCTTGAAATCAATTTAATGTTGACTAACAAATTACAATCTTTGTGCCTTGAATTTAACAATAACGTACTCAGCTAGCGTTCATTCACTCTGTTTTGGATGTAAGATATATACTTGATAGAAAATAAGTGATTGTAGTGAATTAGAACTGGAACAGAGCATTAAATATAATATGGTCAAATTTGTTGTGTTTCCGATCATGTATTTGGATAGCTTGAGTTGGTTTTGACTTTAAAAAATTAACATCTAGTATCTTTATGTTCAGTGGTGTACCTTTTTGTAATTTTGAATAATGCAATAAGCTTATCGAAAAAGTTCTGTAAATATGTAAAATTTCTTTGTTTCAGAAATTATATCAGTGTGCTTGTTTGCAACTATTAATGAACTCATATGAATTGATTACGACCATTTAAAACCCTGCCAAAAATTATTTCGAAAGGATGGAAATTAAGGATGGGTATCGTTCCTTATTTCTGTATTGCAATATATTGCAATACAGAAAAGCATATTGCAATATATTGTCACTTCTTTACTTCAAGAATGCGCATGCTATCTTGTCTAAATATGAACGTTAAGAACTATCATCATTGCCCAGCTATGACCGTTTTGGAAATGGATAATTTTTCAATCACTGTTTATGATATGTATACATATATCGACTATTTTCACAACACAACTTCACACTTCGTAAAGAACTTTCCGTCAATCAAGTTTTATTTGGTTGTGTTTCTTTACAATTTTAAATGGAAAATGCTCGTTTTAAAATTAAAATAAATTGGACATTTTCAGAAGTGTGTACCGATTTGATTCACGTTGTTCCTGTATTGCAATGTACCGATATATTGATAATACCGCGTATCCTTAGTGGAAATGTCCTTGGAAACTCAAGCATTTCTATCTGAGTGATATTCTAAATAACATGTGTGATGTTTGGCATTGTTTGCAGGGTTTGGCCCTTTTGGATGTCACAAAGTGAACGCGAGCTGGGTGGCGGTACAGGAACTTGACAAGCTTGGTCTCGGAGATGACGTAGATCTCATAACTACCGAGCTTGCCGTCAAGTATGACACAGTCTCAAACACAATACCAGAACTCTGGAAGAAACACACGCCAGTTGTGAGTGTATAATTTAAGTTGTTTGTTTATCATAAGGGTAATACAGTCTGATGTACCTATTTGTTGAGGTGTCACTGTGTCGCAATTTGTTACCAAATAAATCAAACTGATTACAAAACAAGTTTATTGTACATATCTACAAAAACAGCTGATTGAGCTGATGTGAACTCAGAACAAGGTATGCATCACTTTACGAAACTATCTGATCATTATGCGACCTCTTCCTGACAAGGGGCTGTCATTATGGTAGAGGGTACATTGAATTTATTTGAGAGATGGGACATGAGATGAAATGTATCAATTGTCATAAAAACTAATTTTCTATACAGTAAGATAATGCTTAGTAACCACTGAGTTGCAGACTATGTTTTGATAGCCATTTAGTAATAATGCTGAGGAATATATGGATGACAACTTCTTTGTTCATTGTATGCGACGTTTCGACAATAAACAAAGAAGTTGTCATCCATATATTCCTCAGCATTATTGTCATCCCAACTTCTAAAATGCCTCTCAAAGAAGTTAGCCATTTAGTAGTTGGGAATCAAG
This sequence comes from Steromphala cineraria, assembly GCA_916613615.1. NCBI lineage: Eukaryota > Metazoa > Mollusca > Gastropoda > Trochida > Trochidae > Steromphala > Steromphala cineraria. The sequence goes on from OU744720.1 coordinate 21,026,879, forward strand.
TTAGTATTAAAAGAGTTGCTGAAAAAGTGTTGGGACATATTTTGCAGCTGGTGGTGCATGTGGGAGTGTCAGGTATCGCTACAGAGCTCACGCTGGAGCAACAGGCGCACAACGATGGGTACGACAAACATGACATCACGGGCACATGTCCATCAACACGATGCTGTGTAGACGGGGCGGACAACTGCATCACGTCCCAGATAGACATGCAGTACGTGTGTCAGGAGGTCAACAACGCAGGCATCAATGTCAAGGCCGTTGTCTCTCACGATGCTGGAAGGTTGGTTACTTCATCATTGTCTTTGCAAACATTGAACAATTTGATATTGAGATTTTAAAAATGAACCATAAGGCTTGACCTAGAATGATGTTCTTAGTGCTATAAGACCTTTAAACCTTAGCCAAGTCTCTTTGTCATAATATAAGATTAAAGGCATGCAAGTATAAGAAAGCTCTGTGGTATCAAGTGACAGTTTTCTTGCGAAATTACTTGAATTTTGATTCCCTCCAGTCTGATTAAAATCAACCGTCCTCTGAGGAATAAAATATAAAAAATATTGTCTTTATCGGGGCTCTAACCATTGGGGGTATCCTCTCCGTCTCGGTCTGAATGCACCCACCTCTATACTCTATAGCATGTTGCTATAAGCAGTTTAGTGCAGACAAACCCATTAGTAAGCTACCCAATCACATCCTCGTTTTTAAATAGCATTTAGCGGTGATTATGTATTACGAATGGTACACTGGAGTTACCTGCCTTTGGCATGATATCAAAAGCTTTTACTGCGCTCCTTGCGATTGGCTAGATAAGCTTGCATCAGAACATGCGGGTAATAGGGGTGCCTTCAGACTGTGAATGAGAGAAAATCTGGGCTGGATGTGGTTCGAACCCCACTAGAGATAATATTTTTACACTTTTTCCCTCGAATCACAGTCGATTTTAATCAGACTGGATCCCCTCACTTCTACTAATTAAGATTTCTCCTGTCAGGTACCTGTGTGATTTCGTGTTCTTCACTTCGCTGCACATCGACCGATGCCGTGCTGCCTTCGTCCACGTGCCTCCGCTAAACACCCCATATACATCACGCGAGCTCGCCGAGGGGCTCCGACATGCCATTACGGCTATGCTCAAGCAGCTGTCTTGACCTCGGTCAGACCTAGCTAGCGTCCTCGTCGATATTTACATTAACTGTTGAGCATAATTCCCAAAGTTGCAATAAGTGAACGCTCAGCACATGTCTCAATCATGCACGTTTCTCACCAATCAAACAGCATCTGCACATCTGTCCAATCAGGTTTCAGTTAGATACATTGTAACAATGTCTAATTAAGAAACACTTTGTTTGAAAATGTGTCCAATTGAGCCTTGAATCAACTTTCAACATCCAATGAAATTGCACTTTGTTGTAGTACAGTGCACTTTATTTGTTACTATTACTTTTCATCGATAGTATTAACATTTATATATATAAATATTCTTTTCACAGCCTTAAAGGCTAAAAAAATTAGTACCTCATTCACTGAAATTTTGAATTAAGAAAGGATGCATTCTTTGTCATAAATTTTAAACACAAATTTTTTATCAAAACATGTTCTCTTGATGAAAAATTATTATTGAATTGATTATGCATTTGAAATTATGCTGTATTGCAATGTGAATAAAATCATAGCATGAATTTCAGTAATATGTACGAATTAGAATCCTCTAATATTGCACATGAAATCTGTGTGTGAATTATTTTAACTGTAATGTGTACTTCCATGTTTCCTCACACAATTATAGAATGTAAGCCTCTCATCTCATAGGCAGTATGTTTGTCTGAGATATATTCTGTAAATGAAACAAAGGGAGAGCTGCTGATGAAGCGAGCTGAATACAACAGGGAGTAGAGTTTTGCAAATTACCTTATTGATTTGCAAACCATATATAATGATTAACAAAATTATCCTTATAATATTTTGATTCTAAAACTATGTCATTACCCTCAATGTATTCACAATTAGCAATAGCCATATATGTTTATAAAATTATCTAAATTTGAATATATACCAATTTGAAATTTTGAATTTCAAAATGTATGGAATCACATTTCTGTTTGTCATTGCAGACACATTAATTGAATTGTTTTAATTTGTTAAATTAACTTATTTTCATATGATCTAAATGAGTATTTAGTTTTATCATGATCCGTTCAATTGAATAAATGTTATTGGGTTAATGCCATTTCCCCAATCTACTTATCTTTACTTATCAAACACTGATTATACCTCAAAAGACTTTTTTTGAAAGTACTCACTGAAGGTAAATAGTCAATTCACATTCTTCATAAGATGATATCTATGGTCAACTAACTTTATGACAGCTCCAGTATTCCAACTGTATTGCCGAAGTAAAACAAACATGCTCAATTGTCATCATTGACATAAATAAAAGCTAAGATATATTACACCTTAGTTAAGAGAGGTGTTTTTATTAGTCATCAAGTGTTAGGTTCTTAAAATATCTGTACTAGTAATATGTAGGTTTTTGGAATCTTTGTCTCTGTATTTTTAGCTCATCTAGCCTGTAAGTCCTGATGGGCTTATGGCATGGCATGGTGTCCGGCGTCCGTCCGTCCGTCCGTAAACTTTGTGCATTTTCGACTTCTTATCCAGAAGCATAAGGCCTAGAAAGCTGAACTTTGTGTACAGACTCCTTGACTAGTAAAGATTATAAATTGTAGCTTTGGTGGCCCTGTGGCCCCTAATAAAGGCCATAGGGGCAACGCCCTTTATACCTATTTTCATCTTCTTCTCCAGAAACATAAGGCCTAGAAAGCTGAAACTTTGTGTACAGACTCCTTGACTAGTGAGGATTATAATTAATAAATAAAGCTAAAGCTCCAATGGCCCTTCTTACTCCTAAGTTAGGTATTGAGGATTCTTAATTGTACATTTGGTGACCATGTGGTGTGGCCCTTACTACGGGGGGAACCATATTTGCAACACCTCAAAGCAAAGTTTATATGAAGCTTGATGAGCAACAGAGCCAATGGCTCTATTATTTTATGAAATTACCAGAGGATGGCGGATAATTTTAGCCTTAATAATGTCAGGTTGTGGATACTTGTAACAATACATTACAGGAAATATGGAAGATAATCATAACCTGTCATAACCAAATTTACATCACTCAGATAACTTCCTTTAGGTCCTTAGTCTGTTTACAGAAATCCAAATGAATTGTAAAAGAGCTTTTATCTAATATTTACTCTATACTTAATGGTTATTTCAAACTATTTTCTAGGCAACCAAGGGAGGCTCAAGTGTTTGTTTGTCATTCTTGACATACCCCTTCATATTAAACATGTTAATTAGCAGATGTTATCATTGTCACATGTGTTTAGGGATCATTATATATTGATTGATGTTTTTAAACTACATGTGTTCATGTCTGCAAAAGCTAGTCAGAAATCCATATCAAGAAAACCGATGGTTTTTATTGTTATTCTTCCTAATCCAAGAGTGAATAGAACACTGTTAGAGTATGTAAACAGACTACCAATATCAGAGTTATGTAGTAACGAGTCCATTGTGTTGTTCTTCTTTTACATGAAATTCTCTTCTATTTTTTCTATGAAACATTTTGGTGTTGGTTTGAAATTTTTAGCCTTTTTGTAGTCATTTACAAACTTTTATATATGTGTGCAATGACTGCTCTTAATTGTATATGAACGAAAATTTGTATTACTTTATTCAGATTTTTCAGAACTAAAATGATTGTATTTTGGTGTCTTACGTTTGTTAAACCAGACTTGGTGACATACTGTGAAAGAAGTGTGTTTTGGCTCAAATGAAATATTTGAAAGATTTCTTCTTCAACATGATATTAAAGGGGCAGAAGCATGTTTTTTGAAAATTTTATATTTTAAAATTTTCACTGATAATTGCAAGCTACTGCTAAATGAATTATGTTGACAGTGTCAAAAATCTCATTACCCAAACCAATCATCCATAGTCAGTGGACAAAGTATGAAGATTTACATAAAATCCATTGGCGGCCATTTTATGTGAACACCTTTTATTCATTTTGTGTAAGAAAAAGGAATCGCATGGCTAAACTTTACGTTATATATTTGAATTATTACTGTTTCATTTAGTTTAAATGCACTGTCTTTCAATTGGAACCATTTATTTTCATTTTCCTGACACCACCCTATATTCCTCTAAAAACATGCTACTGCCCCTTTAAAACTGGGTGGTTGAAATCAATGAAACATTCATAGTGAGAAGAAATTCACTACATATAATGAATTTAAGTGTAGGATAAAACATGTTCTGCAGGCACCTCTTAAAGAAAGCCCAATGCTCCAAAAGGAGAAGGGGTAACTTTTATATCCTAAGGTCATGTTTTATCTAACTTATTAACCAACCATTAAACCAGAAAAAAATATATATCATATTACCCTGTTTAATGATATGTTAAAGATGAGAAATAAAAATCATTGTTCATTTGTAGATCATTTTGAACTCATGTAAAGAGAAACTGTCAAACTGTGGTTGATTCTCGAGTTTCACTCTTTTAATTTGATTGGTCGAAAGTCCAAACGAATGATGACAAATTATGTGGTCCCTTTTAAAGGTAAGAAGATTAATGTTTAGTATAGATTTAAGTCGTCTTACTCTTTATACCTATCAAAGTATTGAGAAAACTTTTTGTTAATCATTGTATCGTATCTTCTTACATAAAAAAGGTATTTGTTGCAATGTTGAGAATCTTTGACATATAGTTGTCCCAAAAACATTATTGTGTCTGTACGGACCTTGAAGATGGCAACGAAAATGGTTAAGCTAAAAAAATAATTAAGCTTTATACTTTTCATTTTTTAAACCATTGTCAGTCAAGTATTTCTGATCATATGCAGAAGTTCTTTCAAAAACTTTAATTTGTTATGCTATGTGATATTATGGTTTTTGTTTTTATTTATACATTGTTGTCTTTCTATTCAGTAACTATTTTATTCTCTCAGTTGATATGATTAAAATTGGGCTTAAAGGTAAGACCAACAATACAGAAGAAAAGCTTTAATAATGTTTTAGATTATGAGAATTAGATATTCTAGTCTCTCAATTGAAAAGGAACGTCGAACTTATCGTCAACCGTTATGTTGTTTACCTAAATGTATGAATTCAAATTGACAACATCAGAAATATGCACTGTGATTGTATTCTGTAAAACCATTGTTATGAAGAACAAATTTTATGTACATTGAACAAAAATGCTGTGTTAAACCAGCATTGTACTGCAGATTGTAAATCATCCCTTTATGATTCTGAAAATGATGCAAGACTGTTCACCTTATAACTGTTTTTTGTATGTACAAACAGAATTGTTCAATATTCTTTGTCACACATGTATCTGGTGCCGTAATTACAATTACAATTTTACAACTGCATCTGTGTTTGTTGTTTTATTGTTAGCCTTTGAAATTTTTTCTAGCAGAAAGGGTACTATTTAGATTCATGGCATATGAATATTTCTCATTAACAAAGTGGTCAACAGTGTTTCACTGTTTTCATAAATCTGAGCCTTAATATTGACTAAAGAAACTTGAATGAATTTGTTGTGACATTTTAAGAAATGTTCATCTTTGATTCAAGTTGGATAGAATATACTCATGGAGGAGAGAAACCATTCACAACACATGGAGTTATTCGCCAAGATGCCAGAATGAAGATTGTTACATGTTTCGGAGTCGGTTGACTCCTTCATCATCATCCTTTAGTAGATCTGCATACTGTTACACCCATTAACTACTTCTAGACAGGTCGTTTAGTGCCACCTTATACTTAGTTGGATAGAATATGACATGTATATGTCAAACAAACTTTTGGCAACGATCGTCATTTGACAGCAATCAATGTATTCATTTTGCACGATTCAACAGTTTTGTGGAGGATTTGTTTTTGCATTAGGGGTTTAAATGCTTACCACTCCGCCAGGGTTCCGGGTTCAAATCCTGGTGGAGACACCGTATATTTCTGCTCTAGAAACTTAACTTACAATTTAAGTTTCCATGGCAACTGCCAAAAATAAAATCTGATGAAGTTGAAAACACCAGGAGGCACATCTACATATGCTGACTAATCCACATATCAAATTTCGGTCTAACAGTTTTTGAGTTCTGTTCTGGAAACAATTGATTACAGATGGACAGGGCAATAACTATAGCCCATGGTATCATATATCGGTAGGATTAAAAGTAATCCTAATGCCAGTCAATGTTACTTTGTGTTACAATGATATGTTGGTGATTGAAGAGCAACTTTACTAAATCTGTTGACCAAATGGAAATAATGAAGTTTATACGAACTCTTGGTGTCAATGACTAGGGTCAAGAGTTAAAACTATATGACAATGAAGACAAAACAATAAGTAAAGTGAAAATAATTTTCTTTATTGCCATATCTCAGAAAAAAACTGTAAAGTAGAGAACATTACAAATCCGAGAAATGATACCAACAGCAGTTAAACAGAGAACAAGAATGTCAAACAATCTCATCATGGCCTGCAGCTTGTTGTTATGCTCAACACAGGTAACACAATCTCAAATACATAAACAAACAATACACGTCCAAAATGATTCAACCCATATCCTGTCGAAGCCAGAGAGAGCTCAACATTTAACTTTTAACTTAAAAAGTTACTTATTATCCTCATCTGACTAGTTGTAACATAGGAATGATAGAATGGAAATAAGGTAGGGAGCACCCATTTGGGATAGCTTTATTCTGCAGATCAAGGGTTAATGTTTGATCATGGAGGAGGTGGAACTTCTTCAGGAACTGCCACCAATGTAGATGGAAAGTATGAAGATATAGGAGATCGGTAATACGGAATTTACGAGAAACAGGTGAAATTTTTACCATTTGACACTGGAAAGTGAAAACTATTGAGAATATGGGAAAGAAAGAAAGGGGAGTGTTAACTAATAAATGAAATGCTTACGATGAATAACAATTCAGAAATAGTTACACATGGAGAGGCAACGAAGAAGAGAAAACTCACATCTTTTCTGTAACGTTGCCGTCTCATATATTTTTTATTATTATGATATGTTATCTTTGATCAAAATATGACAATCACTAAGGGGCAACTATAAATAACAAAATACCAGGGTAGCAAAACATTTCTAAAAAATATTTCCCAATTTAAGTGAAAATGATACAAAATAGTGTATACCACATAAAATAACAAAAGGAAGCTTCATTGTACTGGAAATAAAACAAATCAACAAATGAAAGAAATCTTGTAATGAAGATTTACAATAGGAAGCATTCCCAAATGAAAGGTGCATAGTAATGAATATAACTAACTTATTAAAAATTATTAACCTCTCCATATAGCAGTGTGTCATGCCACTCTCAGTTACCTCCCTTTGGGTGGCGCTAGCATCTTCAATTTGTTCTTAATTGTTACACTGATTTGCAGGTAGACATTTCAAGGAATTGTAATAGAAACATTGACACAACGTTTATTTACACTTAAATGAATACAAGTTAAATTAAATTCAGATCACATGACATATTGTCGATCAAAAACATAGAAATCGTGTCCAATGAACATTTGGCCTTGATCAGAGCATCTGTCCCTGATTTGATCTTTATCAGTGTAATTCTCTATTTTGTAACAGTGCCTCCTGTGGCAATTATCAGTCTCCTCATTATCTATCTTAAAATCATATTTTCATGATCTAAATAACTGATGAAAAAACATTGTCTTAGGAATTTGATTTGATGCGTCCACCGTCCATTTCCAATAGACAAAAAATAGAGGTTGGTTAATTTCTGAAAGAATGAGAGGTCAACGAGCCAAGAAGTGGATCAGAGGGGGGATTGTTTTTGGGGATTCGCAATTAAAAGGGTCTAAACCTGAGGATGAACATCCTGATCAAAACGTCTGGACCTGCTACTGCAGCAAACTGGCATTGGAGGTTTTACATTTATATGTATCAATGGCCAATACATGCTCAATTTAGGTAGTAGAGGGAGGGGGAGTACCGTACAAACGTGTAACACAACAATAGAATTCAAAGATTGAAAGTTTAGTAATGTCAAACACAAACGTGAAACACAACAAAAGAATTCAAAGATTGAATTTTACATTTCACAAGCTGTTAGAGCGTCTTTCATCAGACATCTAATGAGAGCTGTCCTCATGGGTGGCAAAACTTAATTTTAAATCTTTGATTTCTTATTGTTGTGTAACAAGTTTGTGTTTGGCAGTTTGCCCTCGCCTCCTACTATTGGATTTTCTGAGCCGTTGAAATCATTTATTTGATTCACAAATCCATCACTAAACTGTATTCAAGTATTGTTTACATGTTATCGCCTCTTTGAGTATAAGTATTCCAACTTTTAGTCTCTCACATTTGAGAAAGGCTGGTTGACTGATTTGACTACTGCATCAAAGAAAATACATCTCATGTAAAACTTTCAATTAAAGGGCACAGGGACATGATCAAGTTTCTTTGGTTGATTTCATTGATGAAATGTGATCCGAGTTTATAAGTTTGGTATGAATATTATGTCAATTATACAAGTATCTATTATTAATAATTTCAACATATCTCATAAAATGAAGCATTCTGATATAAGACAACAAATAGAGGACGGGTCAAGAAGAGGTTTTCCTTCTCTTATTATTATACTTGAAAGATGGAGGTGCTTGATTGTACAACACTTAATCTCTACTACTCTCAATTTGACTTTACATTGTCAAAGTTCTACAAGAAGCGAGGTAAGATATTTTCTTTTTCGCATGTCATGTTTGTCTAATAATATGTTTATACAACCAAACATCATAGACATAATCAGCAAAGCACTCCTAGATTTTACTAAAATTATCATATGTGGGAACAAAACTATAAAAATAAAGCTGTTTAGATTAAGAATAAATTGTCAAAGATAACTCAAACTTGATAAATTAAGCCTTTCAGCTAAAGCCAAAACTACCATATTAGATTGAATCATGATAAAGGTCATCATAGCTCCCTAAGATTTAACGATGGTTATTATGTTAGATTAAATATTAAATAAATCCATGTTTCAGATCTAAAATATAAATTAATAATAGCTCTGCATACTTATCATATTTGTACAATGATATAAGTATATTGAAATGGTAGGTTACATGAACACAACGGTAGATCAACAAAATCATAAATCTAATATTATGACGACCCTCAAGTCAGTGTTTAAAATATAGCCCGTCCGCCAGTCATCAAACTGGCTACTTAAAGGGGCAGTAGCACGTTTTTATGGGGAATATAAGGTGATGTCAGGGAAATGAAAATAAATGGTTCCAATTGAAAGACAATGTACTTAAACTAATTGGAGCAGTACTAATTCAAATATATAACATAAAGTTTAGCCATGCGATTCCTTTTTCTTACACAAAATGAATTAAAGGTGTTCACACAAAATGGCCGCCAATGGATTTTATGTGAATCTTCATACTTTGTCCTCTGAATATGGATGATTGGCTTGTGTAATGAGATTTTTGACACTGTCAAAATAATACATTTATCATTAACTTACAATTATCAGTAAAAAATGTAGAATATAAAATTATCAAAAAACGTGCTACTGCCCCTTTAAACAGGTAACTTTTAAAAAAATTTCCCCAAAGGAATTGACCAATTAATTTTTAGGACAGGCTAGGTTTCCAATCTTATTTTATACATAAAGTCTGAGTTGTTATTCATGATTGTGGAAACAATTATGAGGTATATATATATATATATATATCTACATGACAAATATTCATCATACTATATTGATTTAAGTGACAAGAATGCAAGATAACATTTCATAATGCACCAAAGTTTTTCGAAATCACAAATTTGCTCGTATTCATCAGAAACTATTATGGTTATTACTCTATTATAGACGTTTCACTCATGAAAAGGGGCGCTTAGAGTGAAAGAAACAAGGGTAGATATACAAACAAAATGTAATGGTCGCCATAAAAATCAAATCTCCATGACAACACAACATTGAGTATACATAAACTCTGTACATAGATCTTCCTGACAGTTGAGAATGTTGCAAGTAGTTTAAAAAATATTATAGAGATAAATAACAATATACATATTTATATATATCATATATATATTTTGCATATGTAACAATGGAAGCCACTTGCGTGCAGTGATAAGTAGCAAGTAGCTGAACATCAAACATTTGGTCGACATCGACTCTGAACAAACACAAAACAATGTCAACATTCCCATTCTAATTGCCTATCAAGGAAATTCTATCAAAATTCTGATAATGATATCATCTTGGTAGACTATGTATAGAAATATTGTACCATACCATTTCATTTCAAGTAAATTCTATATTTTACAGAAAATAAATCACAAACTTACAAATTCAATAAGCTGGTCTTGAAATCAATTCAGATCTCATTAAAAAATACACAACTTGAATGAAGATACAATAAAGTTTCATAATATACCAAATGCAAAACAACAAATTATTGACTACAACCAAAGAACACAAATATAAAAACAAATTTTGTAAAGTTATGTATCATATTGATAAGTTCTAACTTCACATATCAGACGTAATAATGCCTATAGAAATTTGTACAATTGCGGCTTTTGACTACAAGATGTTTAACAATTAACGACCAAAAAATTCAATGGTTTTATTCATCAAAGTTTTAAACACGAAAAACTACCATCCTGTTCATAAGGCAGATACAGAGAATATATTTACAAATATTTTTCAATTCATCCTCTCGTAAAGAAACAAATATTTCATGTGATTTGGCACTTTTCAAATGTAGAAAAATTCACTGAAATATTTGAGTTTAACATCAATCTGACATATTGTTTCATACTGCGATAAACACCAAGTCTACATATACAATAGCTACAATCAAGAAAATACAAATAGCAATAAGATGGTTAAATATTATGTCAATATAGATAGAAGCTAGACTAAATGATGTTGAATCCTGATTTGTGCTATTGTGCAAATCAATGATCATATGCTAAAGAAATAGTTTTCAGCCACTGTAACACTTTTTGTTTTTAATTAAATATTTTCCTGTTAAATAATAGAGTATGGAAAGTGCATATTCTTCGGAGGTCAAAATTTGAAAACTGAATGTAGACACATGTGATAAACATCTTTAAATCAATCAAATAAGTGGAATTGAATCATATTGCTGAACTAAACTTTGAATGCTTGTATAGGATATTAATGTTTAGATTTTGCGATGGATATAACTTTTTTCATGATATTATGTTTTCCTAAAGAAAAGGTTTTGCAGTGCCTATAAGGTTTCATCTTGCATAAAATAGTTATATTTATCCTCTTGCCTGAACCAGATTAAAATATTCAAATTTAACATCTTTGCATGCACCAGAATAAATGTTCAAATTTATCATCTTGTCTGAAGTAGAATAAAATCTTCAAATTTATCATTGTGATGAAGTAGAATAAAATCTTCAAATTTATCATTTTGATAAACCAGAATAAACTATTTAAGTTTATAATCTTGCCTGAACCAGAATTAAATATTCAAATTGTTACACTGGGTATTTATATAGCAGGAGGGAATATTTATGCTATTACTGTATAATGAATAAAAAATACTTTTAAACAGTCAAAGTAGAGTTCACTAATTTAAGACTTATATTAACAAATCTATATGTTCTATAATGCACCATTATGCTTGTGTTCAAACTTTGGCAATCACAAGACAAGGATAAACTACCTTGACTAGCATCTAGATGGCAGATAAATGAATCCCATGGTGTTGAAAATGAAATTAAACAAGACAATAATTTGTGTTACAGTGCATGTGTCTTAGTGTTTGATGTCTTACATAATTTTCATGAGCTTTTAGATTTCTAAACAAAAAGTGCCACACTATTTTGAAAAGACAATTTTCAGGAAATATACCTTTTAAGTAAAATTTCTTCCATGGTAGGTAAAGGGTTAATCTGAAGGGTTGGTTTTTTTCCCGCTTTGCTCATTATCTGCGGAGTACTTTACTAATTTGTAATCATACATTTCAGGTTTCATTCAACACATAAGAGAAAATCGGTTTAACAATAAGCTTAAAACAAACCTACCACAATTATGATACTTCTAATGTTACGTTCATATGGCTATAATGTTATTTCACAGAACTTTTCCTTTATATATTATCACACTCATAATACACCAAGAACAGGAGTGCATTATATTTAAATCCTGTTGCCTCTTTGGTCAGATAAGAACATTGTTACTGGAAAGTTAGAGTAAAGCTTAACATCAAGAGAAAAAACATCAAACGGACATACCCGTACAAATTCTCTCACAAACTGTCCGACATCTATCCAGTAATAATAAAATTACAAAATATGTAAATATTCTGAAATTACCACATACAGAAAAAGAATTTTGGTTTTGCTTATCCTAATTCCTTTCATCATAAATATGTTGACATGACAGTCGTCCAAAATAATTTTTAAAAAAAAACAATTTTTAAAAAAAGATCCTAGGTGTATCAGAATTATATGTCACTAAATGGTTCAAATCTTGTACTTCTTTAACCAACGGAAAAACATAATCAGTCTTATCAATCAAAGCTAATGAAGTGTATCTTACCAAAACGCCTGTTTAAATGAAATTGTCAAATATTCTAAATAACTTTCAAAAGTTATGTCAATAATAATCATATTGTAAATATTTATCGTGACAACATTGATGATGCAAGCATGATTGAAAGTATATACAAGAGAAAATTAACCCATTGAATATGGTCATCCTCGAATATTGTGGACAATTCTTGTCTTATCACTGCTGCCTTCATAGTAAGATCCCACAAAACAAAGTTATCATATTTACGATATCTCTGATTTCTAACAAAAACAAAAGGGATTGAACATTATCAATTAAAATTACCAACAAAAACATACCAATTGCAATATTGAACAAAACAAGATAAAATCATTCTACAAGAATACAAATTTTGAAATTGGTTGATAAAAGGAATAACACCTCTGTTTACCCCATCCATATTATTTTAACAACATTATTCAGGTTCATGTCATTTATTTACAGTTGAACCCAAATAGTCTCTATGTACAAATATATACAACATTTATCATTAATCAATTATGCCTGTGACATGTAATATATTTTTTGCAAACTTGGATGAAAGTACTCTCTAATGAAATACATTTCTATTAATTTGAGAAGTGTTTCAATGGTCCTTGATTTGTATGTCCATCACCTGTTTTCACCATGAAAAGTAAAAGAATAAAGTCAACAAAATATGAAAATAAAGTTTCAGCTAAAATTGTAAGTTAAGTGATATGCACCAATAAACTGTGTCAATGTACATTATATAACATGATAAAACTCAATCTAACTATCAGTTCGTTATTCGGTTAGTGACTCCAAAATAATGTTAGGTGCCATATTATCATCTTGTATTGGAACAGTATCTGGTAATAAAGTTTCATGATTATAACATAACATTAATACTAAATAGCTGAACTGTACTTCTATCAGTTGTGGAGATATGACATCATAAACTGACGCCATGCACAAGAACAAGGGCAGGTAACTCTCATCTCGATTCCCAGTCGACCACGGCAGTTTCTATGTGCAGCACCATCAATATATCCTTCAGCTGAGTTTGCTTGTTAGTAACAAGTGCACATTAAACATATGTATCAGGACACTCCCTTGAAAATAAAATTCTTTTCCCAGAAATATCACATATCACAGCTTTTCAACAAATATTATGTTGTCACCTAAGCCTTTAGGGGTAGGGGGCGGGGCCTTATGGCTTTCATGTCTAGTAATCTTAGTCAAGGTAACAGGCTCCTTAACACGATCGCGCATGTTGATACCACTGGTGATGAGGTTGCCAAAACCTTCTTGATGGGCAAAGGCATACCCAGATCGTAATGATCTCGTACTTCGCCGCATGGTGGATTGTCTGCGGATGTTGAGGTCGCGTGAGCGGGACTTGACCTTGCGCATCCTCTGTCTGAGGCGCACCTTGTCCACGAGGGAGGGTTTGATGTTGGTCTGGTAGAAGCGGTAGGCGACTATGGGCAGGATGAGGACGGTGCACGTGAGAAGCAGACTGAACCAGAACATCGCCGAGGAGAAAACCTCGAATGCCACGCCCACATACGTGTACTTGATGCCCTCGGAGTAGAAGGCCAGGAGGAAACAGAAGTAGTAGATGATGCTGCCCCAAACGACGAAGTGGTTGAACCCCGTCCAGTATGATGTATCCAGTGCACACTGAAATGAAGCAAATGGTTCAGAAGATATTTCTACATGAAAATCGATTAGACTCAAAGGCAGATATAATCATCGATTTCATTTTCCACTTCTTAAAAAAGCTCTGCCAACATTTAAGGAGAAGGCACTATTAATGTTTGAGGACAGTTCAAAGTAAGAAGTAAATTTAGAGATTATACCAACCCTGAGATTAACAGCTACAACTAGAATGGATGAGACGACACAGCCGAAGGACTGGTAGTCACTCTCTGACATGCCATCCGGCCCGATGGCGTCATTGAAGGCCCCGTACGGTATAAAGAAGAGGACGAGTGAGGTGATGATGCCCTCGAGACCGCTGTACATGAACCTCTTCTTGTTGAACAGCGTGTCCTTCAGGCCCGGCGTGTACAGCTTTGGGTAGCGGAGGGAGTAGTCGTCATTCACGTCCTGAGCACAGATATAGAGATAAATGCCATTTAGATAGTGAACAAATGTAACAATGTTACAGATAGAGAGATTGAAATAAAATGTCATATGTTTTTACTTAACATGACTGAATCTTTGTATTACTTTAGCGAGAGTGAAGGTTATACACAAATTTGCTTTAGTTTTGTAAAAGTAATATGGCACAATTCCAAGTGTAATACCGTAATTTCTCTATCAATTCGACCCTCAAAATTTCAAAACATTTTCAGATCATGTCCATGGTCAAATTATTTCTCCCAAATGTTTGTTTGTTCGGTAGGATCGTCGAAATATTAGATGAGATTTACATAAATACCTTTCTCCGGCGATTAGATGTTGTCCCATAACTAAAACTAGAAGCACTTGTTGATTTTCATTTTGGCTGTATATCGAGGGACCACCTTAATGTCCTCAAACCGAGTAAATCGAGATACGTTTTAAAATAAATGATGATAATACTCTAAATAAATATCAAAATAAAATTCCTGATGTTCTTCTGTCGGCAAAAATCAAGTCAAGTTTAGATTATTTAAAATGTAAAAACATGTGTTCTTGACTATATTAGGAGGCATCAAGTAGGCCACTGGTGTCACAGGAAATAATAAAAATAGAGCCATTGGCTCTGTAGCTCATCAGGCATCATATCAAGTTTGCTTTATACAGGCAAGATGAGCTAAAAATGAAACTGATGTTACCTATTACAAGAAAACCTATAAAAAAATTACAAAACAAATGTATTATTATTCAACACTTTCTAGATCGCCAGTATCAGACAGTGAAAGAAGTCCACACTAAAATATCCAAGGAGAAATAAATTTGTCATAGACTGTCATCTAATGGAGAAAAATAGGTTTTTAAGATTGTGACCCCTGTGACCCTATTTGGGGTCATGGGGTCACAAAACCTACAGTTTAGAATCCCAATTGACCAAGGAGTCTACATGCAGTCTTTCAGCTCAATAGACCTTTAGGAGCTAAAGGTGATGATGAAAATAAGTTTTTAAGGTTGTGACCCCTGTGACCCTATTTGGGGTCATGGGGTCACGAAATCTACAATTTAGAATCCCCATTGGCCAAGGAGTCTGCACATATAATTTCAGCTCTCTAGACCTTTTGGAACTTGAGAAGAAGATGAAAATAGTTTTTTAAGGTTGTGACCCCTGTGACCCTATTTGGGGTCACAGGGTCAACAAAGTTACAAATTAGAATCCCCATTGTCCAAAGAGTCTGTACATATCAATATTAACTCTCTAGACCTTTTGGAACTGGAGAAGAAGATGAGAATTGGTTTTTAAGGTTGTGACCCCTGTGACCCTATATTTGGGGTCATGGGGTCACGAAATCTACAATTTAGAATCCCGATTGGCCAAGGAGTCTGCACATATCGTTTTTAACTCTCTAGTCCTTTTAGAACTGGAGAAGAAGATGAAAATAGGTTTTTAAGGTTGTGACCCCTGTGACCCTATTTGGGGTCATGGGGTCACGAAATCTACAATTAAGAATCCCGATTGGCCAAGGAGTCTGCACATATCGTTTTCAACTCTATAGTCATTTTAATACTGGAGAAGAAGATGAAAATAGGTTTTTAAGGTTGTGACCCCTGTGACCCTATTTGGGGTCACAGGGTCACCAAAGTTACAAATTAGAATCCCCATTGTCCAAGGAGTCTGCACATATCACTTTCAACTCTCTAGTCCTTTTAGAACTGGAGAAGAAGATGAAAATAGGTTTTTAAGGTTGTGACCCCTGTGACCCTATTTGGGGTCACAGGTTCACCAAAGTTACAAATTAGAATCCCCATTGTCCAAGGAGTCTGCACATATCACTTTCAACTCTCTAGTCCTTTTAGAACTGGAGAAGAAGATGAAAATAGGTTTTTAAGGTTGTGACCCCTGTGACCCTATTTGGGGTCATGGGGTCACGAAATCTACAATTTAGAATCCCCATTGGCCAAGGAGTCTGCACATATCGTTTTTAACTCTCTAGTCCTTTTAGAACTGGAGAAGAAGATGAAAATAGGTTTTTAAGGTTGTGACCCCTGTGACCCTATTTGGGGTCACAGGGTCACCAAAGTTACAAATTAGAATCTCCATTGTCCAAGGAGTCTGCACATATAATTTTTAACTCTCTATTCCTTTTGGAACTGGAGAAGAAGATGAAAATAGGTATTTAAGGTTGTGACCCGTGACCCTATTTGGGGTCACAGGGTCACCAAAGTTACAAATTAGAATCCCCATTGGCCAAGGAGTCTGCACATATCATTTTTAACTCTCTAGTCCTTCTGGAACTGGAGAAGAAGATGAAAATAGGTTTTTAAAGTTGTGACCCCTGTGACCCTATTTGGGGTCACAGGGTCACCAAAGTTACAAATTAGAATCTCCATATGCTAAGGTACTTGTACACAAAATTTCCGCTCTCTAATGTGTATGGTTCATGAGGAGAAGTCGAAAGTGTCAAAAGTTTACGGACAGACGGACGACGGACGGACGCCGGACGACGGGCCATGCCATAAGCCCATCTGGACTTTCAGTCCTGATGAGCTAAAAATTGAGAATAATAAAATATAATTTTAAAACAACTCCGTTCTATCTAATCTTTAATCTGAATGATCAAGTTGTAAGAGATCGACAGCCATTACTGTGACGCCATAACCTATCTGCATAACATGTTCTGATTGGATAAGACACATGGATTTCCCCGTAAGGGCCAATGATATTACCTGTTTCATTTTGTTGTTATTCTAAGACACGATGGAACAACGCTATGCATCAGACAATTTCTCGCTGTGAGAAATGATTTTATTATTGTTTTAGATCTATGATGTGCTTACAGACTGTAACTGCACATTTATCTGGTCACATTGATATTTTGGGCTTATATGAGACCTTAATATACCAAAATATTTTAATATCGTGATGAATTAATTGTTTTTATGATAAAAATATTATTGTTTGTACCAGGCTGGAGATCGTCGGCTTAGCTTCGATATTAATTAGATTATCCATTTAGGGGCCCGCAGTGTTTGAGCTGTGCCCTTAACCTGTATACAAGTGTAAACATAAGTGTAAAAATACGACTGATAGCTTGCTTGAAGAATTTCAACGTAAATAATTTGTGAGTGGTAAGGAATAATATTGACATTGACGCTATAAGTATTTTTTTCATTATGTTATTTCGTTATGTTTTCATTCCAAGATGTGAGTGAAGCGCGATCGTCAAGACACAATCAAAACTATAGGCACAGGTTTACATCGACAAGAATTATTCAAGTCAGAGCTTTTTACAGTTACATTAATATAAACAGCATATGAAATATAACCTAAATATCATTAGTATTTCAAGAGAGAAATATAAACGTCATACAAAGGCTGTTATGATTAGAGTCGGACACCAAAGATAAGCATTTGTCAGTCATGACGAATGCCTGTAACTTTCGCCGCGATGTTCAAGATAAATATTTCACTTCCACAGATGGGATCGCAGATATGGAATCAATCAACCAAATGAAATAAAAGATTTAGATTTTGTTTCACAACAATTCTACTAAAAATAGTTTTGTATACCATATAATTGTGTCGGTTTCAAAGCTTACGTTTACAAGACAAAATAAATATTATTTGTAGCACAGTTTGGACGAGTCCACCATTAAAAGGGCATGGGGTGATGGATATTTTGATAGGATGATAGGTTATAGATAACCTAAATAAAAATGTATTTGTTTTGCTGATACAGAATTCCTTATATATTTGATTATCTTTCTGTCATTGAATGTTTTGTTAATGTGGGATTATTAAGTCAAATTTTTACAAGTTCATCATTGCAACCCCTGTAAAAAAATGGTTTGGTCATTTGTAAACAAATATGGCGGGAAGTTAAGCAACCACGTGAGTGATTGTCCACAGATGTGACAGATGTTACGATAATTTGTGAAGCATATTTCTTATATATGTTGCTGATTTTAATTGAGATTTGCTATGAAACCCGATCGAGTCACTCATTAAATAAAGTAGATATTTGATCTTGATTAAATAAAAAAAAGTCGATACGTTTCGTGATTTTTTTTTTTCAGTGACAATTTCTTTCTTGATTTGTAAGTTGTAGGGCTGAAATAGAATAGATATGTATATATAACTGATAATTTGACGACTGTGGTCGATTTATTGGAACGTGAAAATGACCATTCGGTGCATGGTTGAAATGTTAGGGGTGATTTGAACTTTTTAACCTCCGATTAACGTACGTGGTCGAATTATCAGAGATGTCGAATTAATAGAGAAATTACGGTAATTTCTTTATAACGGATTATTTTCTTTTATTTATATCTCAATGGTAACCAAATGAAGGTGTAGATACCCCAAAAAATTATCTGGACCAAGTGCTTTTTATCTTTACTTATACTCTTAGTCACTGATACAAGATAAGTTTATTTTCTGTACCAGATCAAATAGAAAGTTAGGCGGGTTTACCTGGTCAAATATGCCCAGCACAAGAATAGGTAGTGAGGTGTAGAAGACATTGTATAGTGTGATGAAGTACGGGTCGTACAAAGTCTGGAAAAAAAAATCTTCATTAGTCTCATCAACATTTCTATGTTTATGATACAACTTCACAATCTTACATTAGCAACTTCGATTGAAATAATCATGATTCTCTTTTGCAAACTGCCAACTCTTTTTCAAAATTTGGTTCTTTAAACCAGAGCTTTTGTCTTTAAAGCTGAGCTAAGGTTAATGTGGATAGATAGTTGATTATGCTCTGTGGGATTGAAAAAGAGGTAACTATACCATGCTGAATTTATTAGAAAATGCAATAGAATTGAGAAATTTCAAATGGATAAAGTATCAAAACAGTAAGGTTATACATTTCTAAAGGATGGTTAAGAAAATTTCATCATTGCATACAATTTTATTAACGTTGTTTGCTTATAAATAAATCCATA
Source organism: Steromphala cineraria (assembly GCA_916613615.1). Classification (NCBI taxonomy): domain Eukaryota; kingdom Metazoa; phylum Mollusca; class Gastropoda; order Trochida; family Trochidae; genus Steromphala; species Steromphala cineraria. The sequence continues at coordinate 21,046,571 of OU744720.1, forward strand.
ACATGAGCACACGATCAATCTTCAAATCAATCTATAAGTAATCAAACGAGATATGCAAATTAAATAATTATACGCAAACTTTTTTTTGGAAATATTCATCAACAATCTAAGATGTATACTGACCTGGGCAGAGAACCCACAGAAGAAGGCATACCAGAAGTGGCACAGTGTGAATGCAAAGTTTTTGTAGAAGAAGTATCGGAGGAACTTGCACATGCGGAGATAGGACCAGCGTCCATGGACCAGCAGCAGTCGCTCCAGATAGCGGAACTGGGCCATGGAGAAGTCACTAGCGAGAACTGCCTGCATACCCTCCTGGCCGCTGATACCAACACCGATATGGGCCGCTGTTCAGAATGGAGAATTATATTTGGTGAAAATACGGACGCTGACGGGAACTCAGCCAAAACCAATATATAAGGACAATATTTATGGATGACAACTTCTTTATTCATAGAGTGTGACGTTTCTATACAGATTCTTGTATCGTTGTCATGCTCTTGAAAACAATACAAGAATCTGTATCGAAAAGTCGCACTCTATGAATAAAGAAGTTGTCATCCATAAATATTGTCCTTATTTGACTTTCAACTTCTAAAATGCACTCAAAGAAGTCAAAACCAATATGTCTCCCCACCCTTCAAGGGGAGACATAATAATTGGATAATAGAACAGTGAGGACATTGGAAATCTTTAAATGACCAGGGTATATTCATAATAATAATAATTCAAATACTTTGTTAGTCCTGTTACAAAGCTATTTTAGAAATTTATTGTATGCAAGCTGCGCCTGGAGGCCACATTACAGCATCCGTTCAAGCATTGTTTTTTTATATGGTTGAGGGCTGGATACTCTGTTCTATCGGTGAAATAAATCCTAATTGCTCAAACAGCCACTCACTTTTGATCATGCTGACATCGTTGGCCCCGTCCCCAATGGCGAGCGTGACAGATTTCTTGTGTTTCTTGATGAGATCGACAACGAGGGCCTTCTGTAGGGGGGTGACCCGACAGCAGATGACAGCTCGACACTGTGACCCCAGGTCCAGGAACAACATCTCCAGCTCTGGCTTCAGGGCGTACGCCTGCAAATCATACACAGAACTTTTGTAAATTTGGAGTTCTAAACAATACTGTGAGGTATGTTCTATCTTGAAATGAAATCTTTTTTTTAATTTATTATTTTGTTCAATTTTTATCTCAAAATGTAATTACAGCTGTTCATTAGATTAGAGTTGAGTGACTTGTTACATGATTCAAGTCGAGTAAGGAACAGGGATTGGTGAACAAGCCAACCCTTTTCGGCAACATTGCTCTTAAGTTGTGAAACTCTAAACCTTTCAGCTCAAACTCATGCCCTTTGAAACTTTAGGCATCTCTTCATGACACTTGACAGCATACATATTTCATATTTCATATATATAACTCATAGCCTCTCATGGGCTCTAACATATTTGCAGTTATTGAACAACTCAACAAATGATGGACAAAAACTTAAGGAAAGATAAGGAAACATCAAATGTAATAAACAAAGAGTTGAGGTGATGTGAGGTTTTAACGCCGCTTTCAAGATTATTTCACTTATATCCCGGCTGCTAGTATTATTCCTGGGAGAAAGCCGGCAACACCATTGTGGCTATGCATTGCGGTGAAACCTGCAAGCATAACTAAATAAACAAAGAAGCAACTTACCAAACTGTGACCATTGATGACAACAGCAAACTCTCCGTATTCATCTGATATGTGCACATCCCCGTTAGCTCCGTTGTAGACAGCATTCTGGACACCAATGCTCCCGTTGGCGATGACCACCCCGTCAGATGGCTTGTGGTTCTTCATGTTCTTGATGTCGTCCAGAGCTTTACGTAGCTGGGCTTCCACTTCCTCTGGACTCTCCGCGTTGATGATGAACGGCTCCTCCATCTCTTCAGTAAGCAGACGACACGAGTAGCCGATGTTGATTGCTGTCTCTGTAGGGGCAGAGGGTTGGTTATTCTTACAGGAAACGGTTATTGGCGTGAGTGGATAAACACAATAACCTGAACAGAAGATTTTGTTTTTAAAGTTTTTTCAAGTAAAGAAAAGTTTATTTGGTGGGAATGTATAAAACACCATGACCTGTTAATTACGTTTTGTCCAAAAAACATGATAATAAGGTAATGGTATAAAAGTGAGATTTTCTACAGAATATATATCAAAGTATTTGTTTGAGGGATAGATGAGTGTCATAAAATACAACATTCCCCTCGAACAACACTTTATTTTCTAGTTTGCAACTACTCTTTGCATTTTTCAGTATTATAGTGGATAGGATAAAGAAGAGCATTCTGAGAGATGAAGCATGAAAGTACTACAAACCCTGCTTGTCCCCGGTGAGCACCCAGATCTTGATGCCAGCCAGGGCAAGGTTAGCGATGGCCTCAGGGACCCCGTCCTGTAGCTTGTCCTCAATGGCGGACGCCCCGATCAACGTCAGGTTCTGCTCGATCTCCTCATAAAGCTCATCCAGCTTATCGTCTCGGTTGTCTAGGGACGTGCTGTAGTGGAATTCAGATATATTTTATTGGTTCCTTATCAAAACAGAAGGTCCAAGTCTTGATTTCATACATATAAGTAACGAACAAAAAGAGATCAATTATTAGTGAACATATTGTATGTCTAAGATCTAGCATTTTACCTAGGGAACAACAAACTGGTGTTTTTATTGATGAAAACTTCTTGTATATTGTATTCCTGAAAATGTTAGGTTATTGCATTTTTTCTATTATCACTTGGCCATTACAGAATGATCAATTCTGAACGTTGTTAATAATTAAATGAATTGTTTGTAAATAAAATCTCATAGGCCTTGGGCTGTAGGATATGATAGAATATTAGCTACAAAGACTATGACGTCATTTCTCAGCTTTGGTCCAACATCTTAACATTGACATATACTTCAACAATACAAAACAGTGCCAATTATCCAAAAGTGAAAGTTGGATGCCAAGTACCTCTGTCAATTTGTTGGCAAAAGCCTGAAGAAAACTTTTTATATCAACTTGCCTTGCTTCGTGGTGCTTTGTTTTCCACTGTTTGTAATATGCTTCATCAATCACCTTTGATGCAACGCAAAGTGTTCGTAAACCAACCTGGGCAAACTCCTGTAATATAAAGAGAATAGAATAACATGAGAAAAAGCATAAAAGGCAGTCTTTATGATGTTGATCACATAACTTTAAATTAGCCAATCTTTACATTTTTTATAAAAGGACCAGCAACATTATATAACAAGTCATAATTTGAACTGATATGTTAAAACAGTTTATTCTTATGAAAACAAGACTCTGGTATCAATAAGTATCTTTAAAATAGAAAAGTGCTAAAATTCACATTTTACATACTTTACAGAATATTCTTTTTCTAAAACTTCAAAGACATAAGGGATATTTTCTGTTTTCAGTGTTATATCGCTTATCTTTCATTTAGAAATGGGTAAAATCAGTATTTTCACAAGAGGTGCAGCAGCGAGTAAATTATGAATATTACCCCCATTTGGATAGATTAGTGATATAACACCAATATTCTGTTTATCAAATATTTCTGTGGTCAATTACCTTATGTTTTATATCCAATCCTCTCCACTTGAGCAAATTATTGTGAATCTTTAGCGGCATCATTGGAGGCTTAATTATGATATTGAATTGATTGTAGAAATGATGTGACACCATTGTACATTAGATGTCACCTCTATATTTTCATCTTGATGAGAAAAGTGATATCTAACTTAACACTCACATTAAGATGATGTGACACAATCTCCTTCATGCTGGCACACACAGGGTCGAGTCTCTCAAAGATAACAGAGTCCGCTCCCTTACAGTAGAGGCGAATAACTCCATCTTTCTTCACTATCACCTGCAGAATCAATCGTCAATTTAGCAGCGTTATTTTACATATGTTACAAGGTTTATTTTTTCTGATTTTATGGTAGACCACTTATGTGAAAATATAAAAGTTTTGTTGAGAATAAACAATTATAACGGTAAAAACATCATTTGAATGGCTTCTGCTAATGGCTGACATCTTGTTAAAACTTTAACTCAGTTACTCATTCAAATGTAATGGTTTTAGTAAAAGAAGAGTCATATAATCTTTCATTTCCCTAAAAAAAACACTAAGGTCTCAGATTGTACAAAAAGGCAATCCTAATATTATCAACTTTTTTGCCCAAATTTTTTAAATTCCATATAAACCTGCATAACATTACATACTATATAAAATTAACATAATATTACATACATGCATATAGATACATACATGTTAAAAAGAAGAAGATGAAGTTGAATTAAATTTGGCAAACGTTTTCAGCAGGTACATCCTGTACCTGCTTCATCAGGCCGTTTAATGCAGTAACTGACAGACAGTATACAGATATATACAGATATAAATGAACACAGGTTAATGTCCTGATTATACAGATTCTTGATGATTAAGATACATCTTAATTTCTTGATTAATGATTCATGATTAAAGATACAGAAGAATATGAAGATACACTGATGAGACTTACAGACATCCTCTTGCGCACGTTGTTGAAGTCGAGGATACACAGTAGATCATACACCTCCTCCTTCCCGTGTACTTCTGCTGTGATCGTGTTTGGTGTTCGCGACTATGGAAAATAAAAAAGATTTTCAGAGTAAAAATTCATGTATATTTATAAATGTGAAAAATAGAGCCATTGGCTCTGTAGCTCATCAGGCATCATATCAAGTTTGCTTTATACAGGCCAGATGAGCTAAAAATGAAACTGATGTTAACTATTGCAAGAAAACCTATAAAAAAATTACAAAAAAAATGTATTATTATTCAACACTTTCTAGATCGCCAATATCAGACAGTGAAAGAAGTCCACACTAAAATATCCAAGGAGAAATAAATTTGCCATAGACTGTCATCTAATGGAGAAAAATAGGTTTTTAAGATTGTGACCCCTGTGACCCTATTTGGGGTCATGGGATCACAAAACCTACAGTTTAGAATCCCAATTGGCCAAGGAGTCTACATGCAGTCTTTCAGCTCAATAGACCTTTAGGAGCTAAAGATGATGATGAAAATAAGTTTTTAAGGTTGTGACCCCTGTGACCCTATTTGGGGTCATGGGGTCACGAAATCTACAATTAAGAATCCTGATTGGCCAAGGAGTCTGCACATATCATTTTCAACTCTCTAGTCCTTTTAGAACTGGAGAAGAAGATGAAAATAGGTTTTTAAGGTTGTGACCCCTGTGACCCTATTTGGGGTCATGGGGTCACGACATCTACAATTAAGAATCCTGATTGGCCAAGGAGTCTGCACATATCATTTTCAACTCTCTAGTCCTTTTAGAACTGGAGAAGAAGATGAAAATAGGTTTTTAAGGTTGTGACCCCTGTGACCCTATTTGGGGTCATGGGGTCACGAAATCTACAATTAAGAATCCTGATTGGCCAAGGAGTCTGCACATATCATTTTCAACTCTATAGTCCTTTTAGTACTGGAGAAGAAGATGAAAATAGGTTTTTAAGGTTGTGACCCCTGTGACCCTATTTGGGGTCACAGGTTCACTAAAGTTACAAATTAGAATCCCCATTGTCCAAGGAGTCTGCACATATCACTTTCAACTCTCTAGTCCTTTTAGAACTTGAGAAGAAAATGAAAATAGGTTTTTAAGGTTGTGACCCCTGTGACCCTATTTGGGATCATGGGGTCACGAAATCTACAATTTAGAATCCCCATTGGCCAAGGAGTCTGCACATATCGTTTTTAACTCTCTAGTCCTTTTAGAACTGGAGAAGAAGATGAAAATAGCTTTTGAAGGTTGTGACCCCTGTGACCCTATTTGGGGTCACAGGGTCACCAAAGTTACAAATTAGAATCTTCATTGTCCAAGGAGTCTGCACATATCACTTTCAACTCTCTAGTCCTTTTAGAACTGGAGAAGAAGATGAAAATAGGTTTTTAAGGTTGTGACCCCTGTGACCCTATTTGGGGTCATGGGGTCACGAAATCTACAATTAAGAATCCTGATTGGCCAAGGAGTTTGCACATATCATTTTCAACTCTCTAGTCCTTTTAGAACTGGAGAAGAAGATGAAAAAAGGTTTTTAAGGTTGTGACCCCTGTGACTCTATTTGGGGTCACAGGGTCACCAAAGTTACAAATTAGAATCTCCATTGTCCAAGGAGTCTGCACATATCATTTTTAACTCTCTACTCCTTTTGGAACTGGAGAAGAAGATGAAAATAGGTTTTTAAGGTTGTGACCCCTGTGACCCTATTTGGGATCACAGGGTCACCAAAGTTACAAATTAGAATCCCCATTGGCCAAGGAGTCTGCACATATAATTTTCAACTCTCTAGTCCTTTTAGAACTGGAGAAGAAGATGAAAATAGGTTTTTAAGGTTGTGACCCCTGTGACCCTATTTGGGGTCACAGGGTCACCAAAGTTACAAATTAGAATCTCCATTGTCCAAGGAGTCTGCACATATAATTTTTAACTCTCTACTCCTTTTGGAACTGGAGAAGAAGATGAAAATAGGTTTTTAAGGTTGTGACCCCCGTGACCCTATTTGGGATCACAGGGTCACCAAAGTTACAAATTAGAATCCCCATTGGCCAAGGAGTCTGCACATATAATTTTAAACTCTCTAGTCCTTCTGGAACTGGAGAAGAAGATGAAAATGGGTTTTTAAAGTTGTGACCCCTGTGACCCTATTTGGGGTCACAGGGTCACCAAAGTTACAAATTAGAATCTCCATTGTCCAAGGAGTCTGCACATATAATTTTTAACTCTCTACTCCTTTTGGAACTGGAGAAGAAGATGAAAATAGGTTTTTAAGGTTGTGACCCCTGTGACCCTATTTGGGATCACAGGGTCACCAAAGTTACAAATTAGAATCCCCATTGGCCAAGGAGTCTGCACATATCATTTTAAACTCTCTAGTCCTTCTGGAACTGGAGAAGAAGATGAAAATAGGTTTTTAAAGTTGTGACCCCTGTGACCCTATTTGGGGTCACAGGGTCACCAAAGTTACAAATTAGAATCTCCATATGCTAAGGTACTTGTACACAAAATTTCAGCTCTCTAATGTGTATGGTTCATGAGGAGAAGTCGAAAGTGTCAAAAGTTTACGGACGGACGACGGACGGACGACGGACGACGGACGACGGACGGACGGACGCCGGACGACGGGCCATGCCATAAGCCCATCTGGACTTTCAGTCCTGATGAGCTAATAAAAATTTATTTGTGTTTTCCAGTAACATTCGGCATGTCAAAGATGGATCAAACATGTAAAATAATGTTCCTTGATATTTGTTCCTCAGAGAGCACACAACCTTTGGACACATCCATATGTATAAGATTCATTTCAATATAGCAATATGAAAAAAAAGATTAAACTTTAAAAAAAAACCTTGCAGAAGAAATTTCTTCGCAGTTATTGTTAAAATAAATACAAATATTGTTCAACCTGTTTTTAACTTTTTAAAGCCTGATGACAAGATGTAAAGGAGAGCAAGAGAGCAAGTACCTTAAAGACATAGCCGAAGGTCCTGGCGGCGGACACGAGAGCTCCCTCGTCAGGGGACTGGGCTTGGTACTCGAGGTAACCTGCAGGAACAATCACTCAACTCAACATAACTTTCAACATGTACCCATTGCTGGTTCAAAAGAGTTACACTATGAATAAATTCTCTTGCTCAAGGTGACACCATGGGTCAGCTTCACTTGATTTTTGGCATCATACAATGAACAAAGAAGTTGTCATCCATATATTCCTCAGCATTATTGTCATTCCAACTTCTAAAATGCCTGTCAAAGAAGTAAATGGTGCTTGTTGACCTCAAATCTTAAGCTTTGTGATGAACTATGAACTTGAAAATAACTACAAATCTGCCAACCAAAAATCAACTTAACCATTCGCTAGAAGTTTACCAAATATCAGTGTAGAAAATAATGTTCTATCTAATGCTGCTCTTCCAGCAAATGACAGGCCTTTCACTATGGAGACAGTTTGAGGTAGAAAATCCCATGAGCCAGTCATGCCACTCAAGTTTATCTGAAGTTAACAAGCACTTGAATGACTAACACTGCATCAAAACATGGATTTTCACCATACCATCGGACTTTGTCTCGGGCATGACGGTGTGACACAGAGACAGAAGTCTGAAGAACTCGTCCACATCACGGTTGCCGATTCTCGCCTGTTCCAACAGACGAGGGTCGTAAAAAGCAAAGTTCTTCTCAGCGTACTTGTTGTCACTGAAGTCGACCCGTGGTGTGAGCTGGAAGTCAAACAACAATCAGATAAATATACAGAAACATATTCATTCAACCAATGGAGAAAACTTGTTTGCTCTTTCAGATCTATAAATTCCTTGTAACTTACAGAGATTGTCACAGGGATTCATTTATGTATTTGTAAAGGTTGACCAAATAGCCCCTACGTTATCAAAAGAAGGCAAATATGTATATCAACATGGGCAAAATTTATTAACTGTAAAAAGTATAAAATAGTACTTTTTTACAGTTGCACAGTTTCCCTGATGTTAGAAGCCAGATCAAGTACAGAATTACGTGTATCCTGCAATCTCGCATCCTGTATGTTTCCTTTGTTTGTAGGTGAGACAATGAAATGACAACTAACCTCTGATATCTCCTGTGGGTTCCCATACTCATCCACCAGATCTCCGTACGACTTGCCCCCAATAGACGCCTTGTTGAACGTCATGATGTTCTGCAGCAGAAAACATTAATTAGAAGGGAAGGTTATATCAAGGAAATGTTGCAGGTAGAAAGGGCACTTACACATGATTCTGTAAATGTGTCGAGTGTTTTGAAATGATTTTCAAAAGGATAATCAACTACCGATCAATATAAATATATATGATAATAAATCAATAAGAGTAAACATTTATTTTTGTTGCTACAATTATTTGTCCTAAAACATCCTTTCAAAGTGATGATGTTTATTAAAGAGGTGCAAGACGTCATGGCTAATGTAAACAGTTTATATCACAGTGAAAACAATAGTTTAAGCCCCAAAAAAAATTCATTCAATTATTTTAATCAATAATTGATTTACAATTTATAAAAAGTGTTTTTTGACAGATTGCATCACAAATCATAAGCTGACCAACACTGAACGCCAACCTGAGTGAGAGTGCCAGTCTTGTCGGAGAAGATGTACTCAATCTGTCCCAGCTCCTCGTTAAGCGTTGTGGTCCGTGCTTTGGCCGGCATGTCCTTCTTCTCATAGTACATGTTGACATCCCAGTTGATCCACAAACTGTTCACTAGACGGATAATCTCCACACTGGAACATCATAAATGAGATCATAGTTAAGGAAATAACATTTTACAACATGTTGTAAATAAACTAAATAGTGGTCCCTTGCTATACTGCTTGCTTTTCGGTTTAAAACCCCGTGTCACATGCAAAAATCGATACAACAAGGGAAATATGTTGATAGGAAAACAAAGACTTGACTGCAGCTGTTAATAATCACAAACATTTTTCTGCAAATATTAGATAGAAATTTACATTGTAAATGAATAATAATATCCAGTTATTTCAATGGGACAATGAGTTACTGTGCCAGATGCAGGTATAGTAGTCTCAAACACTGGTACAAGTTCACGACTGCACTGTCGTATCTATCCTGCACATGGTATAGCTAGCAGATGTCTTCATAACTGGCTTATTCTAACCATGCTTCATTGGGATTAAAAAAGTTTCATTACAAATTTTATTCCATTTATTCTCTTAGAAATATCCAGGAAACAGGAAGCTTTCCTTGTGACGCTGCTACAGTGATGTCACAAACAATGGTTTCATGATGTCATTGACGTTAATACGTGGAAAGTTACGCTCCAACAATCTTGCTAGGCAAAAGTGACATGTGTACATGTGCTCATATTGAAAATATGTCACAACTTGTCATCCACCCTATGAGCAATGAGGAACTATATGAACTCACCTCACGTAGAGAGATATAGGCACAACAGTGTTGAGGATGATGAGATAGGAGAAGAAGACGAGGATGGCGATGGTGGACGATCCCTTCTCCTTGCCGTCGTTAACAAACGACTCCCACGGCAGGTAGGCCTGGAAGTCGTAGCCGAACACCCCCTCCCACACCCCACACGCTATCGTCGTGATCAGGCACATGGTCAGCAAGAAGCAAATAATCTGCAAGAGACAAATCATTGTGTTTATGCTTGAATTTTACTTAGAATACATTTGTTCATGAGCTATTTGAGTGAGTGCATGATCAAGTGAGTTTGAGTTCTATGTTTCTTATTTCAGAATATTTGTATTAGAAAGGTTTGAAATGCATTCTAGGAGATGGTAGTACATTTTTGGATATAAAGAATTCTTGTGTTTGCTTATATTCTTAAGCTGAAATTTAAATCTTATGATTTGAGCTATCATTAGACAGCATTAGATGAAGCATGAAAATTAAATGATTCGTATAATCATTACCTACTGATAACTTTAATAAACTTGATCAGGGCTCGAAAATTGTAAAAATATGTACTTGTCCTGCAGGGCAAGTGATTTCAATTTTCCACTCGTCCTTCTGGAAATTTACTTGTCCTATAATTTACACAAAAACATGGATGCAAATTTAAGTTATGAATTAATAAGTGATGTCTGGAATAAAAAATCCCCCAATTCATTAGAGCTGCATATATATATATACACCTGAATATACTTTCAGTTCTGTGAATGTGAATGTTAAAACACATCATTGTGATGTTTATAAGTTGAACATTTTAAGTTATGTGTTACCCCTAATAAAATACAGTTACAGTTTTTACAGTTCATTTATTTTGCATGTCAATAACTTTTTGAAATTAATTAACAAATGTCTCATTATCATAATCATGGTAACGTTTTATTTTATGCATGTGATTTGACACATCTCAATTCAAATCAGTAAATAATTGGATATCAAATCCTTAAATACATCAGAACATCTGTCACTCACGTATCGTGTAGTGGGTGAGGCGCCATGTTTGTTTACATCAGGGTCGGAAATTTACAATTGTAAGATTTCTCAAAGAATACAACTTTTGATGTTAACTTTCAAGGAGAGAAACACAGGAAAATATTTACAATCACGCTATCGTATAAAAATGTTTATGTCACTATTTCTTTCAAACAAAGATTGATAGTAAGGATATAACATGGACATCCCTACTGTAGTGGTTATTATATACTCGCGGCTGCCTCGGCCTAGTCCGAACACGATCAACCACTCTTTCTCTAAACAAATGGTCCAAATAAATCTGCCTCATAGTAGGATTTTTAACAAACTCCAGATGTTTCCTATTGGTATCGTGTTACTGTGGGATATATTTATCAAACATCCCATCACAATGCTTTCCGCGTATGTAAACAATGTTTGTGTTTTATAGTTTTCAGTTATTCTTATCAACCATTGAATAAATGTTATTTAATGATAAAAACAAGTTAAAAAGAATTGTATTATTATATTTTAGTAAACATTTATTATTTCAATATTGCTGGATGTCATATTGAAAACGTTATGTCAAAGCATGGAATTCCCTGTGATCAGCTGTTTACGCATTCTGGTTGGTCGATCTCTTGGGGATGCCCCGATCTGATTGGCTGATGTATAACTAGCATCAGATAAGAGAAGATACTCAACACTGTAATCAGAACATCGTCGAGACTTTGATTGATATAACAGATTTCAAGAGATTCTGAAGAAAAGTTTCAAAAAATGATTCAGAGTTTAAAAAGTAAACAGTAGAATTTAAAATTTGGACAGAAATTGTACTCGTCCTATGGGACGAGTAGAAATATTATTTCACTTGCCCGAGCTAATTTCCACTCGTCAATACGAGCGGACGAGTGCTATTTTCGAGCCCTGTTGATAAGTATGAAAATGAAAAAGGTAAGACAAAAAACAAACAAAATTAACTGATTTTCTATGCATCCCAATTATGAGTATGATGAGCAGATGGTCAATTTTTGGCTTTGTATTATCACCAACAAATTTGAAGAAAACATTTTAAAAAATTAAAATAAACTCATACATGTCCACACATACAAACAATTATCAATAATTTGAATTTTTTTCCAAAATCCAATAAGATAAATTCTACGTACCCCAATAATGAGTACATTGAGCAGACGATCAATGTGAGTTCGCTTGAAGATGGCCTTCCCACTGTTCATCATGAGTTTGGTGTCGCGGCCTGCGAACACGACGAGTCCGTAACACCACTGAGTATTTCTCAACACACAGCCCCTCAACAGCACCTTGTCGTTGTCCAGAGAGTACGTCTCTCCCTTATAAGTCATCTTGCCCTCAAACTTGCTCAGACGGATGTTGGGCGCTTCACACAATATCTCAGCTAGAATGGATCATAAAGTTTAAAGATTTGTTATTATTTTTCTTTCACTGGCTATGGGAAGAGGGTGAACAAATTTACATGATATTTTGGAGAACCTTTACACATGATTTTGCATACCTGGGTAATATGGAAATTTCCTCCTGCTTTTAGCAGTGGTTAAAGTAAAGCCTGTCTGCCACTCCTTTAACTGGCTACTTTTTGCCGGGACTGGTTACCTTTTGGTCAGGACTGTTGACTTTAAAAAAAAGTCTTTATTTTCCCCTAAGGAATTGACCAATTTATTTTCCGGACAGGCTAGGTTTCCAATCTATTTTATACACTGCTTTTAGTCATTTTGCATCTAAAAATCACTGATATAACAAATAAAAAAAACATTCTGACTTATTGTTAAAAGAATACATTCCTTACATAGACATAGATCTGGGAAGGGGTTGAATTTGTATCCCTATCCCATAGAGCAGTTAGCAGCTCAGTATTCAACAGGCCATTCACATAAATCTAGTGATTCATCAGTCTGATAAAATCGACTTTGCTTATTTTCTCTATTGGGACCCAAACCACACCCAGCACAGCTTTCCTCTCATTCAGTCTGAGGGCACCCAAATTACCCTCATGTTCAGATGTAAGCTCATCTAGCCAATCACAAGGACTGCAGCAAAAGCTTTCGATATCAGAGCTAGGGGCATGTACTTCTTGTGAAATGCATTTTCTACATGATCGCCGCCATGTTGGTTTTTAAAAGGAATGATGTGATTGGTCCGCTTGAAAACTGGTGTTGAACAAGCGCCAAACTTGGGAGCTTTCAGACATTTGTGGAGAGGAAAGCCTTGATACATATTTTTTATTTTGTTTCCCTTGATTTTAATCAGGCTTGTGTTTCAGCAGCTCAGGTGTTTAACTAATGCTTGTTGCTTGAATGCCACTTTTCTAAAGGATTTATTTCCTCACATATTGTTCATTGAATGCAAGTATTATAAAAAAGATATTGATACTTTTTACTTCTAATTACTCAACCTGATACTCTTCAGGAATAAAAAAAAACTGCAATTGACTGTTTTAGTATGAACACCTCTAAATCAAAGAGTTAGGGAATAGGATTTGCATAGCCCAATGAATTATTAGCTTGTTTAAGAAATACTTGTATTGACGAAAAATAGAGCCATTGGCTCTGTAGCTCATCAGGCATCATATCAAGTTTGCTTTATACAGGCCAGATGAGCTAAAAATGAAACTGATGTTACCTATTGCAAGAAAACCTATAAAAAAAATACAAAACAAATGTAACGATTTCGGAATAAATTTCCTTACCCAAATGATTTATTATTATTCAACACTTTCTAGATCGCCAATATCAGACAGTGAAAGAAGTCCACACTAAAATATCCAAGGAGAAATAAATTTGCCATAGACTGTCATCTAATGGAGAAAAATAAGTTTTTAAGGTTGTGACCCCTGTGACCCTATTTGGGGTCATGGGGTCACGAAATCTACAATTTAGAATCCCCATTGGCAAAGGAGTCTGCATATAATTTCAGCTCTCTAGACCTTTTGGAACTTGAGAAGAAGATGAAAATAGTTTTTTAAGGTTGTGACCCCTGTGACCCTATTTGGGGTCACAGGTTCACCAAAGTTACAAATTAGAATCCCTATTGTCCAAGGAGTCTGCACATATCAATATTAACTCTCTACTCCTTTTGGAACTGGAGAAGAAGATGAGAATTGGTTTTTAAGGTTGTGACCCCTGTGACCCTATTTGGGGTCATGGGGTCACGAAATTTACAATTAAGAATCCCTATTGGCCAAGGAGTCTGCACATATCATTTTTAACTCTCTAGTCCTTTTAGAACTGGAGAAGAAGATGAAAATAGGTTTTTAAGTTTGTGACCCCTGTGACCCTATTTTGGGTCATGGGGTCACGAAATGTACAATTAAGAATCCCTATTGGCCAAGGAGTCTGCACATATCTTTTTTAACTCTCTAGTGCTTTTAGAACTGGAGAAGAAGATGAAAATAGTTTTTTTAGGTTGTGACCCCTGTGACCCTATTTGCGGTCATGGGGTCACCAAAGTTACAAATTAGAATCCCCATTGTCCAAGGAGTCTGCACATATCATTTTTAACTCTCTACTCCTTTTGGAACTGGAGAAGAAGATGAAAATAGGTTTTTAAGGTTGTGACCCCTGTGACCCTATTTGGGGTCACAGGGTCACCAAAGTTACAAATTAGAATCCCCATTGGCCAAGGAGTTTGCACATATCATTTTTAACTCTCTAGTCCTTCTGGAACTGGAGAAGAAGATGAAAATAGGTTTTTAAAGTTGTGACCCCTGTGACCCTATTTTGGGTCACAGGGTCACCAAAGTTACAAATTAGAATCTCCATATGCTAAGGTACCTGTACACAAAATATCAGCTCTCTAATGTGTATGGTTCATGAGGAGAAGTCGAAAGTGTCGAAAGTGTCAAAAGTTTACGGACGGACGGACGCCGGACGACGGGCCATGCCATAAGCCCATCTGGACTTTCAGTCCTGATGAGCTAAAAATTGGTCTTGCAACTATTTATCTTTCCGTTAGACAACTTTTTTTCCTGAGAAAACAATTCTACAGTGTCTGTATAATCAAACAGAAACTAAACAGATTGATATATATATATATATATACATATAAGACTTATCAAAGTTTGTAACCTTATGAGTCATTGTTATTTTATCAAAACAGTAAAGCTGTGCTTAACAGTCCACAAACAAGAAAAAAAAAACTCCTCTATGAAACCTCATTTTTATATGATCAGCTATTTATACTGATATATATAAGTATTTCTATAAAGCAATTAACATGCTATGGTAACATCATCAGTAAGAAAGCCAGGAATAGTCTCATATAATATGGTAACATGGAAACCAACTATCAAATTACTATTAAACTGTATCTATGACATTTTTGCTTTTACATACAATGTTCTAGAAATACTTTCATACATAGCCTAGTTTCTTGCCTTCTTGTTTTAGAGTGTCACTTTCCTAATTATTTTATCCAGATTCATAAACTTGTTCAGATTACAAGCATGTTTGAAGTTTTAGGACATAAATCTAATTGTAGCATCATCCACACTGTGTTGTTATCATTTAGCTAACAGCTTTATGTGAGAATAGTTTGACTTAATTATCAGAAACACGGCAAGAGTCCTTTCACAAGGCCATGAGATCACAAGATCACAAATGACAATTCCACAGTCCTGCTAAAGGTGTTGAGATACAGTTAGATAAGAAAATGATTCATATCAAATGTTCTAGCTAAGTTGGTAGAGTGTCAACCCATCACTGGGAAGACCGGGGTTCCATTTCCATGACTATCCTGATGCTAGGAAGTGAGTGATTTTTTAGCGGGTTTTAATATGAAAAAAAAATAGAGCCATTGGCTCTGTAGCTCATCAGGCATCATATCAAGTTTGCTTTATACAGGCCAGATGAGCTAAAAATGAAACTGATGTTACCTATTGCAAGAAAACCTATAAAAAAATTACAAAACAAATGTAACGATTTCGGAATATATTTCCTTACCCAAATGATTTATTATTATTTAACACTTTCTAGATCGCCAATATCAGACAGTGAAAGAAGTCCACACTAAAATATCCAAGGAGAAATAAATTTGCCATAGACTGACATCTAATGGAGAAAAATAGGTTTTTAAGATTGTGACCCCTGTGACCCTATTTGGGGTCATGGGGTCACGAAACCTACAGTTTAGAATCCCAATTGGCCAAGGAGTCTACATGCAGTCTTTCAGCTCAATAGACCTTTTGGAGCTAAAGATGATGATGAAAATAAGTTTTTAAGGTTGTGACCCCTGTGACCCTATTTGAGGTCATGGGGTCACGAAATCTACAATTTAGAATCCCCATTGGCCAAGGAGTCTGCACATATAATTTCAGCTCTCTAGACCTTTTGGAACTTGAGAAGAAGATGAAAATAGTTTTATTATGGTTGTGACCTCTGTGACCCTATTTGGGGTCACAGGGTCACCAAAGTTACAAATTAGAATCCCCATTGTCCAAGGAGTCTGCACATATCAATATTAACTCTCTACTCCTTTTGGAACTGGAGAAGAAGATGAGAATTGGTTCTTAAGGTTGTGACCCCTGTGACCCTATTTGAGGTCATGGGGTCACGAAATCTACAATTTAGAATCCCCATTGGCCAAGGAGTCTGCACATATAATTTCAGCTCTCTAGACCTTTTAGAACTGGAGAAGAAGATGAAAATAGGTTTTTAAGGTTGTGACCCCTGTGACCCTATTTGGGGTCATGGGGTCAAGAAATCTACAATTTAGAATCCTCATTGGCCAAGGAGTCTGCACATATCATTTTTAACTCTCTAGTCCTTTTGGAACTGGAGAAGAAGATGAAAATAGTTTTTTTAGGGTTGTGACCCTGTGACCCTATTTGGGGTCACAGGGTCACCAAAGTTACAAATTAAGAATCCCCATTGTCCAAGGAGTCTGCACATATCATTTTTAACTCTCTACTCCTTTTGGAACTGGAGAAGAAGATGAAAATAGATTTTTTAGGTTGTGACCCCTGTGACCCTATTTGGGGTCATGGGGTCACCAAAGTTACAAATTAGAATCCCCATTGTCCAAGGAGTCTGCACATATCATTTTTAACTCTCTACTCCTTTTGGAACTGGAGAAGAAGATGAAAATAGGTTTTTAAGGTTGTGACCCCTGTGACCCTATTTGGGGTCACAGGGTCACCAATGTTACAAATTAGAATCCCCATTGGCCAAGGAGTCTGCACATATCATTTTTAACTCTCTAGTCCTTCTGGAACTGGAGAAGAAGATGAAAATAGGTTTTTAAAGTTGTGACCCCTGTGACCCTATTTGGGGTCACAGGGTCACCAAAGTTACAAATTAGAATCTCCATATGCTAAGGTACCTGTACACAAAATTTCAGCTCTCTAATGTGTATGGTTCATGAGGAGAAGTCGAAAGTGTCAAAAGTTTACGGACGGACGACGGACGGACGACGGACGACGGACGACGGACGGACGGACGCCGGACGACGGGCCATGCCATAAGCCCATCGGGACTTTCAGTCCTGATGAGCTAAAAATTGTCCTCAAATCTTCAAAAGTACTTGATAGTATACCTTGAAGACTCAAGATTACTCACCATCAAAGTTAGACATCTTCTGATGATCATTATGCATGTCAGCTGTTTCTGGCAGTGCTTGCTTTACCTTCAAGTTGGTCTCTCTGGAATTAAACAATTTAAGAAATCATGATGGAGGTAAGTTGCTTGAGAATTTGTACAATCCAGAATCTTATAAATATTCCCTTAGACCTCAAGCTTGTGTTCACTGACTGTTGAACCCTTCAAATGAACTGCACCATACAGATTTTGTTCTGAAGGACATCACTTATTGCAGAGAATCATATTTTACAGTTTATGATCATAATTTTATATTTTTTGATGGCTGTAGTATGAACAAGCGTCCTACTGATTTTTAAACCATAAAAATAAAAAAGCACAAACAAACTGAAGCATCAGTTATTTGAAACATGTAAACTGAATTTATCTTGAAGTTCATGCCGAGTTTGTAACTGAGAAGAACAGCTCATAAAATATTTCAATTCTTCTCATGTATCCTCAATCATCTTTGTTCCCATGGTTGTAGTTACACAACTTGCCTCATATCAAACTAATAAATTATGCCAAACTTATAAATTATGATCCATTTACTAGTCAAGGAGTATGTACACAAAGTTTCAGCTTCAGCTTTAGGTCTTAGGCTTCTGGAGAAGAAGTTGAAAATGCACAAAGTTTACGAATGGATGGACGGATGGACGCCAGACACCATGCCATGCCGTTACAGGCCAGATGAGCTATAAGTTTATGTTAAAGATGAAATTGATTTGATAACAAGATGTAGGCACGTAGGTTACCTGTCCACCTCTGTACCACTCCAGAAAGTTCATAAAAGAAGATAAAAACTGACTTCTCCGGGAGGCAATAAACTGTATGAATAAATGAAAGGGTATGGATTTTGCCGTAGATAGGAACACTGTTACCAAGAAATGATGTTTTGAGTATGAGAAGAAAATGGAAGACAGTTTACCCGTCCAACTCTGCGGTCTCGATGTAGCACAGACTGTTGGGTTCACTGGTGGACAGGAGGAAGAGGTCAGCCTGCAACATGCAACAGTGATGGACGTTTATATAAATAGGGACAGATCCACAACCAGTCTTTGGGGAGACAGTGGATGGATCCTTACAGGGGGAACTTCACAACCAGTCTTTGTGGAGACAGTGGATGGATCCTTACAGGGGGAACTCCACAACCAGTCTTTGTGGAGACAGTGGATGGATCCTTACTCGGAGAGTTCCACAATAATTCTTTGTGGAGGCAATACTATAGGATAATCATCTTCTCGCACATAACTGTTGGAACAGTGGACGTTTATAGAAGCAGATCCACAACCAGTCTTTGGGGAGACAGTGGATGGATCCTTACAGGGGGAACTCCACAACCAGTCTTTGGGGAGACAGTGGATGGATCCTTACAGGGGGAACTCCACAATAGCTCTTTGTGGAGGCAATACTAAAGGATTATCCTCTTTTTGCACCTTACTTTGGCATCATGAAAATACTGTCTGTGGTTAATAAGCTGATATTTTAATGGATTTAGGCTTAACAATTTGGAATTTATGTGCATGAAAACAAATAAAGAGTTAAGCAACATATAGTGTATATGGTATGAAACTTTGGATCAATATAATGAATAATGAATTTCCATTTTAACGGCAAAATTCTATCAATGTAGAACGTAAATGTTTTTTCATCACCAAGTTGAAGGATGGTCAAAAAAAGAGGTTTTAAATAATAACAACACCAATTGTATCCTCTTATAATATAGCTATCCCCTGTTGACGCTGTCCCTTCAAGTAAAATACAGCAGCTAACAGGCATCAGGTCAAGGTAAGGTGAGCCAATATTAGGTTCAATAGATTTCAACAGATAAAAGGAGATAACCACACTGCCTGAAGGTTGAACAGCAGCATGCAATACCATTATTAACTAAGGTCTTACAAGACATTTCTTCACAGAAACCTTGATCACAAATGGACAATATTTCTCATGTCTTATGAAATTCCTTAGCTTAATTGCAACAGGTGTTTATCCTTATTTCAAAATTACAAAGAATTCTTTAAACCTTCAACTGACTTTCGTTTACTCCTTACAAAAAATTTAGCAACACATATATTTCATGAAAATGTGTTTATCATATAGGTAGCCATACATCAGGAAATAATGTAGGAAGAGAAATCTCTAAGATACATAAACCTAATTCAGATGATTGATGCCATTGGATGGACACAACCATCATTAAAAACATGCAAAATGAACAAAATGCTTGAGTTACAAATTTCACATGTTGCTTAATTTTTTGTGAGGAGTATATATGTGCAAGTAACACAAGTAAAGGAACTCTTTGTTTTTTTAAGGATATTGAGTAATAAACAAAGTACCCCTATTTTTTTATAACCAATTTGAATTTCATATTTCTAGTCAGGAAACTGTCCCAATTGTAACAGAGGTTATTTGAGAAGAAATTACTTGAATAGCCTCTGGGGGAGAGAATGATTTCTGCTTTGCATTATTGAACCCTACATATTTTGGCTATATTGAGTGATGGGTGATACTACATTGAAACAAGAAAACACTCATGAAGGGGAAAACAATTTCAAGGGGGTATTTTTGTATAATTTCATGACAGTATAGAATAGAATCAGTGACATATTAAAATAGCAATGGATAAACAATTTTGACGATGAGAACATGGTTTATTATTTTTCTGTTATTTTTCAAAATAAAACATTCAATGCTCAGCTATACAACTAAATAAAAAAATTTTTAAATCTGCAAATAGTGTCGAGTTTTTATCAAGTTTTTACCACTAGGAAATGGTAAACGCATTCAGTATTAACTGTCACTTTGAAAGTCCTAAAATACTTAAAAACAGCCAGCAAAATTTTTTCATAAGGGGCATATGTTAATTAAATTCCCCCAAAATTTGACCCAATTTTATGAGCTATTTACAGTTAATAAGTTGATAAAGAAACCAGGATCCTTAAACCTAATTAGTGGTTGCGTAATTCACACCAGGAAGTCAAATTTCCTGTTTGGGCGTCTTTACAAAGTAGTTCATAATCTCACATTTTTTCGCAAGTTCCCCAAAATAACTTCACTAGAATCTCAAACAAACACTTGAAAGCATGTCTTGTGAACTGATTCCTTCAAATACACAACAATCCCTTACTCAGCCAAACAGCTAACGGAAAATAATGTAACTTGATTCCCATTGACTGTCACATTAAAGTCACATTAAAGATATTTGTTCAGAAATCACTGGTTCTGACATTTGACTGTGATCAAATATTGATGAGTGGTGGTGTATGTTGCCTACATAACTGGCAATCCAGAACACTCCGGATCAATGGTTCCGCAGATAACAGAGATATTAACAACTGGGGAGGTAGTAATAGTCCGTTATAAATATCTTCTGGACTCTGTCACTATCCTGTGTGCAGGAAATACTTGTACAAAAATAGATACATTGATTGGTAGGGCTTAAAGAGATCAAAGAATGACGAAGTTATAGAACTAAAATCAAAGAAACAGAATACAACTGTTTGTTATACCTGAGTAACTTATAGACACAAGACACATTTTGAAGGGAGACGTATGACAGCTATTGTGAATAACAGAATGACAGATGGACAGAGACAGAGACAGAGACAGGGAGACAGAGACAGAAAGAGAGACAGAACGAGACAGAGGGAAAGAAAGAGACAGAGAGACAGAAATACAAAATTTTAGAGACAAACTGAAAAAGACAGATCAAGAAATTGAGAGACACAGAGAATGACAGTGACAGAGGGAGAGAGAGAACTGATAGAGAGACGGTGAAAGACATGGCGAGATTGAAAGAAAAACCAACAGGGACACAGAGCAAGGGGACTGATATATTGATGTTTAATACTAAAATACCAAAGACCAAAGACTAAAGAGAGGAAAAACCAAGACTGATAGACAGGACGACAAACTATGGGATATGGAATAGAAAAAGATATATTTCAGGACAGAGCAACTATGAAAGAAAGACACAGTTTCAGAAAGAGGGCTGTTCATAAAGACAAATAGACTGAAACAGATTCATACGAAATGAAAACACCAGTAATTGAATGTAAGGTCAAACTAATAAACAGATACATAAATCAATGGAGATTAGTTGAAAAGAGACATTGCAAGAATACAGCATAATTTATTCCAATTAAAACTAGTATACTCACAGCAACAAAGTCATTGTTTTTAAGGCGAATGATGTCCCCGACAGCAACTGTGTGCCACCGTGCAGATATGATCTTCCCATCTCGTAAAACATCCGACTTCCTGTTGTTTACTTGGGCATCACTTCTATGTCTTTTCTAATGAGAAACATTTCTTGATATATAAATCAATATCATTGTAAAACATTATTCATTTACTTAAACAAACAATAATCATATATTACCTGATTCTGAATTACGTGCGTTTACCTTAGATAATCTAAATTGATTTTCACAATGTTCGCATTTCATTAAATTTTAACATTTTGCAAGTAAATACCATATCTAGCAATTACTTTCTTAAAATATGGACTTCACTCACAAATAAATTCAACTTAGTTTCTCATATAGGCCTTACGTAACAACCCCTAAAACAGATCTAAATCAACATCAGAATTGAGTTTTCTTAATGTGGTCCTTCCACAGTTAAAAGCACAGATAACTCCTCTCGTTCCAAAAGTAAAACAGAAAATCAATAGCAAAAACAAGCCTGACACTAATCAAGGGTTAACTTGTACTAAATATCAATGCCAATTCACAAAGCTAATTTAGGGGGGCAGCGGGGAATTACTTGGCATAATGATTGAATAAGCCCTGGCTGTTCTTCACCCATCTTGGCCCAGGGCTGACCTGAATTTCCATATAAATTGCATGTTAGACTAACAACACCAGACAGGGTTGGAAAGATGGCAATTGCTAGAGACATACAGGCCGCCTGGTGCCAGCTTCATGGCACTGTATCATCAATATTTGATAGGCGTTCAATCTATGGTCAGGCCAGGAATGGAAACATACCTGCTATTTCTGCGGACTTTTGGAGGAGCGATTTGATCAGAGAATTAACACTTGGTGAACTTGATAATGATGGGAATAATTTATGCTATGGACACGTTATATTGTTATTTTTGTAATCTAGATGGTGTAGATGCAAGCAAATTACCATTTGGAAAACTTAACGATGAGATAGTGTATTCTATGTGACCTATATATTTTTGTAACCTTTTAACAAAGCTTGGAGGTATTACCTAGTAAACGTATTGTTAAGTTGATTGCAATAGAAATTATATCTCATTACACAATTAATCTACAACATATATTCATTCATTTTTGTAGATATGGTCTGTAGAATCAGTAGATTCATGGAAATTTAAATGGATGAACTTTAAAAGTAATTGTATGTGTTTTGATTTGCTTTAAATAATTGATTTACAATATATCAATTCATATAATGGTAATATATTGTTTGGAACATGACCATGACCAATTAGAAATAGTAGAAGTAATGAAATTTATTGTTTAAAGAAATACCTACTCTCATGAAAATAATTGTTTATCTTAATTGAAATGTTTAATACCAATGTCTGTTAATTGGGACCTCAAATTTTCAAAAGATTTTCAGGAAATGTCTGTGATTGAACTATTTTCAACTTGATTGCCAATTTGGCACTTTGGTTCACATGTTAGATGGATATCAAGAACATGTAATTTCCATGAATAGGCCTTATAGATGATCACATAATAATGGTAATTATTTCATGATGAAGATATCTTAAATTTAAATACTTAAAAAATTAGATCATTATGATTTGCAATTATTTTTGAAAATTTAAAATTTTAAGCAATGGTTGAATCATCGGAACATTAACTTTTAACACTTGGTTGAAATTTTAGAAGATATTTCAATTTGTGACCTTAGATATATCGAATTAATAGAGAAATCATGGTAGGTGCTAAAAGGGTTAATATGCCCCAGTCTTAGCTTAAACTGGAAATTCATTTGACTATGATATCATCATTATTACATTTAGATAACTTTTCTCCTTATTGAAAAAAAAATAACCGGGTTTTTGAAATTCCTCTTACATCAGCCTCATGATAAATTGATATTTACAAGCTCCAAAGCAAGAAGCTTATAGAATTTGCAATTCTTGGTAAACTCAATCATTAGGCTTCATCAAGGTATTACAGTATGTATCCATATTGATAAGACTTCATGACTGGATATCTTAAGTCCTTGCCCAAATATGTTTATAGTGCTTCTCCAAATACTGTCCATAGGACTCAAGAACACAATGATAAGAAACATTCAAAAGCCCTTAGGAAAACGCTATCAAGGTCCAGAAAGCTGTAAGTCATCTAATCTCTCTGTGGTAGCCCTACGCATTGATGAAAGATAGCACAAGCCTTAAAAGACTAGCTAATTTTGACTAGCTTGTTTGTGCAACCACACCCTGTTGTTATTTTATTGTTACAGTCATTTCAGCACACAATTTATGTATCTTTGTAGTTCTTGTGTAATTTGGCATTTCAAAATGCTATTATCAGATCAAATGAATCTTATTACAGGTTTATGCAATCTTTACATGTAAAAGGAAATGATTCAAAGCTTTAAAGGGGCAGTAGCACAGTTTTTGATAATTTTATATTTTAAATATTTCACTGATAATTGTAAGTTATTGCTAAATGTATTATGTGGACAGTGTCAACAATCTCATAACACAAGCCAATCATCCATAGTCAGAGGACAAAGTATGAAGATTCACATAAAATCCATTGGCGGCCATTTTTTGTGAACACCTTTAATTCATTTTGTGTAAGAAAAATGAATCGCATGGCTAAACTTTTTGTTATATATTTGAATTATTGTTACTCAATAAGTTTAAATACATTGTCTTTCAATTGGAACCATTTATTTTCATTTTCCTGACATCACCTTATGTTCCCCCTAAAAACATGCTACTGCCCCTTTAAATGAGAATTAAAAGATTATTGATTCTTTACTTTCAAAAGCTTCGAGTTCATTTGTCAGTTGTTAGGCACTAAGTATCAGTCATCAAGTCAATCAGCTACCATTAGAGTCATTGATTATCTGCTTAGAAAGGCTTTTCTTACATTTGTTCTTGTTAAGTGAACTAAACATCTATCAATATTCATTCATTGCCTCTTAATCATGAACATTTTTACATATGTCTTTACATACACTTTAAGGAATGCCATATCTCAAATTTCCTTGACAATATTTCATGGAAGTGTCAATTATACTTTTATCCTAAAAGGATGTAATTTTATGTATCTAAGTCATATACAAACTTTTCCGAACCATTTTATTGGAAATATATGAAACTGGGTCATTAATCATTCTGTCTAACTGAAAGGTACGGTTCATTACATTTATTTCTTAAAATTAGTGTCTTTTTATTATCTAATGATTCTTTCTTAATCTTTTTTTTTTTTGAAGGCAGAAATTTCACCAATAAAATTTTTGTCTCATGCCATACTAAAGATGATAAAATTTCCATTGTTACGAGATGGACTCATAGATAAAATGTTAAGATAAGAATGGTTTACAAAGTTCTTGTTTAAAGGAGGTGACATACTTAAGACCAGTAATTTCCATACAGTAGAAAACGGATAAATGAATTACAAGGGACCAAAGAATTTATGTCGCTATATCTGGTTTTCGCTATTCCTGTTTGGCCGCATCATATGTGTTGAAATCTGGTAGTATTGAAAGTATACCATTATAAAGACCCCCAAGATTGTGATATTCACTGCCTTAGTAAACGTTCCGTTGAGAATAGTAAATTGTTTATAGTTGACTATTACACAACTTAAATGGCATGCCACGATGTCTGCCCGCAAGAAGATACGTAAATATATTTTATTGCTGTAAGGCTCAAAAGGGAAGTACAATCCGACCACATAGATGACCAAATTGGGATAAGGGCAAAATGGTTTAATAATGTTTCAGGGCTCGTTAAAGTTGATTCATAAAGACATGTTAAGGCCAAAAAATTTCTATGCCAAAAATACTTTTCTATAAGTGTTGTAAGTGTGCTCAAACTGTTGTTATCTCTGCACATCAAAGGGTTAAGGTGCACACACGGAATAACGTCATCTTACCTTCCAACTGTGAAACCTAAGCAAGGAGCAAATATATCTTCTACTTGAATGCCTATTTCTATTCTTTACTATAAGTGAGTTTTTAAAAATTTAATTAAGCAAATTTTATGATTAAATATGAATTAAATCAGGAACTATTTATGCGAACTAAAATTATCAATCTTCATATGTGCTGGAAAATATTAGATACATTCCTAGTGCATTTGGTCGTTATAGATGAAGCAATAAGCAAATAGTGTAAATAATTATTTAAAAAATCTCTTGTTCTATCAAAGTATGGGATATGGTGATCAAGACATTGTTTTGTGATGACATTTGACTGGATTCTCCTGTTTGTTATTTTCAGCTAATGATGAGATGGCTCATTACACTTAACTACCAAAATACATGTTCTGAATAAGAAACTTGTATACAAACCACAAGGGTTTGTACTGTAAAATAGAACTGCCTTGAAATATATGGTAAAACGTACTTCATTTATCAGGTCTATCACAATGGAGGATTACTTTATAGAAACATTATCAAAACAGTTATAAGAAAGGAAAATTATCAATTGCCATATTAATCAACTAATTACTTGAATTTTGCAAAAAATATAAGCATGGATAATGCTAGAAAAATCAAATTTAATTGACCATCTCATATTTTACATGATATTATGCTGAATATGATAAAATTTTCTATCTCAACAAAATGACATGAAAATTCCTAATTATCACCTTAAGAAGAAAACCTCACCAAATCAATACACATAAATACTCAGAGAGAACGGCAAAGTAAGAGATTATATTAAAGCGACTTACAAAGTCATCAACAGCATCCTTGATGGCTGTGACAATAAGCACAGCGACTAGGGGAACAACAGTGGTGAGAGGTGTGAGAGAGGAGATGACTGGCATCAGCTGCAGAGAAGATATAGAACCAACCCGTAATGTGGAGTGGTGAACTCAGAACCAACCCGAATGTGGAGTGGTGGACTCAGAACCAACCCGAATGTGGAGTGGTGGACTCAGAACCAACCCGTAATGCTGAGTTGTGGCCAATAATGGGGAGACTGAATCCACCAAAAGCTGGGACAGATTCCCCGCAATGTGAGGACAGAATCCACCCAAAGTTGGGAGAATACCAGCTCATAATGAGACAGTGTTGCTCCTAGAGGGGGTCCTTAGGACTTTTGTCAACATTTTTAACTTAGGCTTCCAAAATTTAGAGAAGATAGTCGAAACCATTGCAGACGGTTGAAATGAAAAAACTGACCCTCAGTTGATCACCTATAGAAACAACACTGATCTAGAATACCAGCTCATAATGTGACAGTGCTGCTCCTAGAGGGGGCTCTTAGGACAGTTGTCAAGATGTTTAACTTAGCGTTCCAAAACAAATAGAGAAGATGAATACCATTGCAGAGGGTTCCCTCTGTTCAGAAATGAAAAAACTAAACCTCAGCTGATCACCTATAGGAACAACACCGATCTGATGTGGGGCCAGAGAAACAGTCTCCCATTGGGGAAGGTGATCCCTGCATCTATCACACTCAGGGTATTTGAGATGTCATTAGGAATTCTGGTCTTTTGGATACCGTCTTCAATGTCCTGATTTCTAAAATGACATATAACTTCCAAAGAAATTCAGATCATTTAGATAATTTCCAGGTGGCATATCCAGATTACATTCAGAATTCTGATAAAAATCCAGATTACATATAGAAGTCTGATAATTTTTTGGAATAAACTTAGATTCTTACACATTCCTGGATAACATCCAGAACATTTTGATGATATTAACATTTTATGAATTTTTAAAAGACATCCCAACCATTCTATGGCATCCAGATGGAAACCTCAACATCCAGTTCAATTCTGGAATAAGCTAATCAGATCTAAGTTACCGTATCCAGATTAACAGAATATCAAGATGGCATCATAAAGACCCTGAGTGTGATAGAGGTGACACCCAATGTTGATACTTAAGTACAATGTAGTAGGTTTGAGAGATACCAATTATATGATCATATGATACAATTGTTAAAAATTTTATTACACAAACACGGAATAAATTTCTAAAAATATTTAAACTGTCAAAATATTTCATATTAGATAAATATTGCTTCATTATATTTTCTATCAATTACCTGTTGTTACTTTTCTTATCATCACAATCAAAAGACCAAAAGCGATCAACTTTTTGGAATTGCTAGAACTTTTTATAATAAGTGTAACCTGGAACATGTCATTTACAATCATATAATGTGATTCCCTCTCCGCTAAAACATTAAGACAATGAAGAAATAATAATGTCACAGGCGATGACCTCAATTCTAAAATGAATGAACCACTTGCCTCTACCACTGTGGATAGTTCTTGTTATTCAACTTCAACTTTAATACCAAAGGGAATCTTTTATCTACAAGAAGTAATTGTGTTGTCTGACTTTCCTTTTAATTCTTTTGAAATATTTATCTCTTTTTCTGTAGATAACATTTGTAAAGATTTGTCAAGTCATTACTCATTGAGATGAACTAGTCTGAAAGAGCAGAACATATATTTTGTGCTGAGGAAGCGAAACTATGTTATATATGCATGTTGAACATGCAACGGTTAACTGAATACCTGATTTTTTTATCCTCTGTATTTACTTTGTCTTAGTACAAGATTTTAAGTTGAATGAATTTTAATTGAATGATTTCTAAAACAATTCTTTGAAAATTGTCCCATAGTTTACAGGCTATAATCTCAAAGCTCTACTCTTTAAAAGACAATTCTTTCGGGCCGCGAAACGTAACCATTAAATCTTTGATTTCAACTGTAGTGTTACATTTGTGTTTGACGGTACTCCCCCCCCCCCCTACTTTTAATAATTCTGAATAATTCTTAGGAATTGTCGTAAGGAGATTGACTTTTTAAAGGTCAAACCGTACATAGTTTCATATTTATAAATGATGTACCGGTAGATGTCACATTACTCTCTGTGAATAAATCTGTACCGATAATTAAAAAGATTGAAATATTTTTTAAACCAGATCAATAATTTCAAATATTGTATGAAAAAGCACCAGAGGTCAAAACCCTTTTTTCAAATCTTTGAGAAAATCACGGCCAGAGAACAAAGTATTTTCCCAAAACACAAGAGTGATAAGTTTCAACAAGAGAATCACATGACTATCCACAGTGGTAGAGACTCAACGAGAGGATAAGACTGCAGATATCTCCCACTTGACCCAACTGAAAGATGCTGTAATCAAAGTCTGAAAGAGAGGACAATGTAATTAATGGTACAGAACTTTGCAATGAGAAGAAATGAAGATAAGGAGGACCAGACTTGAAGACTAAAGGACCTTCACCATGACAGCCTTCATCTCTGAAACCTCGCTCTGAATCGTCAAACATGATTTCCTAAAATGTGTTAAACACTTCATGCAGTATTTTACATCTCAACCTGATCCCATTCAAAATTACTGACATGGAAGATATTGAAAAAAAGTAAAGCATACAAATAAAAATGTTCAAGCCTATTAAGCCTAATATGACAAAATTTTGATAAAGAGATAAAGATATGTGTCAATGTAGTATGATTGGAAAAATCAAAGCAAAAGATGCAGAAAATGTGCAAAAGGCAAGCAAATACACAAGCTAGTACATAAGCATTTGAGTGAGCAGTGGCATAAGCACAAGCACAAGCACAAGCACAAGCATAAGCAAAAGCATAAGCACAAGCACAAAATCACAAACTGTGAGTAAATGTGAGGCACGGTCACTGCAAGCATGGGTATGTTGGCGGCCACATTCAACTTACGATGTCATCCAAAGCATCCTTGACAGCACTTATGGTAAGCACAGACACCAACGGTACTATTGTGGTATAGGGAGTTAGTGAAGATATGTACGGAATTAACTGACAAAACAAAGAACACACAGAATCAGTGTTATTTTGGCATACAACGATAATAGCAATGCTGCAAACAACAGGGCTGTCGTCTACATAAAAGACAAGGATGTTGCATACAACATTAAAAGTGGTCATTCAAATGCAACATAAAATTGCAGAAACAATCAATAGTGTAGTTTCGCATACAACATTAACTAGACTAAATGAGTACAACAACGAACACTCAATTATTCATACAACAGTCAAGTGATTGCTTTCATACAACAATCAAGTGATCAAATTGTTTACAACATTGCAAACACATGCACTACCATATCAACTAACCGTTGTAGATTTTTAGTTTTCCGTGTACTATGATCACTGTTGGAGAAAGAGTAATCTTCAAGAACTGTCTTCTTAAACTATCATAAACAAGTTACTACTCTGGATACTCAAAACACCATTTCAGAAAAGTCCACAATAAAGAAGTTATTAAGCGGGAACTCGAGCTTTTTTTCTTCAAGCCATTTCCTTGGTTGCAGACAAAGGCTTGTTGTCCAAATAAAGGCTTACAGTCAATAGTTAGTCTTAATCAGTGATTGTAAAGAAATAAAAAAAATTTATGTCAATATTTTTCCTCTTTTTTAAAAGTACATAAAATGTGGGACAAGTTAAACCGATGCTTCCTATATCCTTCTTCCAGCAAATTTTCAAAATATTAGAATTCTTGAACCTTTCTAAGGTTGGTTTAATGTGCCATAAGTTGGGCATTACTAATACCATTTTTCATATTTCCTTGTCCTTATTGAGAAATAACCCCTTAGTGCTGAAGTTATCAGAAATATAACCACAAAATACTCTGTCTCCAACAGTGACATAAAGAACACTTTTTTTAGAAATTAACAATAGAATTAACAGCATTCAACTACACAATACAGCAACATGCATGTTAGTGTAGCAACAAAAACAATTTCACCAAAATTTGAAAAAATAGTTCAAACAGAAAGCTGATGTTTGAAATCAATTATCACATGACACATTTCAATTTTTAAAAAACAAAACAAATAGTGATTTTGATATCACAATCATCGTTCTGAAGAAAATATTCAAAAAATTCCATTTCCTTATCCAATGAATATTAATATGGAATTGACAATAATAACAAAATACATCATAATTTTTAATATGGATGATCTCATTCCAGCAGGAAATGTTAATGTTTCCATGCATGCATATACATCACATTCAGCATGCATACAAGGACATCCATTGTGAGTTACAGCAACTTGATATTGATGCAGGCTGTTACCATGTGACACCTGGCCTTGTAGTTAACACCTTCAATCCTTATAGATATTTTTTAGATAAAGAAATATATACTATTTTCCTAACAAACTTCTATCTGTCACCATACTGTAAAACTGAAGGTCATGCAGCTCCTTGCAAAGCATTTTTACCTCAGTGTCCTTTCATTTTATAACGTCTTTTTCTTTACCATCAACCATAAAAAATGTTAGGAATTCTAAGAATAAATAAACAATTTTAGAATTTTTATATGTTTTTGACATGAAGGGCATGAAATCAAATGGTGTGGTCTACTTATGCCTACAGGGAACCATGCCAACACTGTTTACCAGTGGTATCAAATCTAAGTCTTCAACCTTTCATGACAGTGGAATCTCCTGTTACTTTGTTCAATAATGCAAACAGTGACATTTCAGATGATCAACATATTTCATTGGATTATGGCAAAACATAAAACATTTCATCAAAAAAGCAATTGGATTGGCAACTCAACTCAATATCAACATATGAATATATAAATGCAGAACCCTTGAGTCTTGGTGTTTACCATAACTGGAGGAAGAGAATTTTAGATATTCAGCAAGTTGAAGTTATTTAGGATTTAGGTTTGTATTGCATTTAATATATTGCAGATCAGAATTATTTCGCAGAAGAATTATTATATCACTGAAAGAGGATACATTTTCTGTAACATAAGTACTAGTCACACTACTCCACATGTTTCAACTGCATTGATAACATGATGAAGAAATTTAAATAAGCTTTCCATATTCTTTACACTGGTGATGGTCAATAGTTTTTCATGGTCGACATGGTTTGAAAGTTTCTGATATTGAAGCTTGAGAACATTTTACATCTAAACAGGTTGTGGAACTTGTCTCCAAAAGCAAAAGAACAAGTCTTACTTATCTCTGGAGACATTAATTCAGACTTATTGAGTCAGTTCACTTGTGTGAAAGTATATATTTAAACATATAAAGCAGTGTACAATCTTGTACCATATTAAAGTTCACAGTGATGAAATTCACATGGACTAACATGTTATTTAGGTGTTGTGAGACTAATTTTCATAAATTAAGTAAACATTCCTCTTCAGTCCTATTTTGCAGACAGGTGTAAAATCATGTCAAAACACCTAAATAACATGTAAGTCTATTGGAATGACATCACTGTGAACTTTATTATGGTACATGATTGTAGCCATTATTCCCTGTAGGCAAAAGTAGACAATGTCTAGTAAAATTTTCCTTTTTTGCATTCTTAAGTGTCAGTTTACACAACTAGGTGTCACATGGATACAGAAACATGTCATGTTTACAATAAAATTTTCTGGTCTGAAACTAAGCAATGGTAAATATGATAAACATCAATGACTGGATCGCTTGACTTTTATCTATAAGAAAATATTTATTAGCGAAAAAAGTGACATTTTCACATATTAAAACACAAATATATAGATAAAATGTATGACAAAATGATAGAAACATAAAAAAAAAATTTAAGATAACAATTTAGCATGGAAAACTTTTGCAAAAGAATTGCAGTCTTCAATCTGATGTATAAAAAAATAGATATATAATCAAAGTGACAGTTTATCTGATGTCATGATCAATCAAAACTTCACCAAAGAAATATCACCTTAGTTTCTCATGGCTTATGTTTTAAGTCCTCCTATGTTATCTTAGACAAGTTAGTATTTTCAACCTTAATGCAAGTTAACCCCCAACCTCCCCCCTGCCAATTCCTAAACAATTTTAACCCTTTCACCCTAA
Organism: Steromphala cineraria; assembly: GCA_916613615.1. Lineage (NCBI taxonomy): Eukaryota > Metazoa > Mollusca > Gastropoda > Trochida > Trochidae > Steromphala > Steromphala cineraria. The sequence continues at coordinate 21,079,220 of OU744720.1, forward strand.
AGAAACCAGTAACAAAATGGTTTTTGATCTTGATTTCAGGCTGGTAGTGTTTAAATTATTAAGACAGTATAAATGTTCATTAAAATAGTGACCTTAAACTAACCCCGACCTATTCTGAAACTTGATGGACCTCCAAAGGCTTATATATTACCCCTTAACATTCAGGGCCTCCTTTCACAAAGCAACCTTTACAAAGGTTGATATTAACTCCCATTCTTTAACACTGTCTTACCCTAAGGATTTTCATTCACCTTAGGGCTTTGTGAAAGGAAGCCCTGTTACTGAGACATGTAAGTATTGCAAAGGTACATAGAGGACATAGGTCTAAAGAATTTGGAGCAAAACCTACCTGCAGTATAAGAAGAGCCAGAAAGTATCCATTAGCGAGCCTCTGAAACTGTTCCAACAAGTTCTTGGGCAGGAAGGTGAGGATGTTGTACTTGGACGTAGAGATGTAGTTGATCTGGACAGGGGGAAACAAGAATTGGTAAACTAATTCAACATTGCTAATAGGGAAGGTACCACATTTTTTAAGGTATGTTTAGGGGTCTCATAAAACCTCCCAATTGTTACTTATTACAAGACATGTTTATAAAGTAAAAGTAGCAGTTCTAAAAAAATATGCCATGTTTTATTAAGCTAGGTTAATCTAATTTATCCCTCAAATGAGAAAAAAATCACTAAAATTGTCTAAAGATAATACATTTGACAGAAACTAATGTTAATTGGGATATTTGTTTTTAAAAACATGCTACTGGTAGGGAAAATGTGTTGCTAGATTATCCTCACATTTACATAGATTAATGATTAAACTTAACGACAATGCCTTGTAATACCTCAGCAAGGCTTTTCACATTTCTCGATGTCTTTGTTTCTTTACTGAGTAGGCACTATTCATAATGAAGTTGTAAAATATAAATTAACAAAAATGTTACCCTCTAGGAAAATGTTTCAACTGGACTGGATAATAATCATGAACTTATAACATAAACTGTTTAAACTTGACTGTCCCCTCAAATTTTATTTCCACAAAAAAATACCTCGGTAGGACTGTCCATTAAAAATATCTTTTCTGCTTTTTGAAAGTATATAAATATATATACATGAATGACATTTGAAGTAATTCATGCCTAGGGTTAGTATCTAAAGCTCTCTTATTGTTTAAACAGTCATATAACCTAAAAAGAATACTGACTTACGGGTCAAAAAGCACTATCACAGTGTATGTGTCACTACATCACAATAACTAATGACTATTACTAATGAGTTTCAAAGATAAAAGCTGCAAGTCACCAGGGAGGGGAAATTATTGTGTCTTGCTTGATTGGATTATGTTTAATCACTGTCACTGCTTTTGAAAAAGTCATCTTTTCGAATAAGTGCAATTCATTTGAAACATTGTGAACTATAGAATATATGATTTTTGTTTTCCTTAAGCTAATTACTTCTGAGACTCTTCATTCAACCATTAGAACATTGACAAGAGGTCTTGGTACTAGATTTTGAAAGGTAGTGCTTAAATGGTCTAGCTGATGGTATTGTATGGTGCTTATTCATAAGTCATGAATAAGTCTCAGAACAAGGATGAAAATGAATGTTCTCTTCGACAGCATCATTCAAAAAAGATATCTTGGGTTGGCGTGTTATTTTTTGCATCAAATTATTGTTTATCCATAGTAAAAAATTGTATGTACCATGTCTATAAGTTTTTACATATGTCACGTCATGCTCTGATGGATGTAAGAGGAATTCTCTTTTGGGTAATCTTTTCTTTTCTTTTCTTTTCTTTTCTTTTCTTATCTTATCTTATACATCATATCCTTACTTTAAATCTATTTTCGTGCCTATGACATCAAGTTTCTTTTAATTCAGAGGTTATTCATTTAAACGGAAAGTCAAAGGAAATTGAAATGTGAAATTCTGCACTCAGTATCATTATCAACTTGTTCAAATATCACAAAAATAATTCAGGCATTACACCGACCAAACTTTTATTCACAATAAAAATAAATTGAGAAATTCAACCAAAACAATAAAATTTACTTTTACACAATATGGTGATCAACTAGTTTTCTCATCAAAAAGACAATTTTTACAAAAGTCATTTCCTGACAAGTGAATGATTGTTTAACGCCGCTTGGGTAGTATTGCAGCAGTGAGCCCTCACAATAAAGGTAAGTTTCTATGGCAACATCATCTGAGACAACAATGCATAAAACTGTACAGATGAGACAAGCCCTCGTCTGGGTATCTTTAATAGAAAGGTATGAGGGATCTTGCATGATAAACTACATCTCAGAGTAAAAATCAATGTGAGAGGAATCATCTATCTACTTTATCACAAGACTGGGAGACTAACTGTCATTTTTAACATGGTTCTTCTCATGCTTTGTATGATTTCCTATGTATTGTCGGAAACCCATGACATATGAGCTAATTCGTGAAACCAAAGCACCTTGAACTTTTTGGAACAGAGAATTCTTTTTGACTTGGTTAGGTACTATATAAGACTAGAAAACATGTCATTAGAACTATTCAAAAACTATTCATTAGAAGCTATAAAATCATACCTAGTGTAACGTATCAACAACACGTCGATAAGTTGACGTTACGTTTTATTGAAGGCATACTAACCGATAATGCAGTACCACCAGTTGATAAAGACACATGCTAGTTGATAACATTCATTACACCTAGACACAGAAAAAGTAATAGTCCAGAGGTTGATGTTTTGGGCTTAGATTTTCAAAGCTCTCTCAGTGCTATGACTATCATAAGCCAATGTTAATGTAATGTACTTACGACAATCTTAGTACCAAGAGAGCTTTGAAAATCTAGAACCAGGCTTTAAGTCCCTGCTATCAACAGTTTTGGGGTTGCAGAAGTTTAAACAAAAATGTCAAAAACATGAAAAGTTTATTGGCTAGTAGTCTGTCTAACAGCTTCTGAAACAAAATATCGAAGACCCACGCAAGTCCATATTATTATAGCAAGACTAGATCACTCTGAAAATGAACAGCTTCAATGGGCTCCCTTCTCTTTTAATAATAAAAAGTTGCATTTTGATCAATTTTCATTTCAGAGACTAAATTTTAGTCTATCATGTTAGACACTGGCCGAAGAAGGACCCATTTACCAGAAGCAAATCGGCCTATCAGGTCTTATGAACACAAATATAACATGGAGAGAGAAAAGCTTCTGAATACTCACTGCATATTCAAATTGAGCATTATATTCTGGATCATTGGCTTTTATCTGCCTCTCGATTTCTGAAAAAAAAGAGAAAAAGAAAATGAAAAACAATGTTGTGACAAAGACAAATGTATTGACAAATAATATAAGGTTAATAATAAATGAGTCAAGGGAAAAACTTAATGACATACTGAGAGAGAAAAACACTGTATGCAATGCAATAACAAAGGTGATAATTAGAAAACATGACTTAACAAGGCATTTGAAGTTTGAGTTTAACACAAAAATGACAAAAGTTTGCATTTTTCTCCTGAAACTCCTCCTGAACACTTTCCTCAGTGTATGGCATCATCTTACCAATATCACCCTGTACTTTCAAGTAAATATGCTATACACACAAAAAATTGGAATATTTACCAAACTATACAGCTACATGTCATAAACCCGCTTTATAACCTATATATTTAAAATTGTGTACATTTTCTGTACATGTCTTTTTCAAAAGTATTATTTCTGGATGGTTAATTCTTTGGTTATCATGCAACAAGCAATCATAATGAAATCTGGACTAGAAATAAAGATAAATGAAAGCAGTGTTTAAAATAAAGCCCGTCCGCCAGTGCTTGACTGACTACTTTTTGTCAGGACTGGTTCCTTTTTAGTCAGGACTGGTAACTTTTCAAAAAATGTCTTTATTTTCTCCTAAGGAATTGACCAATTAATTTTCAGGTCAGGCTGGGTTTCCCATCTCAATCTATTTAATACACTGATTAATGCAACAAAGTGTTAATATATGTAATTATCATGTACCATTACACAACACATGTGACATTACACATTCACAATGAGAACATCTACAGGGTGTTATGGCGTTATTGCCTTGTCTCTATTCATTCCCGCTTCCTACTGCTTCAAGCATGTCATAAAACATGAACCTGTCTTCAAAAACACACAATTCCTTTCAGAAATCAAAGGACAAACAGTCTGAAATTGATTTAATCTACCATGACCTTTACGCAAGTATATGAACATATTGGAGATGAAATCCAGACAAAAGATTGTGTGTCTTCAAAGGACTTCACATTAATGATAAAGCTTCTCAAAGCTTAGAAACCTTATAGACTGAAGGGGATGATATGAGGCATTGATGATGAGTGTTTGATGATATTTAATCTACTGGCTGGTGTCCACGGTGACCATAGTCTCGGTGCCACCACTTGAGACGTATCAGCATACATGGACAGCGACACATCGCCATAACGACACAAAGCCTCAAAGTTATCAGAGTTAGAGTGGGTGTTGAAATATATGTATATACATATATGTAGATAAAAAACAAAAGTCTGGAAATTATTTGAATCCCAGACAGGTTCCACACTATTCAGTCATCATGGGGTCTTTTTGACATTGTCATGCTATGACCTATATATATGTATACACATAGATGAAATATAATAAAATTACGGAATTGGGAACATAAACACATTCATAATAGCTAACTAGCGCTTTCAGCCATGTTGGCTTCTTCAGGTTAGTTTTTTATTATATATATGTATATAGAGAGTACATAAAATTTCTCTTAGGGCTCTCAAAATATAAAACATTTTTTGCAGAGAGTAATCACAGTGAAGAATTGGATGAAACATTCAAAACTGCCACTGCATGTTCTTGCAAATGAATTGCATTCATGCACCTAAACCTTGTTTATACTGATTATAGTATAGCATACCAAGTTACACTGGTCAACATATACATAGTGATACACCAAATAAAATGCACAACAATAACCATGACATACCAAAGGCGACCAAATGAAGTAAAAAACAATGGTCACAGGGGCACTTAGTGACAAATATCTGGAAATGGCAAATAACCAATTCCTCAATGACTGCTGCTCTCTGGACATAGCAGAAACACTAACAGTGATGGATTCTTCGGCCAGCAAATACAAATTTATCATGCCACAAAGCCAAAGAAAAGGTCGATGTGACAGATAAAATGCCAGGACACAAAGAATAAACATGATTGCTTTATGGCTCATCAGTTCTTGCATGATTTATGATCTATGGTTGAATACTATCACGTGGAAAGGGTTCTTAGCACATTGTCAATCGGTTGTTTGCCATTGGTCATTCGCAAAAATCTATAATTTGTTCATGGTATTTTTTTAAAAATATAGCTTTCAAATGTTTTTATTTCAAACTAGAATAGCCAAAGCAGATGCCACAATGGCAAACTTCTAAAGTCGATGCAAACATTTTCTTATTCTTTAAAAAGAATCATATTTAGAGAAGAATATGCCTCACAAATATATCATCATGATTGCCATTCAACAAACTACTACAGTTATAACAGGGGTTATGTTGGAGTATATGTATCAATGTGAGGAGATTTGGGTTTAACGCTGCTTAAGAGCATCTTACTTATATCACAGCTAGAATTATTTCAGAGAGAAAGCCTGCAACACTATTGTGACTATGCATTGCAGTGAAACTTGCAAGCAACGGCTGGAACTAGCGAACCATGGGTGGTACTGCGCTGAAATTCAGTGTAGCATTGCACCCAAACCTGACTGCAAGTAGAACAGTTCTCTGCTGCAGACATAGTTGCCGAGCCCCAAAGAGGGATTCGCACTATGGACCTCCTGATCCGAAGCTGAACGAGCTAACCACTGCGCTATCTCGCCCCTGGAAATACATCAAGCAGCCTGTGAGGCGTGAATGCTATGGTTTCAGACTACACAAACTGATAAACTGGAAAAGCCTGTACCACTCCAACATTTCTCAAAGCTCATTATAAAATCAAAGCCATTAGAAACTTAAAGTCCAATAAATGTCAGTAACCCATACATTACAGAATCTGACCAAAATATCAATATCTTGAAATAAATTTTATTCTCTTGTGATTTCATTAAGATTGACATATCAATGGAACTGCTATGGAAATTTCAGCCTCATGCTGACCTGCATAATGATGACTGGCAATATTTGAAGAAATTGCTCAGGAAGGACATAAAACTGGAGTTATTTGATTTAACAGAACAAATCAAGTGTAAAGTTTCCCAAGAGAACATTTGCATATGCCTGATTATACCTGAATCGCATACATCTTCATTAACACCAGGTTGAGAGTAGCATAAACTCAAGTTCTTCCCAGGCATTACATCATTTAATCAAATAGAACATTATTGATTCACTACACAAAAACACTACAACTTCTTTTTAAGAAAACTAAAAATCTAGGACTTCAACCGCCTTTTTAAGAACTATGTATTCAAAATTTCCAATTTATTTTATAGTCATTTCTTCTTAATAATTAAACTGTTTGAGAGGCATTGAAAATTGTCATAGACTAACTTTAAGTCTCAGAAGTATTTTTTTTCAATAATGACAAGATTTATAAACAATTCATGTATTATGAAAAAGGAGCCTAGAAGATGCTTTAACTGTGAAATCTAGACTTGCTATACTTTTCTGGACTTGGTTGGTCGTCAATTTTTGCTCTAGGGTTTGGAGGTAAGAGAAAGTTCCCATCACAATACTATATGTGCAAGTCCTAATAAGTTACAAAATGGTAGACACCACAAGAACATGATGACATACTATCAGACCAAACCATATATTATCTAAATCACTCCAGGAGATAGTAAGTATTACCATTGCTTCATTAGCCATGAGGTTGAACTTAAATCCTTCCAAAAATAACCAAAATTCTGAGAAATTTCTACTAATTTCATTTAACGAACCAGAAGCGGATAAACTATCACTGCCCGACATACCATCAAACTGCTCATTTAAAGTGAATGTGACAGTTTGGGATGTCATCTTTTTTTCAAGGGAGATAATCAAGAATCAATGTTAAAAGTGAAAAGGTAGCTGCAATCCTAAACCTTTTGAAATGGCAATAAGTCAGTATATACCGTAAGTATATATGTGACATTTCATAATGTCAAGTTCATGCTGCCAATTTTTTTTTTTTAAATGGTTTGGCATTTACGTCACCCTTAAACCTGAGCAACATACCAATTCTGAATACATTTTACTTTTAATAGGGTTTTATTAGTTATAAGTATTACCAATATATGTCATTTTATAATGTAAAATTTTCAAACCATCAAAATATTTTCCTAAGTAAATGCTCCAACTGGTTTGGCAATTACAATCTTCCCTTCAATATGAGCAACATACCCTCTTCGAATACTATTTTACTTTGAGTAGTAAAGGGTTTAATTAAAAGTTTTAGATGGAGCTCTTATAGCCAGTAGAAATCTAAAAGTGATAACTGATTTCCATGCGAGTGAGCAATCAGACTCTAAAATGGATAATGAACTTGTTTTGGGATAATATGAAAAATATACGAACTAGATTAAATTCAAAAGTGAGTGAGTAATGGTTGAATGCTGCTTGGGTACTATTAAGTAAATAACGATGGAATGGATAAAATTTAGTCTCTGAAACAATATCTTGACAATAATTCAAAATTCGAAAAAATAAGTTCAGATAAAGAGGAGCTTCTGAAATTGACTCAACGGAAGCTCTTTCAATCAAGCTCTGTAGTCCTCTTCAAGTTCTGCTTTGAATTTAATCTTATTTTAGAGTTTGTGCAGTAAGTTAGAGAATGAAGTCAATTCTTCAGAGATTGGGTCTAACGAAGGTCACGACCTCCAGATCAGGTAATTAATCTGTCTGCTCTCCCCTGGCCTGTCAGAGTCTCTCACCCGAGACGTTCGAATGTCTCATTAACCTGTGCTGACTTTATTATACCTCTCCGCATGTTAGTGGTCTGCATTGGAGCTATATAGTGAATGTCTGTTGTTGTTATCCTCATACAAAGAGTTATAAAATTTTGATTTTCATTATAAACAAATTCCCAATTTTTAAACAATGTTTTTGTTTTCTATTCAAGCAACAAGATAATATGGGAAATGTATTGGACATGTGAAAGTAGTTTGCATTAACTAATAACTTGTTTGTTGACATAGCATTGAGAGTGATGGAGTTTCATAATGGGGAGGAGATATATAATACATGCATCGTTAAAACTAATAGGGTAAAAAATCTGTCTGAACTGATAAACAATTTTAATAATTCACTTTCCTTAACAACCTGAGACAGAAAGTTAAAGTTCATTCAAGAATTCAATTTATTCTATACTAAGGATGGGTATTGTTCCTCATTTCTGTACTGTAATATATTGCGATACAGAAAAGCGTATTTCAATACAACTTCACACGTTGTAAAGAACTTTTCGTCAATCATGTTATATTTTGTTTTGTTTTTTTGCAATTTTAGATGGAAACAGCTCGTTTTAAAACGTTTGATATATTGGATATTTTCAGAAGTGTGTACCAATTCTTATCCTGTATTGCAAGATACTGATATATCTATAGTACCGCGCATCCTTATTATATATAAAAAAAAAACATGTTTGAGCAAGTTATAAAATAAGCCTTTAGGCCATTGAAACAGTTACAATGGCTGCCTCAAACTTTTGGGAGAATTTGTAAAATCAAGCACGGTGATTCATGCAAACTCCCCATACAAGAATGTTGTCAATCATACAATAATTTCACAATTCATTTGATTTAATCATGTCAACGTTTAATGATAAATACTTACCGGGGCGTTCTGCAAATATTCTACCTCTGCCACATGTCATGGTTCTGGACAACTGGTGTATCAACCACTACTGATGCCCTACAGAAAGAACTTCACCGTGGCTGAAACCACGCCATACCAAGACATTGCCATGCTCTAGAATTACCAAGGTAGGTCCAATAATAAGGTCATGAAATGTGTTCTAGAATTATGGAGAAGATTCATTTGCTATTGGCAAAGAATGAATTTCTGAAAAGATTGTTATGTCCTGAAATTCTATCTCCAGATATATGGTCCAGAAATGTGATTCAGAAATGTATGGCTGCCAATGTTTCTCCAAAGCAACATTAGATTCCGTACCAGAAATGATTCTAGTTATTATTTCAGGAAGAACTTGTCTATGCTATTTAACAAATTCCATTTCTACAATGTTCACTGAAGTTTTTCTTTTTTACAATTGAACGTGCAGAAATTGCACATTCATCAGAAATAATTAGATGTTAGTGAAAGAAAATTTGCTATTTGACCAAGCTCAAGGAATTTTAACACTAATGACTGGTATTTCTACAATAATCAACATGCCCTTCTCATCAAGATATTTCAAACACTCTCATAATTTCAAACCAGTGGAAAATATAGCTCGATTCCTAAACTTGAACAAACACTAGCAGTGCTTGAAATATAGCCTGTCCACCAGTCCTTAAACTGTCTACTGTTTGGTCAGGACTGGTAACTGTTCAAAAGTTTCTTTATTTTCCCCTAAGGAATTGACCAATTAATTTTCAGGACAGGTTAGGTTTCCAATCTATTTAATACACTGACAGTGGTCAATAGCATGATACACAATACCAGTAGGACACTAGTCAGAAGAAGATGAGGAATTGATGACATCAAACATCATAGAGATTAAACATTGGAATGAAGCAACAGGTTATCTGCCTTCCTCTCTCAACAAGAAAGCTAAAGAACTCATCTGGAGGACATGATCACAAACACAAGAAGCATCAAGGAATGGTCCAACAGGTGCTTTCAGATTCCTCGTCTGGTAGACAGAACCTCAAACATAAGAAACACCAAGAAATGGACTAACATGTGTTTTCAGATTCCTCTATCCCAATGAGAAACTCAAAAACTCATCTGGTAGATAGGACCTCGAACATTAAAAACACTAAGAACTATCATGTGTTTCAGTTTCCACTCTCATGTAAAAGACACATAAAGAAATCAGCTGGTGGCCACTTTACCATGAAGAGTTGCATGAAGGTGCATTCATTAGGTTTCTTCTATGCCGTAAGTTCATAACCCATGTCCAAACAAGTTTATGTTCCAGTGATATCCTTTAAAGGGACATGAAAAAGTCACAAAGACAAGTACTAAGAGGACTGTTGTTCCAATACAATGACACGTCATGTCCAAACCTGAGCTCCAAGAACTTGTGACAGATCGGTAATAATGGAACCTTCAGGTGTTTTCCACTGACTTCTCAAAGAGAACACAAAAATGTCTTAAAGACCAGCTGCTAAGCATCAAGACAAGTATTCCATACTGTTGTTTCAAAACATAACATCTGGTCCTGTCAGACCTCAACAACTTGCTGGCAAGATGGAAAAGATGTCTTGGCTAACTTCTCCTTAACAGAGAACATAAAGAAGTCACAAGACGAGCATCAAGAGGTGCATTCCATACCATAACCTCTGTTCTGTCCAACAAAACAATTTTCTGGCAGATTGGTAAAGAAAGGAACAATCTCCGTACTCTTCATATCATAAGGACATTAGTGTCTGCCACAAAGAAGCTTAGCCCGTCCTTGGGCCATGATCCTCATGCAATAGGGTCAGGTGCGAAGGAATCAATATGGGACCTTCTTTTTGTCATTAACAATCGCTTGTTAGATAATAGGTCCCTGGTGACATAGGTCACATGAATTTCTGCTTCCTTCATGCTTGACATTTTGTTGTTTTTGTTTTTATTGTCATACTTTTGGTGTTACTTATTTACAAGTTCAATGCAAATAAATAATTTCTTTGAAGGATATTGTGATTGAGCGAGAATTGTCAGGATCAATTGGAAGACATCACGATAATCACATGCCATAATGATAAACAATCTACATTTTCTTTAAAAAATCATGTTCATTGTATGGATGATTAAAAAATGATGTTTTGCTTTTTGGTTCAGACTTTAAACTAAAGAGTTTGACATTTACATCAGAGCAATTATTGATTTTGATAATGAAATTTTGACTAATAATACTTTTGAGGATTTGTATACTACTTCAACTTGTTTTTTTTATATCAAACATTCAGCCAATTGAAATTCAAAATGAAACATGTTTTAAACAATGATCAATGAAATGTTTCATAAAAAGCTATCTGTTGACAATGACATATAAAAGTATTCTACATCTTCCACAGGAAGGAATGTAACTGGAAAACTTGATCAATTTCAACTTTATTTTTTACCTTAAAACAGTTGATTTTACTGTGACAAGTTTATACATGAGCATCATATTCTGATATATGATATGATCATGACTAGATATTTCATTTTATGTTAATGGAATATCTATAGACGGACAAACATTACAGGGAATATCAATCTTCTTACTGTTATTCCATCAATGATGAAATGCTTATTTATTAAATGGCTGTTTCCTGTGTTCCATGTACTTAATTCTATTTTCATGGTAAAATCATTTTCAACTTTCAAGCATATTAATTTCATTCAAAATCAGTAAGTTCTTTTTCAAAGACACAATCCCAAATTGATTCTGATTGACTTCAGTTTGAACCTTTTTTATTATACATTACCTTTCACTCATATTCCTTTTGGAATCAGTTTAGAATCATCAATTTAAATTTAATCAAGCTGGCATTTAACCTTATGGTTCCTGAAGCTATGACAGACATACAGACATACAGACATACAGACATACAGACATACAGACATACAGACAGACCCAGACAAGACAGACAGATAGACCCAGACAAGACAGACAGACAGACACAGATCAAGACAAGACAGACAGACAGACCCAGACAAGACAGACAGACAGACCGACCCAGAAAGGACAGACAGGCAGACAGACAGACAGACCAAGACAAGACAGACAGGCAGACAGACAGACAGACAGACCCAGACAGGCAGACAGACAGACAGACAGACCCAGACAAGACAGACAGACAGACAGATAGAGGGATGCATCATAACTGTCACCTCCCAGGCTACACCATCCTCTACACTAGACAACACTCTTTTTATCTCCATCTTGGTACAAATTCCTGCAGGACAAGTGGGCCAGTGTCTTCTTATCATTTGTGTTTGAGCTTGTCCGTGCTATGTGACACATTGTAATGTGGGTTTTGAATTTGCATTCATGACAGACAAAGTTCTCAGGTCCTTCTTATTGTCTGCTAAACCATCTGCATTTGAAACCCGATGAACATGAACAATCTCATAGACTGTACAATCTAACAAGTGTACTACAATCCCCATAATATTCTAAAATTATTTATTTTTTAAAACATTTGTATTAGACACCAATGAATCTGGCCCTGATTTTAGCCAAATCACTGACATGACTGACATCATTGATATGATTTGTTTTGCTCTGAAATATGTAAATGCCATGAAACAAGACCATTGATTCCAGCTTCGGACTCCCAACAGATTTTAAAACCACCTGGGCACAGGTTTACCGAAACAAAATACTGATATATTGATTCTGTCGTAATGTTGAACAGTTTGATGGGGAAAACACAACAATTGATTGAATTAACTCACCAGGGGGTCTTTCCTTCTTCCAACATGGCTTCATGGCGAGGCACGCTTCAGTCTGAAATTGCATGAGAGTCAGTAAAAACACAATTTACTAAACTCTTAATTATGGTTTCTATAATTTTAACTGAAATGCAGGAAGAAAATCAGATTGTCAGTTAAACATTGGAACACTGAATGGAAATAAATTTCATGTGGCCATAAGTTTCCTTATGGTATTATTATCCTGCCACAGACAGTCCTTTTACTTTAACCTATTTTCTATTTGGTGGCAATAAATTTTGGTTTCAATATTAAGTCCCAGTGAAAAATTTCAAAATGGACAGCTTTGTTATTTAACTCAATCAAAAATGGTCCTGGTAATAAAGATCGAATGAATAAAGTCTCTAAAACTTTCTAAAATTCAAAACAAAGACCAATTGAGATAATGTCTATCAGACATATCGAAAATAGACATTTTTAATTATAATTGAGATGAGATGAATTTCAAGTCTACTGTTTCTTACATCATTTTCAGTAATATAACTGATAAGAAATAATTCAAATTGTTCTTCAAAAGTCTAGATTCCAAAACAAAAGTTTAAGAAAAAACTGTTAAAAAACCAACAAATTTCTGATATTATAAAACAGACCAGTTATGAGATATCTTATTGAAGACCAAACTTTCAATAAAAAGGAAAGCATGTACCGGTACTTTTATCCGGAAATGACAATATTTCTTTTAGTAAATATTTACTGTTACCATGGCCAAGAGAAGATGTGTAAATGGAATCAATATCTCTGATATTTCCATTGTATGACAATGAATACCTCCCTACCAAACCTCCAGTACATGCAAACCTACTCATCAGTTGAGTAGCAGCGTCGTTTCCTTCACCAAACATCGCTATCATACTGTCATGGCTCCCAAATTACACAATACAGGGAAGGAGGAAAGTGTTTATGTAATTTTTTTAGATTTTTTCCTTTTTGAAAACTGAACATGAAAGAGTTTCATCATTATCGGAAGTTTTAACCCTTTCAACCCTAGAAACCTGAAACAACATCATTTAGGATCCTGATTTAAGGCTTTAGGGGTTAAAAGGATTTAAATCAATAGAATAAAAACGCAAATAATGCAAGTCATGAGGACTGTAGTTAAAGATATAATTGATATGGATGAGTTTTTGAATATTTACCTTAACAGCAAGAATCAAGAAGATAACCCATAGTTTGGATTCATTTAAAAAAGAGTGAGTGAGTTATTGTTATAAGCCGCTTGGGCAATATTTCAGCCATTAGCAGCGTGACATAAAAAATAAATTGTACTTTAGATACACATTACATGAGGTCACACATATCTGAAAAAAACTGATAAAACTTCCAAACTATCACGTCAGGAAGAAGGCCTGTAACATAGGACAGCTACGTTGCAGTGAAACCTGACTATCAAATTGTTCATGATACCTAGAAGTCCTAGATATCCTTATTCATATTGAATGAAAAAAGTATTTAAACTACATTAAAAGTGTATGGAAACCTCAGACCTTTAGAGTCAAATGTTATGAACACTAACCACAACATACTTTCAATAACTTCTTATACACCAACTAGAATTCATCAGGTAGTATACCGGTACTCATTGTAGTTATTGATTGAAAAATCTATTATAGGTAATTAGCCAAATAACTTTTGTAGGAACTATTTTATGAAATATGTCTGTACGGTAATGACATATTTCCACATATGCCAATTAGACAGATATAAATATATATATATAAGCAATCCATTACACCAAGCCAAGATGTTGTATCAATTTACGGTGGGTTATTAACAAGACATCTACAAAAATCAATGACAGTAACTAGATATTGATTGATGAATGTCTAAACATAAACCATATATCCTTTGAAGATATACAGTCTTTTCATCAGGAGTTTGTTCTTTGTTCAACTAGTATGAAGAATTCAGAACATGTGTTACCATGGGAAAACTCGCAGTCCAAGATCAGTAGTTTCTGCTTAATTTCATTATATTTCGATTCATACTTGATGATTTGCAAACAAGTTTTCAAGATATTGAAAAGCTTTCCCAGCAGGTTTGCCCAAGAAATTAAAAATGTCAAGTTACAAAAATAACCATTATAGGTTGTTGATCTTTCAAGAATAAGATTGGCAGTAGAGGGGATGAGAAACTCTATTGAATCTTAAAGAGATATTCATGTTTCACTTTGATGTGATTCCCAAATTGAGAAATTTAGAGGTTGGCTTAACCTTATAACAATGTCATAAGTTCACCAAAATCAACACTGCCCTTCAATTTCAAAGAAGACATTCTGTTTAAAAATATCAAAAGAACTTTTTTTAGATGAAATACTGACATGGCTAAACTAACCCTTTAAAGCCTTGGAAATCACGTAACAGATACATTTTTGAGTCAGATTTTTTGCTTGTTTTGATGCATCCCCTATGATAGTCTATGAATTTAAAGCACTTTTTTGGTTGTTACGTTAAATGTCAGGGTTAAATTATTTTGGTGGATTTCTCTACTGGCCTAGAAGGCTTAACGTGTTGTTCTTCAAATAAAGGTCAAGGTAACAAAACTACATTGGGACCATTTATCACTGTTGTTATCAAAATTGAAATGTGTGTCATATTTCAAATTTCCAGCCAGTAGTTCAATGTATTTCAATTTCAATCATGGAATGGACAGCCAAAATAAACATTCCTTTGTAATCAGACAAGCGAACAGGTAAAGTTATTAGTAGTATAAGGAAGAAGTGGAACTTACATGCTACACTTGTAGGATCTATGGGTGTTATATGAGTAAATCAGTCAACTGAGCAAGTCAAGTTGTTAGTAGCAAAAGGAAGAAGTGAAACTTACATGCTACACTTGGTGGATCTATGGGTGTTTCCTCTCCAACATGTCAGTTCTTGTCACTTGTACCTGAAACAATTAAAACAAATTTTATAATAATGATATATTTTGAATATGTTCAATTCGAGGTATGAAATGAAATCTTAAGGATGAGTGTGATAGTGAGTGCAGTGATAAATCTAAAAATACGTCAGCTGAGTTAAGGGACTCGCTACCACAGAGTATGGTGAGTTCAAGGAGTTTCAAGAGAATCCCTCGGTGAGTAAGCAAATAGTACCACTAAAAAAAACATTGCATCCCAAGACTCATAGCTTTATTTCTATGACTCCTTTCTAAAATGTTATGGAGGTTTGACTTGGGGGTGAATTTATCATTGCGAACGCTTTAAAAATTGGCAGATTTTGCATGGCTGGGCCTGAATATATACCGGTAGTAACCAGTGCTACTACAATGTGATAAATAATATTGGGATCTTTAAGCTTTTGATATACATATACACACATTTTTTCCCTTTAGATTGGTTACACAGGCTTAAATCAATTGATGACAATTGTCACCATTCCATGTCAAAAGATATATCTTAAACTTCGACCAAAATCATATAACCAACGATTCTGAATATTCCAATCCTTCATCACTGAGGACTGAATATTACAATACTATTCACAATATCACCCCTGGGATTTTTTATCAGGAAACTTTACCGCACTTGAATATTAACCAATGAAAGGGCTTACACTTGTAAGAAGATGAAACATGTGATATGCTGACTTTAGCATTATAGCATATACCTTTCCAGTGCAAGCTCAGAAACCTGAATTTGAAATTTCAAAAGAAAACATTCCTCTTGATGAGCTGTAACATCAAAGGGTGAGCTAAGTGCTGGAATTAAAAGTGAATTTCCTTAACGAAAAAGTGTTCAACTATTGTAAATGTCTTTTTTGCAGTACGCAGGTCAAACCGAAGTAGCAGTTTCTTAGAGTTTTTTTAATAAAGGATAGTTAATTTTAGTACAGATAATCTTGATGAAATGTTTCAGGGTTGATTTAGATGAGAGGATTAAAATATTCAGCCCTTGGTAAATAAGAATTCATGAACAAGTCTTGCTTGTCAAGGACTTTAAACATCTCAATAAAGAAAGACTATTCAATCTTAAAAATTGTCATTCACATTAAACATAATCAGTTAGAAGTTCTATTAATCGTTTCAAATTTCTTCCGTTTCAATACAGGATTGAATATTGAAAGCTGCAACCAAATAATGTAATCCTGAGAATTTAGACATAATAGACAGAGATTTGATGCAGGGCCAATGTATTGTACACATCTCACAACCAACAGTAGCATTAAGCCTTTCAGTATGTCACTCACTCAATGTTTTTGTATTTTGAAGTTTTATCCTTGTCAAAATTAATTGAAATACATGGATTGAGATGCTTGAAATAAAGCTTAAAGCTTAAATAGAAATGTTTATCGCTTAAGGTCTTAACCTTGTTTGAATTTCTTGCAAACAAAATTTCCAATTGTCAAGAATCATCATCATAGATAAGCTCATTTATATCAAATAAGTAAAGTTTTTAAATTTTGATAAAAAGATCATTAATTTTCAACATTCAGCATTCATTAATATACCTTTTTTCATGTTATGAATTTTTTTTTAAAAACAAATACATTATACTCAAATATTTTAAATCCTTATATCTCAAAGTTCCTTTTAGAAACTTTAAGAAACATTGACATATTAGATAGCATGTAAAATATTAAAAAAATTTCAAACTATAATAATTTAGCCCTTTCTCCCCTAGGAAATCAGCAACAAATCTATACATTTTACAGCCAATTTTCTGGTTTGTAGAAGTGAAGGGTTAACATGATGTTTTTCAGTTGTAAAGTTGGCAAATTCTTGGATAAAGTTGGTCAGTGTGACATTGATAAAGAAGTGGTGTGGTAGATAAGGAGAGATCCTTTATCACTTCGGATTACCCTATGAATCTTCCCACAACATCTGGTGATAAATTCCCTGTTCCAACACGTTATCCTCTCTTATATATATCTCAGCCACATGTAGGTAGATGAAAGTAACCTGGCACTTCTTCAGTGAGATTGCAGGACCTCATGGCTTTGTCCAATAAAATCACTTCTTTAAAGGGGCAGTAGCACGTTTTTTGATACTTTAATATTTCAAATATTTCACTGATAAATGTGAGTTTTAATGCTAAATGTATTAATTTGTCAGTGTCAAAAATCACATTACACAAGCAAATCATCCATAGTCAGAGGACAAAGTATAGAGATTCACATAAAATCCATTGGCGGCCATTTTGTGTGAACACCTTTAATTCATTTTGTGTAAGAAAAGGGAATCGCATGGCTAAACTTCACGTTATATATTTGAATTAGTACTGCGTCATTTGGTTTAAATACATTGTCTTTCAATTGAAACCATTAATTTTCATTTTCCTGACATCACCTTATATTCCCCATAAAAACGTGCTACTGCCCCTTTAAGTATTCAAGAAAGTAGTTCCTTGTAGAAAAAGTGCAGATTTATGTTAAAAGCAATTCAGTTATTTGGAAAGGAACTGGAAAAACTAAGATAGTTCAATCATTCATTTTTAAATTTTTTTTTGTTTTTTTTGCAAGATATAGTTTTGAATAGGTCACGTGTAAAGAAATCAATATACAATTTTCAATAATTGATCGTTGTAGAAAAAGTGCAGATTTATGTCAAACGAAAGTCATCTATTTGAAAAGGAACTGGAAAAACTGAGATAGTTCAATCGTTGTTTTTTAAACTACGTTTTCTATTCTGTAACACACAGTTGAACAAGTCAGGTGTAGAAAAATCAATATAAAATTTTCAATAATTGATACCATGAAATATATATTATCAAATAAACAATTGACATGTCAGAAAGTAAATAAGAAATTAATGACCTGACATACTTGATGAATGATGGAACAAGGCAGAGCTTACCACTACCGAAATTGTATATTTCTCAGTTAACGAGAAAACTGTCAAGAACTTTGCCATATATGAACCTTCATGAAATGAAATATATATTGCATGGACATTTCATTGCAGTCAAATTGTTTCTCTTCAATGATAAAATAATAATATCAATTAAATCCTCCAAAATATTTCAGAGTGGCTGTAAAGTTTGTGTCATCCAAAAATAAAATGAAAAAAAAATATAAAACAGCCAATTTTCTGTTTTAGACTTAATCAAATTTACCATCTACCATTTACCAGTAATAGTTAACTCCCCACAGAGAAACTCTTGCTTCCTACTGTTATTTGTTCAAGAATTCAGGCCCTGCTGTGGAGTTTTCACATTAGAGGTCAAAACACTATCTTTATCTTTATCAATTACACCATTTTAAAAGTTTGAGTAACAATGGAGAAATATTCAAATATAGAACTTAATGATCTCATGGCATCATTATTTTATAGTCCAAGGTCAACATTTACAGTAAACATACGAACATGATTTTATTGTTTTAAGAGTAAAATCATTATGACTATAGCTTAACCTCAGAGGTGGCCATCTATTGGCTTTGGACTTCCATTTGACGACTTTTAGGGGTTATGTGGCAGGCTGTATTCTGATTGAGCAGTTGTCTGATTTAGTTATTGTTTAGCACCGCTTGGGCAATATTTCAGACATTAAGGATGGGTACTCTATAATGTGTTCTACTGTTAGTTTTATCTTTGCATGTTCTAATCCAAACAAAAGGCAGGAATACTATATATGTAACATTCAACTAATTCATTTCATTAACTGATAAAAATTAATTACCCTTTTACTTTTATCCTTTGGACATGTTTCTTCCAGACTATAATCTTATTTATAATTTGAAATAATCTGTTGATATGAGCACCAGTTACAAGGATCAGCATGCACATACTGATAACCCATTCATTCATACTCTCACCTACAGTGATATCTGATTTATGTTCGCCCACAAACATTGTTCCTTTGATAGCCTGTTTCAATAAAATCTACCTTGCGATAAGAAACTAGAACCTCAAATGAATTCAAATACACTGACCACCAATCCCTTGAGAGCGTTGGACTTTCTGTTATTTATTATATATCAGAAAACGATACATATATCATTACAAGATGAAAATAGAAATTGGTAAAAATGAGTTCGCAAACTATTATATCATTTTTACCAATTTCTATTTGAACAGGGTTTGTTTCAGAACTTATTTAATTTGATCTCAGGCCAGATGAGCTAAAAAGTCAGAAAATCTTTTTTGTTCCCACAAGGAAATACTCTAGCTCCTTGGTATTTAAAACACATATTATGCATAGAAGAACCAGTAACTGATGTCATGCTGTGAAAGATCTACCAGTAACCTATGAACTTCATGATTAACATAAAGGCAACAAAATAATGAAGTTAAACTTAACATAAAATATATTCAATCATGCTAATATGAAATACAGTACAGACTGAAAAACAGAATAATTCCATAATTATCTAACAAATGTAATCCTTAAAACAGGAAAAATGTTCTTCCTTAAATTTCAATTTGAATAAAGGAGTACAAATGATATTCTCAATAAGTCAGACAAGGAAATTCTCTATGTCCTTTATATTTCATAGAAACTGCAGGTGCCTATTTATATCAATGAGAGATTAAACTCTATTTGTCTTATAATTTAACCAGCTCTCAAACTCTACACTCTACATAAAAAAATTCAAAATATTTTACCATACTTCTTCTCAGTGAAAAGCCAGCCCTCTCTTACATTTCACACAAAAGGATTGAACAGAAAATGGGTACACTTAGCTTATTATTTCAATGACATGAAGTGCCTTTACATGTAAGGGTAATAAAAGCAGTTTGAAATGTGTCTACCATAAGCTCTATTCTGAGATCAACCTTGTTTATTTATAACTCTGGAAATCATAAATTTGTCTCATGTCTTTATAACTGTTGACATAAGCAAGGTCTTTCCTTGATTCTGAAGAGCATTGTGAATAATGATAGAAATATCCTTACAATGACTGTTAACAAACTATTGATACTTTAAGTTCCTCTAAATACTACTAAATATCACTTTATATTCTAAGGAATGTTTACTTATAGAAAGATGATGTTCTATTAAGCAATATTATTATAAATAACATCAATAGATATAAATAAATTTCAAGAGTTGTCATAAGAATGAATAATTTATTCGAAAAAAAATATGTTTAGAACTTGTAATGAATAATTGCAAAAAAGATGCAAATATTACCTGCAGGTAGAGGTATAGTTTATCAAACAAGATTTCAGCAATCTAGTGCCTTTCTTTCATGAGAGGTTTTCATAAAAGCTATTTATGAGTGACAATATCATGACTCAAAGTCACAAATTCTCATATATATCTGCTCTCAACTCTTTTGCAACTATATTCCTAAAGAATCAAATGCATAAAGTAAAGATTATATTAAAGACTACTATTTAAATGTGACCCTCAAATGCCACTTTCATGCCATACTTGAAATTTTGTAGGATGCAGTACCAAATGTACGAACTTCAATAACCTTCTAGCTTTTGGTGTGAAGTAGTATTGAGGAGCTCAAAATGTGAAACAGTACATATTGCCAAGCTTAATGAGGTGAGGTGAATTGGGGTTTAATGGCGCTATTAAGAGTATTTCACTTATATCATGGCTGCTAGTATTATTGCAGGGAGAAAGCTTGCAACGCTATTGTGGCTATGCATTGCAGTGAAACCTGCGAGCATCGGCTGGAACTAGCGAACCATGGGTGGTACAGCGCTGTAATTCAGTGTAACTTGCACCCAAACCTAGAACAGTTGTCTGCTGCAGACAAGGTTGCCGAGCCCCTGATGGGGTTTCGAACCATGGACCTCTTGATCAAGCTTAATGAAAGGTTCCACAAACCCTGTATTTAAAACTGGATTGGAAGTCATATAATCTATTGTGACAATGGAACTTGCATAACTTTTATGACATCATATGTCTAGGACTACTATTTGGCTGTGTAAATATCACACTGCAGTAACCATAGGGGGTGAGTAATACAGCAAGATTTCTCAATCAGCAAATTGAACCAATGTGATGACTAAAGCAACTTCAGCCCAGCCTACACTGTTGATAACGGTTGATCAATTCTAGTTCTTTTATAATAACGATCATTGCAGTGGCTGTTTAAATAGAATGTGTTCCAGATCTATATGTCATTGTTCTGGTGTCAGTGATACACAGACCAGCCCATGGCAAATAATGCTTACAGGAGAAAGCTTTTCTTACAAATCAATCTCATAAGATCTCAAGATATTAATATCATCAATAATCACAATGATTACAGTTGAGTTACACAGCATTTTGCAAATGTACAAATAGAATTCAAAAAGCACAAATTGACAATTTCATACCTTAGTTGAACCAAAGCTTCCATTTATGTCATCACGAATGTTTATGGGCTACATTATGTACCTATATAAGGAAGAGTTTTCAACTTCATTAATGCAGGAGTGTGACCTTTCTGTGTAGATACTAACAACCTCTGTATGCCTCTCAAAGAAGTAATCATGGGTACTTGATTTGTTAAAAAGGGACACAATTTAAATAAAATCTTTTGCCAAAGAACAAGATCCATTTCCATGTTCCATTAAGGGTCAAAAGCATGTTTCTTCTTATTCCCAAATTTTTTCTTCAATAGATAGTTTATGCTGAGCAGTAATTTTCAGAAGGGAAAACCTGTCATAACCCAAACCTATTAACTGTAGTTGTAGAAGAAATAATTAAGTGTCAAGCAAAAACTGCTGGTGACCATTGTTGAATGAGCACCTTTTAATTATTTGAGGTTGGGAAATTATTTGCCTTGCTTAACTGAACATGACACATTTGTTTGAGAAATGTCACATTTGATTAAAAAATCATTGTCTTGTAAATGGTAACATTTGTTTTTCATTGGGATCTTTTTGTTTTAAAAAAAATAGGCTTTGCTACTGTCCCTTCAAGCTAGTTATAAAACTGCAATTCGTATATCCATCCTGAACTAGAATAACACCAAATGATTACAAGATAATGATTTAAATCCATAAGATTTGCCTGATGAAAGGGAAGCTAACGAGAGATGAAGGTGAATTTACCTGTACGAAGGAAAGCCGATTCCAGGGCATCATTCAGTATTAATAAGCTTCTTTGTTGTGTACAGTTATCCAGGTGAAACCGCCCTCGCTCTGTTCTGATACTCAGGCACGATCAGAAGACAAGACCACACATCATCGGACACACAATATAACTGTCTCTATATACATGGTTACCATCACAAAGGGTGTACACATCGCAATAAGTTCACCTGTTTCGGCCATATTTGTCGATGCTGCGAGGTTAAGTGTGTCAGAAGAGATCAATATTTTGCCTACCAGCACACAGATGACTTCAGCGTTAGAATGCACGCCACATCCCCTATGCGCCAATCTTAAATCTGTCTTGAGTAGTACAAAATTGGTCTTGTAACAGGAAATTCATAATGATTAGTGTGTTATTGCAACACTTGTTTTCATTACTTATCATCATTTCACTGAAAGATGCATGTGTTATCCTTGAATCAGTGATGCACTTGCTTTCAAACACATCTAACCTTTGTTACCATGTAGTTGTCATCAACATCATCATCATCATCATCATCATCATCATCATCACAGACACTAACATATGTAAATTCCTGCGGCTACACTCCCTGTAGGATTGTGCACATGTTCACATGGTATATATGACACTACTTTTGATACTACCATAATAAGTTAATAAGGATAGTGAGGTGAGGTGAGGTTTACCGCACCTTTCAAGAGTATTTCACTTATATTGTGGCTGCAAGTATTACATATATTGCAATACAGAAATGAGGAACGATACCCATCATTACTGCATACAGTATATTTTACAGTAACTTTCAAATCACAGCATAAGGAATTGATATGACAAAAACTTTCCTTCCATTATATGCCTCAGTTAATAAAGCTATATCAAATTATTATATTAAATGCAATTGTTAAAATCTTAAACAGCAAAATACATTGGATATTGCTCTATCATTTTAAAACCTTGTCAGATCCTCTTATTAACACACAACGTCTTTCTTCGGTCCTCGTAGAAGACATTGTCCATTATCTGTTTTCCAGTTCATAGAAAACATGTAAAAAATACTGAAGATAATGGCTTTCATCAAATTACTTTCATAATGTTTTCATTATCCATTCCCAAATCTATTATACAACATAAAGGGAAGAGCTTACAAATTTTAGAATACATATTTATTATTATCAATTGTTTGCATAATGAGAAATAAATACATAGTCGTGACTTGTAAGCGAGTACTAGAAATTAATTACAGAGATAAAAATAACATAAAGACAGGCTTAATGCAATAACCAGCTTTATAACTAATTTTTTTTTCATTATTCAGGTTTAACAAGGTTATCCACTTACGGAGACAGAAAACCCATCGATATTTGTTTCGAAATATCTTCAGCATTATTAATAAAAGGGAATTACATTCAATTTCAATAAATTTATTAAATTTGTGTTTGCTCTTTATTAAATACCAACCATTGAGCTGCAAATGATATATTTATAGGCATATGATGTACACAGATTTAGTTCGTCTTCAGAATATTTAAATTAAAAATATGCAACAACAAAATTCTTTCTTTTTCTCATCTTCGTTACAAAGAGGGTACTTAACACACTTGAAAGGAAAACCTCTCAAACATGTGAATCAATTTATTATCTGAAGAACTCTGGAAAGAACTGAAACCTCTGTTCATAAGAACAGGAACCTCAGGCAGAACTTTCAGTAGCCATGCAACAACAAAAAATAGAGCCATTGGCTCTGTAGCTCATCAGGCTTCATCAGTGTGGCCAATGTGTAGGGGTCACAGGGTCACCAATCATAAATTAAGTACATAGGCGACAAGTTTCAGTTTTCTAGGCTTTATGCTTCTGGAGAAGAAGATGAAAATAGGATTTTAGGGGTCAAAGGGCAACTAAAGCTACAATTTATAATCCTCACTAGTCAAGAAGTCTGTACACAAATTTTCAGCATTCTAGGCCTCATGGTTCCGAAGAAGAAGATGAAAATAGGTTTTTAGGATGTGGCCCCTGTGGCCCTTATTAGAGGTCACGGGGCCACCTAAGCTACAATATATAATCCTCACAAGTCAAGGAGTCTGTACACAAAGTTTGAGCTTCTTTGGCCTCATGGTTCTGGAGAAGAAGATGAAAAAAGGTTTTTAGGGTATGGGCCCTGTGGCCCTTATTAGGGGTCACAGGGCCAACAAAGCTACAATTTATAATCCTCACTAGTCAAGGAGTCTGTACACAAAGTTTCAGCTTTCCAGGCCTTATGCTTCTGGAGAAGAAGATGAAAATAGGTTTTTAGGGCGTGGCCCCTGTGGCCCTTATTAGGGGTCACAGGGCCACCGAGGCTACAATTTATAATCCTCACTAGTCACGGAGTCTGTACACAAAGTTTCAGCTTTCCAGGCCTCATGGTTCTGGAGAAGAAGATGAAAATAGGTTTTTAGGGCGTGGCCCCTGTGGCCCTTATTAGGGGTCACAGTACCACCAAAGCTACAATTTATAATCCTCATTAGTCACGGAGTCTGTACACAAAGTTTCAGCTTTCCAGGCCTTATGCTTCTGGAGAAGAAGATGAAAATAGGTTTTTAGGGCGTGGCCCCTGTGGCCCTTATTAGGGGTCACAGGGCCACCAAAGCTACAATTTATATTCCTCACTAGTCAAGGAGTCTGTACACACATTTTCAGCTACTTAGGCCTTATGCTTCTGGAGAAGAAGATGAAAAAAGGTTTTTAGGGTGTGGCCCCTGTGGCCCTTATTAGGGGTCACAGGGCCACCAAAGCTACAATTTATAATCCTTACTAGTCAAGGAGTCTGTACACAAAGTTTCAGCTTTCCAGGCCTTATGGTTCTGGAGAAGAAGTCAAAATTCCACAAAGTTTACGGACGGACGGATGGACGGACGGATGGACGGACGGATGGACGGACGGACGGATGGACGGACGGACGCCGGACAACATGCCATGCCATAAGCCCATCGGGCCTTACAGGCCAGATGAGCTAAAAAGTAAAAGAGAAAGTTGTCCATTGTTAATGTAGACTACTGAATCAAAGACAACACTGAATACTCCCTAACATGTTGTTATGAGAACCATAGTCTGTCTAACAGCCCCTGAAACAAAATATCTTTAAAGACCCTCACAAGTCTATATTATTGTAGCAAGTCTAGCTCACTGCAGTTTCAGGAAATGAACAGTTTCAGTGGGCTCCTTTCAATTTTAATAGTAGAAAGCTGCATATAATATGTATTTTCATTTCAGAGACTGAAAATTAGTCTATGAGAACCAGTAAGGTAGTCAGTCTTGAATTTTGGGGGAACATAACATTGAAAAGCATTCATGATTGGAAAAGATACTAACTATGGGGATACACTAACTTGAAGATAATATTCATGGATTAGGGATTGAAGGGTAAAACAAATAGTCTGTCATTCATCTAATGTGCCTCTAAACCATTTCACTAGTCCTGCTTCATGGTTGTGTACTATATAGGAGCCTTTATAGTCTAGGTCTTAATTCTGCACATCTAGATTGACTGAATACACATATGAATGAAATGCCTCAAGAAATAAAAATAGAGCCATTGGCTCTGTAGCTCATCAAGCATCATATCAAGTTTACTTTATACAGGCCAGATGAGCTAAAAATGAAACTGACGTATCTATTGCAAGAAAACCTATAAAAAAATTACAAAACAAATGTAACGATTTCGGAATAAATTTCCTTACCCAAATGATTTATTATTATTCAACACTTTCTAGATCACCAATATTAGACAGTGAAAGAAGTCCACACTAAAATATCCAAGGAGAAATGAATTTGCCATAAGCTGTCATCTAATGGAGAAAAATAGGTTTTTAAGATACCCCCGTGACCCTATTTGGGGTCATGGGGTCACGAAACCTACAGTTTAGAATCCCAATTGGCCAAGGAGTCTACATGCAGTCTTTCAGCTCAATAGACCTTTTGGAACTAAAGATGATGATGAAAATAAGTTTTTAAGGTTGTGACTCCTGTGACCCTAATTTGGGTCATGGGGTCACGAAATCTACAGTTTAGAATCCCCATTGGCCAAGGAGTCTGCACATATAATTTCAGCTCTCTAGACCTTTTTGGAACTTAAGAAGAAGATGAAAAAATAGAGCCATTGGCTCTGTAGCTCATCAGGCATCATATCAAGTTTGCTTTATACAGGCAAGATGTGCTAAAAATGAAACTGATGTTACCTATTGCAAGAAAACCTTAAAAATTTTACAAAACAAATGTATTATTATTCAACACTTTCTAGATCGCCAATATCAGACAGTGAAAGAAGTCCACACTAAAATATCCAAGGAGAAATAAATTTGCCATAGACTGTCATCTAATGGAGAAAAATAGGTTTTTAAGGTTGTGACCCCTGTGACCCTATTTGGGGTCATGGGGTCACGAAATCTACAATTTAGAATCCCCATTTGCCAAGGAGTCTGCACATATAATTTCAGCTCTCTAGACCTTTTGGAACTTGAGAAGAAGATGAAAATAGTTTTTTAAGGTTGTGACCCCTGTGACCCTATTTGGGGTCACAGGGTCACCAAAGTTACAAATTAGAATCCCCATTGTCCAAGGAGTCTGCACATATCAATATTAACTCTCTAGACCTTTTGGAACTGGAGAAGAAGATGAGAATTGGTTTTTAAGGTTGTGACCCCTGTGACCCTATTTGGGGTCATGGGGTCACGAAATCTACAATTAAGAATCCCGATTGGCAAAGGAGTCTGCACATATCATTTTCAACTCTATAGTCCTTTTAGTACTAGAGAATAAGATGAAAATAGGTATTTAAGGTTGTGACCCCTGTGACCCTATTTGGGGTCACAGGGTCACCAAAGTTACAAATTAGAATCCCCATTGTCCAAGGAGTCTGCACATATCACTTTCAACTTTCTAGTCCTTTTAGAACTGGAGAAGAAGATGAAAATAGATTTTTAAGGTTGTGACCCCTGTGACCCTATTTGGGGTCACAGGTTCACCAAAGTTACAAACTAGAATCCCCATTGTCCAAGGAGTCTGCACATATCACTTTCAACTCTCTAGTCCTTTTAGAACTGGAGAAGAAGATGAAAATAGGTTTTTAAGGTTGTGACCCCTGTGACCCTATTTGTGGTCATGGGGTCACGAAATCTACAATTTAGAATCCCCATTGGCCAAGGAGTCTGCACATATCGTTTTTAACTCTCTAGTCCTTTTAGAACTGGAGAAGAAGATGAAAATAAGTTTTTAAGGTTGTGACCCCTGTGACCCTATTTGGGGTCATGGGGTCACGAAATCTACAATTAAGGATCCCCATTGGCCAAGGAGTCTGCACATGTCATTTTTAACTCTCTAGTCCTTTTAGAACTGGAGAAGAAGATGAAAATAGGTTTTAAAGGTTGTGACCCCTGTTTCCTTATTTGGGGTCACAGGGTCACCAAAGTTACAAATTAGAATCCCCATTGTCCAAGGAGTCTGCACATATCATTATTAACTCTCTACTCCTTTTGGAACTGGAGAAGAAGATGAAAATAGGTTTTTAAGGTTGTGACCCCTGTGACCCTATTTGGGGACGGACGCCGGACGACGGGCCATGCCATAAGCCAGAGCTAAAAAATCATAAATGAAGGTACATTAACTATTTTAAATATTCCATAGACTTTTAACTTTTAGTCTGCCATTTAACCCCTACAAGCCAGCAATCAGACTCAAACAAAACATATTTGTTACTGGCTTCTTAGTGGTGAAAGGATTATTCACTTCATTTAGAAGCTAGGCTGGTCACAGTGTAGACTGGAATGTTCTGGCAATACATCACCTCATCACTTGGTAGGCAGCGACTTCTCACAGGGCAACTGGTGCCTGCATGCATAGATCTCTACCTTTCTACAGACAGAAGAAATGACATATTGGGATCCAGCCCTTTTCAATATCTATCTCCTTGTTGCTTAGTTTTGAGTGAATAATATGTGGTGCCCAGTTGCCTTACAGTGTTGACTAATCACAGTGTTTTCCCTGTTGACAAGCTAACAAGAAGAAGAAAGAGAAGAAAAACAATTATTACCCTAAATGGGAATTTTGTCATGATCACTGAGCAAATTTAAGACCCAATGGATGTCTTTTGCCAAGTCTAGGCACATCATCATGCCACATGTGATGGTAAAAGGATGCATTTAAGCTAAGAGGGTAAGCAAGTTTTCCTGGGACCTCCAAGGTGATTATATTATAGGTTAGAGGACATCAACTTCACAAACAGTCAAATGGTGCTTTCTTAGCTCTCTCCATTCACAAAGACAGAAGGACTGTACTGATTGAGGGACCCAGCCCTTATAACTATCTCTTTGTTGCTTAATATTGATCCAGTAATATAAGAGTTGCCTTAAAGTACTGACTATTTGTAACCGAATCTTGTGAGCAGCTAAGCAGTGCTTTTGGCAAATTTTAGCCATTTGTGACCATTTGCAATTGCAAATATATACGACTAGACGCAAGTTTCTGAAGGACAAACACAGAATGGAGACATCATAGTTCAAGGGACCAGTCAAATGGTTCTTGCTTAGGCATCACTCAATATGAAAACAGAATGCTTGACACGGACAAAAGGATCGCCACCTTATCCAATGACTACACCGAATCATAACAAGTTACATGATACAGAAAATCGTTTCAATGCATTGCGACACTAGCTGGTGGATGTGTTATTGCAACATCGGGAGTGGTCTCACTAGCCTGACTCAGTTACATCGTTGGTTGCTGAAATGTTGAGAGGGCTGTTGCTTCTAAACACCTGACTCGATCAATAATACTTCATTGCATCTCTCCTTTTTGCAAAAGAAGAATTTCGGACATCGATTTTATAGAAATAGTTAGCATGAATCAATTAAAAATATATCTAGTTCAAAGAAATTCTTAATCTATAATGTTGTCAACATAAAAATAATATTCAAATAATAAATTAAAATCCTTTTTTTCTAATGCCATGATCACTTAATTTTCTCATCAAATTGTGTTCTTCTAGGAAATGATTGGTTTAATTTTTCATTAAAATTAAGTCAAAAGGCTCTTTAGCTCTTGAGTTCATAAATGAACATAAAGAGAATTTAAGTCGTCAACTAACTGTTAGTTTGGAGAATATGCAAAAACTATAGTCAAGGGTGTAAGGTATAAAAAATCTTGGCAAGTTCGAGTGTGTCTGAGACGAAGAGATGGAAGCACTGATAACACAGGGCTGGATATGTGTTATGAGAATTGTCTGTGACTGAAGTCCTGAAGTGCTTAACCATGCTAAACCATTCAATAGTATCTCTCTTTCTCAGTCACAATATCAATGAAATTGCTAATTAGTCAAATATTTCCCTTGAGCATAGGTTGATTTCAATCATTCTAGAAAAGGATTGGGAACATGCTGTTCAAGCATCACAAAACAATAACTCACTCCAAACTAGAACAACTCTCTTCATAATTGACAGCATTAATGATACAATAAGATAGATCAAGGGACTGACAAGGACCTACAGGATATACATGAGAAATCTAATACTATAGGACTCATTATCAAAGAGAGCCAATGACCGCTGATTCCTCAGTACAGATGTAAGATATGCCATAAACAAAGACACTTAAAAATAGCCACATCACAATGGGTGCACTTGATGAAACCAATTGAACTCTTTACAGAAGAGAGGCATTTACTGTCAGATCCAACAGTTCAGATGTCCAAGCTTGGTTAGGAACAGATACACACAGAAAATTGAATTAAATAACCTTAAAGAACAAACTGCAGTGCTGTTCCTAGGTGGTCAGGTAAGGGGTCATTTTGGCCTTTTTTTAGCGGATGGGACCCCTTGCAATGGTGAAAGTATCCTACTTCTCCAAAATTTAAGGGACACCAAGCAAAAAGGGTGGGCAAATTTCCCCAGGACCTCTCTAGGAACAACACTGAAACTGATATTTAAAACCAAATGAACTCATTATGATAGAAAAGGACTTGTCTGCTCAAATAGTAACAATGACCAAGCTTGGATTGTTCTTGAAACCAAAGGTCACTCATCATAAAAGAAGAAAGGCATTGACTTCCTGGCCCTTATGAACGGGTGATCAAGCTTGGTTAGGGTAGGATCAGCTACATTAAAATGGAATGTTCTTGTACATGCCTAAAGAACTTGCATTGACCACTGATTCACCAGTACAGATGTCCAAGCTTGGTAAGGTCAAGGCTATCTATAATCTCATGAAGAGCCACATTACAAAGGAATGACATTGTTGATACCAGAAGAACTCCTAATGAAAGAAGGCACTGACCACTGATTCACCAGTACTGATGTCCATGTTTGGTTAAAGTAAGATTATCTGTAAACTCAAGAAGAGTCACATTACAAAGGAATGTCATTGTTGATACCAGAAGAACTCCTAATGAAAGAAGGCACTGACCACTGATTCACCAGTACTGATGTCCATGTTTGGTTAAAGTGAGATTATCTGTAAACTCAAGAAGAGTCAACATTACAAAGGAATGTCATTGTTGATACCAGAAGAACTCCTAATGAAAGAGGGCATTGACCACTGATTCACCAGTACTGATGTACTGGCTTGGTAAGGGTGAGATTATCTATAAACTCATGAAGAGTCACATTACAATGGAACATCTTAGTTTATATTTAAAGAACTCATAATGAAAGAAGGCAATGACCACTGATTCACCAGTACTGATGTACTGGCTTGGAAGGAAATTCTATAAACTATGAGACACTTCAAAAGAGACACATTACACTGGAAGTTTGTTGAAAGCCAAATAAATCATATTGAAAGAAGAAGGAAGTGACTGCTGCTCTAACTGATCTGTCTCAGGGTGAAGATAATGGAACGTTCTTTAAATCAAAGGTAACACATCTAGTTAAAGGAGGCGGTCCATTTCACAGAGCTTTGTTGCAGAAAGAGGCTTAGGAACCTATCATGAAAGAAAAAATACTGACTGTCTGATCAAACAGTACAGATGTCCGAGTTATGTTAATATAAACCATAAACTAGTAAACTATAAATAAGTCATGTTAGAGTAGAATGTTCTTGATGAAACCCAAGGAGGTCATTATAGAAGAGAGGAAGTTCAGATGACAGAGCTTTGTTGCAGAGAGGCTACGGAACCTATCATGAAAGAAAAAACACTGACTGATCAAACAGTACAGATGTCTGAGGTTGGTTAGGGTAAAATATACCATAGACTATAAATGAGTCATATTAAGGAGAATGTTCTTGATGAAACCCAAGGAAGTCATTATAAAAGAAGAGAGGAAGTTCAGATGACAGAGCTGGGTGTGACAGTTAAGCAGATGGACATGAATCAGAGAGATCAATAGATGGATAGACAGAGGACGTGATCAGAATCTGCCGGGATGTCCACTCCACCTTCACGTGAGCTGCTGTCACTTCCTGCTGATGACAGGAACCAAGAGATGCTGTGAATTGATGGAACTGGACTGAACAACCTACTGCTTTCAATATATGTTATTTCCCTATGATTGTAGCTTATCTGGTTCTGACAAGCAAATAATATACCTCATCAAATCATTTCTAACATCATAACAGTTCTTCATCAGACCTTCTCCATATAGAAAACAATTATTATGATCAAGTACTCGAAACAGGCTATGAATAGAAAATTCTTACATTAGCTCAGCATCAAATGACAACATAATCAAAGGGTAATCTGCTAGCTAATGTGTCATGGTATATTCATTATTTAAATGATTTGCTGTATATATAATTTGGGTAATAAATCATGGAAAGTAAATAGAAATTGATCAATAATGTTGACAGTACAATATCTCCAGGGTCCTGTTGCACAAAACACTAAGGTGACCTTCAGTCACTAAGGTAGCCTTAGTGCAATGTTAAATGATGGCACTAAGGTTAACCTTTGTTTTAAGTCATTTTGTGCCCCCTGAACTCTTCAGAGTAATCATAAATAGTAAATAATCTTGTTCTCTTTTTTGAACCCACAGCCTCAGTGTCAGGCAACACTGCCAGCAAGTTGGTAAGTTGTTGGTTTGCTCATCCTGGCAGACTCGGAGGGTGTGGGTTCGAAACTCGTATGGGACTCGACCCTAAAAATTACAAGAATTTCTACTATATAAGTGTAATGGAACGTTCTTTAAATCAAAGGTAACACATCTAGTTAAAGTAGGAGGTCCATTTGCCACAATCACAAATATAACAATGTTACATTTGTTCACTATCTTAATGCATGTATCTCTAATCCTCATCTCTACATGTATATATATATACTTAGAACCCTGCTCAACATTGCATAGTATTGTTCCATTGTACACGCCCTCTTGACATGGCGCCCATTAGAAGTTAGATATTAGTACTGTTGAAAAGTGTTCCATCTCTCAAGAAAGGACAAAATAACACCCTAAACTTCTTATGAGCGAGGAACATATAACAGCTTAAAATGGACAATCTATCAGTGTTCTTGTCGCCATTTGAATTTTTGTGAAAATAACATGGAAAAGGGCAACTTATTTTATTTTATAACTTAATGTTTCCTTTATAATGTTTGGTAGAGCAAATGTTATTCATTCCTGATTCCTTGCATAATTTGTGACGGAAGAGAGTGGACAGAGCTAGTAAATACTGGCATAACAGAGGAGGATGGCAACTGTCTATTCCGCTTTGGAGATAATTTCAATAACATTCCGGCGGGAAGGAATAATGCAGAAGGAAATGAATGGAAATGGGTCCCAGATGATATGGTGGTTCTGACAATTTGCGACTCACATTGGAATAACCTTTAATTTCACTGTCAGCATGCATGCCTTGACTCAGTTGACTGGAGGACATTCAGGAAGTCTAATTTGATGTCTAGATTTCAGGAAGCAATTAGCAAGTAGGGTGACCCCAAAAAGGGATTTAGGTTAACTGCACGAGTTAAAGCTTCATTCCAGCACATCATGACAATTCATGTAAAATAATTTAAGAGTTTTGACTTACTAGATTGCTAGTAAGATCATTTGGACAAATCTATTTAAAGACTGAAAGTTATCTATCTGGAACTATTACTAATCCGCTAGGATCAAGGGTGATATATAAGGATAGTTTGATTCATACAATGGTTTATCCTTGGGCTAAGTATTGATTTTTATTAAGGTTGTGATTCGTGGATGATATGGAACTCTCTGATTGGACAGCTAAATTTAATCAATAACCAAGATGCCATACACTAGGGATCAAAATAATTTTGAGCAAATTCATCAATTAATTACTACATTGGAAACATTTGTTGACAATATCTGAAAATTTGTTGGAGTGTTTTCTATTTCAAATTCGCCTTACCAGGCAATTCCCAATTTTCATAAATAGGGTGTCGACTTTCTTTCATTGCCATCAACCTGAAGAATAATATCTATGCATCAAGGGGGTCAGACAGAATTTCACCTTATACTTGTCAAAACATCTAACCACCAATTCATTGGCTTTTCTGTTGTAAAACAATAACCTGTGAAAGTAGCTTGGCTTTCAGACAGTGGCTTTCTGACTTAAGATATGACTTGCGGACGACTAAAAAGATTGTTCAACTCCTGACATTTTAAAATAAGGTCAAAATCCATAACAACAAGGTAACAGGATGGCACTGTCGTGTCTCCATGGCAACAAGAAACCTCAATGAGTTATTGTAAGTCACTTAAGCAGTTATTCCCTATTCATCAATATGTTTCCTATGAGTTATTTATATATCCTTAAAAAGTTAATGCTTTCTTTTGAAGATTGTCAGCTATATCTATAAATCAGAGTTCATATTGATATTGATCATCCTAAGTAGAGTACTTAAAACCAAAGAATAAATAATTTGTTAAATCATTTATGAAAATTTCACTAAAAAATACATGTACATCACATAAATAACAAGGATGATTAATAACATTAAAATTATAAAAAAAAATGTTCTACAATCCTTTCAAAATTCTAAAGGAAAATCAAAGTCTTGGGGTTCATGAACAACAATTTAACAAATATACATCATCATCATCATCATCATCATCATCATCATCATCATCATCATCGCAACGTTAGACTAACATTAAGTCTCCGAAGTATTTGTTTTTGATAGTGACAATATCTTTAAATAATTCATGTTTTATAAGAAAAAGGAGCCCAGGAGATGCTTTAACTTTAAAGCTGAGCAAACTAGACTTGCTATACTTTTCTAGATGTTCATTCGCTTTAGATTATCCAGGCCGTAATTAATCCTCTAGAAAAGGGTAAGGCCTGTCTGTCGGTCAAGAGAGAGACATGCAAAAATATATATTTATGAACATTTAGGTAATATGAAACCAATATCCTTGAATACCTTCATCCATTTAGTGCAGAAACTTTAGGACATATTGCAATTTCAATAATACTAGAGCATTTAGAAAATGATATAATAGAGAAAGGATGTCGCAAGGAAAGAGGGCATGGAGTGAGGGGCCCAGGGTAAACAAACCCAGTTTAAGGGGTAAAATTAGAGGCGTCTTAGTGGCACACCCCATAAGTACTGCATTGTCAATTTGGGGTCATTAACAAGTTCTAACTGTAGCTAAACACTAAACTGGTATGACTATATATACAATAATTTTGCAAATTCTATCTAAAATCACTTAGCCAATGTGTTTATAATTGACCAATGAGCATATTGTAAGAGGTCAAGAAAAAGCTTTATATTTTTGTCTAACATTATCTTTTTTCAGTTTAATTATTATCAAAACTGAAAAATGATCATGTAAGACTAAGCCGGTATATGTATAACCGGTATATGTTTTAAGTATGGACATTCCATAGCAAAATTAGGTCCCAGCACACTACCGTAATTATACTTTTTAACCGACATTTGTAATACTATTCTCAATTATTTTATGAAACAAAACAATAATTGGAACATATTTCCACGCAGGGGACTATTCGAGAGTATCTATGATCAGTGCCCTCAATCTCAGATGTCAAGGAATGGGCATCAATAAATCCATACTATCAAAGAGTCATTAAACACTTTGCTGTCACATATTGCCATGGCAACATGACAGAATCATAACACACTTCCTTGTCATCAAAACTACAACAAATCCTTTGGTTATTACCGTACTCCAATGTGACTTCAGTCTTTTATGACTGATACTCTTGCTTTGTTTAAAGGGGCAGTAGCATGTTTTTTTGATAATTTTAAATTTTAAATTTTACACTGATAATTGTATGTTAATGCTAAATGTATTATTTTGATAGTGTCAAAAAACTCATTACAGAAACCAATCATCCATACTCAGAGGACAAAGTATGAAGTTTCACCTAAAATCCATAGGCAGCCATTTTGTGTGAACACCTTTAATTCATTTTGTGTAAGAAAAAGGAATCCCATGGCTAAACTTTACATTATCTATTTGAATTATTACTGCTCCAATTAGTTTTAATGCGTTGTCTTTCAATTGGAACCATTTATTTCCATTTTCCTGACATCACCTTATATTCCCCTTAAAAACGTGCTACTGCCCCTTTAAATGCCTTCATTATCAGAACAATTTACAACAAACAATGGAGACACTGACTCAAATTGGACCTCAAATTACATTTGTATTTTATGTGTTACTACATGTTAGTGAAAATTTAAACTGTAAATGGAATAATAAACTATTAAACTAAAGTGAGAACACTGAAATTATGAATCCTTTGTATGCTGCATATTGCAACGTAATTTGTGACACAAGAGAACATACCTTTTGTTGAAAAAGATACTTTATGTATATATCCCCAGATAAAAAAGACTTTAAATGTTAAGATGCAGTAGGGACCTGGATAGGCGAGGAAGGGCTAGTGGGCTAGCGATGGGTAACTAGTTTCGTCCAGGAGTGGACTCATCAGACAAAGTTAGCAAGTGTAGCATGTACTATATATACCTGCTGAGTATCTGTGCCGGTGTTTTGCCAGTGGTTGCCGGTGGTTACTTTTAGAAGATAAATAGTTGCGTTTGTAAAATTTCTGGGATTCATTGTTATTCAACACCCGCAAATTTAGTTTAAAACCGACGGCGTTAGCCGGAGGTTTTAAACGCTTAAATTTGCGGGTGTTGAATAACAATGAATCCCGGAAATTTTACAAACGCAACTATTTATCGATATTGTAACATGACCGTTAGTTATAAGCATTTTAAGAGCGAACTCTATTTTTGCGTAGGGAACTCTGAGTTAAAAGGACTGATCCATTATTGTTATAGGTGTTCGCAGCTATAAAGAAGAAGGAATTCCCAGTGTTATAGACATTAAAATAGTGTTCTAATATTGCAAACCAGTTGCACTCATAACGGTGAGATCAAATAGTTTTCACTGTGAAATTTACGATAGAGAAAACAGTTATATAATTCATGAACCAACAGGAACAAACCCGACTGAACAAATATCTTAAACTCGCCCAGACCATTATGACGGTGACGCGATCATTTTGACGTCATAACCGTTGGCCTTTGTGACGTCGTGCCATGGGAACGGCATTCGAAAGAAACCGGCCGCATGGCTCAAGGCGGCAAATTAGGAGAAACTTAGCCAATTAAGAAAGTTTGGTTACATAAAACTAAAGCAAATAGAAAAGGATTTTTGGCATCTACGGGAATGCGCAAGTTAGAAAAAGACAGCAACAACAGTAAAATGTGAATCGGTCACGAATATTGGGAGAATCAGAACATTTTAATGTTGAGGTGGACCAAATAATGTATCCTTTCGCGGTGAATCGCCTCAGCCAATTTGCGGGTGTTCATTGCCATTTAACACTGGCAAATTCTTCAAATCAACCAATCAGAAACGAGTATTTACCGAAGTCATGTTACAATAAATGTTAGTTTACAGATACCGATAGGTAATTAGGTATGTGTAACTCTTTTGGGTATCGGTATATCATTTTATTATACTATGAAGGGTATTACACCTTTTAAACAGTAAAATTCATAACAATTTTTACAAATACTATACTTAAGAATACTGTGGTTTTAGAGTTAAAAGTTGAATTTTAAACATAAAATACTTTGCATTTAATTATCCAAGATTGATTTCAACATGTGTTGCAACATATTATGGTCTAAAACAAGCAATTGACAACCAAACATTAGTATAGCGAGTTTGAAAACAACGACAACAGATGTATCGCCACATGTGCTGACATCCGCTTTTGTTGATTACACAGAATTACACAGGATATTTATCATAAATCTTCTAATGTGTCAGACAACTTTCGATGTTAATCAACTATTTTGCACAACTACAAAACTGCATATATGTCCTATATTCATTATATTTTAATGCGAAAGACAACTTTTAATCTTGATTGACTTTATTGATCAATCTGTTACACAATTCCATTAATCATTAGACCACCTCTATTTGCTGAAAGTTAGAACTAAGAATCCATAATCTGTAATTGAACGTGTAGATTTCAAGGTTGAAAGCACAATTTAAAAGCTTCCCCTTGTAAATAGAGGTCCCTCGGAATATCACTTTGTGACACAAATTATGACATTTGTTCACAAATATAATAATGTTAAAGTGTCCTATAAGGTGATATATGAAATCACATCAAACATAATTACCAGTAACAAATGGTAAATTTGAGAGAAAAAGAACTCCTGCAAAGCCACCTTATGCTACATCAGCATAAGGGTATCAGCAAAAATCCTATAATACCCTGATATTTTTCATGAAAAAAACTTTCACAGCTATGTTTACCAAGTAATTTATCAGCCAATGAAAAAACATTATACAAGGAGTTAAAGCAAATACTTCCAACCTTGCAATCTTGTCAACAGGGTTGTGCACCTAGTGCAGTGATTGGGAAAGGCTGGGGCCATGGGCCATTTTGCACATTGGACGAAAAAAGGCCATTAAAATTTGAAGTTTGCTATTGGTATGATTGGCAATGGCCCATTGAAATTCTGAAAATTACCAAATACCATGAAAATGGCCCACCATCCTAATCCCTGCTAGAGCAAGATACAAGTTATCACTGCCTTGTTACAAACACAACCAAAGTACTTACTGCCATATGTAGGTATTGTGGGAGTTCTGTGAATTCAAATAAGCTGATGGTGTAGGATGGCATTGTGGGTAAGAAAATAGATATAACGGCATTTGAAAATTTGAATATATGAATCAAGAGCTGAATCTGAATAAATTTCCTGCTGATAGTACTAATCTTAGAATCTTTTTTTATTCTTCCTGTGTTGCTTCCTCCAACTCTCTTCCTGATGAGAACTTCTCAATCTAAGGTTTATGTAAGATTTCCCATAAGAAATATATCTATTTGGATATTTTTCCCACTGTACAAACCTTTAATTCAGGATTCTGCAACTACCATTTAGGCTGCTGATTTATAAGCTTGGCGTGAAAATGTCCCAATGGACCTATAAAGGGGAGATCATTCTAATGTATGAGTCGACGCAACCCACCAATTAAGGCCTGTCTCATTGCTCTTGAATCAGTTATTACATTCAATCCCATATAAGTTGTAGAATATATTTCTAAGCGAAATATTAAAATCAACTAAGTGTCCTAATAAATGTTTATCATCCTCACTAAAAACATGGTTCTGAAAAAGACATAAGATATTTCTTGTCAGTTTCATCGCACCACAGCTTTCTGAAGAACATCTTTATACAAACATTCAAAGCAGGAAAGTTCATATTCAACATGCAATTAGAAAATATGCTTAACCAGTCATTTGTTCTATATCAAGAAAGTAACTCGAAATCAACCAGGTCACCTTCTATTTCAGATTTAATGACAGGAGACTAAAGCAAGTCTATCAACAGCATCATCAAGTCTTCACCATAGAAATCAATGGTTTGCATGCATATATAGAAGCTGCTAGAGAGGTTATGGGCTCTTAATGTGAATTAACATCCAATATTCACCAGTTCTCTGCTGGGTTTTGTTCTCTCCCAACAGGGTCGGCAGTAATTACTTTTGTCTACTTTAAGACAGCACTTAACTAGGGGTGTTTGTCAAGCCGTAATAGCCACCTATCAAATACTGGCCCTAGAGTTAAACGAACCAGTTATTGTCACAATGTGAGCTGAAGCCCAAAACTTCATAATAGCCAGTTTAATCTAATGCTATTAAAATCATTCAATCAGGGCAAACCGCTTTATCATCAAGTAAATTGCTAAAATCAATTCACCAAAACATGCTTTTTGATCATGTGACACAATAATACTTTTGAGGGGAGTCATAAAAGTTCAATTAAAAAATAATCAAATAAAAAATTTGGGGTGACCGTGATATAAATGTCAGCTGATGCCTTATGAATCATTTAAACCATTTGGGAAAATAATAAAATGTCAACTATTACGGTATTCTCATTTTCAACTATTCAAACAGTCTAACCACATACATTAAGGCTACATACATCAATCAATACTTGTTATCTTTATGAACACTGTTACCCTATCCCCCTGCTCCTGTGTTTCATGTCCATTTTATGACTTGGTCCTAATCTATTTCCTACTACCTCATTGTTATTTGTTAACAGTGATTGGGAAAGGCAGGGGCCATGGGCCATTTTGCATATTGGAGGAAAAAATGGTCCATGAAAATTTTGTTAACTATTGATATAATGGGCAAAGGCCCATTTAAAATTCAGTAAATTACCAATAACCTTGATAATGGTCCATTGTCAAAGATCTCTTTCTCAATCTCTGTGTTAACATTCCCTCAGTCATGTTAAAAAGTTACGTGAGTCTTTCCTATTATGAATATATCATCCATTCACACTTATTACCTGTTAGAACTGTGCTATTCAGTATTCATGCTTCAGCCTTGAAAACAATAAACACACACTCTTTTCTAAATCATTTCTTATAAAAGATGAACTTACTTCTATATCTGCTAGACTGCCAATATTGTAGGTCTCAGATATAAATCTTAAGATTTGTTTGGTCCCGGAACCAAAATGGGCAGTTGCAGTAATAAATTGACCTGAATCAAATATTCAAAAAATTTGGAAATGACTTATTTCAATTTGCTGTAGGTCTCATACTGTCTCAAGAATACAAAGATGTAATGGTGGTACAACTTCCTTACTTAGTGAGGGACTTATTCAATATGCTCGACTCAAAAGTGTAGATCTTGTTACAGCCAGTCCTTAGACGCAGCATATTTGTAG
This sequence comes from Steromphala cineraria, assembly GCA_916613615.1. NCBI lineage: Eukaryota > Metazoa > Mollusca > Gastropoda > Trochida > Trochidae > Steromphala > Steromphala cineraria. Next base: position 21,119,938 of record OU744720.1, read on the forward strand.
ATTTATCACTGGAAGTTGTAATGAATACCTATTTGAAGAAAGATGTCACCATCAAGTTACTTACAGCTTCAGGTGCATTTACACCTGTAAACAATGAAGAATAAACTGAAAATTAAATTGGACATTATCAATGAGTCTGGCATGCGATGGAATTCTGTGTGGTGTGAAAAAGTGATAGTTGATGGTTGCAAAAGCCATGACTTTGATGTCTGAATATTGAGTCTTGCTGGCAATCACTTTAAAGAGACACAGAGTATGTTGATAGGATCACATATGTCAAATTTTGACATCGATGTTATTACATCGGGAACCACTAACTGTTACTGAAAACAACAAGTTAGAGGTCAATCAGTACATAAGAGCGAAAATCGGCCATTTAAAGTCGGGATTTTGATCGAAAACCGGACAATGTGGCTCGTGTGGTGCGCGCAAATTCACCAAACGTAATTTTGAAACCTTGTCATAAGCTGACAGGAAGATATATTCAATTCGATAGTGTTTATTAGGTATTGTAACTTATAGGTAGATTAATTGGATGCATAATTTCGAATATTAAACGTATTTGAGATGTTTTCTTGATTTTTCCATAAAATCAAGAATTTTAGAGATAGTATGCATAAATGGATATATTTGCAAGTCCAGTGATGAGATATGAACTTCAATCAGCATATTAGATATTTTGTAGCTTATCAAAACCAAATAAAATTTTAATAAAGATACTCTGTGTCACTTTAATAGTACTTATTTTTACTGGTGATTTACACATGTATGTATGGACAATGAAGAATACACCAATGAACTTTAATTAGACTTTATCAATGAGTCTTGCATGTGGTATAATTCTGTGGAATGTAAAAATGTGAGCACATTTGATAGTTGGATAAACAATGATGTAGATGATTGAATATCGAGCCCAGCTGACAACCACTATAATAGTTTTTATAATTACAGGTAAATTCACACCTGTATGTTTACCTGATACAAGATAATCAATGCAATCAGCACACTCCAGGATAAGAACACCTACACAGCCACACAGCAGAGCTCAGTATGTGGCAAAGTGATGGACAACAGCAACAGGCTCATGAATCATCAAAAACTGACATCTACAAGCTTCTGTTATGTCAACAAAAACCAAAACGAGATATTGTGAAGAAGAAACTGTTGATTTAAAATCATGTGAATCCTCAAGATGTTAATATTGACAGCATTTTTTTCTAATTTAGGAAACATCAAAGTAAATAATATAATAAGAATAAATATCATTAAAAATAAAAATGCAGAATAGGCAATATTTCAACAGCAACAGGCCTCATGAATCATCAAAAACTGACATCTACAAGCTTCTGTTATGTCAACAAATACCAAAATGAATTATTGCGAAGAAACTTAAAAATCATGTGAATCCTCAAGAAATTGATAATGATAGCATTTTTTTTATAATTTAGGACACTATGAAGTAAATAATATAATATGGATAAATATCTTTTAAAAACAATTAGCAGAAAAGGCAATATTTCAACATAGATTTTAAATGTGTTATAAAGTTTTAAAGGAAATGATGACGACAACATTAATATCTATATGGCCTATCATAATGAAGAAGTTTTACATCCATAAATATATCTTCATTCTTCTTTATGATAACTTTGAGATGACAACCCAAGATACTACTTCCATGAATCGATGATACCCTTCTAATACTTATAAATGGATAACGAACCCCCAGCATTATCTAAAATACAATACTGTAGACTAAAGACAAGCTGAGTGGGAATGGTAAATTAACCGTAATGTAAAGAATCTGAATAGGTCATAGTAATGCAATATTGTTTTTCATTAAAATATATATGGAATTGATGCTATTTTAATAAAAGATTTATTGAAATCCAATGAACATTGATGATAAAATATATATACACAATACAAGGTAGATAAATACCCTGATAACAAACCGATACATAATTATTAATTACCACTGGAATACAACTGAATGAGAGAACAGGATAGAAATACCTAAGCAAAATCTCCATGGCAAAATCTGATCATACTTGTATTGACATAGGATAGCTAAGGTTAGAAGCCACAGGTTGCTAAGAAAATACAATAGATCTACTGGTTTTGTAATAACAACAAATATGAATCGAAAATATAATGTGTTGCCATTGGTTACAATATTTACCATTCATATCACAGTCCCTATATTGATTTATTAACATTACACAGAAATAAGCTGTTTGTTGTTACCAAATCTTCACAAAAACTACTGGTAACGCCATATCAAGAGTGCCTGAGAGCGGCATGTAACATCATTTTCGATAGTTCAAAACTATTGTTCCCAAAGGGGGTCCTAAGGAATTTTGCCTACCACTTTGGCATGTTGTTCCTCAAAATTTTCAAAAGAAGGGATACATCAACCATTGCAAAGGGGTCCCATATACTCAGAATAGCCAATCTGTCCCCCTTTGCTGATAATCTAGGAACACTGATAAAGGGCTGGGATTGGAAGTTGGGTGAAGTGTAGCTCCAGGAAAGCGTTGCTGAGTTTGATAACAGATCTCAGATTTTCAAGGACAGCCTTATAATATTATTTTATTTCATATATATATATTTTACTCATTTTTTAGGAAAAGTGAAAGACATCTTTGACGGTGCGCCATTTTCAGGGAGTTAAGTAAATTTATAAATTTCAAATGTGCCTCATACCCCTATATAAATTGCAAACTTTTAAATATGATCAGCCATTTACTCATACAATGTGCAAAATGGGCCAAGGCCCCTGCATTTCCCAATCCCTGCCAAGAAATCTAGAATACTAGCTCCTCTTGCAAAATTATCATGTCATATTGTCACATTGTGCCCCATGTTTTTATCTTGTAAGAAGCTATATAGAGGATATTATATTAGTGTCCATGACATACTATGTTTACGACACGAGTACCTAAATATTAGTATTTCCCGAGCGAGAGCGAGCGATAAACTGATATTTAGGCACGAGTGTCGTAAACATAGTATGTCATGGGCACGAATATGATATTCTGTTTATTACCGTCGTTCCAAAATTGAAGAAAATGCTCAAAACCTACTTCCCAGCATAGGCAGACTAGTCATAGGTGAACCGTGATGTCAAATCATTGTTTATTACGTGACGTCACAATGCAAAAGTGATATTTTGCCCTAGGGCAACATATGAAAAATATGAACCTCGATATGACTCAGACTGCCCTCGTAGGTAATAAAAAACAGTATTATATGAATCAAACATATGAGATCAAAATGAGTTTACACCTTTACATGTTTACCCATTTACCTGATCAAAAAGGTTTGCTTATGTACAATCTTTCACTTGGGCATGTTAAATTATTACCTAGTTATCTGGCAAGTTAACACCAATATTTGTACAAACATTCGTACTCAGGTGTAATTACTCCCACACCTGTTCTGTTTGATATGAAGAAATATCTAATAGAAGCTGCATTATAGGGCATGAGAGAACAACTAGTGTTGTCACATGTCATGTCAAATATTTGAATAAACAATATTTAACATCAAAACTTTCATTACAATCCAATACGCTTCATTATGTCACCTGAAGTCTATTTTATATCCCAATATCTCTTGAATATGATATTCTGTTTATTACCGTCGTTCCAAAATTGAAGAAAATGCTCAAAACCTACTTCCCAGCATAGGCAGACTAGTCATAGGTGAACCGTGATGTCAAATCATTGTTTATTACGTGACGTCACAATGCAAAAGTGATATTTTGCCCTAGGGCAACATATGAAAAATATGAACCTCGATATGACTGCCCTCGTAGGTAATAAAAAACGGTATTATATGAATCAAACATATGAGATCAAAATGAGTTTACACCTTTACATGTTTACCCATTTACCTGATCAAAAAGGTTTGCTTATGTACAATCTTTCACTTGGGCATGTTAAATTATTACCTAGTTAGCTGACAAGTTAACACCAATATTTGTACAAACATTCGTACTCAGGTGTAATTACTCCCACACCTGTTCTGTTTGATATGAAGAAATATCTAATAGAAGCTGCATTATAGGGCATGAGAGAACAACTAGTGTTGCCACATGTCATGTCAAATATTTGAATAAACAATATTTAACATCAAAACTTTCATTACAATCCAATACGCTTCATTATGTCATCTGAAGTCTATTTTATATCCCAATATCTCTTGAATATGATATTCTGTTTATTACCGTCGTACCAAAATTGAAGAAAATGCTCAAAACCTACTTCCCAGCATAGGCAGACTAGTCATAGGTGAACCGTGACGTCAAATCATTGTTTATTACGTGACGTCACAATGCAAAAGTTATATTTTGCCCTAGGGCAACATATGAAAAATATGAACCTCGATATGACTGCCCTCGTAGGTAATAAAAAACGGTATTATATGAATCAAACATATGAGATCAAAATGAGTTTACACCTTTACATGTTTACCCATTTACCTGATCAAAAAGGTTTGCTTATGTACAATCTTTCACTTGGGCATGTTAAATTATTACCTAGTTATCTGGCAAGTTAACACCAATATTTGTACAAACATTCGTACTCAGGTGTAATTACTCCCACACCTGTTCTGTTTGATATGAAGAAATATCTAATAGAAGCTGCATTATAGGGCATGAGAGAACAACTAGTGTTGTCACATGTCATGTCAAATATTTGAATAAACAATATTTAACATCAAAACTTTCATTACAATCCAATACGCTTCATTATGTCACCTGAAGTCTATTTTATATCCCAATATCTCTTGTATATGATATAGTAATGTGGGTCAACAATTTAAAACAACAAAAATAATGGTCATTTAAATTAAAAGAGCAAAAGATATAAGTGATATAAGGTTTACAATCACATCATGTATTTTAAAAAGTGAACATGCTTAACAAATTCAAAAACTTCAATTCTCAAATATTTGCATAGATCTTTATGCTGAACCAGTTTAGCAGGTGTTGTCAGATTCAATTTCAATATTCAATTTTCTTTTTTTTTCCGAAATAAAAGCGACAGCACAATCATTTGTACTGAACTTGTAGGCATAATAGCCAACATAGATCCAATCAATCTATAAATCTGACGAACATCTTATTAAAGCAGCTTTGAAGTTAATGAAATCCGTGTCGTGAGTTAATGAAATAAACAAGCTCAGCACCAAACCTGATGTGTTGCAATCGAGTTGTCAGGGAGAACGAAAACACCTGTTAGGCTTTCGATCACCGATTTAGCACACACCTTTCATCAAAATATCTAGTTGCTCTTATCAATAAACGTGGTTCATATTCGATTTGTTCACAGCCATCTATTTTGAAAATTGTAATGTACTCACATTGTATTGTTATCCGTACTGTCCCATACACGGAAACGTAGCAAGTCGCCATCTTTGTATGCAAATCGGACACGGAAATGATGAAGACAGTTCAGTGCGTGTGGACTGGGCTCTGACTGTAGATCACTTTACGCGACATGTCGCTATAAACCTTGCGCTCAGCATAAGGATAACCAGCAGAATGTTTATATTGACACTCATGGGATTGGCTGTTTTTAGGTTCATTCAAATAAACATAAACAACAACAAAGATCTAGATCTAACTACCGTATCGAATAAGTCATCTCTCTTCAATTAGTTCTCCCTAGTTTTTAACTTGATTGAAAATTCAAAATTTTATTTTTACGTCACATACATTTGGTGAAAATAGTAACAATCTCATTAAAATAAGCTCATTATTTTCTTCCCGTGTAGCAATTAGATCATATTTAATACGAATGAGGGAAATCAATGATTTAGATGTTCTGTCTATCGCCTCAATTCTTTTATTTTCTACAGTACACATGTACATGATCGGATGATCCACTACATTGCATAAAAATGTGGCCGTTTTTTTAGTCAAAATATTATAGTCCTTGTCTGGATTTCTTCGAGTCTCCTCCAACTAGAACACTTCATATATATGTAGATTATATTCCCAAGTGACAAAGCTTAATTATTATCAATGATTTATTCTAATCAGTAATGCAGTAAATATATAAACGTAGGCCTACATTTATATATATCAATTTGTATTCAAACAGTCCAATATACACTCAGGGGCAAAAGAAACGATACCATATAAAATGCATGGTAGGTTAAAGGGGCGGTAGCACGTTTTTTTGATAATTTTAAATCTTAAAATTTTCACTGATAATTGTATGTTAATGTTAAATGTATTACTTTGACAGTGTCAACAATCTCATTACAGAAGCCAATCACCCATAGTCAGAGGACAAAGTACGAAGATTCACTTAAAATCCATTGGCGGCCATTTTTGTGTGAACACCTTTAATTCATTTTGTGTAAAAAAAGGAATCGCCTGGCTAAACTTTACGTAATATATTTGAAATATTACTGCTCCATTTAGTTTGAATACATTGTCTTTCAATTGGAACCATCAATTTTCATTTTCCTGACATCACCTTATATTCCCCCTAAAAACGTGCTACTGCCCCTTTAAGCTCCGGGTGATGGTAACGACTGAAACATTCATTAACGGGGTTATTTCATGTACCGGTATTCAAGAGCTAACTGAACTAAGGGTTTTAATTTAAAGCTATATCAGTTAACGCTTTTGATAAAAGCACTCTTTAAAAAAAAGCTGTTTTAAAATCTCCATTACTAGACGAGATAGGATAGTGAAAATGGCTCTTTTACTTGGTTTTTTTTAACCAAATAACACACAGAATGCACGAGCAAATTAATTTCTATAATTTTTTTATATTGATAACATCTTAAATTTATCAAACTTATACATTTCATAATTTCTTTTCATTCCAAAGATTATGACCACAAATATAATTGAAACAAATGTTTTTGTACACCTCGTGTATTTGAACAGTCATACACTTAGCCTATAAGTATCATACTTTGTTGTTTGAAGTTGTGAGTACTTCTTCACAACTGGTGTGTATTAATCAGAAGAAATTGGATAGGAAAATGAAGATATTAAGCAACATATTAGGCAACATAATATTATGTACAAAGCTACTAGAATATTTCATTGTCATAGTGTTGTCTTTTAGATCGCTCTATCCTAAACGTTATTTAAACAAATACCTACGGTTTACTTTGTAATTGTAATGGTAAAATAAACAATTGTACGCAAATATCTCCATTTTTTTATTTCTCGGTTTAAAGGGGCAGTAGCACGTTTTTAAGGAGAATATAAGGTGATGTCAGGAAAATGAAAATTAATGGTTCCAATTGAAAGACAATGCAATCTTGAAAACTAAATGGAGCAGTACTAATTCAAATACATAATGTAAAGTTTAGCCATGCGATTTCCTTTTATTACAAAAAATGAATTAAAGGTGTTCACATAAAATGGCCGCCCATAGATTTTAGGTGAATCTTCATACTTTGTCCTCTGACTGTTGATAATTGGTTTGTGTTATGAGATTTTTGACACTATCACTATAATACATTTAACATTAACGTACCATTATCAGTGACAAATTTAAATTATAAAATTATAAAAAAAACGTGCTTCTGCCCCTTTAAAATTACAACAATATTTTCTAAATCTATACAAAATAGCTGCGTCGTACCAATGACCCTAAAGTAACTGTTATAATCAAATACCTGTTCTCTTACCTTTCTGTTTGTTTTGCTGACATTTTAAATATTTGGATATTCTTGGTCTTTGATTATAAGGGTTCTTTAACCAAATATCGTTTTAGGTAACGTTATAATTGACTCTCTGTTTGTATACAAGGTAGCATATGGGTTCCATCGATCATAATTCAATCGAACATTATTAGTGCACTGACGTAGTGTTTACATACATTTCATAAATGTCAATGTCGTGCCTAGCTTATATATATATTTGATAATGATATTTGAACGTCGACTTCGCATTCGTAACGTATATCAACCAACTTGACCTAAGAGTTCTTATTGTTGGATTACTTTATAAAAGTGCGAATTATGTAATATCAAATTATTTGTTTTTCTGAGTAACATCATAATGTTTGTGTCCCAAAGGGTTATACAATGGAAATATAATACCACGAGCATAACTCCAGATCTTGGATATATTCAAGAAAATAATCTTTAGTGTACGTTCCTTTTTCAAATATAGGTCTGCCCATTATGTATGTAAACATCAGGTAAGATCATTTTTAGATGAACATCATGTCATTTTATTTTTTGTAAAATTTGGCAAAGGAAAATAATATTTCTGGGCTAATTTATAAAAGTGTTTTGAACCTCACGGTATAAAATACTGAGGTATTAGTCTTTCTAATCGCATCTGAATGTGATTGCTTGATTGATGTGCAGAAATTACGTACGGTTAAAGATGACATGTGTGTAACTGTACTCAATTCAGAAACACAACAATGTACGATTGTCAGGTTCTACTTATTTTTAATAAAAGTTGTGCATTTTTACTTATATATGAATAGATGTTTATATATGTAGATTGATATTAGTACGTATCAATATGCGTGTTCAGCATTTTTGTGTGTATATCATATGTACATATACAACACATTAACAGAATGATTAAAGCACGCTTTTAAAGTGAACAAGTTCTATTCGTGTTAGCTCAATAATAGCTAAGATCAAAGAGCTAAAATATAACCTAGCAAGTGCATGCTTGGAATAAACTAGAATCAAATGCTTCGCTAAGATATAATTTATGTTCAAATGCAGTTTTGTAATGAGGCGTATTGAATCGTTTACTTTCATAAGCAACCTTTAGGTAGCGAAAAGTTTTTGTGAAAGAGATTAAGAATATTATATTCCGTTAAAAGGGGCAGTAGCACGTTTTTAGGGGGAATATAAGGTGATATCAGGAAAATTAGAATTAATGGTTTCAATTGAAAGACAATGTATTTAAACTAAATGGAGCAGTAATAATTTAAATACATAACGTTAAGTTTAACCATGCAATTTCTTTTTCTTACAAAAATGAATAAAAGGTATTCACACAAAATGGCCGTCAATGGATTTTATATGAATCTTCATACTTTGTCCTCTGACTATGGATGATTGGCCTGTGTAATGAGATTTTGACCCTGTCAAAATAATACATTTAGCATTAACTTACAATTATCAGTGAATATTTTAAAATAAGAAATTATCAAAAAACGTGCTACTGCCCATTTAATTAACAACACGCGCATCACAATATCATATGTTGCCTGCACACCTGTGCATGATTCTATTGTAAATTATATTATAGATAGTTTTCATGTTATTTTGTTCGCATGTAATGAAATTTAATTTGGATGGGTTTTTTATATCTATAGTCACATTTCTCCTTACAGTCCTATGCCTTCTAGTAAGAAAACATATCTAAAAATTCGTAAAGGCCATCTTCGAAAGTTTTCACACCCCATGATCGCAAAAACAAAAGATGTAGGAAAATGGAAACCTACTACTGAATAATTAGATCTATATAAAATAATGTTAAGACTTATTACTGCTGGGTCTATATTTAGAGTCTGTATTGAAAGTATATATGTATCCATGTTCATATCATAACAAAAAATCACCTGTCGGCTTCACTTGTTCAGCAATGAAATATCGTTTTTATACCTATCTTAGCCCAATTTTTTATATAATAAAAGACATAGACAACAACTTTATTCATATAATGGGAGTTTCTACAAAGATTCGTTTACTGGCCCTTCGTTTACTGAGGAAAGACGAACAAATCTTTTGGCATAAACGTTCAGTGTACTATTAAGTTAAATTGAAACATATATTTTCCACTAACTTACATTAAATGGTTGGGGTTTAAATAATTTTGTTAATAATCTCTTGCAAGAAGAATCATACTTGAACGTACTGACTAAAGTAATCAATGTAAACCTTGGTCTTTCTGTCGTAATCGTAGGGTCTATATATATATGCCTCCTTCGTTGAACAACTGTCCTTAATATTTAAAATCATGATTCTGAATTTTCGAAAATAGAAAAATGGCAAATAATGAACTGAAAAATGAAAGAAGCATTCTTAAAATCTCTTTAGTTAGGTTTGAAAGAGGCAACCGTGATAAACATCCAAACTTTGACAACTTGTTGGAAAAATGGGATTTTAATTAAATATTTTTACTTTTTCATCCTGTAATTCATTTTTTATCATCACTGAACTCTTACATACTCTGTGTACTTTATTGTCTTGTATCATTGAAATACAAGCATACCCTACAGATAGGTATCAAAAGCATATGTTGATTTGCAAATAAAGATGACCAATGCTTTGCATGTACCTGATTTCTTTTATTATTTGCAGTTATTTTTTCTTCATAAAAGATGAAATTTGTTAAAATCCTTTAAGGATTTGGACATACGTTTCTGCTCAAAATATAATATGATATGGTAGTGGATCAGTGTTGATCGTACTAAGTAAATCCTAATAAACTTAATTCATGATCTAAATCCATCGAACAAAGATTTTTGCCAGAGAAAATAAAGGGGCAGTAGCACGTTTTTTGAAAATCTTAGATATTAAAATTTTTTAACTGATAATTGTACGTTAAAACTAGATGAATTTTTTTGATAGTGTCCAAAATCTTATTACACAAACAAATCATCCATAGTCAGAGAACAAATTATAAAAATTTACATAATGTCCATTGGCGGCCATATTTTTTGAACACCTTTAATTCATTTTGTTTAAGAAAAAGGAATTGCATGGCTGAACTTTACATAAATATATTTGATTTATTACTGCTTCATTTAGTTTAAATACATTGTCTCTCAATTGGAACCCTTTACTTTCCTTTCTTGTCATCACCTTACATTCTCCCTAAAAACCTGCTATTGCCCCTTTAAAGAGTGTCACTCATTATAATTATAGATGAATTTGCCATGGCAATTGATTGTGTTGAACTCTTTGAGGACATACTTCACCTTAAAGTACTGGTCTTGTACTAGGTCCATTTATTATCAATAAACTGTGTTGCAAGCGAGATATTGCTCGTGGAATGCATTGCCTATGAAATATTGTTTTGATAGTAGATTTTAAACAGTGCCCTGCAATCAGTAAGTACATGATATCACAATGCTATGATGTTACAAACATGACAACAAAGCAATGCTATGACATATGTGCACATGTGCTCATATTGAAAATGCATCACTAATTATGTTTCACCCTAATCGTAATAAAAGTAAAACCACATCTGCATGCCAAAGCTATTTGTAACTTTTACCAAGTTGTGTTGATATACTTGGTACCATTTGTCACTTGGCTGAGATTGTCCATGTAATTGTCGCTCAAATTCTTTCTCTTGAAATACTTAAGTCAAAAATACAAAAGGATGGAATGATAAATTTATTTTGCATATTGATCAAAGAGCAGTTCATATATATAATTCAAAATACACCAAGACAGACAAGGATTCATTCACATACAGGACCAGATAAAATAGTTTGGGGCTTGGAAAGTTAAAAGTGGAACCATTTGACTTTGATTGAGACATTCTGCAATGTTCTTATTGCACTATTATATTTTCAAAGCCATTGTTTCATGAAATGTATTTGTAGCATGTACCATTATTCCTAAAGAGAAATACATCAGCTTTAAAAATGGGACAGAAATCAATAATTAAACGTAAATATACAGATCCCACAAATGGAGTTTCCTGTATATTATTCCTTTATGTTTTGGAGTAAAATACACTGAAAGTACTTTAAGGATAAGAGTATTCAGTGAGATCATCAACGTAAACAATGAACAATACTTAACACAACCAAAACAACCAACCGGAAACTGATAAGATATAACAATTCTCTTCTCTATCATTATTTCTAATAAAGGAAAATGTTTCTGTTAAAAATCAGATATGGAATTTATACAAGTGTGTAAGAAACCTTACTAGATGCTCAGCAGTAACTATAGAATAACAGCCCTATTCAGCAGTTTCTCATCTAAAAGTCTTTGTTCATAAAGGTGTCAATGATTACTATCACAGATAATCTGCCAATTCAGCATGTGTTTGCATCCCTTCTATATATTAAAATCCCTCACATAATGAAAAAATTATATCATATAATATCTAAGAAGTTGTGCACTCAAAAAGAGTATAGTTCGTATAAATGCGCACACATTCTATCTACAATTTGAGAGCAAATGAAATTTGTACAATATTTACCAGTTATGACATGTACAATAATATTACTTGTTTGGACGGACAGGTAGACATAACACTTCAATATGTACATAATACTTACACTTGCTAATACAGCGAGTGACTCTGCTTCAAATAAACCATATACTTAATACGACGTGAATGTGCACACACAAAGTCGGGCACAGGGAGTGGTTCACAGTGACCATAGATTGAAAGCAGTTAAAAGATAAACATATCACAGATAGTTAGAATTAGGATGGACAGAGACCATAAAATAGTTAACGTTCAAACTGCAATCTTAGAATAGAGATATTGTTATTGACCTACAACATTAGATTTGTTTGCAAAAATGATGAAGTTGCCAAAAAACCTGCATTCAACGTATATAAAATACAGGACCAGAGGTGGCAAAAATGTATTTACTAATATCAAAGTGTTAATGTAGTCACATACCCTCGCAACTGAGACAATCTGATAAAGAACATGACATAAACTATAACATGGTCTCTGCACCACCACCACTCCTGATATAGACAACCAACCCTCCCATTTCCCTCCCCCCATCTGTATGTCCCACCCTTTACAACTGTCCAGTAGCAGATAGGATGTGTCTGCGGAAGGGATGCATCGTCTCCACGTGGGGGTTACTGAGGGCGTGCTTCAGCTTATCCTGGTACTCTCGCTCGGCCTGCAGCCCCAGATTGTACTCCTCCTCCTCGCTGATCTCCTGCTGGCCGCGCCTGCGTGTGTTGTGGTTGATCTGACCCTGGAGGTCATGCTGGTACTGCATGTTCTGCTGGTGAAGCTTCTGGGCTCGCTCCATCTCCAGCTTCTTGTTCTCCTCGATGATGCGGATAAGGTCCTCCTTCTCCTTCTTTGACTCCAGCTGTCTCAACTCGTTCTGGGCCACTGTGTGGGTGAAAAGAGTGTTCAGTACAATCCATCATGAATATAATTGTTTTGAATGTGACAATCAGGATGGGTATGGGAAAGATGAAGAAATTGAAGTTGCCTTGATGAGCAGTGCTGTGGTGTCAGAGGTATACACATTGTAATTGTGGAGTGAATTTATCTATCTATTTAAGTGAGTGAGTTATTGTTTTTACGCGGCTTGAGCATTATTTCAGCCATTAGCAGCGCTATATCTATTTATTTAAAGGTATTGTGAAAAAATCCACTGCCATTTTTAGAAATACAATATTATCTACTATCTAAAGGTTATCATTAATTTTTAATGACATCAAAAAGTGACATTATAAATGCACTCACATCTCGCCCTGATCTGTTCTGCCCTGCCTCTCATGACATCCTCAAGAAGCTTCTTGCGAGCAGCGCGCTCCATGCTCCACTGGTCGAGCCTCTTCTGCCACATCTTCTCCACCTCCTCGTTGATGAGTCTCTCGAGGTCCGCCTCCTTCCTCTTCTCCTCAGCCATCAGCTGGGCCAGGTACTCTCGGTACCGTCTGTCTTCCTCACGCAGCTCACGCTGAAACCACGCCCACAGACTTACATTCTTACGCATAATAACAGGACTGAATATTCCTTTTACCTGAGCAAGAGCAAGGGATGTACACTAAATCAAGAGTTTTGCTTTTTCAAGTTGCAATTATGCAAGATTCTATGCCTTCTGGTCATCACTCCATATGCTATTTAAGAATTATGATATTTAAGAATCATGTATATATCATAATCAATGTACCTTGCAAGAAGCCATAACTGATTGTTGTATGTAAACTTACGAATGATGTATATCTTGAATGTACATGTGAAATGAATATGAGATGCACTATATGGAAATGTACAAAAAATGGAAATAAAAAAAAAAAAAAAAAGAGTTTTGTTAAAGCCATAAAGTAGACAATGTCATTATTCACTGAAAAATCAAATACTGAATAATTTTGAAAAGGACCAATAAGAATGTAACTGTATATCTCCAGTCCGCACACATTTTGTGTGGTACTATTTGCTTACTTGGACTCACTTCAACTGGACTCAAAGACCTTGTGGTAGATAGTTCCTGGACTCAGCTAGTCATATTTATAGGATTATCACTGTTATTACCCATTTTATTCCCCATGATTCTCATAAATATAACCAGAAAACAGCATGAAGATATATGCACACTTGCAAAAGAATTGTAGCTTCCATAGACTTAAATTGTCATGAGTTTTTTTCCAATAACTAGAAATTATGAGGCAGCTGAGCTGCAAGTGACATTCCTAATGACAATAACGATTGTGAATAAAATCTAGGTCCATAATCTAGTTGTTATTTATGTGATTGATCTCACCTTCCTCTGTATCTGTTCCATAGCCTCATTACGAGACTCTTCAAGCAGCTGTTCAAGCATTTTGAGGTCAAAGGCCAGTTGTTCCTGTTCCTCCTTGGCCTTCTTCTTCATCTTCACCTTGAGCGAGAGATCCAACATGTCCCTTGTCTCCTTCTGTTTGCGAATCTTCTCTGCCAGCGCCTGCTGCTCTTCTATCTTACGCAGTGTGGCCTGCTCTCGCTGACAGGACATAAGAAAATAACATGATCAGAGCAAAATCCTATGGAAGTTAAGAAAACTTACGGTAAGCTTTAGATGTCTAAAATTATTTTTTTTATTCACATTTCTTCTATCTGTTTAAAGAATCAAAATAATGACCCAACTACTTAACCTCTGGCTACTCAAGCACCAGAAACATGACCCCACATCATGAAAATGACCTAACTACCAAATCTCCAGCAAATGAACACTGACCCCAGTCCAGTCCACTCAACCTCCTAATCAAGCACTCCACTAAGGACCTCACTACTTACCAGCAGCTGTGCTTCCTCGTCCTTGAGCTTCTTCTCCTCATCCTTCTTCTGCTCCAGTGCTGCCATCTGTTTCCTCAGCACCCCCAGCACGTCCTGGTTCCTCTCATGCTGTGCCTTTGCCTCTCGTTCTTCCCTCTCTGCCTTCTTCAGCATATCCTCCTCCCAGAGTTGTGCGTACATGCGCTCCTGTGCCGCTTTCTCATTCTCAATGTCCTCCTTGAAGCGTAGCTGCTCCAGTCTCTCTGCACACACCTGGTCCTGTTGTCTCTTGGACAGAGTTGAGCGCAACTCCTCGCACTGGTTCCTGGTAGACAAAACATACAGGTTTGGTCTTTTCATAGTGCCTTACATCAAATATGCCAAAATCATCAATCCTTTTAAAGTGACAGTCTGGTTTCAAAAGCAGTCCTTACTAACTTCAGATACTAAGCAGAATCATATAATTGCTTATGGTCAGTGCTGTCATTGAAGTTCATTTGACTAACCATGTCAAACTATCAAATATCATTGCTCACATAAAGAAGAAACACTGGAATGTATAAATATATCTGCTGATATTTAGTATGAAAACAGCAAAAGCCATTACAATATTTCATGGGAATGTAACTTTTCTACAAACAATACCATCTATGAACATTACAAACCTGAATTGCTGATCATATTTCTCTTGTACAAATTGAAGTCGTTCATCTTCACGCTTGTCCTTCAGGAATTTGGCTCTTTCTCGCATCTTAGCTTGCCGTTCAATTGTTGTCTCCTCATTGGCCTCCATCTCTTGTAAATACTGGTGCTCTTCTTCTTGCAACATTGCCCGTAATCTGTCAAAGTAAGTTTAATCATTTTATCTGCTTCAGTATTTTTAAAATCTAGTGAACTTTTTACTTGTGCAACTCTGCCAGAATATATGATCACGAGGAACTATCATTATTCATCACCTCAGGTAAATCTTGAAAGAGGATAAACAATATTTGTAAAATTATCATGTTACAATTGATTTTGTTTTTCAATATTCAAATCAAATTCTTCAGTGAGGTATGTTTACTAAAATTAAAACCTTACCTTTCTCTTCTATCTTCAACACTGGCATCGTTTGCCTGCATCATTCCTTGCATCCTTCGTTTCACTGTATTGAGCTGAATTCTTTTATCTGTCCATCTCTCCCATTCATTCTTCAAATCACACACTTCCATATAGCTTGTCAGTTCCTGATGTGCTCTTAATTTTTCCTCTTGTTTACGCCTTTCAAGGATCAAGTATTCTGGTGGACGGATATTTGGTGGTCTTGCTATCTGTATTAACCAATGGTTTATGTTGACTGATTCATTTGCAAAAATATCATATCAAAAGGCCTAAATTTGTTTAGCTTTGTTGTCCTAATCAGATTCCTTCCCCCTGCCCCCAAAAACAAAAAGAGCATGATTTCAAACCATTATGAAAAATTTATACCAATCATTACAGTAGTAATCAATTATTAACAATATTTACTTTCATGCATTGTTTTAAATATAAAGAAATTGACTATCAAAAGTTTGGAAGATGCAAATTCAATAAAAATACTTACAATTGCTACTGATGCTGGCGTAGGCCCGGTAACCTCCCGGGTCCTACGAGGTCTTGATACCATCATTTTGTCAGCAGTTTTTGTTCAGCTGCCTTCTGTAACTTTGTCAGGCCTTGGCCTAACTCAAATAAATGTACAAATCCTCTTTTTACTGTAATGATATTAAAGGTTAAGGCACAATTTTAAGGATACATTTAAAGGTTTATCAGAGCTACAACACCGCGGTAACAGTGGAATAATAAACCCGAACAACCCTTGTAGTTCGTCTTTCACAAATTACTTGTTTATGTACTAAGGAAGTGACGTCACATCACTAAGGAAATGCTCAGCGAGAAATTACGAGATACAGACAAGAGTTAGCTCCCTTATGTTCATGGCGCAAATTATGAATTTACCAAAATAACAAACAGTTTGTATTGATATTACACGAATATGTCACTTTAGATAACACTATGAAGCATTGTGTTCACATGTATTATTTTGTTCACATAACTGTATTCAGAATTATTATCCCGCTAATTTGTTTTGATTTTTGTTTACTGTTTACTAAAAAAATAAAAATAAAGTGCAAGCGTGATATTTTTTTTAAGCCAGTCGAATTATTACTTACAATTGAAAGGTAAAGATGCCATTAAATCACAATGTATCATCAGTGTAAATACTATGTAAATACATTCTATTCTAAAAAATAGCATATCCAAATTTTCAAAATTATAAAAAGTGCAAGACATATTCTGCAAACATTTTGATCTATTTTCCATTCATGTGACATGTGATTGCAGTATGCAAGGTTGCAAAATTCGGATAGAATGCATTCATAGATAAAAGAAAAATAAGAAAATGATGTTTTTAATAATACAATCTTGAATTCATGCTCTTCTTGCAGAAATGAATGCTGTAACTTTAGTTGATCTTGCTGCCCATTTTGACACAAAACTCACAAACCTTCATTCTGCATGCGACCTCAGTGGTATCAAACATGACCCTTCGTGCCAGAAAGTGCTTGGTTCAGTTCATAAAGAGCTTGAAGGACTGGAGTGTATTCTCACACTGATGAGATCAGAAATACAGAAGATGAAGGAGGCAGGTCCTCAAATCCAGGTGATTGTTATTGAACTATTCTAGTAAAACTACAACTAGTCAAAATACCTTTCCTGCATACCTATATTGTGTAGGTTTTGATATTCATTTTGTACAAAATTATGTATATATCCTTATTTTTAGTCTTAAGTACTGATTTTCTAAGTACTGCATTCAAGACGAGTAAGTTCTTCAGATTTATTTCAATACCATGACTCATGAAAAATAAATGAATATAAGTTAATTAGTAGTGCCAAAGGTCTAGTTATTATGACAGATTCTTTTCTCTAGCTCAAACCCAATCAATGACAGACAGGACAGGCAATATTGTTTCAAGCCTTTTCTTTTCTACATTCTAAGATACTAATGACTGTTGAGGATTACCTGGATTTTAGTTTTTGTCTGGTTCAGATCATTGCACATTTAGAGAATAAGAGGGGTCTGCTCTTTTAAAGATGGACTGAAATGCTATATGGCAACTTTCAGGATTCGTGAAATAGTGATTACAATTTGACATTGACTAAACTTTAAATTACTGAAATCGACCTAGAAACGGCTTAATTACGACTGTATACATAACACTGCCTAATTAGGCCGGCGAACAGAATAAAACGCACTGAAGCGTGACTACCTCGTGACGTGTTAGTAGGCGATGTGATACCCCGTTGTGTGCCCTCGTTATGTAAAACAACACAAGCTAACAGTACAGCTCAATGTTTAACCGTTGATTAAACACCCTAATCAACATCCCAACATCTCACACCTTCAATAAATCGGTAGTTTATTTATTCAACTGGCAATTTGTATTGATGTAAACGTAAGACCCTGATTAAAAACAAAGTTGTGCGCATAATGCTACAGCATGTAGGCCTAGATGGTCTCGCTTTGCGCAATGTTGTCATAAGACTGCACGTGAGAACCCGGATGTATATGTAAACAATTGCCCCCGTGTGAACTGTTTTATCTTCGTGCACAGTTGGTGGTTGTTATTGAATATTACTTTAGTAGCACAGCAGAAAGGATGTAATTATACAATACTATTTTATTTTTACATTTAAACCATTTTTTTAGAATTGCCTTTGACTTCATTTTGTAACAGGATAAAAAATATATACGTTTTTCTTAGTTATTTCATTTAGTGATGGACAAGTTACAATTCTCAATGAAAGACATGTATTGGATGATCACTGATGTCTTGTTTAAAACATTATTTTAATAGGGCATTTCACTGAAAATCCTTATGTTTTCACTCTTGTACATTGTGGTGATATTTTCTACAACAATACCCGATACATGGCCAAACAGAATGAAGATTTATTAAATGAACCTTATCCAAAATAATTATCAGATAGAGCAAAAACGGTATTCCTAATTTCAGGTTAATAGGTTATAATTTACCAATCGGAGAAAAAAGGGATGTTAAGGAATACAATTGCTATTTGATGTTACCTAATTAGCTGATGTCATAAAATAGCCAGGTGTTGATGATTGTGCATTATATAACCTACCTGCTATAGTCATCATTTGATATCATCTAATTAGGAAATAGACAGGAAATACGATGGACAGTAAAGTAATTGTGTAATAAGTGAGTATCTGATCTAAAGTAAGTAAGTAACACCTGCAGACCAATGTCATTGTTTATTCAACCTTTTTACACAGCCTTGTTTTGGTTTGTCGCTGGACGGCGACAAACAGACGCCTTGTTATGCAATGTTTACTTAGCTGTAGCTTCATTGAGAAACTGTGTATCGTTGCTGTTTTGGCCTAATATTTATGTTATATAGTTATTTGACCAATATCTTTTGAAAAATAAATAAAAAAAAGGTTATACAGCGGCTCTTTAAATTATGACATAAATGACAATATTTCTTTGATATTAATTTTCATTTGTTATAAGAGTGTTTATTTTTTTCTTTCAGGAATTGAAGACAACATATAATGAAATCATTGAGGATATAAAATATGCCATCAATCATGTACCTGCTCGTCTGCCTAACAAACAAACTGCCAGTCAGCAATCTGTGTAAGTTTACTTTGATATTAAAAAGATTCTTTTCATGCAAAGTTTCTCCTTTTTTTCTTCAACTATAACTTATTATATCAGGGTTTTACATAGTCAATGAAAACTGAGAGTCCTGGGGACTCAGAGCATATATTTTTAAGAGTCTTTTTCCTATTTCAGGAGTCCTTAAAAACATTATAGAAGTTTCATACTTAATGGAAAGGTTGATCAAGAATTGCCTATAATGGGATGATTATTGGTTGATGTTTTAATACCATCTTGACATGAAAATCATACCGAAATGTGTTTTCAGTGAAAGATTAGATATTTGTATCAGAATAAGAGTGAGTCACAGAGGACCCACATGATTAGTTTTTGGGGGTCCTCCTGACATTTTCTGCGTCAAATACTCAGGAAACTTGCATCCCGTAAAACCCTGTTATATATCATACATGATGTTTGATCTAGTAAAGTTATGAAGTATGTTGTATGTGGAAACAAGGATATTTTCCATTTCGTCTGTAAATCTGTATAATTAATTTTCTTTAATAAGAGTCTTGAAATGTTTAAATGGACTGTTTTAATCATAAATTATTAGTTTTTATGTAAGATAAAGATTGTGTATATATAAAGCAGACATTTCATGAAGTTTTCATTCAAGCTTTCTCAATTTATAGTGAGACACCTAAACCAGACAAAACAAAGAAATCAACAGATGTTTCAAAAACCACACACACTCAGAAAGTTGTGAAAGAAGTGATGTACTGTCCAGCCATTGAATATCTCATTGTAGATGAGTTTGATTCTGTGCCAAAGTGAGTATTTATAGTTTTATATAAATATATTTTAGATGCAATTCTTTTCATTACAATGATTTGAAAAAAATAATCCTTTAGCTTGACTGCTTTAGCCTATTCACAATTGAAATGTGGAAGGATTTGTGCATACAAAAACATTGTCAGAATTTTGGTTATGTAAACAAATTTTAAAGTTAAATGAAAATTTAATGTACATGACAATTAGAAACATTTCTTCTTTATATTTAAAGGTACATGAAAGGTAGACTGACGTACAATCAAGTCAACAGTGTAATTGATGAGCTGAATAAATCTTACAAAAACAAGTATAAGATAATGAAGATGAAGAAATCAAAGATGAACGATGTCAACAGGAAGCGATATGACAACTATAAACTCCAGGAAACTAAAGATACACCAGGTAATAATTTATATACCATTTATGAATATTTTTTGCAATTCCCATTTTGCAGCACGGTCACTTATCACTGAAATATTGCCCAAGCGGCTTTAAACTCCAACTCAATCAGACATTTAATATTCAGCAAGCTACATTTGTTTATGTCCCTATTTCACTACGAGCCGAATTATCACGAATAGCCATGAATAGGTTATTGTATAATTTCGTAAATGTAGCAAATTTCATGAACAGCAATTTCACTTGTACTAAATCTTAAAAAGATTCTTAGCATTTCATGCAACCCCTAAGATAAAGATACAAATAATGAACAAACTTTTTACAAATTGTATGAAATTATCAAAAAACAGTTTAGAATAGAATAAAAAAATTCACGAATAAGATACCATATCAAGAAAAACTAAATTGTTTATGATAGTTGGTGACTGATTCGTAGATGATTCATAAGTAATTTGGTGTGAGACCATCAAAATTATTAATGACGAATTTCCAAGAACTGATTAGGAACTACACAAATTAGTTACAAATACTTTAAGAAGCAACTACGAATCTAAAATTCCCAGTTGATTCGTGAAAATTGTTTGAAAATCAAATTATTTTCACAAATGACACAAATTAGAGCAATGGTGCCGAATCAACTACCAATCATTTAAGAATTCAAAAAATTAATTACAAATTGTCTTCAAACGTTCAGGAATGTGAAAAATTTCTCTTTCCTGATGGTTAGTGATGATTTGTCTTGTAGTGAAATAGGGGTATTACAGTCAACAATATAAAGTCATTATCAAAACTATTTCGCATAGTGAAGCACTCATAAAATCTAAGCAAGGCCAGCAAGACATGATAACAGTCATGCAGTACTTTAAGTTATGATACATTTGGGAAAGACTGATAAGCACTATTTGAACCACCGTGTCACTCCCGCCTGAATGTCTCAATATCCCTTGCTCTTGCTAGGAAATACCAATCGTCAGACAGTCATGCAATAATAAATCTACAAATTTGACATGCTTCATATAATACATGGTCTCACTTTAACAAGATCTTGTGAGTCTGAGCTGATTAAGGCCTCAATAGGTAAATCAATTTAACCACAAAACAATGCTCTGAGTGTTAGAGGCCAATGGCATAAGTTTGATCAGTATTTTCCAAATTCTATGAGTATTTCATGCGGTTGATTTGAGGTAAATTAATCAGTACTCATGTCATACACAGACTACCCATACAACTTCCTCTTAGATCATTTCATAATCCTCTTCATAGAGCAATCACTTGTTTATTTGAGATTTGAACATTGTTAGAGGAGTAATTGTTGTTATTATGTTTCAGGAGTGTATTTTGTTGTGGAGGCGGACATCAAGGAGTTCTCCTCTATGAAGATGGACGCGTCTTCTCGGTCGATGATAACGGTGTTACGGCACTGTGGGAGACTCAGAGAGATCAGAGGAGGGGGCATCACAAGATATGCTATCATCGAGTCGTACTGATATGCTTTGATAACACTATTATGCATTTCCTATATATTCTCATATACCTCAATGTACTTTAATCATTTAAAGGAAATTAATTTAAAATGAAAATTGATTTCAGAATCAAATTTTAATGGATTTTTCCCGATCAAAAATGGTAAAAATAAAATTTACCAAGAATTTGATGTAGAATTCTTTTCAAACAACATTCATTTTTTATGGAAAAAAGAAGTTAATTTTAGAGGGACAAATGAAAAGCAATGTACTTTGGACTATCTATGAGCACCACTGGTTTATTTTGAATATTACAAATCATTTGTTAAGTTCATTGTTATGATATTTTTGTAAATATGATATTTTCATACCTGAAATATTTGAAGAAAGAATTCATCTTGTGTGTTTTGCTCAATTCAATCATCAATCAGTCTATTGTAAATTTTTGGTTTCTTTTGGATGACAGCTCCATGGATTGAAATCTTAGAGTTTTAAGGTTTGATTCTTGACTGAACACTCAGACCTGAATAAAGGCTATGGTCACCATGGTGTTGGTTTTGGAAAAAGAGTTTTATTATCATGTGCCATATTTTATATATATGTCTCTGTTCTCGCAGGGGCTGGTACTTGACTCGGACCCAGTATGAAATTATCAAGTTCAATATTGTAGCCATTTATATAAATTTTATAGTAGTCTTAGTTAAATGATCCCTGGATGAATGTACATATATACAGTATAAGCTTAGAATTAAGATATTTTCTTCTCTTATTAGTTATAATGTGTAAATTTGTATGATTTTGGTTATTACTTTTAATGCACTATTATTGATAATGATTTTAGTGAATCAATATATGATTTTACGCTAAATCATTTCATTTTCAATTTACAATAATTGTACAGTAACAATTAGATTTTAATATGAAATGCCAAAAAAACTGCAATGCTTGTATATTTTAAAATACCCGATATATTCATATGTACTGGATGAATGTTTATATATTATGTCTTTATTTCCAATAAATCTTATCAATATCTAATGTTAAATATTAATTATTTAAGAAAGTGAGTATGATGAATACTCCTTCATGAACAAGTACCGAATGATGAACAAGACTGATGAGGTTAGCCCAAGACATGTTTGAACAATCTGTAACCATTTCAAAAATACGAATGGAAGTTTATTTTGGTTTTATACTTAATCTTTCAAAACTCTTGGACAATATCAAAGTTGTAAAAAAACGAATTAGCATGTTCGGCTTCGGATTGAGTGGTTCTTGGTTTGAATTCCACCAGGGGCTTGGCAACTTTGTCTGCAGTAGAGAACTGTTCTACACAAAGTCAAGTTTGGTGCAATGCTACACTGAATTTCAGTGCAGTACTACCCATAGTTAGCTAGTTCCAGCCGACGCTCGCAGGTTTCATGGCAATGCATAGACACAATTGCAGCCTTTTCCCCTCCAATAATAGTAGCACCGGTGATGTAAGTGAAATTCTCTTGAAAGCGGCTTTAAAACCCAAATCGCCTCATTTTAAAAAACGTTAGCTAAATAAAATATCTTTATTAAGAATTACCTCGAATAGCATTTTCCGCTAAAAAGTCAATTGCTTCTTGAAAAGGTTCTAAAGTTGGTTAAGATATACTTTGGGATAGAGATCGATGTAAAGACGTATTGTCGATTGTGCAATAGGCAGACCTCCAGACTATCCTGCTTAAAATTCATGTAAAATCTAACGTTATACCATCCAGATCGGAATTCTTAGGTCAAGGATAGAGAAAGGTATTTACCCATCATATTCAATTGGGAGAAACCACGACTAAGAGGTTTTATCAGAGATTCTGAACCCCTAGAGGAGGACCCAAAGTATCCGAGGGTTTTCCGACTGAGGGTTCACAATAATCTTCTCAGTCCGAGTAAGATAGATTTCTCATAATTGAAAGCTTTCTTATCTCAAATATATTTTAACATAGATACAGTAGTGTGCAAAAGTAAGTGGTCGAACAACACGTTGCTTCACGGGTGGCTAACGCGTTGACCACCGTGGCTAGGCATGGCCCATCAGTGACTCACTCGTGACAAACGAGTGAGCAAAGCCACCCCGTGTGAACGTGTACGCCTCAGCCTGCTTGTAAGAGCGAAAATGTACGCTTGTCAATGGCAGACTGCTTTGTCAGAGGCCACTTTTTTCTAATTTGCTATCTTCAATCTGAGAATTGGGTAATTATACTTTATTTAGTAAAATAATAGGCCTTACTCGATGCACAGGCCAAGTTATCGAAATAAATGTGCTCTTATAGCTGAACAGTTCAGTGAAGATCGTTACTAGCGGTGATAGATATCACAAATCTGTTGAAAAATGTTTGTTTACATACAAACTAGAAATAATTGCTAGTTCAAATTTTAGGACATGACTTCCTAATCCTTTAAGAAGGTAATTGCCAAATTTCAATCAATTTGGCCAAAGAGATTTATAGTTACAATGTATGAAAGTACATCAACATGAAAAGTTAAATTCCGCTTGTAAGAGCCAATGAATTTTGCTTACTTTACAAGCGTACATCAACAGCATGTGCGACAGAGCTAGTACTGATGACAATTGGCTAATTTCTCGTAGCCAACACGATGAAAGTAACTATAACTTTGACAATATATACATAAATGATTATAGTTTCCATTCATGTATATTGATTGTAATAAATCTTCGTTTTTTTTTAGAAAACAGTACATGCATACTGTATTGTCGGAAGAATTCTTTTTTCATCGTCTGTTTTTGAACACGGCTAACTTATTCATGACACTTCAAAGCCCATTTTTGGCTTACAGTTGACTTAACATATATTCTTTTACAGTATAGGACAGTTATTTCAAAATCTTCATATTTCTTGAGATATTTGTAAAAAAGCTACACTGAAAACGTAAACAAAACTCAGCTATGCCATTGACAAGCATACACTTCCGATCTTACAAGCAGGCTTAGGCGTACACGTTCACACGGGGTGAAAGCGTGAGAAACGCGTTTTTCGACCACTTACTTCTGCACACTACTGTATATTACATCTTATAATGGAACTGAATTGTAGACACTCTAGACTCTGGATGTAATGTAACCTAGGACTCTGTCGAAAAGAAACAGCTGATGAAAAGAATTGTACCTGAACTCGAATTTGCAATAATATATTGCGATCATAAGATTCGATCATGCACATCTGCCCTGAAGATAAGATTACCCATAACATCGTGAACATATTTCATCCTTGCACATCATAAGTACCCATAACCAAACAAAAGATCTAAAGTTTTCTGATTTTCATTTTACAAATTATTACATGACATGTGAAAAATGTCGTATCATTTTGGACAGACACATTTAATTTAGATGTTAACAATATAAAACATGAAATTGTTCAAAAGGTTACGAAACCACAAAAGTGTACAATTGATGACCTTGCAATTGTAAATACAGATTGCAGTAAAAAGGTTACGTCTTCTTGTGAAGTCATTTCCCCTTGCTTCATCCAAACTTTTTGTTTTATTATTTTCTCTTCTCTCTTTGTTTATATAAAGACAACGCGTTTGAATATGTTATTATATACGCATGTAATCTTAGGATAGTAATACAAGGGTGCAATACGGAATACATCTTCAAATTCCGTATTGCACTCTAGAATCCGTATTGCACGCCTGCCGGTTCTACTTTTTTTAAGCTTCGGCAATTTTCGGAATTTTCCGCAAGTAACAATAATTTTTCTAATTGTAACATCAAAATAAATGTATCTCAATGCATTGGTAAAAATCTATTTTTTAATATGAAATTGAAGAATAAAATAGTGAGAAAACTAGAGTTATCATTAGTAAAGAAACTGCAAAACACTTTGAAAAAGGAAATCCTGAATAAAATTCCGAGAGCATCGCTAGCGATACTCGTCATTATGACGTCATACCCGGCAACGATTATGACGTCATTTCAATGGTGACGTCGTTTGAATGAAGCCCGTCGTTCGATACCCTGAACTTTACGTTTATCATATTCAGGACTATATAAGTAATGGCTATGAAATTACTTTTATCACGTTATCTTGTTTTCACACTTGAAAAAATTATCTTTGTCGTTTAACTACGCAGAATAATGAGAAAATAAAAAGATAATTAAGGTATCAAATCATCAGTCGAGCGTGTTCTTGGTCATTGCCTTGTTCGCATTATGTATAAATGCGCAGTACGTCTTCTCAGATAATTGAAGAATTAAAAAACTACTTGTAAAAAGGTTTAAAAGGAGTATATAATAAATACAGAACGTCATACGTGTGCATTTGGGTCGTTTGTATTGAACTCGAAGATGTCATGGACGCGGAGGAACAACTCGTTCTTCGAACTCGTTGTTCCTCCGCGTCCATGACATCTACTCGTTTAATACAAACGACCCAAATGCACACGTATGACGTTCTGTATATATATTGAATATATAATATGAAGATTGAAACTACCCATTCAGTTTTGCATGTTCATGTTTATTTGGATTGAAAATAAAAAAAACATTCTTGCAGTAAGAGATATTGTCATAAAACTGTTAAAACATGATTATTAACAATAATTAGTATAAGAGTTGTCATCGCCTATAAAATATTTTGAAGCAGATTTTTTCACACATTTTGCAAGGTAAATATGTATGCACCCCGGACAAACCAGACAACTGCATGGTGTCCATATTCCAATAAGTATGACTGGGCTAAAATATCCAAATCGTCATTATCGGTAAATGGCCCGCGGCGGAAGTAACTAGAAAGCGACGACTAGTAAAACTTGCTTGAAGTCCCTTCTTCAGTAAAATCATTGACTTGCTTTAAAGCTTCAAGTTTTGCCTTGCAAAGCCGGAACAATGACTAAAATACGATGGGACTTTTACCGATTGTTGCCCATAGTGATGGACTGATGTCCATGTTGATGGGCTTTTAAAGTTGGTTCCCTTGACGATGGGCTTGTACTGGTTTGCTGTTCTTGATAACGCGGTTATAAGGTTGTTGACAATGGCTGTACATATTGTTGCTTATGATTAAGTTGCTACAGAAGTTGTTGCCCATGGCGATTGACTTATACAGATTGTTGCAGCTGACGACAATTATAAAATATCTATTTTGTTTATCATTTTACATATTGATTTCCTGTGGCTTAACTCTAGCTTACATACTGACCAGGTAACAAATATGACACGACTGGTTCTTTTATCAAGTAACCACGCGTTTCGTTGAATGTCACCAAAAAACAAGAGTCCATTGTTTTGTCACTAGATAGTTGACATACAAGCAGTAACCGTAAATCTTTGAAAAGTCGCCTTCTTTGCATACTTGCCTGTCTTAATCACCGGGTTGATAGTGGAAAAAAAGATATTCTAGGACAGTTGACAGCAACACAATGATATGAAATACAGGTAATCGCTTGGAAAACGCAGAACTACGGATTTCGCCTATCATTTTCCATATAAGCAGACGAACGCTTCCCCTACTGCCACGTCACTTCCGGGATCCCCTTCCCGTGGCCTCTCAGCCTTGTTTTGGTTTGTCGCTGGACGGCGACAAGCAGACGCCTTGTTACGCAATGTTTACTTAGCTGTAGCTTCATTGAGAAACTGTGTATCGTTGCTGTTTTGGCCTAATATTTATGTTATATAGTTATTTGACCAATATCTTATGAAAAATATATTTAAAAAAGGTTATACAGCGCCTCTTTAAACACTCAACACAGACATAGGCCTATCTATGTAACGTCACTTGGTCAGATATTCCTTTATTTGGATAGTATTTAATTAACAAATTCCCTCAATAGTTGTCTTGTTTCATGTTTTATTCCATACAAATATCATGTCTTAAAATAAATTCCTGAATGGTCGCCAGCACGATAATCGGCGGATAAACATGGCTTTTGAAATTGATAATCGGCGGACGATAATTCAAGGACTTACATAAGTTTGTTGTTGGCGGGTTGTCCTTAATCCACGTCTTGACATCAGATTACACAGCTCTTTATCGCTATAATTATATCTCTTGGTTTTGATATTTGCTCTGTGTCATTTGTTCGGAGACTACATTTAGCCGATGTGATGTGGTTGTCTCATATCGTAAAATCGTTAGTATCATGTAGTGTATTTTGTTCTGAATTGCAGGTATACTTGTAATCGTCATTGAAGAATGATATATACATGGTTGTTTTAGTTTTGATGAGAAGTTGTTGAAACAAACATGTGAGAATCTTACATGAAAGTTTTGTGTCATGTCGAAAAGTTCACGTTAGGTTCCGTTTAGACTTGGCTAATTGTGATTTTCATAATCTGTGGACATATGTACTCCTTGTAGCTCCGTCCCCCTTTCGAGGAGAACACCAAACCCCCGCTGTGTCAAGAAACAAACTACATCGCTCATAAGATACAGAATACTGGCTTGCTTTCAACACTGGCCAGCGTCTTATCCGCTATCGTGTTGTTGGCAGGTCACTGGCGGGCTCCCCTGACCCCGTTATGACCCCAAACACGGTTAAACAGAGCGAGTGTCAGCATCTGTGCTGAAGAGGGCTTTATGGCAAGGTAAGAAAAATGGGATTGAAATATCTTATATATTCCTTTAATAACCACAGAATACCCTTTTATATATACAACAAAAAGGAGGACAGCTTGTCTATTGATAGAATATCAACACGTGTTGTCACTTATATACTTGGCAATACTTGTCGTCTGCAATGTCTGACACGTGACAATGTGTATGTAAACAATAACGAGAATCTCGGTTGAATAAGTCATTTTATTAAAGGGGCACAATGCGCTCGCGGGTCAAGGCGAATTGACCACCGTTAATGAGACCGTTACGTAATTGATTTAGCGGGTAGCAAGGTCACGTGGTGAAGACTGGGCACTGGCCCAGCGAGATGCGGTCGTAGTTTTGACAGGGGAATCCCCTTCATGACCGATTTTTTTTATTATTTCCTTAACTCGTATTGAACACGATAAAAACATACCTGCTAGAAGCATCCATGTATATGATCCACTGTATTTGTTAACATCATACATGATCCATCAAGGTTTAACATATAGTGATGAAGGGGAGTCCTATGAAATAAATTTACATTCTTTTTCTGCTTTTCATTGGTCGGATTATATTCTTCAATATCATTGGTTAACATTTTGTCTGCAGAAAGGTGCCAGGACAATTGGCGGTCCCTGCCATGTACGAATACGTTAGTCACTAGTCTAGACATTCGGTCTGCAGTAAGATACCAAGACAGTCGGCGGTCACTGTTATGTACAAATTCGTTGGTCACTAGGCCAGACAATCTGTCGCCTATTGTGATGACAAGTTAGTTAGTGCCCGGACAGTTATGTCACTGTTTACGTCATACGACTAGACATTTCGCACTTTCATTGCTATAGATACACAGCGTATAAAATGACAGGTGTCCGGTCGTCATAAAAGAAAATTACAGAGATAGATTAGGTGGTACTAACGAGATGTATATTTTATCAATGTATTGGGTGTGATTACAGTGATTACAAATATCAGCGATGTATTTTATTATCCTCACAATTAAACAAGTAAAAATAGTCCTGTTTATTTCACTGCCTGAAATCCAAGGAGACATTACTGTTTATGATACCTGTTAAAGAAAGATGATAAATATTTGATCTATTTGAAACATTTAGACAAAGATTAAATCTAAACTCAATTTAACAACAGCAACGCACATTCATAAAAAAAAATCTTTATGAAAGGTTATAATCGGTGTTCGGTAAAAAAAAGTCCCGGTAAAAAGTCTTGGTGTTCCACCCTTCGCAAACATTGTTAGTTCTCGCATCTCCTGATAGAATAGCCTTCATTGATTAACTCAGCTAAACTCACATGACAATGCAGAACTGCTTTGATCCAGTCAGCTAAAATCACACATTCAAGTCGTTGAGTTCTTCAATACAATTACAAGCTCTCAATTTGAATCCTTAATTAGTTATCGTAACATCCTTCATGGCTAAATTTAATAATTTAATCCATGTATTTAAAGTTATTATACATAAACACTTCATACTTTCTTTACAATATCAATTGCAAAGATTACTTTGACAGTTAATACAAACATAGTTTTCAATTATTAATACTCAAGGATGCATTCTTTACAAAAACTTTGATGTCAAGATCAATGTAATCTGTTTTTACGATAAAAGGACTTTTTCCTGAGGACTTTTTTTGGTACTTTTTTTCCGAGGACTTTTTACCTATAATCTTATAATCAACCTTTTATCCTCAATCCACGTCGGCGACATCACCGTAAGGTGAAAGAAGACGTTAAACTCCAACCCAAAAACAACAATATTTTATCCTCAACGGACATTTTTCATCGACTTGGCATGTGATATTGAACTCAAAAAATGTTCTATTACCTCATGATAAACTCACGAAGATATATTAGTGAATGTTTTAATTTTTGGTACGTAATAAGTTTGCAGATGTTACTGGGTATGCCTAGTATTGAAGTTTGATTGGACATAAGGATGATTTTATTCGGCCATATTGTTTGGACCTATAAACAATCTCGTATCCGGTTGAGTACCGCGCGAGTAGGGCGCTGCGCAAAACAAACATCGCTGAGTAGTGGTCACGCTGATTGAGATTTCCGACCTCGTTACGCTTGGCTAATTAAGCTTTTCCAACAAATAATTAATTAACCCGCGAGCGCATTGTGCCCCTTTAAGGTGTACGACAGAGTCTTTCCGCATCGGTTATTCTTTTATATGTCACTGGGTCATGCGACTATTTTGTGCAGTGAGGCAAGAAAAAGTAAGCATAAAAACCGAGAAGACTGGATTGTTGTTAATTTCGTTCATTTTGAACGCACGATCTTGTTGACATTCGGGTAAAGGTCTCATGTTGTGATAAATACATTGCAAATTATGTTACTCACAATGGAAATTTGGAATTCAAGATTCCACATGAAAACTTTAAAGGGCAATTTAATTACATAAATCATTAGCCCTGCAAATACGATCATGTGCTAATAAAAGAATACAAATCAATCTAGTAAATTTAAAGAAACTTTGATTGCAATGTTAACTGACAATAGTCGAGTAAATAATTTCATTTCGAAAATTTAAATTTTTATCTGGCCGATGTGCTTATGTTGAACCAATTAAGATTAATTAAGATATCCAAACCTCTTGTCCAACAACAAATGCAATATCAATTTTAAATATTGTATCATCTGTTCTGATGAATTATAACAATTTCATGTTCCCAGAATATATAGAGGATATTTTTTGTTTTGAGTGTGATATCACTTATCTCTCATCGAGTGACGGGGTAGAGCCAGTATTTTCACGAGTGGCGCAGCCACGAGTGAAAATATAGGCTTTACCCAGTCACGAGATGAGAGATAAGTGATATCACACTCAAAACAAAATATATTCTGTTTATTATATGCCTCTGAGATCGAAAATGTGGTAATTTATGTCCAAAAGTCTTTGACTCGAGAGTTTTCTGGCGACGTCATACCAATGTTGATCGTAACTTAGCGACGGCGATGACGTCGCGTTGATTGTAAAAGTGACGTCAAATCATTGTACACATGACGTCATCCCCTCTGTGATATGTTCACTAACTTGAAAAAGTGATATCACACTCAGTGGCGAGAACACGTTTCTAGAACTGAGAAAACTCAGTCTCTCACCGCTTAGCATATAATAAATCTGTCATCCTAAATAACATACGAATATAAAGAACAATTTGTCACTTTGCTAAACACCCTGCCTTGTATGTCTTACTAAAAAGGCAAATCATTTAAAGAGTGGATATGCTTTAAAGACATTACATTACCATAACTATCAGAATTTTAGTCTCTGAAATGAACATATGATCAAAACTGTTTATCATTAAAAGAGAAAGGAGCCCACTGATGCTGTCATTTTCAAAAACTGCAGTGATCTAGACTTGTTTCAATAACATAGACTTGCGTGGGTCTTTACAGATATTTTGTTTCGGGGCCTGTTAGGGAGACTCAAGACTATGTGTTTATGCTCTAATGGATAAGACGAGCATATGACAGCAGATGAAAGATCTACAATCTTAATAAATTTGAACCAACTATATAATGACAATGCGATTGATTAAAAAGTGTTTTAAAGATGCAGAAAATATTGATCAACAGATGATATACTTAAATATGAATAAATATTGATATGAAATATCAGTCTAATATGAATAAAAACATGACTCTAATATAACATCACTATGTTACAGCTGTAAACATCATGACAAACTAAGATGGGCGACAAGTGCGAACCAGATAGCCCAAGTGTACAAGATTCAGTGACGTCATCGACAGTGACGTCATCATTGTTAGAGCAACAGTGCAGCGAGGATGACAAAGAGGAGACAGTGTTGACCATAGTCCAGGTAAATACAAGGTTTAATTTAATAATTTGGATAACTTCAACCAGAAGAGTTCAGGACATCCAAAAAGCTAAAACTTCATTTGACATCCACATTGACTCAGAATGTGTTTAGTAAAATGCTTTTTTCGGATACAAGTATGTCCTGGTGAGGAGTAATTCATAGAGCGATTTCATGTTTATCATTTATTTTTCTTTACATACCTACATCCATTCCCTGAGCATGTAGCACTTAATTGTAAGTTAATGTAGCACATAGACATTTTAAGACGTCATGTGAACATTTCCAAGGTTACGATTAAAACCATCCACGTCAGTTTTCGTTTTTCTTTCTTAAATAAAAGGATTTTAGAAGTATATAATTTAACAAGAGGCAATAATTCAAAATGAAAACTGATATTCCTACTGACTTCAGCTTATGGGATATCTCTTTAGCCGAACCGGTAGAGTGCTTCACTCTCAACCCAGACGTCACGGATTCAAATCCCGTTGGCGGGTCCTCATAATCACTCCCCTACAATATTATGTTTCTAACAGGCAGGAGAAACTGAGGAAGAAGCGACACCTTCAGACAAAAGGCAGACATCACGTGGAGCACAGGCATATGGATTCGTCGTTAAAAAGGTGGTCGCTGCTCACGTGACCACGGACTCATTCTGCAGTAAATACAGTATCGCACTGAAGTATTTGTTGAAAATATCGCTTCTGATTGGTTATATTGTGTACCTTGGATTTGCCTTCAAACACAGCTTTGGGGATGAAGGTTCGATAACTCTTCTATGTCTGACATGTGTTGTCTTCTGCGGATGGGTTTACTATAAAATAAAGAAGAAGTTTGGTAGAAGAATACGAATATTCTTCCGACAACATGTCAAAACATTTTTTGCAAGAGATAGGACGATAATGAAAAGGTAAGGACTTACAATTAAGTAAATCATGATTGTAAATTCATGCTGTCAACCCTGTCCAATATTATAAACACGTTATACTTCAGTTGTTAGTGATGGTTAATTTTGTAATGGTTTCCTGTTTGTCAATTGTGCAGTTGGGAACTACATGTAGGAAGTACAAGGAACTAGGAAGACTTAGAAAAAATATATTTCTCTATTTCGCTCCAAAAACCACCAAAATAGGTGTCATATTTGTATTCTTTTATCTCCAATACATCAAACATTCACAATATAGAAATTGTATGGAATCCTGTCTATGTATATGGTAACAGTGCTGAAAGATCTCAGTTTTGCACACCAGCAAACTTGCTTCATTATTTTGTCGCTCGATGTTTTTCGTGTGTTAGTGTGTGTTTCGTTGTTGGGGTTGTTGGCAAAGTGGTTATGTCTCCTCTTTAAAGGGGGTCTGCAACCCGAGTTTTTAACTTCCAGAGTTTTGTTAGCAGGGCCCCGAAAGAGTCGTAAATGCTCGGTATGGACGAAATTGTTTGGTTACAAACCGCTTACAGCTGACAGCCAGTACCAAGTTTGTGTCATGTGACCCTCCCTTACCCGTCTGGACCACAGGAACCCGATATCGTAAATAAAATGTAGGTAAAACGTGGGTAAGAAAGATCCGTACATATAGGTACGGATCTTTCTTACCCACGTTTTACCTACATTTTATTTACGTATAGGTACGGATCTTTCTTACCCACGTTTTACCTACATTTTATTTACGTATAGGTACGGATCTTTCTTACCCACGTTATACCTACATTTTATTTACGATATCGGGTTCCTATGGTCTGGACGCTTTCATTAACTATGGTCAATTAGGTTTCACGAGCTAGGGTTTTCTTTTCCTTTAACGACTGATTGCAGAAGTGTGTGTGTTTGTGAGGGTGACTTTTAAAGCTCCTACGCTCACAACGAGTCTGTTTGAACCTGCCATTGTGAATGTTGTCCTACCACTATCCCTAGACTGGTCTACACTGCCCTGATACTGCTGGTGCTAGTGTATATCGTAGTGGACGTGGTGATGAAGAGGCCCATCCATCTCATCCCCTGCCTCGGCTTCTTCCTCTACACCGCTCTCATGTTCTTCCTCTCCGCCAGTCCGGCCACTGTGAGTTCACAGCAGACAAGCTCCTAGTCTAGACTAATATTTAGTCTCAGAAGTAATTTTTCAATATTGACAATATTTTTAAACAAATCATGTGTTATAACAAAATGGAACCCCGAAGATGCTTTAACTAAAGCTGAGCAATCTAGACTTGCTATACTTTTCTAGACTTGGTTGGTCATCAATTAAATATTTTTGCTTTAGGGTCTGGATGACAGACTAGTTCCTAGTCGTGTCTGTCATCAAGACCATAGTGCAAAAAATATTCAATTGACGACATATAATTTCAGTAAAGAAAAGTATAGCAAGTCTAGATTGCTAATCTTCTGGGCTCCCTTTTGTTATACTACACGAATTGTTTTAAAAATTAGTTTGCCTTTTCCGTGATTTCAAAATCTTGTTTCAAATAGTATTCTCCGCCATTTTGTTTCACTACTCAATTTTACGAACATCTCACCAAATTTCATATTCATTGGACGTTTCTTGAGAGTAATGGGGATGGTCTAAAATTATTTGTGGTAGGTTTATGTACTTAAGCAATGATGTTTTCTCCTAATAGATTTTTAGGAAATTAATATCTAAAAGGAACCTTATGAACTTAAACCATCGGAGTTTTAAAACAAATTTGGTGTATAATAAAATGAGATAGAATGCACAGTTTCCAAGTGTCACAATGTTAAAGTGAGTGTGATATGAGTATATTTTTCACGGTTCATCATATATCAATTTCACTAGATAAAATGGCGTCCTGTGATCTGGGGCATTGTCCTCCAACTGTTCCTGGCGATCCTGGCACTGCGCACCAGTTGGGGTAACGGCGCCTTCAAATGGCTCTCTAACAGACTGCTGGAGTTCATCGGCTTTGCAAACGAAGGATCAAAGTTTGTCTTTGGCGATTCTTTCCAAGATCACTTCTTTGTCTTTAGTGTAAGTGGCCAACCTGTTTGATTAGAAGATGATGAAATTTGATCACATGAGATTAATATCATTTGAAGAAGTCGAATTCTATGACAAAAAGTATATTTTGTCATGATTGAGACCGACTAGATATTTTAGAAATGAGCTATCATAGTTTAACATTTAGATATATTTTGAAAATACTTTCACTTGCAAAAATCCTCTTTTAAGTGGTCAACTTGACATTAGATCATAAAAGACGTTTTCCGGAAGATTTATATCTTTAAATCTGCGCCATAAAATATTACCAACTGTAAGCATTTATCATGTAAATCATGTAAATTATCTCTTTCCACATCGCGAATATCCGCAGTCAGTAGAAGAAACAAGAAACCAAGTACCTAGCAAAAACTACTATCGGCCATTTTATATTACCAACTTTAAATAATATCTGTTAGGGAAATAACATCTCCATGTCTCCATGTGCCTTAACATTCTCTCCCCACAGAGGCAGATCAAGTCATGAAATGTTGATACAGCCTCTGTTCTATTGCGCCGATTTTGTGGGATAGAATGGGAGATGCCTGATTGGAGGCAACCAAAGTTAGTTGTGCAATCAGCGACGCTGTTCTAAAATCATCATTTTGACTACTGAATCATGGCAAAAGCATTATGAAATGAACCACCCTTTCCATGCGAGAAGCGTTGTCATTGGATAAAGAAATTCAAATGGATTGTGGTGAATTTTTTTTCCGCCAGGGGCAACTGCCAGAACTCACGGATTTCCGCGTAATAGAACAGTGACTGTATCAACATGTCATGACTTAAATTGCTCTGTGGAGAGAGAATAGTGCCTTAAACAGAACATACTACGTCCGTTCAAGGACCCTCTTATTTTGGGTAAAATGTGTTACTTCTTACGTTTTCGTGAGGTCCCTTTGAAATATACCACAGTGCCTGTAAAATCCAAATATTATTAATTTTGCATGTATAATTACATATGAACAACAACACACTTCTTGTGATACAGGTGATGCCGACCATAGTGTTCTTCAGCTCGGCCATGGCCGTCTTCTACCAGCTGGGCTACATGCAGTTCGTGGTGGACAACATGGCCTTCATCATGGAGCACACGCTGGGTATCTCCGCCATGGAGTCTATACACGCCGCAGTCAACCTCTTCATCGGATGGGTAAGGTCAGAAGGAAAAAGCCAATGACATACAAGTACGCCAAAAAGTGACGGGGAAGCAGTTTGAAAGGCGGGAGGGAGGGCGGGGACGTTTGGACTCTTTTTTAGAAAGAAACAGTCCGATATGCTTGACCTTAAACTCTTATCCTTTGACATTGCACTAAGGCTTAAGAGTAACCTATTCTAAATGGAACGCCTGAGGGTTTTTTTCTATTCCTGCCCTTTTGTAGCCAGTACATTTCCTGAAAAAAATCAGTTAAGTTTATAAAAAAAAGTTTGTTAAATGGATAAAATGGAATCCCTTTTTCTTATTCTTTGAAACCTACCTGTTTTTTCATATTCTAAATGTTATCTTATACTTTTGCAGGGCGAGTCTCTCATTTTGATCCGGCCGGTATTGGACAAGATGACGGCGTCAGAATTGCATACTATCATGACCAGTTCCTTCGCTACCATTTCGGGGAGCAATTTACCCCTCTACATCATGTATGGGGTCAGTCATCTCCTTGCTATCTGCGAATCAACACATCAGAAAAACGTTCAAATAAAATTATAATCAAGACAGTCCCCAAAGCCTATAGCTAAATTTGACATATATCAAGTGTCATGCATTTAAGAGAAATGGAAAACTGGTTTACACTCGTGTAGCTTGGGTAGTGATGAATGTCATGTGACGCAGAGAGATAATTGATGAATGAAAGCTGCTATCGACTTAAATAAAACCAAATAACAGATATATGACATGCATAAAACGCATCACGCTTAAAACTGCTACACACGGGTTATGTGAGGTGACATTTTACCCTAAGCCAATGAAGAATTGGGCTTTGTAATGGTTAGTAACATCTAACATCTAAACGAGTCTGTAATTGGTAGAAACTATGAAAGATGAAAGGCGTCATTAAGATCATTTCAACTAACACTATGGGACAGCAGCAGCGAATATTACGATCATAATGATATTAACGAGATTTCATTTGTAACCAGGTTCCCCCAAATCATCTAATGTCAGCATCATTCATCTCAACCCCGGCCGCGCTGGCCTTGGCAAAACTCTCTTATCCAGACGATAGACAGGAGGAGGACGAAGCTTTGGAACTTCCGGAAGTTGAAAGGTGAGGTTGCTTAACCCTTTCACTCCTTCAGCCAGGATTCAGAATTTTAAAAGACGTATTTGTTCCTGGTGTCGAAGCCAACCGCTTATCTGTGCTTTATCTGTACTAATGTTTAAACCTTAAAGAGATTATGTTTATGTATTGATAGAATATCAGAAAATGTACATAGAACCTAATGTAAGAATGATAAGCGATGTTTTATATTTTCTATGACGTCAATACCATCATGCTTGGGATAGTATGAATGCTTTGTTATTGCCGAGAGGAGAATCTGACAGAAATAAGGTTATTGACATGACTATTCTGGGGTTTTGTTAGATTTTCTATAAGAACGAAATCTTCCCTATTATACTCTCGCAGATTATAAGATGATTTGTAAACTATACTATAAGATCTTAACTTTCTTGGATATATGTAACAGAAGCACGGAGAAAATGGGGAGGGTGTTAAATCATGATTGTGATATGAATAGTTTTTGCTTTATGTAGGTTGTTCTACCCATAATATATCTTTTCTAAACCCGATGACCTACAAAAGCCATTGCTGCTTATGTGTTTACTATATCAACTTTAGTCATAACAAATGTGCGTCTAAAACAAAATTGTTGTAAATCAGCATTTTCGGAATTCTATATGTTCTAGATATGAAGGTGGAGTGATAGAAGCGGCTACATCGGGCGCGGTCAGCACCATCTCAGTCATCACGCACGTCGTAGTGTGTGTGGTCGCCTATGTGGGACTACTTTCTCTCACAAATGGCATCCTCCTCTGGTTCGGGGAACGTGTCGGTCTCGAGATGGTCACACTTCAGGTGAACAAGGCTCCCCCCTCCCCCTCCCCCCCGATAGATACACCACACATGTTGCTACCAGTGTCTATCAACCCCATTTCTATGGTTCGGTAACTATACACTCTTATATCACTCATACACTCGTATGTCACTTTAATACCTAAATACTTATTCATGTAAATATACTATAGGCCTGATGCCTCTTCAGTGCGGAAATAAAGATTGCTTGATTGACTCTTTCTGTTAGAATAAAGTGCATTCTGTTCCCTATCAGAAACGTACTTACTTGACAGTGAGTCAGCTACTTCTTCTCTACATGTCTAAAATTATGACCGATTTATTTTCATTTGTCAATTACAAAGCAGAATGTAAGGAAAAAGATATACGTAGTAAGGTGTCAAAAATTCTTTTTTGCAAGAAAATGTCTGACCGTGTGTGCCTTGTGTTCAGATAATCTGCGGGTACATCTTCTGGCCCTTCGTGTTCATGATGGGGGTCCCGGTCTCGGACTGTAAGATTGTGGCCCGGATGCTGGGGGTGAAGCTGTGTGTGAACGAGCTGATCGCCTACCATGACCTTGGAGTGGTGATGAAGAACAGGGAGACTCTGGAAGCGTACAATGGAACGTGGCACTGGACAAAGGGGGAAGACATCCTTCTTGAAGCCACCAACGCCACACTCGTTGGAGGTGTTATTTCTGTAAGTGTGTCGCCTTAGGTAAATTTGTCTTACAGAACCTAAACAGTGGTTAGCTTAACCGGAATGTTGCTTCAAGTGCTAAATTCTAACATGAAGAATTGTTTTACGTTTTCGGTTTATGTAATTATATATTTGAGGATATATATTTCTAACACTGTGATACACAATTTATACATTTTCCTACGACACTCGTTTAAAGCAGTCGATTCGTCATGAAAGACAAACTCATTCTTTAATAAATAAATGTTTCCCTTTACAAATAGTTTTCATCTCCCCTGTTGAGTCCATAACTTAGATAGATAACGTCTCTACCTTTCTTTATGAGAACCCATTGTATTTCTCAAGGTAAAAACATATATCCTTATGTTCCAATTTCCACTCTTTAAATTAGAATTTGTAAATTGGTAAAGCTAATTTTATGCCAGAACAAATCTTACATTCGCAGAAGACCATTATATTAAAAATAATCATACACACTGCCTTTTTGTAACATAGATGTTTCTGTCTTACCATAATTAGTAACATATGGTTAGCCTGATACCTGTTTGGAATTGTTAAAACGTCATCCCCTTCATGTTTTGTTTTTCAAAACATGCAGGATAACAAACAAAATGATTTATATTCCTCAGCCACGTTCAGAAATCATCACAACCTACGCACTTTGCGGTTTCTCCGATATATTGTCATATGGCATTTTGGTTGCTGGTCTGGTTGCCATGGCACCAAACCGGAAGTCAGACATTCTCAAAGTCGGGATCCGAGCACTCAATTCCGGTATAGTGGCTTGCTTCCTGTCAGCATGTATGGCAGGTATGGATAAATTTGAATTTGATTTTCGTATTTGAATTTAAAGTTACATG
This sequence comes from Steromphala cineraria, assembly GCA_916613615.1. Taxonomy (NCBI): domain Eukaryota; kingdom Metazoa; phylum Mollusca; class Gastropoda; order Trochida; family Trochidae; genus Steromphala; species Steromphala cineraria. Next base: position 21,160,247 of record OU744720.1, read on the forward strand.
AGAGGATCTTCCATTATCTTATAAATGATAATTTTAATATTCGTAATTGCATTATGTTTTAGCTCATCTGGCCTGTAAGGCCCGATGGGCTTATGGCATAGTGTCCGGCGTCCGTCCGTCCGTCCATCCGTTCGTAAACTTTGTGGAATTTCGACTTCTTCTCCTGAACCATAAGGCCTAGAAAGCTGAAACTTGGTGTAAAGACTCCTTGGCAAGTGAGGATTATAAATTGTAGCTTTGGTGGCCCTGTGGCCCCAAATAAGGGCCACAGGGGCAACATCCTTAAAACCTATTTTCATATACAATACCTATTTTGTATACAATAATTTAGGACATTTACCGTTGGAATTGAGTTTAGTTACCGAGCACAATTCAGTCTTTCTATTAATTTTAGTATCTTAAACAAAGTGATATATATGTATATATAAAAATTGATATATTTAAGTGTCAGATTTGATGAAAATATAAATAACCAAGCTTTCAAACGATTCATTTCAGGTTTCATCGGCGACTTTTGAAGTATGAGGTTCCTCTCCAAGTTCACAATGGGCCATATGCAAACAGACTCATTGATACCATACATTCCTCATTGGGCCAAGTTCGTATTCCATGACTTCAGTATTGATAACACAGATTCACATGAATGGTTGTTTTATGGAAGCAGTTTATTTCCTTATGCAAACAATATATGCGATAGCGTTTTAAATGAATATATTTTCGATGTTTACACATATGTGTCTATTGTAATTAAAATTTTGTTCCTAAATGTTCTTGTGTATCATTTATTCGTATCTCTGTTTTTAAAGTAGCATTAAGTGTCCCCCGTCGAAAGGGATATCCCCAGAAAAATGTCAAAATGTAAAATGGCAAATTTAAATAATTTCAGTGCAAAGTTGAGTCTTTTATATTGTTAGAAGAATGAATTATTATAATCAAATAGTTTGGGGGAAATGACAAGCTTAACTACCGTGTGTACATAGTTAGATAAACCAACATCTGCAAAAGACAATAGAACGAACAAGGAAAAACAGGATAAACTAGTGTAGAAGTAACTCATTTACTTTGATTAAAGTCAATGTCAATTAACACTTCACCAACTACCTCTACTGTGTACTTGTAACCGGATTAAGAATTCCATATTTTACTTTTGTTAAAAAATGTGGGACTATACCTTTAAGACATATTTCATGTTTTATTTAAAATCAAATGACAGGTATTCTTTAGTGTTCTTGCTAGACACCTTAAATGTATGTATTCGGTGACCTAATGACCCCTTACAAGAATTACACGGTTGAGGTGCGGTGAGGTGAGGTGATATGGGGTAAAACGCCGCTTTCAAGATTATTTCACATATATCGCGGCTGCTAGGATTATTGCAGGTAGAAAGCCCGCAACAGCATTGTGGAGATCCATTGCAGTGAAACCTGCGAACATCGGTTGGAACTAGCGAACAATGGGTGGTACTGCGCTGAAATTTAGTAAAGCATTGCACCCAAACGTTACTGCGTGTAGAACAGTTCTCAGCTTCAGACAAAGTTGCCGAGCCCCTGGCGGGATTCGAAACACGGACCTCTTGATCCGAAGCCGAACGCGCTAACCACTGCGCTATCCCGCCCCCAATTACACGGGTAACGTCCTTAACTCCTCCCTTCTGTATTAAAGAAATAAAAGGACTTGTAGGCATCAATTTTGTGTACAGAGCTGGAGGGTATAATTATAATTGATAGAATTTGTAGCTCATTGATTCGACAGGGATCATGCTTTGAAACCTTTACTTCTCCTCTTTCCCCTTAGTCCCATTCTCTCCCCACAGAGGCAGCTCAGTCTACCCGAACAAGCAGTCTCTGTTGGGAGAGAAGGCCCGATGGGTTTATGGCATGGGATGGTGTCCGGCGTCCGTCCGTCCATACGTCCGTCCGTCCGTAAACTTTGTCGAATTTCGACTTCTTCTCCAGAAACACAAGGCCTAGAAAGCTGAAACTTGTTGTACAGACTCCTTGAATAGTGAGGATTAAAAATTGTAGCAGAACAGGCGAAGGCGAAAGCCCAAGTTTCTGGGCTTATCTGCCTCTGCGGTGTCCCGCAAACGCTAATCTAGTTTGTCAGCAATAAGTTCGATCAATTGAATTTCGACTTGTGTAAAAGCAGTCTCTTATTTGTCTGACTGATTATTTCTGCACTTGCCGATAAGAGAATGTAAAATACAAGTCACTTTCGTATAGGGTCCTCCAAATAACTGCCCCTTATAATGCAACATTATTTATATATATTTTTGTTTGACATAACTCCCGAACTCTTTTGGCCGACTTAATTATATACATATCTTCTCCTCTGACAAGACGAAAATCTCAAATACTGATGTTGTTCAAGTCAAGATTAAAAATACATTCAAAATAATCCTGATGAGGGCCTTTTGAACCAAGCGCTAATCTAGAATCCAAAGCTTAATACAATTGTACCTTTTCTATCTTTTAAATCGATAACCCTATATCTCTCCAAGTGACATTTTTCTCTGGTATGCTTTTTACTTTAACAATGACATTTCAAACAATTTCATAACAAACTTATTTAGCATTTTCCCCCATTTATGATATTCAATTCTTGGTTATACTATTAGAGATCCATATAATAAAATATTTTTTTTTCAATTAATTATTATGAAATTTATTGTTGACCAAAATGACATTGTGTATTACCATTTGAACCAAATACCAAAAACTAAGTCTTGATTTCTGAAGTGATAATTTTTCCAGTTCACAGATACAATAATATATTTCTCGAAACAACTTATGAACACACAATTACAATCAATAACGTAAACATCGATGAAATAAGACAAATGCATGGGAAGTGTTAAGCGTTTATTTAATTTAAAATATAATGGAAAATTGATATATACACCATAGCTTTTTAAAGTAGTTCTATATCTACATGCTGATGCAAAAATGTACGGTGATGTACAGTGATATTGACAGTCCACAAAAACAAGATTTATAGAAGACAACAGCTTTACAAACCGGGAGATTTAATACACATGTCCAAAGGAAACAATGGCAGACCAGCAGACATTAACAGAACCAAAAAGCTGAAAAGAATATTGCAAACCGCGACCCTAGGTACACTATCACATGGGGAAAGATATCCTTCAACAACTGTCAATTGTACAATTGAATCAATCTCATTAAAATGATATCATATTTTTTTTACTACGTTACGCGCGTAGCGTGGTGTAGCAAATAGATAATATTTTAATAAGATTGACATTTGAACATAATGCAATCTTGGTTATGTGGAGCTTCTTAAAACAGCCTATAGCGCAAAGTCTTTGATAAAACTGGGTATGATGGGATAAGGTAACTTCCAAAATTTGGCGCAGGAACATCACGTTAAGAGTCTATAAGGGAACATGATTTTAGATGGTGTTTAGCTCGCTGTTTGTGATTGCTTCGTTTTGAGTACAACAGAAAGCTGAGAAACATCTTCTGATGTAAGTCCGCATCCTTGAATTCGCAAACCACACCAAAGGAATTACAAAGGTTCGACTGCTTTTCAAAAAGGTCATGCAATAATACAGGCTTGCCATGTCAATCCCACAATCACCACTACTACAGTGCACTGAAACATGGACAACTCCATATACCATTAGAGGAAAAGCAAGGCCAAACATAATGGAGGCTGCTACGATTACATCCGTTGGTGATGCTGGAGGGTTTGAAGGATCGAAGTTAGGGAGAAGGATGCCGTGTTTAGAATACACATACTTTATTGTAGGACAAAGGAACACAAGAACTACCATTTGGGGAAAGTAGGTAGACACGTTAAGTGCATAATAATCTACATGAACAGTACAAAAATTCCGATCAATAGGAGCCAAACAACACACCAATACAAGGCTTGCAACGATAGAACATGTTATCATTATCATAGAAATCTTGAACAATAGTTTCACATCTCGAATCAGCAAACTCAGACCGAAATCTATTAACAGGGCAATCATGAGAGACATTTGTAATGTATCAAGGATGTAAGGAACGTAGACATTGTGAGCGTTTTGAAGAGGACAGTTCCAAGTTTCAAAGCTATTTCTTAATACATAGTCTGCACTGATAGTATACAGGACTAGCCCTCTGATAAGATCACAGGTGGAGAGGGCAAGGACGATGATGTACTTGGAGGAGAGACGGAGTTGTCTGGTACACAGGATGGTGGTCATCAGGGTCAGGTTGGTCAGCGCTGTCAGCACAGAGAAGATCACAAGGAACACTCCTGGAGTTTTGTCGGCGTCCATTGTTGCTGGAATATATAGTCAACTGGTATAACAAGATTAACAACGAGATTACTGTTTTTATAGTGTCACGTGAGATAAAAATATACAAAAGAGAAGACATAAAAAATCAGTTAACAAACAATGCTGACCCATAAATAGACTTTAGCTTTTTCTAGAAGTTTTAATGTTGATGATTGCATGTATCATGTGTCTCAGTGTATCTCAAATATCATTAGTTAAATAGTTAACCAGCAGTTTCTGATTACATTACATACAATGTGTCTGTAAATCCCTGTTTGATTCTTCAAGGGTTCGCTCCAGTTCAGGATTCTAAGGGTTTTTGAAAATTCTGAAAATTGAAAGGATACAGGATAAGTTGAGCAAATTTTAGAATTTTAGAAATTGAAAGGTAATCCTTCTTTGACTCTGAGCAATGAACACGCATATCGTTGAAGTTTTAAACAACAGATAACCCCGTGGGGGTACACAATGCAGAAATGAATTCAAAAGGATATGATAAGACAACATCGATACTTTGCTTGTTCAAAAACATGCGAAAAACAGTCATTTAATGGCTTTGAAAACAAACCTCATATTTTAAGTCGTGAAAACTTCTTTCAGCCAATCACAACCTGCCACATCACATCGCCCTTACTGGTTGCTATTGTTTACAGTAATAAGTCAAGCGCACACTTACTTACTTGGCGTATAGTTAATACACAAACAAGGAACAGAACTTGACAGTTAGATAGTGAGACGTATAATAAATATATTTACTAACTTTTGTTGATTTGTTAAATCTGGTGATTGTTTAATCATGGCTTTTACTAAGAGATCTGAAGTCAACTCATCATCAAACTGCATGGTATGTCTTGGTTCTTTGTTTCGCAAATGATTAGATGGCCCATTCTACTCTAAAGAAACTTATCATTATAAAAGAAAATGGGGTTTAAACATATTCATCTAAACAAAGAAACAGGATTGTACGGAAGCATCCTAGTGCCACAGTGAGAATTTTTTTTATCTCCTAATTAGGAGATACTATCTCCTAATTAGGAGATACTAACTCCTAATTAGGACTTAGTTATCACCTAATTAGGACTTATTTATCACCTAATTAGGACTTAGTTATCACCTAAATAGGACTTAGTTATCACCTAATTAGGACTTAGATATCACCTATTTAGGACTTAGTTATCACCTAATTAGGAGATACTAACTCCTAATTACGAGAAACTAAGTCCTAATTACGAGATACTAAGTCCTAATTAGGACTTAGCTATCACCTAATTAGTACTTAGCTTTCACCTAATTAGGACTTATTATCTACCTATTAGGTGATTGCTAGGTCTAACTTCTAATGACCGATAGCGCCCATACTTTAAAAGTATATTATACATGATCTATGCTATAAAAGACTCACAAAAGCACTAAAGATCATAATATATTTTGTCTTTCATATAATAATAAAAGTTAAGTTTATAGACTCGTGGAAAACATTATTGTCCGAGGACGAAGTCCGAGGTCAATATTGTTTTCCTCAGATCAATAAAACATTCACCATTTCATAATTGTTTTATTATTCAGAGATATAAAAACGAAAAGACAACAAAAACTACGGCTAACTACGGGAATTTGGTTCGATTCTGATCATGACGTCATTGTCCACTTGTCCCAAAGCAATTGAACCTTATTGCTGTAGATCACGTAGTCTTTTTCGTATTTTCCTTTTTGTATCGAAGCGTAAAAAAATAACTGTGAACTGGTGAATTCGGTCCAGCCCTCTTTCTATGAACCCGAGGAAAACAATATTGACCTCTGACTTCGTCCTTGGTCAATATTGTTTCCTCAAATCCATTAACTTTGTCCTCGGTCAATATTGTTTTCCTAGGGTCCATAAAACAGGTATAGACCTCATCACCAGTCAATATTTATAATGTCATTTATTTCATTCAACTTATCAAACTTAATATTTGTAAAAGGATAAAAATATATAGGTCTGCAGGTGGGCGTGTATATAAGTAAAAAAGGTTAACTTTTGAATGACCTCCATGCTGAATAAAGTTTTGATTGATTGAAGTCCTAATAAGGAGATACTTATGTCCTAATTAGGAGGTAGTATCTCCTAATTAGGAGGTAGTATCTCCTAATTAGATGATAACTAAGTCCTAATTACGTAATAGATAAGCCCTAATTAGGAGTTATTTATGTCCTAATTAGGAGTTAGTATCTCCTGATTAGGTGATAGTATTTCCTAATTAGGAGATAAAGGTGATAACTAAGTCCTAATTAGGTGATAACTAAGTCCTAATTAGGAGTTAGTATCTCCTAATTAGGAGATAGTATCTCCTAATTAGGAGATAAAGGTGATAACTAAGTCCTAATTAGGTGATAACTAAGTCCTAATTAGGAGTTAGTATCTCCTAATTAGGAGATAGTATCTCCTAATTAGGAGATAAAAAAAATTCTCACTGTGGCACTAGGATGCTTCCGTAGGATTGACAAACAAGCAAATAATGGTGTACTGGCTTTAGTAGCCCTACGTTTACATTTTGTATGTGGCCATATAAAATTGAAGGCACGTTAAATCTTCAAATAAATAATATATTTAAGAAATTAAGTGATTTTAAATTATGCGAATGAGGTTTGCTTTCTCACACTACGAATAATTGAAAAACAATGAGTGTCGTTGAGGCATCATGTCATGAAATTGTAGCCGATTATCCTGTTCGCAACCTAATACACCTAATACAATTCGATACTTCATGTACTTTTGAGATGGTTCTTTTTTTCAATTCTTAACTTCTAACGCAAAACAACTGTCTGACATGATAAAATGTATACTTATAAATGTTAATTAACAAGTTTTGTTTACAAATCTTCTATTAGATATCATGTAAACAAAACCTACCTTGTCGAAATTACTGTAGTCAATGCCAAATATTCCATCTACTATGTCAGTGCTCAATGTGTTAATTTCAAGGCTCATACATTGTAAATGATAAATTCTGAAAATTCAAATTGATGATTGGATCTAGTTTGACCTGATTGTTGACCAATGAATGACTAGTGCTTTGACACCTGGGCGTCACAGGGATGGGCAGACAAACTACATCCTCTCTCTAATTCTTGTAACAACTTTGTCAAAGAGCATTTAATAACCCAAGCGCGACACTCTGTAATTACACAAACCGTAACGATGTGTCATAACTGTTAATTACTACTCTCATGTTTTATTGCCGGACAGCTGAGCTGCTAAAACCTGTTTAATCTGTCTATTTACCACCATTGTCTGTTGTATTTACATTGAATATGCCCACTTCCGTTCTGTATATGAAGTCATAAAACACTCCGGGCATGCGCAGTAAAGGTAATATCGTTATTCCGGTTGAAGCCGTTTTGCGACTGTCAAATTGAGCAGCCTGAAATTCGCGCACTTTCAAGGGCGATATCTTTGTTATTAGAGGACCGATGAAAACGGTTATTGGTGTTTTTTAAAGCTGACAGTATTTTTTGTACAAATAAACCAATTAACATGGAAAAAATAATGAGCTTTCTTGTTGTTTAATACTTATTTGTTCATCGTCATGCATTACATGCACAACACAAGCATTAATTTATTGAATCAGAACACTCATTTTCAATTGATTTGTAACACATCCAATTGTTATTGTTCATAAAAGTCACTATTCTGCTTGAGACAGTTAGGAAGTTGTATTATAATGTCTAAAATGAATTAGACTGCAATCCATGTACCGTAGGTGCAACATGCTTATCGTTTGTCAGCAAAATGATTGATTGCATCACATGGACATCATCTTCTTTAATTCCACTGCTTATTTTGCAATGAAAATGTAATAAAGAAGACCGTAATGGGTTCTTCAATCTGCTAGAGAACTCACTGACTAGCTCTTAAAACGAAATTGAACTTCATTCATGGCCATCAGTGTCTTTCTTATAAAATTCCTAAAATGTCGGTGCATGGTTGATTGTACAAATCAGCGTCAACTTCTGGCATTAGAATATTTTACCGTGCATGGTTGCTTGTGTAAAGATAACGTAAATATATGAATATCAAATATTTACTTTTACTTATTAATTGAAGTTGTTTAGTATAAAAAGGGGTGTCTGGTTAAAATAATGAAAAACTGGCAAATGCAATCCCATAGTCACAGGCAGTGGGCCTCTTTGCTGTATCATTACACTGCAAGGCATTTAACAAGTGCTTACGTAATAGATTAGCTTTATCCTACCTATGTGTGTACTCATCTGGTATTTCTCTCTTGCTGATGTTAATATTACTTTGTTGTGGTGATATTCACCCTAACCCTGGTCCTATAAACCGACAACTCAAAATAGTCCACCTAAACATTCGAAGCTTAAGGGAAAAAGTTGACACTATCAATGCTGAATTATTTGAATATGATATCATCTGTTTAACAGAGACTTGGTTAAACAAGGACATAGATAATAGTACAATTTTATTACCGGGTTTTCATTCTCCTTTCAGAAAAGATCGACCTAGTAGAGGTGGGGGAGTAGCCATCTATGTTAAGGACAGTTTATATGTAGAACCGATGAACCACCTGGACATTAACAATCTCGAAGCTCTATGGGTAAAAGTTGGCCTCAAAAATGATAGATATCTGATTGGTGTGTTTTATCGTGCAGACACCAGTGAAAATTACTGGGAACTAATTGATCAATCATTTGGCAATGCTGTCGACTTAAACTTAAAAACAATTATCACAGGTGATTTCAATATTGATGCTCTAGGAGACCAGAAACATAAGATTGAGTATTTGAAAACTATGTACAATCTTGAACAATTAATCAACAAACCCACTAGAATAACACACTCGTCGTCTTCCCTGATTGACTTAATATTTGCAAATGCTGGTGATTGTGTCGATGAATCGGGTGTGTTAGATCCAATATGCAGTGATCACTGTCCAATCTTCGTTCTTATTAACACTAAGCAACAGAAACAAACTTCCTTCAAACGCACTGTATATGACTATAATAAAATAGACAAAGAAGGTATCTTAAATGATCTAACTTCCATACATTGGAAAGCACTATTTCACTCAAAATCACAGGATGAAATGGTACATATTTTAACACATACATTAAAAACAGCTTGTAAAAAACATATTCCAAATAGATTAATAACGGTAAGACCAGATGATCCCCCATGGCTTAATAACAAAATTCGTCACCTTATCAGAAAGCGAAATCGCCTACATAAGAAAGCTAAACTCAGGAACTTGTTTTCTGACTGGTTAAACTTTAAGCGAATGAGAAATACGGTTGTATCGGCTGTTCGTATTGCAAAAGAAAATTATCTTAAGAAACTAGATGAGAAAATTAATTCATCAGTTGGCAATAAATCCTGGTGGCGATTAATGAAGAACTACTTAAACAAAACCAGAAATAAAAACACTTTCCCGTCGATACTTTACCAAAACAAATTATATGATGATGGTATTGATATTGCAAATATACTAAATAATTATTTCGTATCTCAAGCACAAGTTCGCGACCCTTCCAGGCATCCACCCTCAATGAGCTTAAAAACACAACAATCCCTCTCTTCAGTTACTGTATCACCTAAAGAAGTTTTAGATTTATTACTATCAGTTGATACTAATAAAGCAACCGGTCCAGACGGTGTTGCTAACAGAATTATTAAGATGTGTGCGCATTGTTTGAATAAACCCCTCGCCATCATTTTTAATACTTCCCTAAGAGAAAATTTATTTCCACAACAGTGGAAAGAATCCTCTATCATCCCTATTCATAAGAAGGGTAGCACAAATGACTGTACTAACTATAGACCGATAGCACTTATTAGTAATCTAGCTAAAATATTTGAAAAATGTCTATTCAAACATCTTTTCAATTATTTTAAAGACAACAACCTATTGTCTAATTTGCAGTCTGGATTTATACCAGGTGATTCAACTGTAAACCAGCTAACATATCTATATAATTTTATATCAAAAGAAATTGATAAAGGCAAAGAAATTAGAGCTGTTTTTTGCGACATAAGTAAAGCTTTCGACAGAGTCTGGCATGAAGGATTGATAACTAAATTGAAATTTTATGGCATTGAAGATGATTTACTTATGTGGATTAAGAGTTATCTAACCAACAGAACCCAAAGTGTCGTAATAGAAGGTAAAACCTCTGTTACAAAAACGATATTAGCTGGAGTACCCCAGGGATCCGTTCTTGGGCCACTATTTTTCCTAATATATATAAACGATCTAGTTGATGATATAGACTGTAATATCAGACTGTTTGCTGATGATACGTCATTATATATTGTAATTGATAATCCTAATATCGCAGCAGTAACATTAAACAATGACTTACAAAGAATCTCGAAATGGGCCGAGCTTTGGCAAATAGATTTTAATCCAAAGAAAACTGTGTCTGTGCAATTTAGTAGAAAACGCAATCCTAGTCACAAACCCGACCTAAAACTAAATAATGTAGTTATTAATGAAGTCACTTCACATAAACATTTAGGACTTGTCCTACAACAAGACTGCCAGTGGTCCTCTCACATCGATGACATAATTGGAAAAGTGGGACCAATGATCAACTGTTTAAGAAGTCTAAAATATCGCTTAAATAGAAAAAGTCTTGAAATATTATATAAATCTTTTATTCTTCCTATTTTTGATTACTGTTCAAACATATGGGACAATTGCACTATACATGAAGCAAAACTCTTGGAAAATCTTCACTTAGATGCATTAAGGTCGATATGTGGAGCTGTAAGGGGCACGAGTCATAATAAGTTATACAAAGAAACAAATTTTACTTCTCTAAGTGATAGGCGTAGAAGACAGAAATTGTGTCTGTTTTATAAAATGTATTACAAATTATCTCCATCCTATCTTTCAGACCTAGTTCCAAATAGTGTCTCTGTAAATAACCCTTACATTTTGAGAAACCTGGATTCTTTGCAGACTATTTCGTGTAATACTCTTAGACACTCTTCATCATTCTTACCCTCTGTTGTTAAAGAATGGAACTCCCTAACAGAAGAACAAAGACTTAGCGACTCAGTCAGCAGCTTTAAAAGGTCAATAAATACTACTATTTTTAACAATTACTATTTCGACACGAATTTTGGACAAAGACATGCACAAATAGCTCGCTGTAGACTCCGTCTAGGTTGTAGTGACCTTAACTATCATAAATATAATAGACATATTTCCAATTCACCCTCATGTTCATGTGGCTACTTTTCTGAGGACTGTGTACACTTTTTCTTTACATGCCCGTTATATAATGATATCCGACAAAACAAATATTTTTATGTTAAAGGATATGACCTGAAATCAATCTTTTATGGCAACAAAGAAAAATCCGCAACTACAAATCAACATATTATACAATCTGTACACGACTACATTTCTGAAACTTTAAGATTTGAATAAGACTGTTAAAATAATATGCCTTGCTTAGAGGTTACTACTAATTATGAAATTTCATCATGCTGGTAAAAATATTAACCATGTCGCATATTTGTATATTTTGTTCATGTGATTGTATGTATTAAACATGTATTGATCAAATGTTCAAGGGAGAGGCCTTGATATAAGCACTGTCAGCTTGTTGGCCGATCCCATTCACAATATGTACACCATTTGTGAAATAAATATGTTTAAAACAATCCCATAGTTGTTTTAACGAGGTAACACACTGTAACAGGTAAAACAATGGGCATTAAAGATTTGGATAAAAGAGTTTAAGGTTTATTTTTAGAAAAAAGCAACAAAAATAAAGCAGATTGTGAAAAAATCATGCACCCTTACTTCAACTGATATGTGAAAAAAGAAACATCAAGCAACCACGGAACCCGGAAGTGAAATAAGACGTTTGTTTTAATATATATTCATTGTCCTTAAGAACATCTAAAAAATTCAAAGTTAAAATCCTAACCAATATTTTCGGATTTTGTTAAATACACAATTTTAAAAACATGCAAAATAAAAAGGTACCTGTGAAATCGGACTTCTCAAAACTAGAGAGAGAGAGAGATTTCTATATCAACAATTAATAAAGAACTTAAAATCGCTAAACTGATTTTCTTCTATCCTGTTCAGATCCAACTGAATATATTCCAAAAACGAAAAGCTTTTTTCAAATTTATTTATTCCACGTCACATTGGATAATGTTGTTTTCGGGAAACAAAAAATATATTACTTGACTTACTTGGTTACTTTATATTCTGCGACAACATTATGCATTAGTGGTTTTCTCGTGGAGGAAACAAAGAAAATATTATCCTATGGTACTTAACTCTTATTATATTGTATTATTAAACACTGAATACATTGATAATAAGGCAATCAAAATTTCGTTATCTCTTCACGTGAACATGATCATTCTGCTTAATAATATTGTCAACAGTGTATTGTAAAAATGGGTGTCTGTCCTAATTTAGTTTCGAAGTTTATATCAATGTTATGTTTCAGTTCATTTGGATATATTTTGATGATTTGATGTACATAAAATTATAAAAATTAACTCTACTAATATAATAGTTTAGCCATAAGTAAATGGATGATCACAACTTCAATTGCAATCATACTGGTCGTGGAAGACGTGCACATATTGCTTTGAAAATCAATAAGATAATATTTCTATAATTTTATCCACAGAATGGTTTCAATTCTACGACTTGTTTTCGCCCTTTTTTCATTTATTTATATTCTTTACCAACTTTAAATTAAAACACACTAGTTCATGAGGTCTGTTCTGTTCCTTAAAGGGGCAGTAGCACGTTTTTAGGGGTAATATAGGGCGATGTCAGGAAAATGAAAATTAAAGGTTTCAATTGAAAGACAATGTATTTAAACTAAGTGGAGCAGTAATAAGTCAAATATATAACGTAATGTTTAGCCATGCGATTGCTTTTTCTTACACAAAATGAATTAAAGGTGTTCACACAAAATGGCCGCCAGTGCATTTTATGTGAATCTTCATACTTTGTCCTCTGACTATGGATGATTGGTTTGTGTATTGAGATTTTTGTGACTGTCACAATAATACATTTAGCATTAACTTACAATTGTCAGTGAAAATTTTAAAATATAAAATTATCAAAAAACGTGCTACTGCCCCTTTAAGATACTTATTCCATTTATCCATATATTGAATCCTAGTCGTAAAATAGCACATTGCCGTTTACTGAAAATTGAATATATTGAGTTAAAAAAGTCTAGTACTAAGCTTACGGACTTTCCGTGATTTTACACTCGCGAGGAATCTTAATTAATTCAGTTTTAGCATGATTGATTAGAGACATTTAAAACCCTATATGAAGTTAATTGAAACAAGTGCAATAAGCAATAATAAGAGAGAAAAATCTCTCTTACAACGTGTCGAATCTAATTGTTGTTAAATGTGATTGGCAGTGCTTCCAGATTAAATGCTTGAAAATAACAATTTAAAAAATAAATGTTTTAAAGGGGCAGTAGCACGTTTTAGGGGGAATATGAGTTGATGTCAGGAGAATGAAAATAAATGGTCCCAATTGAAAGACAACGTATTTAAACTAAATGGAGCAGTAATAATTGAAATTTATAATGTAAAGTTTAGCCATGCCATTTCTTTTTTCTTACACAAAATGAAAGGTGTTAACACAAAATGGCCGCCAGTGGATTTTTATGTGAATCTTCATACTTTGTTGACTATGGATGATTGGCTAGTGTAATGAAATGTTTGACACTGTCAAAATAATACATTTAGCATTAACTTACAATTATCAGTGAAAATTTTAAAATATAAAATAATCAAAAAACGTGCTACTGCCCCTTTAAAACAAACATTTGAAACCTTTTTAACATTTCTCGAGGATGTAAACAGGGTGATCCCCTCTCACCATATCCTTTTTTATCTGTATATAGAGATCCTGGCACGCATGTTGAGGGAAAAACAAGATAAAAGATATTAACTTAAAGATACTTCTTGACGTTGAGTATTTATTAACTCAGTTTGCAGATGACACAACAATAATTTGGATGGAACAGAAACAAGCTTTCAAGCAGCATTAGAAACACTAAAAATATATAGACACTAAACATAGATATGTTATATTTTCTAGTCTAAAAACAAACTAAAATTGGTTTGGTGTTGTTGTCTGATTTACAGTATTGTAAAACTTTCAAATTAGACGGATGGATGGATGGATCATTCCACTTTGCTTATAGGGTGAAGGTTGTTTAACGTCGAGTCATTGGTGCATAGAGATGTTTTGATAAGACTGTAGTCATTCTTCCATGTAGGCATTAGTGAACGCCATCAATTAGACTGGTCCCAAGAATCCTTAACCCTATTCGGTATTCAATCTCAACACAACCAGACCGAAAGCATGGGCCCCGCTTTCCGAGATCCCTTATGTATACTTATTGGCAGGGTAATTCACCGGCAGGATCGATCTCTAGCGTGTGAAATACTCGACCAGGCTCACATCTAACACATTCCTAAATTCTCATTGGCTGAAGTTAAATCATACTTGACGGTTGACAAGAAGCGACTGGGGTGCGGTCATATCGCCAACCATTGTAAACTTCCGGGTGAATTAAATGTGACCTGACCCGCTTTGCGAAAAATAGATTAAAAGCAGGCATAAATAGATAAGTATGAATGAAAGGTTAGCGGCGGAGTATCTCTCACAATGTGTTCTATGACTACATGATGGAAATTGAGTCATAAATAGCGACGAATTAGAATTAAGAGATCAATTATGGCGAGTGAATTACCCTGTAAATAGTATACACATAACGGATCTTATGGTCGAAAGGGTCGAACGAAAAACTAAAAAAAGTTGAAAAACAATTACTACTTAGTGAAGATGAGATCTCGCTCCATTTGACAGAATAACTGTTCTTAAAAGTCGTATATTACCTTCACTAAACCATCTGTTAACAATGTTGCCTAACCCTAAGGATAATATCATCTTAGATTTACAGAAACAATGTTTCAAGTTTGTATGGAAAGAAAAGCCTGATAAGATTAAGCGAAATACGAGAATTCAATCCTACGAGGATGGAGGATAAAGGAAACTCTAATTTTTGAACAATACAAGCTCAGAAACTCTCATGGTTGCGGAGAACTTCCGTCAAACATTCCAATGTCAAAGCTTATACAGTTTGCTGTCCCACAAAAAGCCTTCACCATAAAAAGACGAGAGGAAACTATTTTAACGTAATATTATTCCACATATCAAAGTATTTTTTAGAAAGATGTATATGAATCATGGGCAAACATAAAATCTTTACAAATAAATGAATTTCAAAAGGAAACAACAACAAACAATATATATGGACACATTACAATATACGTAAGTAAACAGGCTGTTATCTAAAATTGATATATTGATTATGATATTGATTTTAATCTAACAATATACTTGAAACAAAATGGTAAATTCATCTTCTTCAAACATATGGTACTTTTTAAAACATTAGGATTTAATTTATATTTACAATACCAACACAAACGTTTTAGAATATCAGGGCATCATCATGATAATAAATTATCATCCACCAAAGCATACATAGCTTCGAAGATTCATACTGTCAATAAAGCATATTATTACCTACGAGGGCAGTCATACCGAGGTTCATATTTTTCATATGTTGCCCTAGGGCAAAATATCACTTTTGCATTGTGACGTCACGTTATAAACAATGCTTTGACGTCACGCTTCACCTATATGACATTACAATCTATACGGGCCGTCGGCGGCTAGTTCGCCTATGCTGAGAAGTAATTTTTGAGTATTTTCTTACATTTTGGGACTACGGTAATAAACAAAGCATTCGAAGATTCATACTGTCAATAAAGCATATTATTACCTACGAGGGCAGTCATACCGAGGTTCATATTTTTCATATGTTGCCCTAGGGCAAAATATCACTTTTGCATTGTGACGTCACGTTATAAACAATGCTTTGACGTCACGCTTCACCTATATGACATTACAATCTATACGGGCCGTCGGCGGCTAGTTCGCCTATGCTGAGAAGTAATTTTTGAGTATTTTCTTACATTTTGGGACTACGGTAATAAACAGAATATTATTTTCGTGCCCATGACATACTATGTTTACGACACTCGTGCCTAAATATCAGTATATCCCTCGCTCTCGCTCGGGAAATACCAATATTTAGGCACTCGTGTCGTAAACATAGTATGTCATGGACACTCATATAATAGTACGTTTTTGATTAAACGTCATTATTTATACTTACCGTAGACAAGTGACCTTAGCCTGTTAGCCATATAACATGCAATCGACTCATTCCCACTGATGTAATGAAACTTCATTACCCAGAACAATCGGAGTTATCCGCCCGTCACTAGCCCACTAGGTGGCGTGACCTGTCATCCAATTAGATTCATTCACATTACCTAGGAGTCCCAATTAACGACGGATACGTAAGAGGGGAGGCGGGCGGGAGTGACGACGGTCACTTGTCTACGGTAAGTATAAATAATGACGTTTAATCAAAAACGTACTATTATTTGGATACTAACCTCCGACAAGTGACCTTAGCCTGATACCACAGAAGGTGGCGGGAAGGATTCGTCGCCAGAGCGGTAACTCTCAAGATTGTCCTGAAGGTCGACGACCTAGCTAGCGACTGTTTTAATCGAGAAATTGTCTGACCTCCTAGGTCGACGACCCTCAACTAAAACCCACACCACACCATAGTTGTTAGATTAAAATGTGAATTAACCAACTCACTATATGAGTGACTACATCGACGGGTCGGGAGTCACTAATGTGGAAGGTTGCGCCCCCTACCTTGGGGAGCCCTTGTGGTTCGCTGCTGTGCAACAACCTGCGCCCCTAGACGGCTTACGCCCTCTAGGTTCCCCGTAGAGACATCGCGCAAGTAGTGGTTGACGAACGCCAAGCTCGACTTACAAAGCAGCCGGCCATGACGTCCGCCACCGAGAGATTACTGTGATGGCCATTGTCACCAAATAGGCTCGAATCTCGCGCGGGTCGATCTGCGCAGGCCCTTATAGGCGTCTACTATCGGTAGACTCCCTCCAACTGCCTCCTGTCAATCTTCAATTAGCTCGTTTGGGAGTGGGACAGGAAAACCTGCGCCTCCTCTGTCTCAGTGTCCGCGTCCCCCTATGGTGACACATAGAGCACGCACCGGACATGAGACGTCCCGCTCGTCCGCCGGTTCGACGGACGGAGAGATTGACGGCAGTGTGAAAGTCCTCGCGTTCGTCAGCGCTTTGGTTCTTGCATTAAACACTGGTGCAAGTCCCAAAGTCGTTGAACCTCATATCTCACCCCAACCCTGAGCAAATCGCCTTGCAACACGTGCAATTCTGATATCCTGGCCGCTGACCCCATAGCCACCAAGAAGGTGGTTCTAATGGCGAGACGCAGCAGCGCCGTGTTTGTCAGCGGTTCATAGTGTTCAGATAGGAGGTGATTACGCAACACAACCAAGACCCCCCTTCCGGCGGTCTTAACTTAACGATGAATATGTCCTCCCGGGGTCCTTCTCGCGAAGGACGGCCCTAATGACTGCGAGACTCGTGTTGAAGAAAGAGGCCTTAGGCTCCTTCCCGTGCGCAGGCGGACGGGGAACTCAGCGATCTGAGTTAGCGTCACTACTCACACATCAAGCCCTTCCCGCAAAAGTCATAAAAGGAAGCCCATTGAAATCGTACAGTTTGCGCGTGGAGGACTGCTAAGAGGTCGCCACTGCGCTAGCCACCGTCTCCCAAAGCCCAGCGCCCTTCAATCCGTCTTCCCTGAGGAGCCTAGATGGGTGGTGAGGCGACCGGGAGTTCCGACCTCTGGCGATCGTAGATCACTAGAGGCGAGAGAAGACGGGTCGGCCACTGGTGACACGTAAATTGGCAACTGCTGATTGCCTCGTGTCGCGAAAAGCAGACATTCGGTTCGAACACTCGAGGGTGCCACACCCACTCCATGAAACGGAGGATGATCAGGGTGTATACCGCTCTGATTGAGCTGTTTAGATTGTTCACAAGCGAAACAACTCTATAGCCAGATGTAACAGTGATCCGGCCTAGGCCGATCCCAGTTGTTGATCAATCAAGCCGATGTTGAGCTGTTTGTGTGAATACACAACACCTGGTTCATGCGATGGTTTAACCATCCTCAGGTGTGCGTTACAGACCTGTGTAGACGCGTCAACGTACCA
Source organism: Steromphala cineraria (assembly GCA_916613615.1). NCBI lineage: Eukaryota > Metazoa > Mollusca > Gastropoda > Trochida > Trochidae > Steromphala > Steromphala cineraria. The sequence goes on from OU744720.1 coordinate 21,178,743, forward strand.
CTGACTCTTGTCTAGAGGTTGCCCGAGGGCACTCCTAGCGTGCGAGACACCTAGCGCCGGGAAGGCGGCAGGCGAAATCCAACGGCACACGAGTCACCAAACGTCAGGAAGACGGCAGGCGACAACCGCGGCCTAATCCAAACGCCACTAGCGTGCGAGACACCTAGCGCCGGGAAGGCGGCAGGCGGCAAGCGCAGGCGAAATCCAACGGCACACGAGTCACCAACCGTCAGGAAGACGGCAGGCGACAACCGCGGCCTAATCCAAACGCCACTAGCGTGCGAGACACCTAGCGCCGGGAAGGCGGCAGGCGGCAAGCGCAGGCGAAATCCAACGGCACACGAGTCACCAACCGTCAGGAAGACGGCAGGCGACAACCGCGGCCTAATCCAAACGCCACTAGCGTGCGAGACACCTAGCGCCGGGAAGGCGGCAGGCGGCAAGCGCAGGCGAAATCAAACGGCACACGAGTCACCAACCGTCAGGAAGACGGCAGGCGACAAGCGCGGCAATCGCTAATCCAAGCGCCACACGAGATACCTAGCGCTAGGCAGGCGACAGGCGATCAAGTGTAGGCGGCAGTAGCGCTAGCTGTCACTGCAGCGAGGTAGAGCGACCGTCCGTCGCCCGGGCTGCACGTGCTGCACGACCGCAATCGACAACCCGTGCACCACCAGTCCAAGTTAACACGGCTGTGTCAACTAGCAAAACCCCTGTCTGAAATACAGAATTCACTCGCGAGGAATGAAAACGAGAAAGACAGATGGAATACCTGACTAAGGTAAACAATAGAGTCAATAAACAACAAAACACGTTAATTAATATAGCTCAGTACAATCGGAAGAGATACAGAAACACGTCTGCACACTACCGACTCTGTAATGTGAATGAATCTAATTGGATGACAGGTCACGCCACCTAGTGGGCTAGTGACGGGCGGATAACTCCGATTGTTCTGGGTAATGAAGTTTCATTACATCAGTGGGAATGAGTCGATTGCATGTTATATGGCTAACAGGCTAAGGTCACTTGTCGGAGGTTAGTATCCAAATAATATCCTCTAGTTAACTAACGTTTTCTTTTTAGGAACCTAAAGGATGCAAGATATTCTACTCAACCTTGCTAAGCAAACATGCTTTACAAACAAAACTAGCAAACAACAGCCAACTTAATTGGGATAGGGATATAAACGTTGGGATTTCAACTTCGGAAAACTTATAATCATAAAAATTTGAGATTAACACAGTATATACAGATGTATCACAACAAATAAGGACCTGTACAATTACAATTTGTTAGAGTCTGTACATTTTGTTATGATGAAGTCGAATCGATTGTTCATTTATTTTTGGAATGCGTACATGTGGAAACGTTGTGGCAGAAGCTAAACTAACTATTGATAAGGAACATAAATGTCTGGGGTATAAAGAAAGAAGAACTGATGTTCTTAATTTAATAATCATCGCTACAAAAATAATATTTACTGTAAAAGATGCTTTGACACCCGTCCACACTTTATTGGATTGAAGAAATACTCACACCCCCTTATATGATATTGACATATTCGCTGTTGTTTCAAAATTAATTACAATAAATTCTTCAACTTTTGGGCATTCTGTCACAACCTCTTCATAAATTAAGTATAACACATTGATTCTTTACATGCGATTACCTTTACTAACTCTGTAAAACCATGTACATGTACCCAAGAAAGAGAAATAAAGTGATAAGGAAGGATTTGAGTGTAGATATATAATCACGCAGCCCTCTGACAGTCAATAATAACTATACGATTTGTCTACCTCATTAATTAGGATAACCACGGTATTTGACAAGAATGGAGAAATATTCTATTAATTTTAAAATTTGATCTTTGCGCATATACGTTGAGTCGGCTCCAAATATAACATTTTTTAAACTAGTTTTATATTTGTCCATTTTATATTTTCTCATAACCATTTATTATTTAGTTACTAACCTCCGACAAGTGACCTTAGCCTTGTTAGCCATATAACATGTAATCGACTCATTCCCACAGAAGTAATGAAAACATCATTACACAGATCAATCAGAGTTACCCGCCCGTCACTAGTCCACTGTGTGGCGTGACCTGTCATCCAATTAGAATCATTCACATTACAGAGTCGGTAGTGTGCAGACGTGTTTCTGTATCTCTCCCGATTGTATTGAGCTATATAATTAACGTGTTTTGTTGTTTCTGACTCTATTACTTACCCTAGTTAAGTATCCCCGCTGTCCTTCGTCGTGTTCATTCCTCGTGAGTGAATTCGGTGCTCTGACAGGGGTGTTGTGGTACACACAGCCGTGTTGACCTGGATTAGTGGAGCGCGGGTTGACTTGCACGTGCAGCCCGTGCAGCCTGGGGGTGGACGGTCGCTCTACCCCTCTGCGTGACAGCTTCGGTTGTCGTGTGGGCCTGCCGCCTGCCGCCTGCCGTCTTCTAGGCGACAGATCTCTTAGGCGTGTGGACGGGCGCTTGCCGCCTGCCGTCTTCTAGGCGATAGTTATCTTAGGCGCCTGGACGGGCGCTTGCCGCCTGCCGCCTGCCGTCTTCTAGGCGACAGATCTCTTAGGCGTGTGGACGGGCGCTTGCCGCCTGCCGTCTGCCGCCTGCCGTCTTCTAGGCGATAGTTCTCTTAGGCGCCTGGACGGGCGCTTGCCGCCTGCCGCCTGCCGCCTGCCGTCTTCTAGGCGACAGATCTCTTAGGCGTGTGGACGGGCGCTTGCCGCCTGCCGCCTGCCGCCTGCCGTCTGCTAGGCGATAGATCTCTTAGGCGCCTGGACGGGCGCTTGCCGCCTGCTGCCTGCCGCCTGCCGTCTTCTAGGCGAGGGATTTCTTAGGTGTCTGGACGGGCGCTTGCCGCCTGCCGCCTGCCGTCTTCTTGTCCTTCAAAGGCAAAGAAGGCAAAGAAGCGCGCCAGGGAGTCGCGTCACGCTTCCTTCGATGCCAAGTCGTTTAAGAACGATATCCTCACATTGGTCAAGTCGATGTTGGAGGAATTCACCCAGAAGGGATCTGGGGATCAAGGCGGGAAGGCCCCGCCTTCACCACCTCCTGTGACGACGCCCACCAGGCGCGTCTGCCGGGTGACGCTGGTGTCGCCGCCTCCCTCCCCATCGGACACGTCAGTGCCTCCCTCACCAGGGTCGCTGTCTGGGGACAGAACCGAGGGGGATTCCCCCCCTCGCGTTCCTCCGTTGTCCGCCGCAGGCGGCCTACGTGAGGAGGAGGCACCTGATCAGGGTGAGAGGATGGCGGCCATCGCTGACTGGTGTCAGCTGACCCTACAGGAGGTGGACGAAGAGTGTAGTTTTTCCAAACAGGCACGTTTCGAGACCTTCTGTCAGGAGGAGGAGGTAGTGAGTCCGCGAAGCGTCCGCTTCCCTCCCCACCGCCTTCTCCTGACAGCAGCGAAGGATTTTGACACCCACGTGTCATCCGCGGCGCCGGGCCGTCTTGTTCCGATTCTGGTGATCTCGGATCGTCAGAGGTCGGGGCTCCCCGTCGCCTCTTCTCCCATACCGCTTTCTCCCCCCGTCTTGGATGACGACATCAGGCGTGTGGCAGCGCAAGGACAAGGAGGCCAGAAGCATTCTAGGCATGGCGAACTCCGTTGCCCATGCTTGTCAGGCAAGGGCCCCCTTCTCCAAGGAGGCGGGGATGGAGAAAGGGGCGAGAGCACTGTATCGGGGGTTCGGTTCCGTGGCAGGGAATCTAGCCCAGATCATGCTAAGTGCCTCCCGCATCTCAACGGGGGTCACTAGCCTGAGGCGGGACGGATTTCTCGCGCGTACAAATCTCCCGGCGGAGATGCGCACCCGCCTCAGGAGCGCTCCAGCAGCGTCGTCGACGCTGTTCGACGGACAAGTCGCAGAGGCTCTGCGACACCGCCAGGAGACCCAACCACAGGAGCTCACCAACCGTTTGGCAGCGGGAGGTGGCAGGTTCTCTTCGGCGGTGACGACACCCAAGAAGCGGAAGGGTGGCACTCCGCAATCCCCCGCCGGCTCTAGGACCGGCGGGGTTTCCTTTCGGGACGGGGGCCTGCCAGACAAGGGCCGCGGCGGCTACAACGCCGGTCCCTCTCCCAAAAGGAGACCCAACAAGTTGCAGGGTAAGGGACGCGCCTATGGAGGAACCCACAAGAAGAGGTGACTCCTGGGCGCCTCCTCTCCTGCCGCCGGCAGCGGTAGAGGTTCGGGACGGGGCCGTTGGAGGCCGTCTCTCAATGTTTGTGGCCAACTGGAGGCAGTTGGGCCTGGACGAGTACGTCTGTCAGACACTGGAGCGTGGGTTTCGTATACCCTTGCACACCCGCCCCCCTTTGACTTGTTCGCCAGTGGAACGTCCGCTAGAGCCGGAACGGCTCGCACGCACACTGGAACAAGTGGAGATCCTAATCACCAAGGAGGCGGTGAGCGAGCTTCCGCTCCAAGGTCTGACACCGGGGTTCTACTCTCCAGTATTCGTGAGACCGAAAAAGGACCCGAAAAAATGGCGTTCAACCGCTTCTACCTCGAGCGGCCGCCATATTTTCGGCTCTTGACCGTGCGGTCTATCATGCGGTTGCTACAACCATACAGCCGCATGGTGTCGCTGGACCTCCAGGACGCGTACCTGCATATCCCAATCTGCCCCGCGGATTGCAAGTACCTCGGATTCGTCCTGGCGGGTCGTCACTTCCAGTGGAAGGTGTTGCCCTTCGGGATTGCGACAGCCCCTTGGTTGTTCACCCGGGTGACCCAACCCATCGTCCAGTTCCTTCACAGGCACGACATCCAGTTCGCGATGTACCTGGACGACGGGTTCGGGAGTCACTGCTCCCCGTCAGTTCTGACCGAACAAAGGGACTTTGTGATCGCTCTGTTCAGACGCCTGGGTTGGCTTGTCAATCTGGACAAGTCGGACCTAGTGCCGACGACGTCGCTCGTCTTCCTAGGCGTCCGTCTGGACACGACGCAGGACAAGGCCTTTGTCACGGAGGAACGGATGGGCCGTTACAGGGAACTCCTGGCGGACGCGTGTCGCGGGCCTCTCTCGCTCCGACACTGGCAACGTCTGCTAGGGTTCTTGACCTCAGCTCAAGACTTCACGAGGAGGGGGAGGCTTCACCTCCGGCCCCTCCAAATAGTGCTGAACGGTCACGTTTGGGAGGTATCTTGCGGCCATCACATCAGGATGCCGCAGGACCTCATTCACCACCTACGATGGTGGCAGGACGAAAGCAACGTCTTGGCGGGGGTTCCCCTCCAGCAACCCCCCGCCGGGAGCCAGTTGTATGTGGACGCCTCTACCCAGGGGTGGGGCGCGCACCTGGGGACCGACCAGGCTGCGGGCGTGTGGTCGCCGGCGCAAGCCGAGCTTCACATCAACTTCCTGGAGTTGAATGCCATACGTCTGGCGATCGATCACTGGTCGGATCGCCTTGAGAACCAGGTGCTGTGTGTCCACACAGACAGTTCGACGGCAGCCTGGTCGATCAACAAGCAAGGATCGACCAAGGCGGGATCGTTGTTACAGCTGGTGATGGAGCTGTTTCGACTGGTAGACGAACTCAACATCTCAATAAGAGCGGTGCACATCCCGGGAGCAAAGAACGTCCTTGCGGACGCTCTTTCTCGCCCGGACAAACCTCCCTCCACGGAGTGGATGTTGCACCCTTGAGTGTTCGAGGCGATCTGTCTCCAGTTCGGCAGGCCGCATGTCGACCTCTTCGCGACACGGCTCAATCACCAGCTGCCGGTATACGTATCCCCAGTGCCAGACCCTCTGGCATGGGGATTAGACGCGCTCGCGTTAGGATGGGAGGGGATGGACGCTTACGCTTCCCCCCCCCCCCCCCCCCCCCCCCCCGCCATTCTGACTCAAGTGGTGGCAAAAGTCCAGGAGACGAGACGCCCGCGTCTGCTCCTGGTCGCACCGAATTGGCCGGCAAGGCCGTGGTATGTCCCCCTCCGGAGACTCTGCGCTCAGGAGCCGGTTCCCCTGCCAACCAGGTGGGACCTTCTCAGGAGCAACCCAAGCAGACGGGTGCACGAGAACCCTCAGGTTCTACATCTGCACGTATGGGTTGTCTCCAAGACGGAATGAGGAGCGCAGGGTTCTCGGAAGCGGTAGCCAGCGCAGTGGCGTCCTCACAGCGGTCATCCACACGCAAGCTGTACGAATTCCAATGGGCTGCTTTCATGACCTTTTGCGAAGGGAAGGGGTTCAATGTCCGGTCGGTAACGGTGCCCCAGGTCGCGGATTACCTGGTCCACCTACGCACAGTGAGGAAGCTTAAGGCTTCCTCCATCAACACGAACCTCGCGGCCATTTTGTCCGTCCTTCGCAAAAAGGACCCCGACTTGAACACCTCGGTCCTTAAGGAGCTCATTAGGACGTACAGGAACCATCTTCCTACGCAGAGCCTAAAACGCCAATTTCCGAACTGTCATTTTATGCCTTGCTGCAGAGGCTCGACTTTTCTGTGCTGCTATAGTGCCCCTACAGACTAGAGAGCAAGCACAGAAAACTCAAGGTTATACAGCAAGGCATAAAACTGACAGTTTGGAAACTGGCGTTTTAGGTTTTGCGTATAGGAAGATGTACAGGAACGTGGATGGCTGCCACAAACTGAGACCGCCAGAGTGGGATCTGGCGATAGTTTTGAATCACCTCAAGTCTGAGCACTATGAGCCGCTGACGGACACGACGCTGCTGCGTCTCACCATTAAGACTTGCTTCTTAGTGGCAATGGGGTCAACGGCCAGAATATCAGAGTTGCACGCGCTGCAAGCTGATTTGCTCATGTTTGAGGTGAGAGATGGAGGGTCAGCGACTTTGGGTCTAGCACCGGAGTTCTTGTGTAAGAACCAGGGCGCTGACGAGCGTGGACGGACGTTCACACTGCCGTCAATCTCCTCGGCTATCGAGCCTACGGATGAACAGGAACGCCTCCTCTGTCCGGTACGCGCTCTGCGCATCTACGTGGAAAAGACGCGCACGCTGAGACAGGGGAGGCGCAGGCTCTTCTTGCCTCACTCCCAGACAAGCTCAAAGGAGTTGGACAAGAGGCAGCTGGGAGTTTATCTCAGGTCGGCAGTAGTGGACGCCTACAAGGCGGCTGGACTGCCGGCGCCGGCGCGGACCAACCCGCATGAGATCAGGGCCATATCGGCGACTATGGCCCTGCACAGCAACTTGTCAGTGGCGGACATCATGGCCGGCTGCTTCTGAAAGTCGGGCTTGGTGTTCGCCAACCATTACCTGCGCGATGTCTCCACGGAGGACCTGGAGGGCGTAGCCCGTCTGGGGGCGCAGGTCTTTGCCCAGCAGCGAACCACGGGCCCCCCCCCCCCCCTGGCAGGGGGCGCAACCATCCACGCTAACGGGGCCTCACGAGTTGAGAGGGGCTCTTAACCCATTTAATAAACTTGCTTGTTGAATGGTTATAGTGGTTTTGTGGTGTTTTAATTAGGGATCGTCGACCGCGAGAGGTCAGACAATTAATCCTCATTAGAACGGCCGCTCGCTAGGTCGCCGATCATCAGAGCAATCTTGAGAGTTACCGCTATGCGACGAATTTTACCCGCCTCCTACAGAGGTATCAGGCTAAGGTCACTTGTTGGAGGTTAGTAACTAAATAATAGTACATTTTTGATTAAACGTCATTATTTTTACTTACCGTAGACAAGTGACCGTCGTCATACCCGTCCCGCCTCCCCTCTTACGCATCCGTCGTTAATTGGGACTCCTAGGTAATGTGAATGATTCTAATTGGATGACAGGTCACGCCACACAGTGGACTAGTGACGGGCGGGTAACTCTGATTGATCTGTGTAATGATGTTTTCATTACTTCTGTGGGAATGAGTCGATTACATGTTATATGGCTAACAAGGCTAAGGTCACTTGTCTACGGTAAGTAAAAATAATGACGTTTAATCAAAAACGTACTATATTAAAAAAACACCGGATTAAATATAATCATGTGTTATTGTAGAATTTTGTAGTCTCTTATGGGTCCAATGTTGTTCTTAGTTAACTCAGCCAATTGTAGTGTTGGTACAAAATACGGAAAATCCAAATCATTCACTACCCCTTCCCAATGTTTTAAAAATATTGACAAGAATAAAATATAATCATAAGCATAAGCATGTAAACGTTGGATACATAAAACACATTCATACAAGTAACACTAAAGTCTATTTGATTGTGCAATCAATTGATTCACAATCGCCTATGTACAATTTGAATGATTGCGACCAAATCTTCATTCTCCTCTCAACATTGATCCCACCAAATGTGATACAGTCTTTGAAAACCATTTGGTAAGATAACGAAGACATTTCAAAGTAAAGCTTCATGCAAAGCTTGGTCGAGGAACAATACTTCTCAAACGAAGATAAAAACGTATCTAAGAATAATGCTGGCTTGTATTGGCGTTATGATTCAGCTCAATGTCTGTATTTGCTTGGTTGCGAGAAGGACAGAGGCATCGACAATTCATGATGGCACTTCGTATCTTCAAGTTAGAAAACCACACAAGTGGAATTACAAAGGTTTGACTAGAGTCGAAACATAGTATGAAATGAAACAAAGCATTTGATATGTCCTGGCCTGGGATAACTAAATATACCATTTGAGGAAATTGAAACACCACCATGATCGAAGCTGCTTTAATTACGTCCATTGGTGATGCAGGAGGATTTGCAGGATCGAAGGTAGGGAACTGGGTACGATGTTTTGAATACAAGTACCTTATGGTTACACATAGGAATACTAGAACTACCATTTGGGGAAAGTAGGTAGACACGTTAAGTCCTCGATAATCTATGTCATTGGCTATGCATGACATGTCGCCAGGGCGTTGTAATACTCCACCAGGTTCCATTGTAAACACCAACACAAAGCTAGTGGCAATAGAACATGCAATCATAATCAACGAAATTTTGAACAACAGTTTCACATCTTTGATCATCAGAACCAACACAAAGTCTATGAACAAGGCAATCATGAGATACATTCGTAATGTATAAAGAATGTAAGGCACATATAAATACAGGGCATTCAGAAAATTACAATTTGTATATTGGCGACCATCGTTCAACAGCAAGTCTGCATTGATAGTATACAGGAAGAGTCCGATGATGAGATCACAGAAGCTGAGGAGGAGGACGAGGATGTACTTGGAGGAGAGACGGAGTTGTCTGGTACACAGGATGGTGGTCATCAGGACCAGGTTGGTCAGCGCTGTCAGCACAGAGAAGATCACAAAGACCACTCCTCTAATTTTGTATATATCCATCTTTCGCTAGAATGGAAAGAAAACCGGCATGGGAATTATTGACCAGTTGTGGATAACATGGAAGCAAAAAAAACACACGCACTGTGGGTATTCATAAATGGTATGAGACAAACATTTAATATACATTGTCATACTTGCATGCGGTTCGGGATGAAAAATCTCTCTTCAAAAAGTTGATATCACATGAACATATTTTAATCAACAATATCATACTTATTTCGACGCCCAAAGCACAGTAACCCTTGTAAAAATGCCACAGCATTGAAGGAACCAGCTTTCGTTGACGTAATCATTATACGTGTAGGATTCACATCGTGTCTCAAGTACCGTAATTGCGTTCGATGGGTATCAACTTTGGCAGCAGCTTTGCCTAGTTCTGAACAAATCTTACAGCGTTGCAAACAGCAAATGAGTCGTGAAAAAATAATTAAATATTTCATAATGTAGGTTATTTATGATTAAATACATTGCCGCTGAGGATGTTAAGGATTTGTAAAGGGCCCTAAGAGTTGCTGAGACATCGATAACTTTGCTTGTTCAGAAAAGGAAGTTTGGGACACAATCGTCAAACCGTTTCAACATAAGGCTTAAAGGGGCAGTAGCACGCTTTTTGAAAATTTTAGATTTTAAAAATGTCACTGATTATTGTACGTTAATGCTAAATGTATTATTGTGATAGTGTCATAAATCTCATTACACAAGCCAATCACCCATAGTCAGAGGACAAAGTTTGAAGATTCACATAAAATCCATAGGCGGCCATTTTTGTGTGAACACCTTTAATTCATTTTCTGTAAGAAAAAGGAATCGCAAGGCTAAACTTTACATTATATATGTGAATTGTTACTGCTCCATGTAGTTTAAATACATTGTCTTTAAATTGGAACCATTAATTTTCATTTTCCTGACATCACCTTATATTCCCCCTAAAACGTGCTACTGCCCCTTTAAATGATAGGATGAGCTGAAAAGCAACGTCACTTAGTCTTCTTTTTAGAAATCATTCAGATTGGTTGTCACATTAACACATCCAATATACTTTGAAACTGAAAAATGAATATACTTCCACAAAGTGTTGAGTTCGTTATAAACAATAATGTTACTGTCTAGCAGTTATTGATATGAATGCACTGAAGAAATCTATATATACAAGTCGTACCGAAATTGAAGGGACTTGTTACATTGATACAGGTAGCTCTCAAGTAAAATAGTTTTCCGTTGCCTCAAAATATTTTTATCCATTTTCAGTCAAAACGTGGATAATCATTGTTCCTTTTCCTTTTCTTAGACACATGACTTATTGCATGACTGATCTTTATCTATACATGTTGTCTACCTGACATGCTACAGTTAAGCTACAAAGAATAGTTGTCATCTCTTATCTGGCCTTGATGTTAGTAGCTCCCTACCCGACACCTCAATACTGCCTTGTTCTTACTAAAGGCATGTAAAAGTTTTTACTTAATGGGGCAGTAGCACGTTTTTAGGGGGAATATAAGGTGATGTCAGGACAATGAAAATTAATAGTTCCAAATGAAAGACAATGCATTTAAACTAAATGGGGCAGTAATAATTCAAATAAATAATGTAAAGTTTAGCCATGCGATTCCTTTTTCTTACACAAAATGAATTACAGGTGTTCACAGCCCATGGATTTTAGGTAAATCTTCATACTTTTTCCTTTGACTATGGATAATGGGTTTGTGTTATGACATTTTTGATGCTATCAAAATAATATATTCAGCATTATCGTACAATTGTCAGTGAAAATTTGAAAATATGAAATTATCAAAAAACGTGCTACTGCCCCTTTAAATAACTGTGAATACCACATATAATCTATTAAACTACATCCAGTTTTTCTTCTTCAATTAAACTACAATTTTAACAATGGTACTGTAATTGATCTACTTTTCAACACTGGACAAAAGGTATTCGCCCTTACCTTGACATTGTTAAATTGACGTCACAAAATGAAATTTAACCTGCTCTTTTGGTAATACGATAGCTTTTTTTAAATATGTCTCTCAAACAGAGCTCCTTGACATCGCCCTAGAATGTCAACATATTAATGTTATAAATGTTATATGTCAAATCAGGTAACTTGCAAGAATGATTCAGTTGAAACTAATTCACAGAATTTATGGGAAAAATGTGTTGGTTTTAGAAGATAGATGTTATAACAATTGCTAAAAAAAGTTAACCAATAGAAACAAAACAACGATAATCAATCAAACCCTATGTATGAATGATCATTAAGCACAGATATAGGCCTAATAACAAAATGTCAATCAGCATTAGCATTATCATTAGCATAAATAAAGAACGGCATATAACCCTACCAGGAAGTTAAGCAAAAAGTCAATTTTATAATAATACACTACTCTGAAATATATCAATACATTTAAATTTTACATGTTCCTTTAATTTGTTATACCAGGAATCATAATAAGTAAATTAAAAGGTACCTGTTTGTAAGGAAGATGATTGTTTTCTCTCTTTCTACAGCTGTTATGTGGACTCAACACGCCTCAGGAACTTCAGCAGTGAATCTGAAGACGGACTGCACTCTCTAAGAATAGACTTCACATTTGCATAACGTGTATGACAATGATCCTTTTGTCCTATTTTACCGGGACAAGCAGTCTTTTATCCATAAACCATGCAACATACAGTAAACATCCTATAAGTTTTACATCGTGACCAGGCATGTAGATAGACATTCTCTCCTCACAGAGGCAGCTCAGTCATACCTGAGTTAGCCTCTGTTCTATTACGGCTAACACATGGGATAGAAAGGTAGAACTCTGATTGAAGGTAATCGAAGTTAGCTGTGCAATCAGCGACGCCGTTTCAAAAGTGGTCATTCGCAAAACCTCTGCCATTTCCGTGTGGTTCGGCAAAGCTATCGTTGAAACGTAACATTCAGGGGAGAAAACTCTTCCTTTTACAAAATATGGCTTTAACCTTCTCATAAGTTTTTATTTGGGTAATAATTAAAATAAAATTAATCATAAATAAATAATATTTTACAGAATCATAAAACGCTTTCTATCTAATGAAAAACCCTTTCCATATTTGATTTTCAAATATTTTCCCTCTCACATTATTAATGAAAAATAAATGATGCTTTCGATGTGACTAAACGACCGTTAAGATTTCCCCAAATGGATATCCAAAAGGTGATTTCATTGGCCGCAATTAAGAGAGATATCTTAAGTTACAACTTTTTGCCGCTAGGGCAATCTGCCGGAACCCCAGGATCTTGGCGTAAAAGAACAGAGGCTTGCTCGCACTGAGCTGCCTATGTGGGGAGACAATGGTAGATAGAAATCAATCAAATCATTTTCTCGCCACCTTCTCGATAAGATTTTAATGAAAAAATTATTTGATTCGCGGGCGAATCTAGCTTCTGAGCCCAGGGTAAGTGGATCGAGTTAGCGGATGCGAAAGCAGTTGCATAGGTAGACTTGAAGTTATTCGTCATGGCATATCAGTGCGTTTTCTTCTTGACTAACCATGTCAGTGTGAGCTTGTTTTCATGGCATTCACTCAAGTATCTGGAGGTCTGATAGAATTTTAGTGGCACTATGGAAGAAAAAGTTCTATCGATTTATATGTATAATACTTAAATATTAAAGAAGTTAAATAGATAGAAAATTTAACACTGTACTTATCAATCCAGTTTCTAAAATTAATCTACCTCAAAAATTTGTTTTGGCTTTTAGCAAGTTATATATATATAAGAAATATTCTAAAAATAATAAGGAATTTTCAAAATTCTTCCATTTTCAGATTTAGTACCAAATGTGAACCCTTTTCTTCCAGTTAAAACAGTCTTCACGGTCCAATTTACCAAGTTCTGACTCCATGAAATTATTTCTGATAACAAAAAACAAATGCATATTTGTTGAATAAAGCATTTTTATATCCTATGAAAAAAATACATGACTTCTGATTCTTTAGAATATACTTCAATGAATAAATGCACCTAATGTACTTAATTTAACTAAAAGCAACAAATTTCACTAAGCATTAAAATTCGCAGTAACATAAAAGGAAACGTTTAACTGGTGATACCATTTCCGATATTAATAAAAGAATAATCAACGAGTTGCGAAGAATTACGGATTATCTGTCCTGAGTTAATTATTGTGATAAAATCAATAATTTACGAGGGACAGTTAATTCGTAATTCCGAGCATCGAGTTGGTTATTCTTTTTCTTACCCAAGATAATTTGATGCGTAAAAAAGGGGGATGGGGAAATGAGAAACATTAAAAAACTACGCTCGGCCGGTAAAGTACAAATTGTACGCATACGCCATTCATAATTTTGCTCACTACTTCAGGATGGGCGGCTCTAAGTAGTTCGCAACTCACGATCTTATTTGAAATAGTTTATTATATTGATGTCACATTATATCCAAAAAATGTATTGTCTCACATCATAACAATACGTTTTTATTGACTGCGCTCAACAGGAAAGAAAAAGTAAGACGTCGTTAGCTTTCGTTACGCTTGACAAACCTAGTGAGGAATGTATGACGTAACTGTTTGACGTCATGTTTAATGACGTCATAGAGCTATGACGTGACGACAGTTCGGGCGGCGACTCTCTCACCTAGCGCCGCCTTGAAGATTGAGACTTGTATTTACGGCAAAGAAAACATCAGAAGGTATTGATTTCCCATTAAAAATGTTTAAGTAATGTGTGACTTCCGCAATTTAAGTATAAGATTTGTCATCTATATCTCTCAACTGAAATAGAAGATCCAAGCGAATCATGAATGGGTGCAAAATAGTTCCGTCAACAAATCAAAATGCGAGTTATTTTTAGAAAAACTGTAATTCCAATGATCATTATGCAAACATTAATACCCGGCATATCCTTGCCCGCTTGGGTAAGAAAATGATTTTGTTATGTAAAGGGACATGACATATTTTCGTTCCGTTTGTCAGTTGCACAGTCCTATACCATTTTACCATGTCAAGAAAAAGCATTTTATAACATAACTTAAAGGTAGTGGCATTCCAATAATAAATTCACGTGTAGACAATATTCACCAAAAAACACTATTGTCTTTTTAGAAAAATTTCAAAAGCTCTTTTAAAAATTGATCACCCTTCTATTACACATAGTATTTGATCGATATTAGGTAGGAGAAGAAAACATTGAAGACGTAGAAATGTTGGTGCAAATTTTATTTTTAAACATGACTCTTCCTAAGAACAAAGAGGAAACAATAAACAAACTTAGTTGATATTGGTGTTATGATTCAGCTCTATGGCTGTGTTTGCTTCGTCGGGTGGAACACCAAAACATTGACAATTTATTAAGTGAATTCGCATCTCCGAGCCAGCAAACCACACCAGTGGAATCACAAAAGTTTGACTGTAGTTCAAAAACTTCAAGCAATCGAAGAGAACTTCCATGTCAATGCCACACTCGAAACATTTATTTGGGGTAATTAAGTAAACCACTAGAGGGAGTTGAAAGCAAGCCATGAAGACAGCAGTTATGATTATGTCAATAGGTGATGCAGGAGGGTTAGCAGGGTCGAAGTTCGGGAGATGAGTACGGTGCTTGGTATACACGTACTGTATCGTTACACCAAGGAATACTAAAACTACCAGTTGCGGGAAGTATGTAGACACTTCAAGTTCTCGTAAACTGTCATTGTAAATTGCACAGAAACCAGAAAAAGTTTGGAAAACACCTTCAGGGACCATTGCAAACACCAACACAAGGCTAGCAACAATTGAACATGCTATCATCATCAATAAAAACTTGTACCGCAGTTTGACATCTTTGATCATCAGATTTAGCAAGAAATCTACCATCACGGCAATAATGAGAGACAATCGTAATGTGGAATGTATGTAAGGTACATATACTTCACGGGCATTCAGAAAATTACAATTTGAATATTGGCGGCCATCGTTCCACAGCAAGTCTGCATTGATAATATACTGGAAAAGTCCCATGAAGAGATCACAGGTGGAGAGGACGAGGACGAGGATGTACTTGGAGGAGAGACGGAGTTGTCTGGTACACAGGATGGTGGTCCACAGGATCAAGTTGGTCAGCGCTGTCAGCACAGAGAAGATCACGTAGACCAGACCCAGAACTTGTTTAGAGGCCATATTTTGCTGGAATAGATAGTGAAGATGCGAAAATATTTTTGGACATTATTCCCATTACTCAAGTTTTGCTTCTAGCAACTTTGAATCAATAATTATAAAGCTCCAGTGACATCCCTCTATTGTTCTTCCGGGCCAATTATTTTCGTAATTTCTCTCAGGTCTGATATAATTTCGCTTCCAAAGGCATTTATATAAATAACGTCCCTTGGCCCTGTGCAATCATCTCGATAATGCCCTAAGCCCCGGGCAATTATCTTAATTATTTCCCTCTTCGAAAAGCTTCTGTATCTCTCTATTCACGTTTAAAAATTAGCCTTACTAAGCAATATATAAACAATACGGGAAACAAATTTCAAACATCTACATTATTTTAGTTCCTCGTTGTCAGATCACCAATTTCACAGAAAACGTGTAACGCTTATTTGTACTAAACGACCAATTACCAGATTACATCCGTGAGGGGAAGTGATAAATTTGTAAGCAAAATGTTTCAAGTCCTGTCCGGCTCATAACTTCTAACTAATCTTATCATTTTGAATATATTAATGATATATCTTAGAGACGATTTTCATACACAGTGTTATACCTTGAAAAGATGTCAGTACATATTTAATCTGTAAACATCCACATCAAATGCTAACGTGTATCGTTAATGGTTTATGTCTAATGTGCACACAAATACCTGAATAGCCTTTTTACTTGAAGTCTTGGATTTAAGTTTCATATAAAGCCATCTTGTTTACGAAAGGCAAGTCTCGATTAATCAAACAGTGCTGGAATGTCAACGGTTAGGACAGTAAAAGCATATTAACCGATGCCTAATTTTGAAAAATTCATTTTGCAATAAGAAGTTCAATCTAAGTTTGAGGATGGGAATTATTGCATTGCTTATATACAATATATTATATATATGTTTAAAGTTAGAGATTTTTGATCATTATCAAGTTGTTCATGTTCCTATGAGTTATGGAAGGGGACGTGTTGTTACTGACCAACGATTTGTAATATTGCTCATAAGTTCCAATGTTAAAACACCATTTTTGGAAAATGTTAAATCACCATTTCCTAACAGAATACTTTAGAGATAATTTTTTATTATGAAGTTGAGGGCTCATTTCTCCACAAAATAGAAAAGTAATAATATAAAATAGAAAATAGAAAAGAAACAGTGTGTCGGAGACAACCCTAGCCTCAGAAAAAAGAGACATGGCGTCCAAAGAAAAGAATTCACGATTTTCTTTAATGAAATATGAATTCACGAAATTATTGGCGAAATGTATCACAAATACTTAATATAGCTAAACGTTCTGATAAATGTTGAGTTATTTACTAAATATATTGTGAAATGAAAAATCTTAATATTTCTTTTAAAGTATTTCTTTGGTGTTTCACAAATAAATGTCAAATAAACTCATCGGAAAAAGAAAGATATCACATTTTGAAGTGAAATCACGAAAAATACTTCATAATAATATTGCCATAAACATAGAATAAAAGTCGCCTCAATCCTATTGTTGTGTTTTTAAACTCACAAATTCTCAAGCATTTTAGGAAAAAAATGCAAAACCACGTAAATTTTCTATAAAAACACCAAAAAGAAGGACCACAAAACCGTAAGTAACCTCTGAATATTGACAAAAACTGTAAACAGATACTAACTGAAGCGTGACAGTTCCTTTATTTATTTGACATTATCTTTTCACAATACAGAAAATATGTTGAGATATAAGAGAAACCAATAACAGCAACAACAATAGTAATTTTATCGTAGGAAGAGTGATACCCACGTGCATTAGACTATCGACAAAGCTATCTTAAACTGACGTCATAGACGTCAAATAATATATGTCTGTATTGCATTATGTACGAAAGTACAGGGTGACCAAGAACAAGGGTCAACAGAGCTTTTCTGAAATCTCAGTGATCGTACATTAACCACTCAAGAATTCAGAAAAAGCGTTTAAACAAGTACACTATTCTGAATAGTGAAACGTGAGAACTGTTGAAGAGGAATTTCATTTTGTTCTTGTTTGTCGTTTCTTTAGGGAAAGTAGATTGCAACTAATACCAAATCGGTTTTGTCATGTGTATGTTGATAAATATATTTGTTTAGTTGTATACTATTTCTGTATTTGTACTCTGGGCCACGCGGCCTCCAAAGCTCTCTCTCACACTTAACTATGATGATTTGCTAAATGACATGAATAACCAAACGTTTAAGATTAACGACGATTGTAAAAGTCACATGGCTTGTCACTGATTGAAGAACACTAAGTATTTCGCTGAGGGGATCGTTCTTTTTGTGTTAGGCCTCTCGTCATATTATTTATAATATTCATGATTTGGGAGTGTAAAAAATATCATATGTAATTTGTGTTTTTGATCTCACTCTCTTATAATTTCAGATTATGCCTAATAACTTTTTGAGTTGTTCATCGTTTTTGGGATTGGTTAATATAAAGGCCTACTTTATTTCATAATTATAGCGGTTTAACTTGTTTGTATGTCACAACCTTATCAAAGATAATCCTGCTGACCCAAATTAACACATCGGTAGCTTTTGATGTAAATTACACATTCGTGTACTTATGAATATCGGACGATTGTGTTTTTTAATTCCAATGTTTTTAGGATTGATGTGATAACTTGCTTTAAAAAGCGTTACTATCCTCATTCTTTCATTCTCACGAAGAAGTTGACTTTCCACAACTTGGTAATCCTTTATGAGCTAAAACGGTTATAAAACCTCAAATGTCGGGTTACATAACTTTTTCCAGATAATATATGTTTATTTTCCTGGATATTATAAAAAAACTCCCTCAAAACAAGGGCATCAAGAGACAAAAATTATATCCCCAGAACCCGGAAGTAAATCACACAAAAGATCCGATATCCGCTTTAAATACCATAAGCCAACATTGTTTTGTTTCGTTGTTTGAATAAACTACATTATTTCAGATTAATGATAACTTTTAATAGGCTATCATAATTTCAGTTATAGTCTTAAGATTTATGAAATATGAATATGCACGATATTATGCTACCTGTCAGAACTGTATCCTTCAGTGTTACTCCAATCGTTCCTTGCTGCAAATGAATATAAATACGCCCAGAAAGCAAATTTAAACTATGTATTATGTTTGCTTTTATCCTTACGTGTAACTGTATTTCAAATAAAACTCACAATAGTCAGTCAATACTCCGTTCTTATCAAGTGTGTACGTCCATGTTCACTGATCCGTGAAACTAACGTCACAGTGAACTTATTAATTTTGTCTGCACATGTCGTACGTAATTATAAATTACGACCATGTAAGTATAGATATGAATACAAAGACACGAACCAATTTTATCATAATTACAGTTGTTTATTTAGTTTGATCAAAGCATAAGGGTCCTTTGAAGGGCCTTTAAATTGTGTAACTGCATTGCCTCCTTCGGGTAAGAGTCACATATCATCTATTGTTCTCCCTTCTCTATAGGCAACATCGGCCAACGCTTTTACAAATCCTTACAATTTTAATTCTCCCTGTGCGATGCGAATGACTTAAACGAAGTAACTCTATTATTCAAGTATGTACATTTTATTTAATGGAGGTTGTTATAGATGCATTTAAACTATCGGATAAAATTGGTATCCAAATCTCATTAACATGCAAATTAGGTCAAAACACGAACTATGTTCCTAAAACTCCATACATGTCATGCGAATCCTAAACTGCTTAGAAATCATTGATAATGTCATCGAGAGTTTACAGCACACTTTAGGATCAGATGTAAATTCGTAAACACAATGCAGCAAATCTCCTCGAAAAGCTTCTGTAGCTCTCCATTCCCGTTCGAAAATTATCGTTGCCAGGCAACATCTGCAATAATAGACCTAATCTTCATTATATGAAACTCTCAAATGTTCACCCCACTCTGACATAAGACTTCAAAAACATCGGATAAGATAGAGAAATATACATAAAGAAGTTAAGTAAACACCATCTTTGTTTGTAAACTGTAATTTAATTAATTTTATTAAAGCTCTATTGCTAAATATAAATTGAATAACATTGCATTTTGTTTGATAATCTAGGATGAACATTCACAGGCCTTCAAAAGGTACACATGATGAACGATTTCTTTGTGAGTTGAAATAAACCACTGAAACCTAAATCACATGACCATCAACATTCTGGAATATGTGTAAACGTCAGAGTGTGAATTTCACGTTCTTGAAGTTTAACTTCTTAAGTTCACTCGAGGATTAAAGAAGTTTCTATAAGCGAAAATGGCTGATGTTCCGATACTTTGTGAAAAGGACGCGAACATAGACAGTTTATGAAATGTTTCCTCATCTCTGAGCTAGCTAACCACACCAGTGGAATTACAAAGGTTTGGCTGTAGTCAACCAAGTCCATGCAATTAAATAGGATTTCATTATCAGTTTCACAACTGAATCTGTTTGTTGGAACAGTAAGAAGGAATACAAATGGTATTAACTTAAACAAAGTCATGATGGTAGCTGCTATGAAAATGTCCAAGGGTGTTTGAGGACTGTTTGCAGGATCGAATTTAAGGAGCTTGGTACGATGCTTAGAATACACAAACAGTATTGTCATATCAAAGACGACTAAAACTACCATTTGAGGAACAAGGGATAAGACATTCAGTCTCTGAAAACCTAAATATGCGGAACTACAGCCATAGACATATCTCTTGCTACTCAGAGGAACCTTTGTAAACACAAAAACATAGCTTGAAACAATAGATAATGTTGTCATACCTAATGAAATTTTGAACAAAAGTTTCACATCTCTGATCATAAATCTTATCAAGAAATCTATAAACAAGGCAATGAAAATTAACATTCTAAATGTAGAAAGGACATAAGGAAGATCTACATTAAGAGCGTTCTCAAGATAACTGTACGAGTCATCTTTATGTTGATCTGTCAAAATCAAGTATGCACTGATAGAGTACTGGAAGAGTCCGGTGATGAGATCACAGATGGAGAGGACGAGGACGAGGATGTACTTGGAGGAGAGACGGAGTTGTCTGGTACACAGGATGGTGGTCATCAGGACCAGGTTGGTCAGCGCTGTCAGCACAGAGAAGATCACATAGAACACTCCTCGAACTTTGTCGGCGTCCATCTTTTGCAGGTGTAATTTACTGGAACAAAGAAAGCAAATCGTCCTAGACATTGAATATTGCTGTAATAGTATACAGTCACTTAGCATATATTACCTGTAAGTTTTAACATATTCTGTCCTATCAATTCTTACCTCTTATCAACATATATGTTATTGTGTTTTTATTGAATATAAAGTCATGTAAACTAGATTGAACAACTCTTAGTATCACAAAGTGGCACATACTACAGGAGCCCTGGGTAAGTTATTACTTGATTCTAAGTTACATATGAAATAATATAAATTCCAATTATTCATTATTGCCTGAGACGATTTGCTGGTGACGATGAAAATTTACATTACATGCAGTATTTAAACGATTTAGTTAGTGTTCACCTAAGTTCTGGATCCTATTTTTTAAACAACCACTAACAAGGAATAACCGATCAGAATAAACAGTTCTTTTAAAATATTCTTACTGTATAGATATTTTTGCAGATATATCATTAGGTAAGGTAAATATCATGAATTTACATTATGATTTGTGTTTCATTTGAATGATTTTAGGGAAAATCAAATGAGTGTTTGCGAAATTTTGAGCTCTGGTCACTTTAGAAGTTACAAGAATTGTTACTGTTTGCTCTAAACTATGACATACGAATATGTTAACGGACAATAACATCTTATCTTGTCAAATCTTAACATTATTCGTTTTATTTTTGTGATGGTACATTGCCACAAAGACAAAGATAATTACATGAAATTGATACTAGAATACACAGGTAGGTGAGACGACTTAAGGTACGCAACTGTACATATCAAATATGTCTCTATTATAATCTTCTCGGGTGAATGCCTTATACTGCAAGTGGTCATGTATACCCCCCTTTTTAGATATGGTTGCCAGTGTTGATGTTTGAATAGTTTATATTTTGTTGCATTAAGAAGGTATCATTTGAAGACGACAGATCACTCACTACTGATGGCAAATTTTCAAATAAATATCTCACCTTTATGAAGGTAACTTTTCTAATTGTTAAAGAAAGCCAATTGATTTATTATGATTTTTATAAGAACAAATATTTTCCAACATATCAAGTAAAGTAAGAAAACATGTTATCCAAAGACTTATATTTTGGTTGGGTGTAAGTTTATTAAAGAATCCATAAGTTTTTATGCATGAATATAGAATTAAACATAATTGCATTGGCATCAGATTTAATACAAAAACCGGAAGTAGTATTTCATTTTCAAAACAATTATTGATAAACAACACACTTACAAGGAATACAAAATGTCAACATATTGTTCACTTGCAATTAGATTGAAACCAATTAATGAGGCTAAAGTTAAAACTGTGTTGAAATCTTATTTTTTAAAAAACATTCAAAGTGGAATTCCTTTTAGACTGCCGCGAATCATTTCCTGGTTATGCAATATTCAATTCGATGACTTAAAAAATATATACCAGTGCTTTTTAGAATTGAACATGACTTCTAGAAGCAGCTATCTTGAAAGAACCAGCCGAACAGAAGTAAACATGACTTCTAACGAGGTCACTGTGATAATGTGACTTTAACGAAAGATATGCACAAACAGTGTGACGTCATCAGTTGATGATGTATGATGAATCATGCAATATACATAGTAACGACCTTGTTAAGTTGTTATAACAGTATTGTACTTTATTTGAATACCTGTTTCCATTCAATTCGAGAAGATATCTTTTTGGATAACTCCTTACGAATTAAACAAGCAGGCGATTTAACGATTACAGCCAAGCCAATCATAACCATTAATCATATTTCATGTACATTTTATAAATGATGACAGATAGCATTAAACAGAGAATTATTTCAGCTAACTGAACAAAAGAACAAAAATTGAGACGTTTTTGAAGAAGAATGAGAAGAATTTGTACAGGAAAAACAGATTAGTAAAATTTTTTATAGGACCTTCATTTCAGGAATGAATTGGGTCTTCAAACTATCATAGCACCCTTTAGATCATATTCATGGGGATCAAAGACTGTGAGTCGGACTGAGATAAAAACAAATTCATTCATACAGACATTGCTTGACAGATGTAAATATCCTTGATTTTCAATAAAGATTTTTGCAGAGAGCTACATATGTAGACTCAGATCTTTATACCAAAAGATAACTATTGAAAATGCATTTTGTTGACAACGATATATGTGCTTTTGTGATTCCTCTGAGATGGTCTGTCATGTGTACTGGGGTTGCTATGTAACCACAACATTCTGAAATGAACTAGACATTTGTATTAAAAATATTAATATTCCAAACTAATAATTTCAAAATACTTGATTTGGTTTCTTACAACAAATAACAATGTTTTAATACATCAAATGCTTATGTCTGCAATACAATACACCGATTTATGTAATATAAAAAAATATACTAAAACAACTGCAAAAGAAATCTACAGGCAATCCATTTTGTCTAATAAAAGAAAAGAAATGATTGTATTCAACAACAAATGAACAGCACTAATCCAAACATTAAAGAAATGATTTATACAACATTTTCAGTCCACATTATTGAATGAGCCATTGAAATGTTTCATGTATTACATACTTTTCTGTGCTGTGTAACCCTTAGGAACCTTTGAATAGAGTTATGTCCAAGAACACATACATGTAGGTCAAATTATTTGTTACACAAATAAAAAAAAGAAGATTTATATAGTGTTCGATTAAGATATATGTAATTATGTTATTACGTCAATGCACATTATTATTAGATTAGGTAACTATCGATTGTCATGCAGTATAAAAAATAAAAATATTGTGTTAAAGGGGCAGTAGCACGTTTTTAGGGGAATATAAGGTGATGTCGGGAAAATGAAAATTGATGCTTCCAATCTAAAGATAATGTATTTGAACGAAGCAGTGATAAATCAAATATATAATGCAAAGTTAAGCCTTGCGATTAATTTTTTTACACAAAATGAATTAAAAGTGGCTGCCAATGGATTTTATGTGAATCTTTATAATTTGTTTTCTGACTATGGACGATTTGTTTGTGTAATTAGATTTTTGACAATATCAAAGTAATACATTGAGCATTAACGTACAATTATCAGTGAAAAATTGAAAATATAAAATTGTGGAAGGAAGACAAGGGCAAAGCGCGCAGCCGGGGCAAAGGGACTAAGCCTTATTTCTTCTTATGGTCGAGAAATGGCATAAATTGTCATTACAATCTTATGATAGCAAATGTTAATAAGTGTTGAGACCCACTCCAGAATCTTTTGCCTTCAAAATTTTCCAGGTATTTGGTATGAGAAAAGGATGTCTTAATTCAAATATTGCATGAAAATAGAAAACGGAACATTGAACTCTCCTGCACCTAAAATTGGTATCATGTCTTCATTGCATAGTGAAATTTGTAAGTACATGCTTTCCTGTGATGTACAGATCGTATGCTATCTTCAAAGGGTCAAAGTCGCCATTTCTTATTGTAAAGTCAAAATTTGATTGACTTTTTTTGAAGCTGAACGGAAAATATAACTTCTAATTTCCTTTCTCCTTATCAAATATTTTAAAAGAAGTAGTCATGAATAGGACGGAGTTGCTTGATCGTTACGTTGTCTTTAGGTGTCAACACGCAAGGTCACAATGAATAATTTAGCACCACGCTGTATATTTATATTTAGGACATTTAACACAATCTCTGCCTTGTGTTCAGTAACACACACAAATAAGATGGCGACATTTGTTGATATTTCAAATGGCCGGACACTTGCAGATCTCGCGATAAGACAAACACAAAGTGTAGTCGATATAAAACATAGCTTAAACAAATTCTTGCAAAGAATTCCAATCTATTAAACATCGTCAGTCCACTTTTGCATGGGAAATTACCGCAACATACCACACACTGTTTTAAACTCAATCGGTTTCTAATCAGATCTAAACGTATCACTTGAACCCGCTGCTGTAGGTCAGAGTATCAAACCAAATTGATTTTGATCAGCTGAAATAGACTGAATATCACAACTAAAGTGTGTTTTGTTAAGAATCGTATCAGACACATACAATCTCAAATGAACAAAAACCTTACCGGAAGCATTTTCTGCAGGTAATAATCAAAGGTCTCTCTGATATACATATATATAAAGCATCCGCTTAGTATGTTCAATATATTTGTCAGTGCATGCTTATTTTTAAACATCAGTGAGTCGACGATGACCTTCAACTTCACTTGTCCTGCATGGCTGATTTTGATAACCTGAAAAACTACCTACCCATAACAAGAGGGTTGTTTATAGATACAGAAACGGGAAACCATAGAATAATCGTTCTTTTGTACTAAGTTTGACAAACGAACACAGGGAAAATATTTGGTTAATTAAACATTTGACTTGAGAAGGCTTAGTGCAGTTTTTGGTGAAAAACATGAAAACAAAAAAGTGGAAATTAGATTTAACGACACAATCAACCAAACACAGTGTATAAAACTGTCACGAGGAACAGTTTACCTAGGATAAGCATGTGAACTAACATCACTTAAAGTCCTCACACAGAGACACCAGCCAATAGTCCTACTTCAATGAGTATTTAATAGGAGCATGATATACAATCTAAAGCCCAATTCTGCAAGTCTAGATTGACCGAATATGAAATGAAGATCCTCAAAAAATGAAATCATATATATGAAGGTACAGTAATAATTTTCAGGATGTCATAGACTAAATCTAGTCTGATCGAGACACCAAGGGAATGAAACTTAAACAAGACCTCCAATCATTTAATGTACAATAAATCTAAGAAATTACTACATCTCAATAAATTTTCTTTTAACTTGTCTTTAAAATCAAAATATGCATGTAACAAAAAGCTACCTGTGAATGAGAAGTGTCCCCCTTGTTCCTCCTACAGTAAAAGCTAAGATTCAGAAAGCAATGACAGCAGATTTTACTTCGTGGCAATGACTTGTAACACCAGACTTCACGGTTCCATAAATGTCCTAGTTATTACAACCTTTCGATTTGTCATGCAAATTATATCCTTTGTCCACCCTACATTCAACATTTTGCAATTCATTCACGCCCTACATTCAGTAGATTCACGATAATTGTAGTCTAACAGTCACGGCCTGCAGGTTATTTAGGAGATAAACCTAGTGTGTTTTAAAATCAGAGACATGTTATACTGGGCTGCGCGTTCGGTTTCAATTTAAAGTTTACTCGCTATCAGTGGCATCGACATATCAATTTCAAAACTGGTTGTTAACTTGTTTCAGTACGGATTCCCGGTGTGATAAAGCGTAGAGCAACCTTACGTTCAGCCCTGGGTTGTCGAGGATGATCCGAAATGGGAACCAATGAGTGGGTTGTTTAGGGTACCATGCAAACTTTAACTGTAGTTCTGGTTCGTATGTCAACACTTGATAATATATATATTTTAGATATGTTAAATGAATACTTCAAAACTTGTAAACAAAAACTCTTTTGTGCCTTCATTGACTTCTCTAAAGCGTTCGACAGTGTATTGAGGGTAGGTCTTCGGCATAAAATGTTGTCATACAAGAAAGAGGAAAATTTTTTACTTTGGTAAATTATATGTATAATAACAATACATCTTGTGCTGTGGTTTGCAACAAAATTTCTTTTCTAGTTCAGTATTCTGGTGTTCGGTAAGGAAAACCTATCTACGAAATTATTTACGCTGTACACTCCTTCGGGGTCAAAATGTAGCGATTTGTGTATGTCTTAGGACGTGGAAAAGGCGCAATATAAGTATGCACATTAATCAGTGGTTAGTCTCTGTTAGAATTATCAATACCACCATGAGCAGATACATACATAAGATAATTCAATGTTTTCTGTTACCAAGTGGTCACTATATCTTTTCACTAATCATAAAGTATTGTTTGTCTCTTTCCTGTTATACCAATGGCAGTTTGTTGGAATAAAATATTGAACTGAATGGAATTGAGTTTTACTTCTTTTAATCCAAGTATTTCAATGATGAGATTCCCCTTCCAACACAACCCGGATGCCAAGTGTAGAAACGTAGGAACATCTAAATCTAGAGTTATATAATATATAAAAGTGTAAGTTAAAAGGGCAGTAGCACGTTTTTGATCATTTTATATTTTGAAATGTTCACTGATTATTGTATGTTAACGCTAAATGTATTATTTTGATTATTATAGTGTCAAAAATCTCACTACACAAGCCAATCTTCCATAGTCAGAGAACAAAGTATGAAGATTCACCTAAAATCCATTGGCGGCCATTTTTAGGGAACACCTTTAATTCATTTTGCGTTAGAAAAAGGAATTGCATGGCTAAATTGTACGTTATATATTTGAATTATCACTGCTCCATTAAGTTTAAATACATTGTCTTTCAATTGTAACCATTTATTTTCATTTTCCTGACATCACCTTATATTCCCCTTAAAAACGTGCCACTGTCCCTTTAAATGATAATATAAGTTAACCTTAAACAAAGCATTTCCTGATTTGGTTATTTTGTTTCACATCCATATGTACACATTTGTTTTTTCAATGACGTTTTTTCATTGACATTTTTTCTTCAATTTCCCCCAAATACAAAGTCAAATGTATGGTTTGCAAAGTCATTAGGGGTTAAAATGCACTCTATATAACGACCTTATCATAAATATTTAACCATGACGAGGTCATTTGCTTAAAGCCTTGGAGGCCGTTGTAAGAAACGAGTAAATATTGCACTATGGCTACCTTTGCCACCTTAAGTTTGGTGCACCGGAACACTGGTTCATTTGCATTTCTTCATATGAAGATAACATTTTCCAAAAAAAGTTCCTCTTGATAAAATAGTTTAATTTAAATCATAAATCATTTCCAAAATTCTCCTTTCAGATATATTCTCAGCATGAATCTTTTTCTTTTAACATCATTTTTGATAACAAAATACGTAAAAAATACCCAATTGTTTAAAGTAACAATTTTTAATTTCTTATAAAATGATATACAGGATAGTCTAATGCATTTAATCTTTACGTCCAAGCATATTCGCCCTAATTAACTCTTAGCAACAAACCTTTCATATTTCACATTATCACAAGGAAACAATGAAACGGTGATGACAAGGCACATGAAGATTTTCTTTTCGTTTGACAACTGCACAGTGAAATTGACATTTCGCAATATTAAGAACGATCATTTTAAACGATAACTTAAAGATAACATTATCACAAATGTACATGACGTGAGCATGTTTTTGTGAGAGATTAGGTTTGACGTTACTGCATACAGGATAAACGGGAATCGTCATATTGGTAAAGTTATTGGTAAAATAGAAATTACTTTTAATATAGATGAATTTCAAACTAAAAACATAAAAATGTCCTATGGTGTTCCAAGTACACTTGTTGAGACAATTCGTATTGTTTTTATTAACATTGCTGAATTGGGTACCTATCTACAATATATGATGAATTACAAAATAAAAAGTACACTTTTTATGCTGGGTTTACATGCCGCACAATTACCCTGGAGGAATTATATCCCCGAGATTTTCAGACACATTTCCTAAATTACACAATAATCTAGGTATCATGAGACAGGACAATCGTCTTTGGAAAATGTTAGATAAAGCAAAACTAAGTATAAATAAACGTCAGCCCAAATCGTAAAAAATGCTTTAGTGCAAAATAGACAAGTAACCAAAATGTACCAAGTGTGAACAAATGTTTAGATAAAAGATCTGGAACATGCCTTTATCGAAAAGAAGGTTCCACAACAACTTTTGAGAATGGTATAAACGTTCATGTCAAAAGCAACATGTCATGTAAATAAACAAATTGTGAAAAGTGTGGTCTAACATACATTACACAAACAAATAATTTGCAAAACAGAGTTACAATTCACAAACAACAAATAAGAGATGATAATTTAAGACACTTAAAATGGTAAACATATATCTAAATGTAGTAAAGGTGCTTTTAAGATACTCCTTTTTACGAAATATTCAATAATGGACATTACATCACAATAACTTACAAAGGAACATTATTTCATTTCAAAATTTTCTCCTTCATTAAACAGCCCCACAAATCCCTAATCCTATCACCGTAATTCAAACCTTTTAGATTTAAAGGGGCAGTAGCACGTTTTTAGGGGGAATATAAGGTGATGTCAAGAAAATGAAAATTAATGTTTTCAATTGAAAGACAATGCATTTAAACTAAATGGAGCAGTAATAATTCAAATATTTGATGTAAAGTTTAGCCGAACGATTCCTTTTTCCTACACAAAATGAATTAAAGGTGTTCACATAAAATGGCCGCCCATGGATTTTAGGTGAATCTTCATACTTTGTTCTTTGACTATGGATAATTGGTTTGTGGTATGAGATTTTTGACACTATCCAAATAATACTTTTAGCATTAATGTACAATTTTCAATAACAAATTAAAATATAAAATTATCAAAAAACGTGCTACTTCCCCTTTAAGAGGGGAAAACTCACCAGGACGAATGTTGAATGGCTTGCTGTTTGTGTTGCATTATGTTGTTACTTAGATACACTGAAGACTACTTAAGACTGCTGTTTTGCTTCAAGCATACATTCCCTGAGGAAGCTTCGAATGAAGAAGCAGAAATATGCATATTGGAAAAAAGATAAAGTCATGATTTTGAAAGTTTATTTACACCTTCTCTGTTTTTTTAAATACTTACATATATGCTTCTCCACGATTGATACTTCTTACATGTTCAGTATATATATATATTTACACAAGAAAACTTCTTCATAGTTCAAGTAATAAATAGATAAAAAAAAACAAAAGTCTGGAAACGTGATGTCATAGCATGGCAACGTCATAAAGACCCCATGATGATCACTGAATAGTTTGAAACCGGTCGGGATTCAAATCATTTCAAGACTGGCTAGTACTTTCAGCTCAATTTAGGAGCATCTGCAGGTCATATACAAATAACGGATAAAAACGTCGCCAGGCAACGTATAATATAATTAGATTGTTAGTTCAGTTTCTACACTGCTTGATGATTGTTCCATCAATGTGTCCTCATATATATAAGTAATAGTAAACATCGGATGATTCTGACTGGATCAATTCATTTTGACCAGTATGTGGGTCTTGTATGATTACAAATGGAAGGTTGATCATATTTATAAAGGGACAAAACAATAAATCCATATAATCAACACATTGTTGCGCGCTTAGATTGACAGTTAAAAATCGGTCATGTGTTGTCAAACATTTCATGTTGGCCTTTCAACGAGTAACAATATAATGTACGTTTTTAAGATTAAGGGACTTAAGTGATAAGTTTGATTGTTTCACATCAAGAAACAATATGTTTTTGGTATAATTAGATTTTATTAAGGCTCTATTGCTAATTATAAATTGAATTACATTGATAGAGAAAGGAGTTCCTATGAACGTTCACAGGACTTCAAAAGGTTCACATGAGAGTTAACGATTTTTGTGTGAGTTAAAATTAACCTCTGAAACATAAATCATATGACTATGCTTTCAACCAATCAACATTCTGGAATATGTGTAAAGTCAATTAATTTTACGTTATTATTTTAGATTATAGTGTAACTTCGAGTTTACATCCGTGATAGTCAGTTTCTACACTGCTTTATGATTGTTCCATCAATGTGTCCTCATGCTTATGAGAACCATTTTGCTGTTAACAGTTTGACTGTTAACGAGGAGTTCTCAATTCAGTTCTTTGTGTATATTCTTAAAGTTAAATTCCTTCAGTTCACTAGAGGATCGGCTCTCCTCCGGCCAAAGAGGTTTCTATAAACGAAAATGGCTGACGTTCCGATACTACGTTGCGAAGAGACCACGAACATAGACAATTTATTAAATGTTTCCTTATCTCTGTGCTAGCTAACCACACCAGTGGAATTACAAAGGTTTGGCTGTAGTCAACCAAGTCCATGCAATTAAAGAGGATTTCATTATCAGTCTCGCAACCCATATAATCCAAAAACAATATTGACGGTTTTTTTGGAACTGGGGTAACAATATATACAAATTGTGTTAATTTAAACAAAACCATGATGGTGGCTGCCATGCAAATGTCCATGGGCGATTGAGGAGAGTTCGCAAGATCGAATTTAAGGAGCTTGGTACGATGCTTAGAATACACAAACAGTATTGTTGTACCAAAGAGGACTAGAACTACCATTTGGGGAACAAGGGATAAGACATTCAGTCTCTGAAAACCTAAATATGCGGAACTACAGCCATAGACTATTCTCTTGCTACTCAGAGGAACCTTTGTAAACACCAAAACATAGCTTGAAACAATAGATAATGTTGTCATACTCAATGAAATTTTGAACAAAAGTTTCACATCTCTGATCATAAAGCCTAGCGAGAAATCTATAAACAAGGCAATGAAAAGTAACATTCTAAATGTAGAAAGGACATAAGGTAGATCTACATTAAGAGCGTTCTCAAGATATGAGTCATCTTTATGTTGATCTGTCAAAATCAAGTATGCACTGATAGAGTACTGGAAGAGTCCGGTGATGAGATCACAGATGGAGAGGACGAGGACGATGATGTACTTGGAGGAGAGACGGAGTTGTCTGGTACACAGGATGGTGGTCATCAGGACCAGGTTGGTCAGCGCTGTCAGCACAGAGAAGATCACATAGACCACACCTCGATCTTTGTCGGCGTCCATCTTTTGCAGGTGTAATTTACTGGAACAAAGAAAGTAAATCGTCCTAAACATTAAAGTTTACTTTTTGAGAAGGAGATTGTTGTAATATTATTCTGTCACATAGAATAAATTACCTGTAAGTTGTAACATATGCTGTCCTGTCAATCATTACCTCCTATTAACTAATATTTCATTTTTGTTTCAATGGACTCTAAAGATAAAGAAGATGGAACAACTCTTGTTGCAGATACCAGATTAGCCTTGGAGAAGTTGTTACTTGATGTTAAATGACATAATCGAATATTTCATTATTGTTTTAGAAGTATATGCTGATGAAGATGAACATTTACATTATGTGCAATATTTAAACGATTCAGTTAGTGTTCACCTCAGTTCTAGATCACATTCTGTTATTCTGAAAACAACAGGTCCAAGGAAAAATCGAACAGAATAAACAGTTCACTTCAAATATTGCTTGCTATATAGAATATTGAAGATATATGATTAGGTAAAGTGATCACTGGGGCTATATATCAAGTGAAGTCTAATTTGCTTGTTTGTCCTACAATAGCTACAGCTGAGTGTCCTGTTTGTTTGTTTGTTTGTTCATTTGCTAGTATGCCTACAAATATCATGTAATTTATGTTCAGTTTGAACGTCAGTGTAATAACTTCAGCAGAACTGACAAGATATCACTCATTGACCTCTGGTCATTTCAATGAGTTACAAAGACTGTTACATCCAACTTTCAAATATGGAATGCGATATGTTAACGAACAATAACATTTAAACTTCTGTTGTCATATTTCAACATTATTTGTTTTATTTTTGTCAAGGTACAATGCCTTAAAGGGGCAGTAGCACGTTTTTAGGGGGAATATAAGGTGATGTCAGGAAAATGAAAATTCATGGTTCCAATTGATAGACAATGTGTTTAAACCCAATGGAGCAGTAATAATTCAAACTTATAATGTAAAGTATAGCCATGCTATTCCTTTTTCTTACACAAAATGAATTAAAGGTGTTCACACAAAATGGCCGCCAATGTATTTTATGTGAATCTTCATACTTTGTCCTCTGACTATGGATGATTGGTTTGTGTAATGAGATTTTTGACACTGTCAAAATAATACATTTAGTATTAACTTACAATAATCAGTGAAACATTTGAAATATGAAATTATCAAAAAACGTGCTACTGCCCCTTTAAAGACAAAGACAATAACATGATATTTGCACTAGGACACGCAGGTCTTAAGGTACGCAGCTGTACATATCAAATATGTTTCTCTTAGAATCTCCTCAGATGAATGCCTTAAAACGACATAGACAGTGTAACACAATGCAAGTGTTCATGTATTTCTCCATTTTGGATATGTTTTACTAGTTTTGATGTGTGGAGGTAGATATTCTGCTGCATTAAGAATGCATCATTTGATGGAGACAGAGCACTAGCGATTGCATCATTGCAAATATTCAGATAAATATCTAACCTTGATATGGATATGTCGCAATTCAAATACTCCCTACAAAATTTAATAGAACATTGAACACTCGTGCACCTTAATATAAATTGGCAACATGTGTTCATTGCATGATTACATTTGTAATTGCATTCTGTTGAACTCTTGATGTATACATCGAATGCTATCCTCAATGGGCAAAGGGAACCTGGGGGAGCCCTTTGTTCCATATAATATTGGATTTATCTTTTGGTTAACATATTGATATAAACTTTATCGTTTTGTATTTCCTAAGCAAATAACTTAAAAGATAACTATTATCATCACATCATTATTCCTCTGTATTCTATACACATGATATATACCATTTTCCTTCATGATGTTTGTTTTGTTATACACTGATGATGACAAATGATAGTTAATAGTTTTCTTAGGCTTTTCAGACATGAGTTTTATATTCATTGTATATATTATTACCTTTCAATCCAAAGGCATATACCAAGAATGATACAATTCGGTCTTGGAAAATGTCGAAAGTCCATGTCTATGGCAACATATATCATTCATATGGGTTCATTAGTTGCCTTGCATTATCAAGAAGATAACTTTTGGATAGTAGTTGCTGATTATACGTGTGTATAATTTATTACATTCTTTGTCTTAGGCAAAGACACAAAGGAATGGGCCCTTAGTTTTAATTTTAGTTTAAACATATTTTATTCATCAGAAAAGGATTGGGTACAAGTTATACAACTTAGAAAACCCTCTCCCTAATATGTACATTAAATATTATTTGCATTCGTTTAACAAGATGAACAGAAGAGAACAGATAAAATACAAAACTGATACAATAATTAAAGGAACCTTTTTGTTTGACTTATGTAGGTTTGAACAATTTTGAATATACTTTCTCCCAAACTGCAGGGCAAAACGCGCCCCTCTTGCCAAATTCGTTTATGTCAATATATTCCTATGCAGTAATGATAGGCTAAACAACCATATGCTATGTGACAGTCTAAGGTTAAGAACTATAAGAGATATGGTGCAAGTTGTATAATGTATATATGAATTTGTAATTGTAATTGTATGTTTGTGTCTCGTAAGCCTATGGTTGGGTGCTGACTTTTAACAGCTTTTTATACTGTAAAATACTCTTCTCCTCTTCTTCTATATCGAGGTGCTCACGAGAAGCTTTAGCACGCAAGTGTGCGCTTTGCCCTGGACTACCCTACATCACATACTACATAAACGTAGTACTACCTATTCAGAAAAGGGGTTTCAGATTTGCAGGATCGCACCATCCGGTTTTGATATAGAATGAAATATTATTTAACAATGATAATCTTTCTTTGAAGAAAGTAATAAAATAGAAAATATTAGTCTGGAATCATTTGAAATAACATCCGGCAACGCTATGCCATATAAACTTAATGCTAGTAAACTAATTCACGGATCTACTAAAACATTAAATCAATCAGTTTTTTGTGTAAAATTGGTAATGGCAGACCATATCAAACATAGGTAGGTTTATTTGAAAAACATTGTATACTTATACTTAGGCAAAATGGAGACACCTACTTATGAAATGTCAATGTGAGCTGTTATTTTCGTTTATTTGCGGATGGAAAAATTCCTTTATTTCTCAATACTTGTAAATAAACATGAAAATTATGATACTGGCGTTTATAATTTGTTTTATCATATCATATCAAACCAGGAGTCTGTTTAACCATTTAAAAAGAGCCATATATCCATTATACATCTGATTGTACACATATTGTAAACATACATGAGCACAATGCTACATACTTTTTAAATCACTGTAAGTTGGTAATGGTTACACGGTTCAGAAATCTATTTCTGTGTTTGAATGCCAAAAATGGGTATTTGCGGAGGGATTGAATATTGAAAGTAGCAGTTAATCTTGGTGAAAATGGACTCTAATTAATACAGAAACAGTTCGATAAAATCGACAAAATAAAACAACAATATCTATCTAAGTTATTTTTCTCGCACATTTCTTGATGTTTTTAATAAGAATCTTTTTTAATAATAAGAAACATTCAGGCCTTTTATCAAAAGCCTTAAACTATTGAAGTCGCTAATTCTTATCTTACTGTCAAAGTATGGTTGAATTTATTTGAGCTACATGTGCAGTGTAGATATAAATAAACGAAAGGTTAATAAGTAATTTTCTCAATTTCTTTCACCATATCAAATATTTTAAAAGAAGTAAGATTGAGTTGCATGATTGTTGACTTGTCTTTGGACGCCAATATGATATATCACAATGAAGTAAACAAGCGCCACGCTGTATTTATTTTTAGGACATTCTGTAATGTGTTAAGTAACAGCCCTGCTGGTAATATGGCGGCGTTTGTTGATCTCGCGGGCGGATAAGACAAAAATCCAATGTAGTCGATATTAAACATAGGTGAAAACATTTCAAGCAAAGAATTTCCAATTGATTAAACTTTATCAGTCCATTTTCGCATGAAAAATTACCTCAACATACACAACTAGCGCATACAGTACTGAATGCGCTTATCGACACTGTTAAAACACAATCGGTTTCTAATCAGATCTAAACGTATCACTTGAACCTCGCTGCTTTAGGTCTGAGTATCAAACCAAATTGATTTTGATTCTGGGATGTGTTTTTTTAAGAATCGCATCACACCCATACAATTTTAAATGAACGACAATGTTAAAATGAATAGTGTTTTAATAACATAAAAAGAGGTTAGCAAGCCTTACCGAAAGCATTTTCTGCAGGTAACAATCGATTCGGAATCTGAAATCCCCAATTCCTTTGCCGTAGTATTTTCAATATATGTGTCAGTGCATGATTATTCGTTAGCATCTGAGTCAACTGATGACCTTCAACTTCAGTTGTCATGCATGGTTGATTTTGAATACCTGCAAAGCTACCTACTGATAAAGGGAGGGTCGTTTTACATGATAAAGAAATGCCTCACTGAAATGAAAAATCTTTGGGGAATTTTATAGACTGATCGTTCGTCTGTAGTGGGTTTGAGAAACGAAAAAGGGCTATTTGGTCAATAAACATTTGACTTGAGAAGTGTATAAAACTGTCACAAGGAACCGTTTACCTAGGATGATAAACGTCTGTGTAAACTAACACTGCTTGAACTCCTCGCACCGAGACACCAGTCAATAGCCCTGCTTCAATGAGTATTTAATAGGAGCATTTAATACAGTCTAGTACTCAATTCGGCAAGTCTAGACTGACCGAATATGAAATGAAGATCTCAAAGAAATAAAATGATATATGTGAAGGTACAGTAATAAATTTCAAATATGTCATAGACTAGATTCTAGTATAAGACACCAAGAGAATTAAACTTAAACAATACCTCCAATCATTTAGCTTAATATAAATATAATCTCGATAATTTTTCTTTTAATTTGTCTTTAAAAATCAAAACATACAGAACAACAAGCTACCTGTAAACGAGAAATGTCCTCCTTGTTACTCCTATAGTACAAACTGAGACTCATCAAGCTTCACGAAGCACTGACAGTAATCTAACTTCCTTGTACAATAGCTTGTATAAAGAGAATTTAAGGTTGCATGAACGTCTTAGTGGTTACACCCTTTCAGTTCTACTTGCAATTGATATCCCCTATCTGACCTGCATTCAGTTAACATTTTGTGATTCATTCAAGATGATTGCAGTCTAACAGCCAGGACGGTGATTTATTTAAGCTTCTTGTCAAAGGAATGATTGTGTCTGAAAGCAATTTGATATGATTGAAACACTTCTTTGCATTTCTAAGCGTTACTTCTTCTGTATTTCATTTTATTCCAATCATCGAAAATGTTTATTTATCACATCATGACGCGAAGAGTAAGAGAAGGATAACTCAACTACAGTGTAAGTTATTTACATCATAAATCATTTCCAAAATTCTCCTTTCAGATATATTTACAGCATGAACTTTTTCTGTTTTTATATAACCATTTTCGAAAACAAAATAATACAATATACAAATTTGTTTAAAGTAACAATTTTTAATTTCTTATGAACTAATATACAGGATATTCTAATACATTCAATCTTTACGACCATGTATATACATTCATAAAGAACTTTTTGCAACAAACCTTTGATATTTCACATTTTCACAAGAATACATTGAATGGGTGATAACAACACTTTGGAAATTAAAGTTAACAGTATGTGATCAATTGATAATATGAAGGACCAATGCTTTTCGTTCTGTTTATCAACTGCACAGTGATATTGACATTTCGCCATATCAAGGACAATCATTTAAAGTATAACTTAAAGATTATGGTATAGCAAAAAAGTAAATATCAATGTGAGAAATTTAGTTGACATGACTGGATGAAACAGAAATGTTTAACTTGGTAACTTGAATTGAATATAGTTCGATATTTATGAATTTCAAACAAAAATATCTATGCCAAGTACACATAGTTAAGAAACAAAATTCAGGTCTTTTTGATCAATTCGTAGTGCACGATACAATCCTAGTTATTTTTATCATTATCGCAGTGGATTAAGGATCAAGGAGACTTTATCAAGAACGTTTTTATGAAAATGATATACTACCACTCGATACCACTGATTCACAATTGAATGAGTCTATAACATATTATTGGAAAATATGATAAGGAATAATCAACAAATTGCTTATTTAATGACTTTTCTATACAATCTAATTATGTGAAGCTTTAAAAGCATTGATCCTGCAACCAACGAGTAGAAAATCATATTGTTTCGTCAAGAACTTTTAAAGTTAAAAATAGTTTTAAAGTGTGAGATACGGTTCTCCCTTAGACCAAAGAGGTACCTATCAACGAACATGACTTACAGTGGGGTGGTGATAAAGCTCCAGCTCTGGGGTAGCTTCGTTCCTAGCAAGGCATCTGGCATGACTCCTCATCTTGGAGTTAGTTACCCACACCAGTGGAATAACAAACGTTTGACTGTGGTTAAGAAATTGCATGCAAATAAACAGAGCTCTCATATCAATGCCACACTCAGAACCGTCGAGGCGACACCTAGCGGAAACTGGGGTCACTAAATATACCATAAGAGGAAAAGTAAACCAAACCATAATGGAGGCTGCAATTATTAGGTCCATTTGTGATGCAGGGTTTTCAGGTTCGAAGTTAGGGAGCTGCAAACGATGGTAATAATACACATATCCTATCGTTACACCAAGAAATACAATAACTATCATTTGTGGGAAGTAGGTGGAGACGTTTAGCCCTCGAAAATCTATAGAAAGTGATACACACCCAGAGTTATCAGTAAGTACCATTGGAAACACCAGAACAAAGCTAGCAACAATTGAACACGCTATCATACTCAATGAAATCTTGAACAACAGTTTCACATCTCTGATCATCAAACTTAGCGAGAAATCTATGAGTAAGGCAATCATAAGGGACATCCGTAATGTACCAAGGATGTAAGGCACATAGATATGAAGAGCGTTCTGTAGATGACAGTTTGTGCTTAAGTATTCAAAATCAGCTGTAAAAATAATGTGTGCACTGATAGAGTACTGGAAAAGTCCGGTGATAAGATCACAGGTGGAGAGGACGAGGACGATGATGTACTTGGAGGAGAGACGGAGTTGTCTGGTACACAGGATGGTGGTCATCAGGATCAGGTTGGTCAGCGCTGTCAGCACAGAGAAGATCACAACGAACACTCCTCGAATTTTGTCTGCATCCATCTTTCACTGGAATAAAGAGACCAAAGAAGGTATACATGTTTGATAATCATAAGTATACCGGACGAAATATTTTTAAAAAGGAACGATATTTATACTTGTAACTGCATCTATAGCATGTAACATACCAAAGTGTATACATAAAATAAAATGTGAAATTTGAAGTCTAGGTACAGTTTACCGAAACTACATTTTCACTTTCCATTTGGAAACATATTATTCTCATGTTCTACTTAAAAACATATTATTCTTATGTTCCACTTGGAAACATATTATTCTCACTTTCCACTTGGAAACATATTATTCTCACTTCCAACTTGGAATCACATCATTATCATTTTCTACTTGAAATCATTTTATCCCCACTCTCCAATTTGATCAAATTATTCTCATTTTTCACTTGGAAACATATCATTACTCCACTGATTTCTAGGAACGAAACTTGTTTTATTTTCATTTCAAACACGCAAATTAGCATTAAATTCTTGAATAAAGTACGAGGCAAGAGAAAGTTAAGGTCGGATTTGAAGAGTAATAAAGAAAACAATACAAATCACATCAGTATATTGTATGCTATATACAAAAGATTGGTTTTAGATAATCATTGAGGCACATTCTGTGTCTGTCAACATGGTCCCACAGAAGCTCTATTGGATTAATGCCCGGGGAACAGGCAAACAATGGAAAAAAGTGAACTTTATCTCTCAAGTCTATATTGGGCGATCAAGAACAGTGTTCTGAAGGGACGGTTAGGTCTGATGCGTGCAGAACAAAGACTTCGTAGTACTGTGCGTTGACTGATGCGATGTTAAGGAGCTGTTGGGAACTGCAAGTGAATGAATCGTCTATGTTTATCTGTGGTGTTGTGACACGTGGTCTTCCGGTTCTGAGCTTGTCCTTGGTCCTGCTGGCATCGTTGGGGGAGTCTTGCCACCTTTAAGGTCGTGCACCAGAGCCTTTTTCTATATGAACTTGTTTCGCACCCATCGCTCGCATACCGACAGCTCAATCTAGCTCATATTCTTTGTTTGTGCTTTCATCAGCTATGTTTCCAACCTCATGTATGGACATACCTATACTCTACTTCAGTATGTGCGTAAGAACTAATGGCTTAAAACTAAATTTTCCAATTTGACTTGAGTCAAGGCACATGAACGATCCTTTCCATCGATGTGATTACTACCGTATCCTACTCAGACAATGACTTTTTGGACAAATTCTGTTCACCCTTTATGAAAGTTCTTTAAAAATATATTTCGCCCCTATACTTTCTTTGATAAGCTTAGTTTATCTCAACATTGCAAATGACAGAAAAAGTCATAACAAATCGCTATTCATTTGATGACATATAATTTCTTGGGGCTTAACAATTATTTAGGATAAAGAGTTATATTACATGATATGAATCAGCAAGTCCTTGTGTGATTCTGTAATCATCCACTTCAGTTTGTTATTCTCAGGATTTTACCTGAAAGCAGAAAGAATCAGGCAATTGAATTTACCCGTAAAACAAACATCATCGTCAGGGCTGAATTTAGACGCAGAAATAGAGAATATAATATGAGTATCCATGACATACTATGTTTACAACACGAATTGCTATATAATAATATTTCCCGAGCGAGAGCATAGTATGTCATGGGCACGAATATTGTATTCTGGTGCATGACGTCAGGTATATCAAAAAGTAATAAAACTGTTTGATTAAGTTACTTACATTCTTTTAAGTTAATCTATTGGTTACTTTCCATTCATTCGATGTGTTTTAAGAATGAAATTTCGATGGACCGTAAGGTTGACGTCACAGTTGTTTTTACAAAAAAACCCAACTAATTTCATACCAATAAGCATATTCGATTAAATATATCCTCCGAATCTTCAAATCACAGGGATGCGGTGTATACAATATGTATACAGTATGTGTGATCTGTCAACATCCGTGTTATGTATACTTTTCATCTTCTACTACCATAAGGTTGCTTGGTGTGGTGTGTACGCAGATATTTGAATGTCTTATTGAACTCCAATCTTTTCATTTCTAAGTTAGAACGTCTTGTTTGATAAGGGCGTTCCTAGTCACCATCAAACAGTTTTTAAGTCAGTATATTTTGAATCGTTAACACTATTTTCAAATAACTACTTTCCAAATATTAGCAAAAAAGAATGTCCATAAGCATAGTTTGCTCATAGCTATCATTCAATCGTGAATAAAAAAAACTTATAACCTCAGATATATAAACAATTTCAATTTTCATCTTTGCCTCGAATATGGTGAAATTGACGTTTGCCATCTCTATATTAAGGATATCCAAGACAAATTGTTCATGTTTGTTTGAGTATGTCTCTATCAAATCAGTCTAATCAGTCTAAGTAAACCTAGCCTCAATATTATCAACCTAGCCTCAATATATGAATATTACAACTGTAGTGTGTTTGTTACAAATATCTTATCCGACGCAGACAATCTAAAATGAATAACAATGTTAAAATGAAAGAGGTTACCAAACCTTCCCGAAAGCATTTTCTGCAGGTAATAATCGATTTGGTATCTGATATCCCAAAATCCTTTGCCGTAGTATTTTCAATACATGTGTCAGTGCATGATTATTCGTTAGCACCTGAGTCAACTGATGACCTTCAACTTCAGTTGTCCTGCATGGTTGATTTTGAATACATGCAAAACTACCTACTCATAAAGGGAGGGTCGTTTTACATGATAAAGAAATGCCTCACTGAAATGAAAAATCTTTGGGGAAATTATAGACTGATCGTTCGTATGTAGTGGGTTTGACAAACGAAAAAGGGCAAACTATCTGGACAATAAATATTTGACTTGAGAAGTGTATAAAACTGTCACAAGGAACCGTTTACCTAGGATGATAAACGTCTGTGTAAACTAACACTGCTTGAACTCCTCGCACCGAGACACCAGTCAATAGTCCTGCTTCAATGAGTATTTAATAGGAGCATTTTATACAGTCTAGTACCCAATTCGAACAGTCTAGACTGACCGAATATAAAATGAAGATCTCAAAGAAATAAAATGATATATGTGAAGGTACAGTAATAAATTTCAAATATGTCATAGACTAGATTCTAGTATAAGACACCAAGAGAATTAAATGTCAAAATATCTCCAATCATTGAGTGTAAAAAAATCTAAGAAATTACTACATCTCGATAATTTTTCTTTTAATTGTCTTTAAAAATCAAAACATACAGAACAACAAGCTACCTGTAAATGAGAAATGTCCTCCTTGTTACTCCTATAGTATAAGCTGAGACTCATCACGCTTCACGAAGCACTGACAGTAAACTAACTTCCTTGTACAATAGCTTGTAAAAGAGAATTTAAAGGGGCAGTAGCACGTTTCTTGATAATTTCCTATTTTGAATTTTTCACTGATAGTGTCAAAAATAACATTACAAAAGCCAATCTACCATAGTCAGAGGACAAAGTATGAAGATTCACATAAAATCCATTGACGGCCATTTTGTTTATTTTGTGTAAGAAAAAGGAATCGCACGGCTAAACTTTACGTTATATATATGAATTATTACTGCTCCATTTAGTTATGTATTATGTATTACGTAATTTGGCTATGTATGTTTATCATGCAACTATGTTACGAAGAAGCCTCTTGGTGGCTGTATAATAAATACATTGTATTATGGGCCGATGGCCTACATACACCTGAATAAAGAAATTGAAATATTACTATCAGTACCATCAACAATATCATTGATATATATGATGAACAATAGGGGTCCCAAGACAGAGCCTTGGGGAACTCCTGCAGTAATAAGATTGCTCCTGCAGTTACTGTTTGAGGATTTGATGTGCGTCCATTGATTACCACTCTTTGGGTTCTATTATTAAGATAACTTTCGAACCATTTTAATAAGTTTCCGTCAATACCATATGATTTTAATTTATTCAGAATTCCTTT
Organism: Steromphala cineraria; assembly: GCA_916613615.1. Classification (NCBI taxonomy): domain Eukaryota; kingdom Metazoa; phylum Mollusca; class Gastropoda; order Trochida; family Trochidae; genus Steromphala; species Steromphala cineraria. The sequence continues at coordinate 21,221,138 of OU744720.1, forward strand.
GTGCCAGACTTTATCAAAAGCTTTACTAACATCGCAAAACACCGCTCTTACTTCTTTACCAGCATCTAATGCTTTAGCTATGAAATCATATAATTACGTTAGTTGATTGGTTGTTGAATCGCCGGGGGTAAAACCTGACTGGAGATTTGACAGGAGATTCTTATCTCTTAAGAAATTATTAACACATTTAAAGATGCATTTTTCAAATATTTTAGCAACGCAACTTGTTAATGCTACTGGTCTGTAATTGGAACAATCATATATATTGCCTGCTTTATGGATAGGGATTACATATGCTTCTTTCCAAGAATTTGGGAATTTAGACAGTTTTAGAGAAAGATTAAATAGTTTAGTTAGAATCGGAGCTAATGAATTAGCACATGTTTTTAGTATTTTATTACCTATTTTATCTGGTCCTGTTGCTTTTGTAGTATCTACAGATAGCAGTATATCCTTTACTTCCCCGATCTCCAATACTATATCAGTCAAGGTACTATCACAGCGTTCATTAAGAGGAGAAGGGTCGTCATCAGGATCTGTCACCTTAGATTGATTAGTGAAGTAGTTATTCATGAGTTCTGTGACATCGTTAAGATCATCGTATAGGATATCATCGTTAATTATTGATTGACAGGCATGTTTTGCCGACTTACTTTGCAAATGCTTATTAACTAGCTTCCACCAAGTTTTTGTAGCAGTTGATTCACTAATTGCGGTGTCAATCTTATTTGTATGCTGTTTTTTACCTTTACGAACAGATGATATTACTTTATTTCTAAGTATTTTGAATTTTTGCCATTCATGTGGACAATTAGTTCTCTTAGCGATTTTATGTTGCCTATTTCGTTTTCTGATAAGTGAACGTATTCCATTATTCATCCACAACGGGTCTCTTGGTCTGATTAATACGGTTTTGTTTGGTATATTCGCGTCGCAAATATTGGTTAAATCGTGTGTTAGTTTAGATGTAATCAGGTTTAGATCTTCGTTTTCGGATATTTGGATAGCATTTATATCTCGTTTCATGTTTTCTGTATTCGCTCGGGAATAGTCATAAATTTTACGCTTGTAATTACTTTCTCTTTTTATATCTGATTCTATATTCACATACACCGGACAGTGGTCACTACATATCGGATCCAGCACTCCAGAGTTTCGTACTTTGTTCATACATGTAACAAATATCAAGTCAATTAATGTACGAGAATGAGAGGTTATCCGCGTTGGTTCCGTTATTAGTTGCTTGAGTCCGTATGCGGCTTCTAGATAGTTGATTTTAGTTTTTTTATCAGTTAAAAGATCTAGATTAAAACCCCCTACGACTATGGTATTCATATTTAAATCTATGGCTTTTGCAATGCTATTGTCAATGAGGTCCCAATATGCTTCCCTTTTATCTGCTCTATAGAATGTACCAATTATATATGTTTGTCTTTTGCGTTTTAATTTTATCCATATAGCCTCAAGCCCAGTAAGGTCCAAATTGTCCATTTGCATCGCACACAAATGATCTTTAACATACACTGCAACCCCGCCGCCTCGACTCTCTCGATCTTTACGAAATGGTTCATGAAAACCAGGAATCATGATTTCTTTGTTATCAATTCTGTGATGTAACCATGTTTCAGTGATACAGATGACATCATAGCCACTCAATTCAGCTTCTAATGTGTCTACCTTTTCTTTCAAACTTCTTACGTTTACGTGAAGTATCTTTAAATCACTATGAAAAAGAGGTCCCGGATGTGGATGTACATCTCCACAGCACAATAGAAGTATTGAGATAATGATACTCACTGATGGATTGTACAAGCAAAGAAATCTCCACTTAAATACCGTCATATTAAGTTTCATCAATGATTTTACGTGCACTTTGACTGCAAACTGACCCACTGCCTGTCTATACTGTGCTATGTCAACCGTCATCTATGTGTGTTCTACAATAAAATAAGGCAGTGGGGGACAGAATAAATATACATGCATAACCACATTTGAAAACATAAAATAACTTCACACAATAGTTATTGATACAATGGTAACATCTGTATTTTGTATCGTGATTCACGTCTGATAACGGAGAGGATGAATGAATAAAATCATAAAGAAAAAGAAAAAAGAACCAGGAAAATAAATCATGAGTGATAAGGATAAAACATAAAGGAGAGATTCAGAGAAGATTTGTAAAATGTTAACAGCCTTGATTGGATTTAGAGCAGTCCCACTGCTGCCGAGCGCATAGTTTACATGCTGCACGTGATTGAAATTAACAACTAAGGACCATGTCACATGGAAAGATAGTGTGGAATTCACGCTATGCGAGGGACAAATAAAAGGATTTTGGAAAGGTAATAAGTACCCATATCATGCATGTGAGTAAACATTTACCTTTTCTTTGAAGTTTGCTATGATGTATGATAAAAGTGTACTACAATTTAGGTTTGTTTCAGTCGGAAAAATTATGTCACGGTGACCCGAAATATACAGTAGTCAGGTGGAACGAATCTACCTTTTTAGGTTCATGTTTAAGATAATATTCTACTGTCTATCTTACTTCAGTGAATTATACTATCACATCACAAGATGTGCAGTATAATTAGAAGCTAGAGGTTTAATTATCATATTATTTGCCATCTTAGAAACAGTGTAATTGAATCAACTTGGTCATAACCTTATGTATAAACACCAAACATAAAGATGGTAAACAGGTTGGGGAAATCCTGTAATCGACGTATTATACGTCAATCGACGTATAATAGTCCGATCTACGTAGAAAACCATACGTCGATCGGCGTATTTTGATTTTTTTGGTCAAATGATTAATGTACGCCGTTTTCCGAGTATTCGGCAGGTGCCTAATCAAACACGCCATCTATTACGTTGCCGATTATATGAAGTTTTAAACTTCAAAACTTCTACTTTTAGACTTTGACAGCAATAAACATTACCACGGTCCGTGAACAAAGTGTCAAAACGCGAAATAAAAACACAAAAACAGCCCTAAAGTTTCCAAAACTTACATAAACTGCAGCATTGACTTCTCATCGACTGGTGTTCTTAAAACCGGAAGTTGTACTACTCGATAAGTTAGTGTATTTTGGTGCCAATTAACAAATTAGTCCGCCGCATAGTCGAAGTATGGAGGTTGAGAAAAAAGTGCATCCATCACTTTTGCCGAATTTTGACGTCATCACTGTGAAGTTAATTCAAATTGAAATGCAAACATGACGTCAAAATTAACTTATCGAGTAGTACAACTTCCGGTTTTAAGAACACCAGTCGATTAGAAGTCAATGCTGCAGTTTATGTAAGTTTTGGAAACTTTAGGGCTGTTTTTGTGTTTTTATTTCGCGTTTTGACACTTTTTTCACGGACCGTGGTAATGTTTATTGCTGTCAAAGTCTAAAAGTAGAAGTTTTGAAGTTTAAAACTTCATATAATCGGCAACGTAATAGATGGCGTGTTTGATTAGGCACCTGCCGAATACCGGTACTCGGAAAACGGCGTACATTAATCATCTGACCAAAAAATCAAAATACGCCGATCGACGTATGGTTTTCTACGTAGATTGGACTATTATACGTCGATTGACGTATAATACGTCGATTTCAGGATTTCCCCAACCTGGTAAAGTAAGAACAACCTGTTCTTAATTGAACATATAAAAATGTGATTATTTTTAGCCTAAACTGATATTGCCCAAACATTAAATATACCCAAACTAAGTGCTATTCAAGTCCAAGAGCTTCCCTGTCTACATGATCTCCTGTATTTGGAAGATAGCATTTTTTAAAAAAATAAATAGATAAAATACAAAATAAAAAAAATAAAAAAATATAAATTATATATATATTTTATAATACTAAAAGTAAGCACCAACTCCTTGTCAGAAAGTAAGTTTTAGGAAATCAATTTCGAATGTTTCATATGTTTAAACTTACAAGGTATATACTGTTAATTTAAGGAGAAAGAAGAACAATGTAGTACCGCTTTCATTTGTTGTACTCTTGTAATAACCTTTTGTATATATAAGAAGATGGAAGAAGTCACCTTAGTATTTCATTGCTTATAATTATAAACAAAGACTAAACAGCTGCTGAAGAGAATAAAAAAAAAAATTACCAAAAATTACTTTTAGTACTTGGCAATGAGTTTCATTACATAGTGAACGTACATGCTATGATATGTGATATCATAACGTTAATTAGTATGGATTGTGGTTGATTATGTTCAATGTTACAAAATACACACAATCTAGACTTTATCAATTGTTTGGTCCTCTTTTACGAGTCATATTATTAGAATTTTCATTTCATTATAGTTCATAATATAATTTCAGAATATAGTCATTGCTTGTTTTACCTGGAACTGTACTCCTGATGTCCTTGTTTATCACTATATCCATTAGAATTTTAAAGCTATTTTTATCACTTGTCCAGAATAGATCACCTCACTACTCATTCACACAACTATACTTAAGGGTAATCATCAAGCTTCCAGTACCTCCTTAATGTGTGATCTGTTAGCAACTTTCTTGAAAGATCCATCATTTAATTTGATGACAATGACTCCACTCTTCACCCATGTAGACTCTATCTTCTTCTGTGCTACTAGGTCTCGTGCCTCCTTAGCAAGTATTGCCCTTGTTCTTGTCAAATCTTCATTTAGGAATAACCTGTTAGTGTTAGGAAGCTTTACATCTTTTAATTTTCGTCTGTTGTCAAGTAAGGCCCTCTTTGTCGCATTGCTGATGAACATTGCAATTATTGGTCTTGCCTTCGTTTGTGGTTGATGTGGGAACTTGGGGACCCTGTGGCTGATATCTATATCAGATCTGGTGATATCTACCCCAATGGACTTAGCTAGATCGATCACCATCTTGTCTGTATCCTCATCTTTCTCCTCAGGAAAACCCATGATGCGGATATTATTTCGCCTTGTATATTGTTCACTCCTATCAAGCTTATATGTCAGTTCTTCTATAGTATGGTCTCTCTCTTCTGCTTCTGCTTTAAGAATTACAACTTCTTTTTCTAATTCTGTGTTTTTTTCGATGAGGGATGTTATTTCGGATTTCAGTGTAGGTTTGATAGCCTCCCCAACCGCTTCCCCAATAACTTTCAAGAGTTCTTTATTTTGGAGAGCTTCGAGAAGTTGAGTGACCACGTCAGGAGTAGACGCCATGTTTTCTGTGTTTACTAAACACTCACCCGACGTATCTTCTTCTGACGCTGAGTCCGTAGACAGTTTACAGTGGCGCTTATAATCGTTGTCGGTTTGTTCTGGGGATGTAAAGACGTCAGCTCGAACTCGCTTGCTTCCGCTTGGGGTATTATCCATGTGCAATCATATCAATTAGGCTAGTGAAAATGCCGGGCATGAGGGATAGGGTACCGGGTGGTATGATGAAAACTCTAATCTGTCGACATCCGTTTTAATATTGGCTTTCTACATTTAATTTTCACAAAAATAGTTAATGACACATCAATGCTTACATTTGTGATATCATTGTTTGAATTCTCCTTCTCTATCCTTAGTAAATAGTCATTTTCACATCATTCTTGTTCCCTGTCGATCAAGACACGTCCGTCCATTACGAGATCACGTGATCAATCTTGATATGATTGAAACACTTCTTTGCATTTCAAAGTGTTACTTCTGTATTTTACTTTATTCCAATCATCGAAAATGTTTTTTTATCACATCATGACGCGAAGAGTAAGAGAAGGATAACTCAACTACAGTGTAAGTTTATTTAAATCATAAATCATTTCCAAAATTCTCCTTTCAGATATATTTACAGCATGAATTTTTTCTGTTTTTATATAACCATTTTCGAAAACAAAATAATACAATATACAAATTTGTTTAAAGAAACAATTCTTAATATCTTATGAACTAATATACAGGATATTCTAATACATTCAATCTTTACGACCATGTATATACATTCATAAAGAACTTTTTGCAACAAACCTTTGACATTTCACATTTTCACAAGAATACATTGAATGGGTGATAACAACACTTTGGAAATTAAAGTTAACAGTATGTGATCAATTGATAATATGAAGGGCACATGATGATTTTCGTTCTGTTTATCAACTGCACAGTGATATTGACATTTCGCCATATAAAGGACAATCATTTAAAGTATAACTTAAAGATAATGGTATAGCAAAAAAATAAAAGTCAATGTGAGAAATTTAGTTGACATGACTGGATGAAACAGAAATGTTTAACTTAGTAACTTGAATTGAATATACGTTAGATATTTATGAATTTCAAACAAAAAAATATCTATTTCAAGTACACATAGTTAAGAAACAAAATTCAGGTCTTTTTGATCAATTCGTAGTGCATGATACAATTTGAGTTATTTTCATCATCATCGCAGTGGTTTTAAGGATCAAGGAGACTTTATCAAGAACGTTTTTATGAAAATGATATACTACCACTCGATACCACTGATTTACAATTGAATGAGTCTATAACATATTATTGGAAAATATGGAAAAATCAACAAATTGCTTATTTAATGACTTTGCTATACAATCTAAGTATGTAAAGCTTTAAAAGCATTGATCCTGCAACCAACGAGTAGAAAATCATATTGTTTCGTCAAGAACTTTTAAAGGTAAATATAGTTTTAAAGAGTGAGATGCGGTTCTCCCTTAGACCAAAGAGGGACCTGTAAACGAACATGACCTACAGTGGGGTTATGATGAAGCTCCAGCTCTGGGATCGCTTCGTTCCTAGCAAGGCATCTGGCATGACTCCTCATTATTTTCATCATCATCGCAGTTGCTTTATTAAGGATCAAGGACACTTTATCAAGAACGTTTTTATGAAAAGGATAAACTACCACTCGACACCACTGATTTACAATTGAATGAGTCTATTACAAATTATTAGAAAATGTAGTGTTCATAAAAAGGATTTTGATTTTGTTTGTAACTTTGTATGAATGTATTGTGAGAGAGAAAGTAACTCTTATATGAAGGAAAGGAAAGAGAAGGGGTTGCGTCAGTCATTCAAAAAGACAGACAAAATGCATTTCTTGAAGTGACATTGCAGGAACCTGATATTGCTAGCCTACGGAAAAAACATGCAGATTACCGGAAAAAACATGCAGATTACCGGTACTTAGCTCTATTAGAAGGCCATTTTGCATTGAGAAATGAATATCTAGCACTTCTTACTGATGATGAAATGAAATAATATATGGACTTTGTTAAGAATGAAGAAACACCAGTCATACAAGAATTCAAGGTGAAGATAGAGAGCTTGTTTGAGCAAAAGATAGTGTCTCGAATACGGGTAAATCAGCAACTTCACAGGCAGGGTCACGACATAGTCAGGTTAGTTCCATCTCCTTAGCGAAGTTAGAGGAAGAACAGAGAAAGGCTGAAAGCTAAATCCAAGTCTTTGAAGAAACAGGAGAAGATTGAAATGGAAAAACTAAAATTTAGGATGGAAGAAAGGGAATTGGAGCTTGAAACTAAATTAGCAATAACAGAAGCAAAAAGTAAGGTTATTGAACAATTTGAAAGATTCTTATCTGCAGTCCTTCCTTGCAACAAACAGAACAATTCTGAAACCAGTGTTAAAAACATGCGATAGGCAGCATTAACTCTCTCAAGATATTAGAATATCCAGAAAACATGAAGAGGTTAGTTATGAAACTGCCATACCACTACCATGACAAGTGGAGAAACCTTGTACAGACAGCTAGAGAAAGACACCAACCTATTCAGTTCTACACCTTGGTGGACTTTGTACGACGAGAAGCCAAGAAAGCAGTGGATCCAATTTATGGAAAGAAAGCTCCGAGTTATGACCAGAAAAGCACTTCATTGCCTAGATCTCGCCCTACAAATCTTCAACAAAACAGAACTCGTACTTTCGCCACAAACATAACAACAAAGATCTTCCCCAACTACCGGAACGACAGTGTTTGCTATACCGAAGGAAGAATGTACAAGTTGGAGATATTGTACTGGTAGTAGACAATTTCCCTCGAAATTCATGGTCCCTAGCCAGGATCATAGAACTGTTTCCAGACCGAAAAGGAATGACCAGAGTGGTGAAAGTAAAGACAGAATCTGCAGAGTTGCTACGGCCTATTGACAAACTTTGCATGATCCTTGAAATTGACAATTGATAACATACAGACTTATAAACTGAAAGGAATGATTGAGAGAGGAAAGTAGAAAAAAAAGTGTTCTATGTGTAGATATTTGATTTGAAATATTGTTTGGTAATTGTCTCTATTGCGATTGATACAATTAGGGGCTGGGATGTAGTGTTCATAAAAAAGGATTTGGTTTTGTTTGTAACTTGGTATGAATGTATTGTGTGAGAGAAAGTAACTCTTAAGAGTGAATGTATGGCATTAAGTCACAAAGTACATGTACAACAATGTGTATGCTAGGTAAAGAATGCATGCTGTGGATATACTGTGAATGTGTGTGTTAATTCATGTGTGCAAATGTATCATTTGTGTGAAAGTTTAGGATTGAAAGTGTAATGTATAAAATAGAGAGAAAGAGCCATTTTATGAGTGTTACAGTTACCTAGGCTAGGGAAGTCAGGTAACTCTTGTCTCAAGCAGTGTAGAGCACATGGTACTGTGCAGGGAGAAGGTCTCCCACATCTCAGTTGTCATTTATAGAGTGTGGATGGTCTAGATGGTCAAACAAAATGGTATGTACTGCTTTTATTCCTTATTGCCTTTCATTGTGTATTTGAAATATTAATTTAGTGATTTGGAGTAACTTTGAAAGTGAATGAATGTTGACTATTTTCTGTTTGTTAGAATTGTCTAGTGTGGACTGAAACTTATTATGCCTATTTTCTGTTGTTTCAGTCAATCTTCAGTCTTCATAAATCCACAAACCATTCTAGTTGGAATAAAACTTGAGGAATTGACAGTTGTTGTTATTGGAACTGGAAATTAGAATCCTACAGAAAATATGATTAGGAATAATCAACAAATTGCATATTTAATGACTTTGCGATACAATCTAATTATGTGAAGCTTTTAAAGCATTGATCCCGCAACCAACGAGTAGAAAATCATATTGTTTAACTTTTAAAGGTAAATATAGTTTTAAAATGTGAGATACGATTCTCCCTTAGACCAAAGAGGGACTTATAAACGAACATGACCTACAGTGGGGTGGTGATGAAGCTCCAGCTCATGGGCCGCTTCGTTCCTAGCAAGGCATCTGGCATGACTCCTCATCTTGGAGTTAGTTACCCACACCAGTGGAATTACAAACGTTTGACTGTGGTTAAGAAATTGCATGCAAGTAAACAGAGTCTTCATATCAATGCCACACTCAAAGCCGTCTATGCTGCAACTGGCTGACACAGGGATCGCTAAATATACCATAAGAGGAAAAGTAAACCAAACCATGATGGAGGCTGCAATTATTAGGTCCATTGGTGATGCGGGGTTTTCAGGTTCGAAGTTAGGAAGCTGCAAACGATGGTAATAATACACATATCCTATCGTTACACCAAGAAATACAATAACTATCATTTGTGGGAAGTAGGTGGAGACGTTCAGTCCGGTATAACTTATAGAATAAATTACACACCCAGTGTGATCAGTATGTACCATTGGAAACACCAGAACAAAGCTAGCAACAATTGAACACACTATCATACTCAATGAAATCTTGAACAACAGTTTCACATCTCTGATCATCAAACTTAGCGAGAAATCTATGAGTAAGGCAATCATAAGGGACATCCGTAATGTACCAAGGATGTAAGGCACATAGAAATAAAGAGCGTTCCGTAGATGACAGTTTGAGCTTAAGTATTCAAAATCAGCTGTCAAAATAATGTGTGCATTGATAGAATACTGGAAAAGTCCCATGAAGAGATCACAGGTGGAGAGGACAAGGACGATGATGTACTTGGAGGAGAGACGGAGTTGTCTGGTACACAGGATGGTGGTCATCAGGATCAGGTTGGTCAGCGCTGTCAGCACAGAGAAGATCACATAGAACACTCCTCGAACTTTATCTGCATCCATCTTTCACTGGAATAAAGAGACCAACGAAGGTATAAATGTTTGATAATCGTAAGTATAACGGACGAAACATTTAAAAAAAGGAACGATATTTATACTTGTAACTGCATCTATAGCATGTAACATACCAAGGGGTATACCTTAACAAAAATGTGAAATTTGAAGACTAGGTACAGTTTACCGAAACTACATTTTCACTTTCCATTTGGAAACATATTATCCTCATGTTCCACTTGGAAACATATCATTATTATTTTCTACTTGAAATCATTTTATTCCCACTCTCCAATTTGATCAAATTATTCTAATTTTTCACTTTTCTAACATATCATTACTCCAATGAATTCTAGACACGAAACTTGTTTTTATTTTCATTTCAAATACGCAAATTGGCATTAAATTCTTGAATAAAGTACGCGGCAAGAGAAAGTTAAGGTCGGATTTGAAGAGTAATAAAGAAACCAATACAAATCACATCAGTATATTGTTTGCTTTATGCAAAAGAATGGTTTCAGATAATCATTGAGGCACATTATTTATTTGTCTGTCAACATGGTCCCACAGAAGCTCTATTGGATTCATGCCCGGGGAACAGGCAAACAATGGCAAAACGTGAACTTTGTCTCTCAAGTCTATATTGGGCGATCAAGAACAGTGTTCTGAAGGGACGGTTAGGTCTGATGCGTGCAGAACAAAGACTTCGTAGTACTGTGCGTTGACTGATGCGATGTTAAGAAGCTGTTTGGAATCGCAAGTGAATGAGTCGTATACGTTTATCGCATGTGGTGTCGTGACACGTTGTCTTCCGGTTCTTGGGGGAGTCTGGCCACCAATAAATCTGAGCACCAGAGCCTTTTTCCATATGAATTTGTGTCGAATCCATCACTCGCATACCGACAGCTTGCTCTAGCTCATATCAGTTTCTTTCACCAGCTTTCAACCTATCCTTTCTGTTGCCGCTTAGTTTATCTCAACATTGCAAATAACAGAAAAAGTCATACCAAATCGCTATTCATTTGATGGCATGTTATTTTTAGGTGTTTGACAATTATTTAGGATAAAAAGTTATATTACATGATATGAATCAGCAAGTCTTGTGTGATTCTGTAAACATCCACTTCTGTTCTTTGTTCTGATGATTTTACCTGAAAGCAGAAAGAATCAGGCAATTGAATTTACCCGTAAAACAAACATCATCATCAGGGCTGGATTTAGACGCAGAAATAGAGAATATGATATGAGTATCCATGACATACTATGTTTACAACACGAATTGCTATATAATAATATTTCCCGAGCGAGAGCATAGTATGTCATGGGCACGAATATTGTATTCTGGTGCATGACGTCAGGTATATCAAAAAGTAATAAAACTGTTTGATTAAGTTACTTACATTCTTTTAAGTTAATCTATTGGTTACTTTCCATTCATTTGATGTGTTTTAAGAATGAAATTTCGAGGGACCGTAAGGTTGACGTCACAGTTGTTATTACAAAAAATCCCAACTAATTTCTTACCAATAGGCATATTCGATTAAATATATCCTCCGAATCTTCAAATCACAGGGATGCGGTGTATACAATATGTATATAGTATGTGTGATCTGTCAACATCCGTGTTATGTATACTTTTCATCTTCTACTACCATAAGTTGCTTGGTGTGGTATGTACACAAATATTTGAATGTCTCATTGAACTCCAATCTTTTCATTTCTAAGTTAGAACGTCTTGTTTGATAAGGGCGTTCCTAGTCACCGTCGAACAGTTTTTGTTTAGAGGTCATGAGACCTCTAAACTATACTTTCTATGCTAGGCAGGAAGACATGGGCGCTTTACAGAATGCGCATGCGGGCTAATGCAATGTGGGAGGTATCTTCGGTATACTTCGGCTTTTATCGCAACTTATAGCGAAACACCCTTATCAAATTCTAAATTATATGTGACACATGAATGGAGCCGTTATCATACTAACCCCACATCTGTTTTGTTGTAAGGCGGCTCTAGAGGATGCCTTTACTCTAGCTAATGCAGCCAGCAGTTATTATATAAATTATGTTGCAATTGATGATGACATTAGTATCGGTGATGACATTTTATTAACCTGTAACACAGATGTAACAGAAAATGGAAGTATTACGATTGCGTCACAAGAAATTGTTGATGATAGCAGTATCCATTCCTTAAAATCTGAATTATGTTTGATATAAAGAAAGTGTGTGGGGGGCTATATGTCATTTATTCAAGATAGACCGTCTGTAACTTGTGCATCATGTGACCGTTTTATGTTTTCAAGGTCTGCAACTTACACATGTAGCAATACTTTTGCAGAGAAGATTAACATAAAAGCTACTGACAAGTTGTGTCATTATTGTTACAAACATATTAAATCTAATGAAATACCTTGTATAAATACAGAATTAAATAATTTGAACCCGGGTATATTGCCTGATGACTTTCAAGGTTTATCTATAATGGAAAAACATCTCATAAGTAGAATACATGTATTTACAACTGTAATTGTTCTACCTGGTGGTCAGTTCGGTCAACAGGGATTATGCATAGGTTTCCCAGCTGATGTAAGCTCTATTATGAAAAAGGTACCTTGTAACGAAGAAAGCTCTAGTGTTATCACTGTCGGATATGACACCAGTCAGAAAAGACCTGTGCTCATATCGTTAGATAGAAGTTGATTTATAAGATACTGAATTGGCTGAAACAACATAATTGCTGTTATCAAGATATATCTGCCTCACCATTTACACATGATGATTATGAATGTGAAGATCAGGATAGAGAAATTGACATTGCTGAAGAAATATCTGTCATCTAACTAATTACACAGTGCCTGATACTGATATTGCTAGTGTGATAAATGAGCACCATGTTTTGCAAAAAGACTACTCTGAACCAGTCTTGGGACATGAACTTCCTTCCACCACAGACCTACCCAAACTCAGAGATTTCTTACATGGCATTTTGCCAGCAAATGTTGTTTACACTGTAAATGAAAAAAATGTGATCGCTACCATCAGCGCCCAGTAAAACTCTTTTATAAGACTGGAGTTGCATGCAGGCACTATATCATTACTAGGAAAATGTCTCCTACAATAAATGTTCGTCTTCAACATGTTTTCTGTAATTTTATAAACTTATTCAGGTTCGTTATTAACAGCTAATACCACCATATATATAGATTTGTTACTACTTCTATGGTCTACAATGTTTGTTATTAGACATATAGCACAACAATATAATATTACATCAACACTAATAATGGCCACCTCAAAATTGGATGCTTTTTTAAAGTAGCCAGCTTGTAAAGTTAGTATATTTAGGAATCGTTAACACTATTTCCAAATAACTACTTTCCAAATATTACCAAAAAATAATGTCCCTTAAGCATAGTGTTGCTCATAGCTATCATTCAATCGTGAATAAAAAGATTTTTGATTATCTCAGATTCACTTTTAAGGGTATATAAAGAAATTCAATTTTAATTTTTTGTCTTGAATATTATGAATTTGAAGTTTGTAATCATATTGATGGAACGCTATGTTTCTATATTAAGGATATCCAAGACAAATGATTTATGTTTGTTTGAGAACGTCTCTATCAAATCAGTCTAATCAGTCTCATCAAAACCTAGCCTCAATATTATCAACCTAGCCTCAATATTATCCGTTTCACTCCTATAGAGGCTAAGTAAACCTAGCCTCAATATAATCAACCTAGCCTCAATGTTTCCGTTTCGAGTGAAACGGATAATATTGAGGAGTGAAACGGATAATATTGAAGCTAGGTTTACTTAGACTGTGATTAAATGGCCATATAGTTTTTATAAGTCTGTGTTATGGAGATGAATGAAATAGAGATGTACTTAAAGGCCGCAAAGAAATAGGCCACGGTGACCGATAACAAGCTTGCCTAGAAACAAAAATTCACATGACAACAATGGGTTAAGAGAAACCGACAATGCAGCATTTGAAAGAAATCTTAACCATATAGAACTCACTCAATATCATGACCTTAAACAGTGACAAACACAACACCCTCAGAACACGGAAGTAAAACACGGGAAAACGTATAATTTTCCTACAAATTGCTGAATTAATTAATTCTACACAACTCTGACTTGAAGATATGAAAATAACGTCTCAGTTAATTAGTAGATTTTAGGAATAGTATATGCAATATAGATAATTACCTGTCGATACAGTATATCACCGTGTTCGTCTAATCCTCACTTGGTGCAACTGAAACATAACACACCCCAAATGTAAACTTAAACCACGTGGTATGCTTTATCCTTGCGTTTGGACTGTATGCTGACTTACAGAATTCACATCCTCTTTCCCTGTCATAGCAGGTGTATAGCCGTGAAAGAAACTTCACATTCATATGTGTTATGTGTGTACTCAGCACTGAAGCACACATTCACAAGGACATTCCACAGTACTTGAAACATATTGTAACAAAATTTACATGTACAAATTTTGGACTTTAAGTTGTTACTAGGAGACATACTAATACACCCAATGAAGAAGATACTGTGATCATTGTTTAAAGGAAAATATTTTAAAGGGGCAGTAGCACGTTTTTAGGGGGAATATAAGGTGATGTCAGGAAAATGAAAATTAATGGTTCCAAATGAAAGACAATGTATTTAAACTAAATGGAGCAGTAATAATTCAAATATATAACGTAAGGTTCAGCCATGCGATTCCTTTTTCTTTCAAAAATGAATTAAAGGTGTTCACAAAAAATGGCCGCCAATGGATTTTATGTGAATCCTAATACTTTGTCCTCTGACTATGGCTGATTGGCTTGTGTAATGTGATTTTTGACACTGTCAATATAATACATTAGGCATTTACTTACAATTATAAGTGCAATTTTTAAAATATAAAATTATCAAAAAACGTGCTACTGCCCCTTTAAATGTAGAAATTGAACATCATGTGCTCCTGATATATGATACATATTCTCATCAAAGAAGAATATACCTGCCGGCTGGCTTCATTGACTATCAAATGATACACAGTTGATGGAGAATACCATCCTCGATAATCCAGCGCTTTAGTTTCGATGATAAATCTACACTACAAGTGTAGATTTATCGGAACGAAAGTGCTGGGTTATCGAGGATGGGAAAATACGAACAAAGACAACACTTATAAACTTGGAAATTTACTCTCAAATCATCAATAGAAACTAAATTGTAATGCTAAAAGGTTATAATTTGTTATTCCAATGTATTTTGGGCCCATGGCCAAGTTACCAAATAAACGTGTTCATGTGTTTAACACTTGCCTCCTTGTGAATAAAAAGGACAAAATCAGATATTCTTTCGTTATTATGTTGTTTGTAAATTGTTAAGGTTTTATCGTAGAATTACCTAAATATTGTTCACATTCTTTGAAGGGTATACAATCTGTTGTGAGTAGCTTTTCATTATTTGGTGATA